>OZ057404.1:34510675-34709675 GCA_964056735.1 Allodiplogaster pararmata | reverse complement strand
GAGTGACAGAACGGAACCTGCAAATCATTCCGCTCATCAGAGATCCCCTTTCAAAAGTTACAGCAGTTATAAGCAGGAAAAATAACGGGTTTCGCTTATCGTCTCAAAATCTTCAGAAGGTTATTATTTAAGAATATACTCAGCGCTATTAAATTAAGCATTGTATTGATGAGAAAATGCCTTTTATTGAATGGAAAAGTCAATTAAAAGTGAAAGAAAGGTATGATATTCCTCTGATAAACTGCTGATTCCTGCATCAGAATATTTGCACCATCGAGATAAAATTTATTGAAACTAAAAAAGAGAATAAAAAATACAGCGAAAAGATTTCAAATTTATTTTTTTGCAAAAGAACTGGAAACTCCAGATTGCATGTCTTGAAGAGTCAGCCTAAACTGTGAGCTTTTTCAATAGTAACTTTTGATACTATGCTGTTTTGGAAGATATGTTTACTTACAAAAGTT
The DNA here is from genome assembly GCA_964056735.1 of Allodiplogaster pararmata. Lineage (NCBI taxonomy): Eukaryota > Metazoa > Nematoda > Chromadorea > Rhabditida > Diplogasteridae > Allodiplogaster > Allodiplogaster pararmata. The sequence continues at coordinate 34,709,211 of OZ057404.1, read as the reverse complement.
TGAATGCCCTCAATTCATATATTTATTGTTCATAATATGAATAAAAACACATTACAATTATTTTTCAAGAAATGAAGATACAATAAATAATAACCCTTACAGCTGGTTGCTCAAAGGAAAAAGAAACCGTCAAAGAAAACTTTGTATTAGGAGGCGCACTCGCGGAGGGTTGAACACACCCATCAAGCATTAGAGGGACGCCAGTCGAAGACACATCTGCAAGTTTGAATCAATCAAGCCAATGAACTATGGTATTTTTAGGGTTTTTTTGCCTCACAGCAGGGTGGTAGGACCTGGACTGCTTTCTGAAATGCTACTATATGTTTTAGAAGAGGCAGTTTTATGCATTCACCATGAACAAAACATACATTTCCTTAATTAGATTGGATGTGTTAGAACTGGAGATCGGACTGCAGAGTTCTCGCACATTAGCCATATTCTAGCCACCGATAAAAACTTAAGAAGCGTTAAAATTTAAAATAGTACTATTCTGTGAAAGATAAAGACACCGATAATTTCTTATTTGCCTCTGTCTCACCACGAATAGCCGGAAAATGTAAATGAACTACCGTGTTTTCTATTGCTAATTTTTGAACAAAGCAATCATTTCCCAAAAAAAGCAATGCCTTGCCAGATAAAAGTATCAACAAAAAACACAGTAACTAAATCACATTTCGAATCAATTCGTGGTGAGATATATGAACTTACGAACTTGGCACATCTTTTACCAGAAAAACACTTTCTTTCAAATTTTAACGGTCCATTAGTTAAGTTGGAGAAGAAAAAAGTTACAAAGCTTTGTTCGTCTCAAATCTAGGTTACGAAGCTCTCATAGACAACAATTTTTAGATGAAAGGTTTTTCTCACACAAGGTTTTTAGTTTCTGAGAATATAGATTTCAGATCTTCATAACTTAAAATGATTATGAATGAGAAGTTCTAATATATACTTCTTGATGTGTAGTTATGTATACATATATAGTTGTAAGTTTTAAGCTTTAATAACAATCTCAACCAGTTAACTATTTGATGACTCCGATGCGTATATTTGTCCAATAAAATCATAGCAAAAGTCAAGAGCATAACATTATGTACACTTACAAGTATAGCACTCGTCGCTCTCGCATTTCCCAGGATTGGCGCACCGTGTTTCTCCACCAATGAAGGCGTAAATAGTGCACATGAAGCAGAACTGGAACGTCTCAAGAACTTGAGTGTCAATAGAACATCGTAATAAAAACTCGGTTTAGTTTGGCAACTGCATAACTGGCCGATCACGCTTTTTTACCAAGCTGAATGTTTTACTTCTGAGTTTCAAAAACCAGAAATCTCTTTTGAAGATAGGTTTAGTGCAATGAACTGATAGAAATGATAAAAAAGAGACGAAGAGGGGGACAGCCATACGGAGAGATGGAACACAAGAGCAAATAATAGGATTTAGTCGAAAGCAATAATTGTTTCTACATGAAATAACAAAACCTTTTTTGCCGTAGTGGTAACGGGTAACGGCATCGTAGCTTTTGCAGTAATTGCGGGGAAGACAATGAGGAGTAGAACGAGTTGAAAAAACCATCTGTAGATAAATATGTACTTCTTAGTTGCTTATTTAGACTTTAGTCAAAAACTTAACTTTTTTTCTACCCAGAAATGCTTCTAAAAACATTGGAGAGAAAAGCGTCAAACAAGTATATGTATACATATAAGGAACAAAGTATTAAAAAATATGAACATACAACTATCTGCGGGAATTCTAAAAAAGGTCTTCCGGAGGCAATCAGAAACACCTTTTCTGCAGTAGAAGGGCGCAGAAGTGGCTGAAGACCGGGAAAGAAGACGCACTTGTCCTTCCTTATCCGACACTCACTGCAGCTCCGTCCGCCTAGGCGTTCACACATAAAACATGACTGGAAAGGTCGTGAACTCGGAGGACTCGGACATTCAGACACAACCGAGTCCAGAGAAAAGCCTGAAAAGGAAGAGACAAAGGACTTCTCCGTTGGAGAGAAAACGTTAGCGTGCGTGAGAAAATATAACAGGAACTGCTTAGAATTGAGAAACTGAAGAAGTGAAGAGGTTATAAAGAGCTTCTGCAGGAGAAAATGTGTAAAGGCGGGCTTGCCATGAGCGATGGCTTAAAAAAGGAGAACATACAAGTTTGTTAGTGTGTGAGAGAAACAAAAAATATGCAAGAAAGAGAGAGAAAAATATATAAAAGAGGAAGAAGAAAGAAGAGCAAGAAAGAGAGAAAGAAACAAGTGGAACAGAAATAAGAAATGAGAGACAACTCCGAGAGAAAAAAATGGCATAAGCATTGGTGCTTTAGAAGCAGTCCAAAAAAGGGACGAAGCAAAATAGAATAATCGTAGGAGATCCACAAGTTGCTCTAGAGAGTTCTTTCAGTGGAAAGCATCTTACCTTCTCCAGGTATTCTGCAGGAATCGTCCCTGATGTTCAAACTAAGCCCCATCCACAATACTTTTTCTCTATTATACAACTCTGATCTGCAAGCTATGCTTCAACTGTTGAATCACCACATTCCCCTCATTCACATCAAAGTCCCTCTCATAGTTCCGTATTATTTTCAAGTGCTTTTACGAATAACATACCCATATATAGTTTTTCTTCCATTCGTTTTCTCGTTTTCTCTATCTCCTTTCTCCGTCAAAGTCTAATTTGTGATTTGCTTCTCGTCCGACTTCTTTCTGCCAAAGAACATGGTTCCTTGTTTCTACTTGTTTTTAATTGAAGTTTGTTGCTGAGCATTGGAGATACTTGCTCTAAGATTAAAACAAAGAGTATATCAGAAGGATGTGGAGCTGAGCAAGAGATAGACTGGAGAGAAGAGGATTACGAGGAGAGAGAGAGAGAAAGAGAGAGAGAGATAGAGATAGAGAGAGACAAAGAAGAATATATTGGTAAGGAAAGAGATAGCAAGAGAGAGAGAGAGAGAGAGAGAGAGAGAGAGAGAGAGAGAGAGAGAGAGAGAGAGAGAGAGAGAGAGAGAGAGAGAGAGAGAGAGAGAGAGAGAGAGAGAGAGAGAGAGAGAGAGAGAGAGGGGGGGAGAGAGAAAACGAGAGAGCGCAAGAAAAATTTATGGCTTTTCGAGGAGCGACCATGAAGAAAAGTTAAGAGAGCATGTCCTTGGGCATTGAAGGCAATACTGATTTAATTTTTTAAAAAATATTGTAAAGTTAATAGCATAAGATATTTTCACTAACCATAACTAAGTGAAGATGGTTCAATCAATTATCATCTTGACCAGGCGTCACTTAGAATGTGTAACTTAGAATTTGAAGATTCATCATCCATCTTCCATCTCTTTGCTGTCTTAATCGTGAATTCTGGAGTTACGTTCCATTCATGACGCAATCGCTTAGTAAGCAAGCATGAGTAAGTTATGAATAGCAATGTGTCCCCGTGGTGTAATGGTAACGAGCGCTCCCGGTTTGAAACGAAATGGCTGGGTTCGATCCCGCTCTGTGGACTAGCTTTTTCTGTGCAATGGTTCAATCCCTTAACTTCTTAACCAGGCGTAACTAACTGCCTTCAAACTGTGTAACTTAGAATTTAAAGACTTAAAAGTGAAGACGTTTTTTGGTTTACTTGGTAATTCAACATCTAACTTGCACTTTTTCTCTTTCGCTGACATCTTCTCCAGCTTAACTTTTTCTCCAATTAGGAGGAACTACAAAAAACCTCAAAAAACTTCGTAGCAACAAAATTTGCTTGTTCGGGAGAAGTTTCAGATCCATGAAAAAGTATGTGATTAAAAGATAAAGGAGAAGAAGTTCTAATTGGTCGGTATATGTAGTGTCCATGTAGCGAAAGAGCCACTGAAAAGAAAAATAGAAGAAGAGAACTGGCAGGTCGATAATGAGAATAGAGAGAGAGAGAGAGAGAGAGAGAGAGAGAGAGAGAGAGAGAGAGAGAGAGAGAGAGAGAGAGAGAGAGAGAGAGAGAGAGAGAGAGAGAAAGAGAGAGAGAGAAAAAGAGAAAGAGAGAGAGGAGTAAAAAAGATAGAGAGATATGTAGATGGATAGATAGATAGATAGATAGATAGATAGATAGATAGATAGATAGATAGATAGATAGATAGATAGATAGATAGATAGATAGATAGATAGATAGATAGATAGATAGATAGATAGATAGATAGATAGATAGATAGATAGATAGATAGATAGATAGATAGATAGATAGATAGATAGATAGATAGATAGATAGATAGATAGATAGATAGATAGATAGATAGATAGATAGATAGATAGATAGATAGATAGATAGATAGATAGATTCGGACACAGACTTTTTAAGACAACCTTTTATATTAAAAAAAAAGAGAACTTGTAAAGTCATCACATTTTTCACTTGTAATTCTTGACTGCCTCACATGAACTCTTCCCACAATCTGACGCAAGATAGAAAAGAGAAGTTGCGGTTCTGAAGGACAGATGAATTTGAATTAACCTTTATAATGTTTGGAAACACTGGAAATGGCAGGGAAGATGAAAGTGGAAAGAAGAACAAAAAGGAGAATGAATGAAAGAGAGAGGGAGGAGAAAGAGTGATGAAGTAAGAAACAAAGAATAACAGCGAGAAAAAAGAAAAGAAGTGAAGTGAATATTGAGAGACGTGAATAAGTAGATATATTCGAATAGTGGAGAGAGAATATATATACGTACATATATATGTACGTATATATCTGATTTGTGACCAATAATACATATTGACTTTATTCATAACAAACATTCAATGTTCAAAATTTGGGTCACAAAGAATGACCAAACGGAAATAACCACTGACGTGGAACATTAATAAAGCACAAAAGTTCCTAAAATATGGAATAAATTTCTGAAAGCAAAAGTTACAATTTTCGTTTACTAAAAAAGCTTGCGAGATTCCCAAACAGAGTTTGCTGAAACTGGCTGCAACTGAAATTTGGAGAGAAACGCATGAAACGCTTACCCTCTCAAGAAAATCATGTATAATTCCCGTAACTTTAACTGACCATACGTTACTTTGTTCCCTTTACAAATATTTATACTTTGTTTTCCATACGGGTATATTTGACATTTTGTTTATTCATAGGGTTTGACTTTGCTCAGCCTTGTATGTTATCTTACCGGCTTTATCGAAAAAAAGATGTAGTACTTTCTTATAATTACTTTATGCCATGTCGTCAAATTACGGTAATAAAGAATCATATTTTTCTGACAGACAGCGACTCAAGCGACAGTCTCACCCATATGCGTGATCGAAGCACGTGTATTAATGTCTCTAAACTCGAATAAAGAAGTTACCGAACAGATCACACGTCTATTCATTTTTTTTCTCGCTGAGCAAAACGAAGTACAGCATTTATTAAACATTCTTTCTCTCCGAATGAATACATTCAGCATCCGAAACAATTGAATGGGGATTCAGTGAGAATCAGAACGGAAACATGGAACGAGAAAAGCTTTTCTCGTAGAATCTAATTATTTTAGATATTAAGCAATACAAAATATTTCCCCAGCTTTCATTTTGAGTATGAAAATTTTTTTCCTCAACCGAATCGTAAAAAACGCAAAAAAATTTCAACTACATACTAACAAAAGTATTCAATTTTTTTTAAAAATTTATCAAATAGAACTCAGTAAGGTCAATCGGCTCATCACTCCGGCCCTTCAGTTTCGAACAAGTTATTAGTCGCTAAAAAGAACATTATGCAGTAACAAATTGGTCACACAAAGAGCCTTAAATGACTGATGCATGAGTGGTTTCTAATTTTTACAACTGATAATATTCACATATGACGCGTATTCTGAAAATTGAAAACTCCTACAACAAATCGCAAGAAGTGTTAAACAAACAATTGCACATAAATATTATGAAGATAAACACTTGTCCTGATAACCAAGTTTCAACATTTAAAACTGATTTGGTTGACAAACATGAGCGTAGACTTAATTTTGTGAGCAAAAATTATTACCTTTGCTTTCTTATAAGTTGTTTAAAAGCAGAAGCCTAAGATTTCTCTGATAAAAAGTAAAGAAAACCAGAAAGCAAGAAATTCATAATAAAATTTTGGCACTTCTTCACTTTAGTGACTAAAGTTTAGTCACCCCCACCCGCCTGGCTTGCCTGGCCTAAAACACGGCCTCGTTAGCTAAGCCGTACGGCCTCGTTAGCTAAGCCGTACGGCCTCGTTAGCTGAGCCGTACGGCCTCGCTAGCTAAGCCGTACGGCCTCGTTAGCATAAACTTTTCCCTAAGCCTAAGCGTTTTTTTTATGTAAAAATAATTTTTTGATTTAAAAATGATTTGCAAAAAAACTCATCACAGCGAAAAAATTTGCAAAAAAACTCATCACAGCGAATCCGAACACTCGCCGAACTATTCACAGTCGAGCATTATTAACCTACACTACAGTGCCCTTCATCAACAGTTGTGATGATCAAAATATTATCAATGAACGTAACAGCCAGGCGAGCCAGGGGATTCAGGGATTCAGGGCGTACTGTAAAATTTCACAAGTAAATGGAAGTTCCAAAATTTTGTAACGAAAATCTGTGAGAGAGAAGATTTAGGCGAATATCTGTACAAATATTGAATGCAAAGACCGCCAAACTGCTCAAATGGCAAAATAGATACTACATATATTCTGATGAATGAACTGATTGCTCACCGATCCTTGTCTTACTGTCCGCTGTTCCACGTTTTTGAGAGTCTCAGCTGAAGTTCATATAGCTTTCCACACGTTCAGAGTTTGATGAGATCCTTTCTTATATAGCATTTCGGAAACTGTATGCTAAACTCCGCTCTCTCTATCGTTCAGCAGAGAACGGACCGTGCTTATGGCTCGTGGCACAGTAAAATGAGATGAACTGATGAGACGGACTCATGTCCTGTCTTTTTACACACTCTCTAGAACAAGTTGCTTTCAGCAAACGAATTTGAAATGACTTCATTATCATGCAACGCTACGTTCACGGTTGGTGGTTTCTGTTTTTTGTATGATCTTCTCAAAAAAATTAACGCAGTTGAGCTTGTAAATGAATTAAAAATTACATAGACAGCATTTTTCTTGACTTTCGGCAAATACGAGTTCCTGAGTTTATGCCTTTTTATATGGATATAATAAATTTCTGGAAAATTATTCTTGGGGTTTTAAGCTGCTGCTTACAAATTTCGGGTAAGTTTATAGTTCGTTCACACCAAAAACCTTTAAAAATAGAAAACTTTCAGTTTGTGAAAATCTAATGCATTTTGTTTTTACAGCATCCATGCGCACACAAGCTGACTGCGAAATTGAGAGCCTTAGTGCTCTCCTACTGGCAAGGCCTGAAAATGCCTCAGCCGTCGCCCAAATCGAGATGGGGACTGTGAGTGCTTACTTAGCTTTCTATATTTTGCATTAGGGAAAGTTAGCAATCTTTCAATTCGTTCAACGGTGTAAGTTAAACTGTGAAGGATTTTTTCTTCACAATATCGATAGCTTTTTTGCCTCCCTTTCACTTCAATTAATGATGTGTTCGTAACTAAGAGTGACTCAGAGTGACATTCGAGTGACATTCGTAACTTCATTCGTAATTTTTTTGACATTCGTAACTTCGTAGAGTGACATTCGTAACTCAGAGTGAAATTGTTCAGTTTATGATTTCTGGCTAGCCATGCAAATTGATTTGATTCAGCTTTAACAATTTTTTTTAAAACTACATATGTATATGTATGTTAAACTTCCTAAAGTCGAAGACATGAATCAAATTTACCTAAACTTTAAGACTATATGTGCAGTAGTTGGATAATGGAAGCTGATATAGTTTATAATGACACATACAGTACCGCCCAAAATGTTATAATATATAGGGTTATTGAACATAACATTTTTCAAAAAAAACGAATGAAGATCAAATTTTCAGATATTTTTTACAAGCCAATTTCACATGTTTCGAGTAATAGAACAAGTTTGGAAAATGCTTTATTAGGTTTATTCGTAAAAAAAAATGAAAATAGTAAAAAGTGCTTATAGAGATGTTCAGTTTTTTCGAAGTAATAAAACAAATATTCTAGTATTTGGTGGCATATCCTTTCGAGTCAATGACTGCCTGACATCTACGAGGCATAGAATCAATCAAAGAGTCAATGGTTGCCTGCGAAATCGCCTTCCATTCCTCCTCTAGCTGCTTAAACTTTTCATCAGCATTTCTGCATGTTCTTCCCGTCAATTTTCGTTGCAAATGTTCCCATAAATTTTCGATGATGTTCAAATCGGGAGACTGGCTCGGCCAGTCCAAAACATCCACATGCCGACGGCGAAACCAGTTCTGAACGTGCTGAGATCGATGTTTCGGGTCGTTATCTTGTTGAAAGGTGAACCCACGGCCGAATTTGGAGAGGGCCCAAGGGCGCATAGTGCTTTCCATTATGTTCTCATAGCCGTAACGATCGAGATTTCCGACAATACGTCTAATTGGACCCATGCCGCTGGCGGAAAAACAGCCCCAGACCATCACAGAACCACCGCCATGTTTGACTGTGAGCGACTGGTATTGCGGCAGGAAACGCTTGCCCGCTGGACGTCTTACCCACCTCAGACCGTCACTGCAGAACATATTAAACTTGGATTCATCGCTCCAAACAATCCTAGACCACTCACGGCGTGTCCAAATGAGGTGATCCTTAGCCCACTGAACTCGAACTTTACGATTTTTTTCGCTGATGAAAGGCTTCTTTGCAGGCCGCCTTCCATTCAGTCCAGCGGCTTGCAAACGGCGTTTGATGGTAGTTATTGAAGGAGCAGGAGTCGCGGGCGTTGATATGACAGCTTGAATGTCTGTAGCAGTGCGTTTCGGGTCTTCGCGAGATGCGCGCAGGATGCTTCGGTCCATGTACCTCGAAGTTACGCGGGGTCTCCCCGAACTTGTCTTCACGATGACTCGTCCCTGCAATTTTTTTGTGTTCCAAAGTTATTCAGTTGTAGAAAATTCGTTTACCTGGGTTCGAAAACGCCGGAGGATATGGGAGATAGCGCTCTGAGTTACCCCGAACTGCTGAGCGAGCTCGCTCTGTGACCGGCCCTGTTTCGCCCCAGCAACAACAGCTTCTTGCATTCTTTTACTTGTATTTCGATGTCCAACAGTTCGAACCATGACTTGAAACAAAATTTTTATGAATGAAGTTCGGTAAACAAAAAAAAATCAACTAAAAAAAATCATGGAGAAAAACTGAAAAATGGAAGATATACCAATTTCGGTGTATTTCCTGGAGATAAATAATAAATCACTCGAAACGACGTCCGGTACGGTACAGACACCCAAAAAAACTTCTGTGAAAATTTGAGCTTTGAATTTTATCTTTGAAAAAAGTTATTTTCAATAACCCTATATATTATAACATTTTGGGCGATACTGTACGTCTGCTTCTGCTATAACAAGAGTTTAAGCTGGTTGAAAAGGTAGAATGAGAAAATACAAGGAAACTACCGCTCCAGACATTTAGAGCTGCAAAAACTGCGCATAAAAAATTGAAAACCCATTTATTTGAAGTGGTTTAATTTCTCAAAATGAAATTCAGCGAAAGCTTACTACAGTTTTTTTAAAGTTCAGAGCTGTTAGCACACTATCGGTGAAAGACTTGAAAAAAGTGTCTTAATTTTTAGACGAGCTCCATAAGAAAAGCGGCCTACATGGCTGGCCATTGCAAGACTGGAGAAAAGAGTGGTGGAGGCGGAAAGGAAGGTAGCGGCCTTCGAGCGAGCCGCCCGAATCAACCACCGACTCGCGGTTGACGCTGGGGTGAGTTCTTCCTAATACTCTTTATTCTCTCATTGAACGCTAACCAAACACTGACTGAAACTCAGATCGCCCAAAAATTGAAAATTGATCCTTTAATAGTATTAAGATACATAGTTTTGGTTTCATAGTTATATTTTCTTCAATATATTTCGATTTCTTGAAGCTCTTGTTCTGAATATTCGCCGGTGTTTGAGAGTTTAATAAAGTTCAGTCCGCAAATAGTGTACGAAATATTGCTGCAGGGCAAAGCAGGGCGGGCAAGTAATTTAGCCAAAAAGTTTAGGAGATGCGGGAACAGGAGGGAATCGTGAACTTTAAAACAACATTATAACTTGCAAGAACCTCAACCAAAATGAATTTAAACAAAGTAATTCAAGTTGATTGATCAAATTTCGGCCACGAGTGTGGGCAGCATTTTGATTTTTAAGGTTTAAAATTTGATTTTGATTTTTAAAGTTTAAAATGTGATGAGGATCGAGCGCATTAGCAACTCTAAATCTTGCAGATAGAGCCAGAATTTAGAAAAAAGTCGACAAAATCAGTGTTTATTAAGTAGAAATAAAGTAGTTGGATGCGAAACATTTTAGAACATTGTGTGTAAATTGCTTTTCTGAGCGTTGAAAAAGGAATTTCGACTAGAAATTCATTTTTTCCGTCAAAATTTCGTTTCAATCTTTTATTCGGCTGAGTTTATCATAGTCAGAAAGCACTGTGTGAAGGAACTGATTTTTCAGCTCGCGGTGGCCGAGTTCCAGCTGATGGAACAAACTGTGGCAGGTAATCATTAATAAAGTGTTCTTAGCCAATAAATGCTCAGAATAATGCTATACATAGTAGGTTCAACATAGCAAACTCGCACGAAGTAGCATTGAAATGAAGTTTTTAAAACAAGTGAATATTGTGAGCTCCTGTAGGTAAAACATGTTTTTGAATTTTTTTTAGGAGCGTCTTTCACCGATCTCATTAATTGTTCATAATTTTTTCATAATCTGAAAGAATATCTTCTAATAGAAAAATAATGGATTATTTGTAGAAGAGGGGGGAATGGAGACGGTCGAAGGAGGAAGGGAACGGGCGGGGGAGGACGCGGAGGACGACGTACTCTGGGTGAGGGAGTCGGATGGAGAGGATTGGGGAGTGGAGGAGAGAGAGGATGAGGAGGGCCGGCGTCGGGCCAGGATATGTTACCGAAAACGATCCGCCGACGCCGAAAACGATCTTTCCGATGACAGCCTGCCCAAGGTTAGAAAATTCGTTGATCTGAAGCATATAGCTTCAAGATTTGAATATTCATACCACATAAAGGAGTATAACAAGGAATTCACTTTTGAACTATTTCTGCTATTTTTGGCTCCGTAAACCATATTTGTTCTGGTGTGACTATTTTTTGTTGTTGATTAAATAAAGACCTAAATCGTATTGAAGAGTATAGAAAGAGGAATTATAGACGTTCTGCTGGGAAAACCTACACATTCTTTTTAATATTGATACAATGCATATAGGCTGGCGAATGCAGATGCCTTGAAGGATGGGAAAGTATTTCGGAATTATTCAATACACTTGTTTAATGCAATGAAATATTCAGAAACCACGGATGAGTGAGAAAGACAGGAAGACTCCCAAAGACCCGGTTATTTTTTTTTATTTTTGTGAGCAAAAAAACAACAGTAAATGATGGAAAAAGCGTTATTTTACTTTCAAAAGCTGTCTTAGATTTCATAATAAAACCTTGCTCTTACTTTTTTAACCTGCTCTGAACAGTAAATACATATAACAATACAACAAAGTTTCTTACCAATCTACCAGTGCTAACAATTTTATTATTACAGAAGAAGGAGTGGGCGCAGGTCGGATGGGACTCAGATGATGAGAAGTGGGGAGAGAAGGCGGCGGAGGAGAGGAGACTGGTCGGGACCGTTGGCACAAAGCGACCCACAACAATCGCAGGATGCCCAGTCTCTCATAAGGTTAGCCACGACAGCTAAAAATGTGCTCGAACTACAAGGCCCTAAAGTTTTGTGTCCGATATCTCCATAGCAGCATTGGTTGTTTTAATGGACTAGCAGCCCTCCCCCGACCTCCCTATTCTCTTCTCAGTCGACCTTTTCCACAATTTTGTACTCTCTTTGCGCCCAAATTGTTCAACCCCTCAGCCGTGAACACTCTCAGTCATCTCATTATCCTTTGCCCTTCCCCGTTATCTTCAGTTGACTCTCAGTGTTTGGAAAGGTGATGGTCATCCTTGGACAGTTTGCATAAAATATAACCTCTACAGGTCGCAAAGATCTGCCGTCCGGCCAGGTGGATGAGAAAGGCGTGGGCATCCCTAACTCCCACACCTAGAAACACCCCAACTCCTGCCCCTGTGCCGCCCCCGACCAGCGCCCTGAACGCAACTCCCCTCGCTCGACCAGCGCCGTCTCCGACTGCCGGACCGAGGGTTCTCGCAGTTGACGCGACGCAGCCAACAGCTCGAACACAGACCGAATACAATCTGCGCAAGCTTCGCCGGCTGCAAAGAGCGTAAGTGTGTCTGCGTTTTGGAGTTGAATTTCCGTATTTTTTCAAGTACCATTTGTCACTTTATCCTACCTACATGGCTTCCCAAATACTGAGAAGAAAAAACAGTGAATTAGCCTTTCTCTAAAAGTAGAGGCCATTGGGACAGCCAATGGTTTTATTAGAATTTTTCCGCGTCACATCTCAAAGATGCGCGTTATTTTGCCTCGAAGCAAAATGAAAGCCTGACTTTTTATTGTTTTTTTTTGGACAGTGGTTTTTGATAAGAGTGCTGAGAAAACTTTTGTGAAAGTAGAATAAGCTAGCTAGCAGAATAAAAAAAACATATTGTTCTTGCTGCAGCGTGAAAAAAGGTCGCGTGTTCGAGCCTGAGGCTCGCGCCATCGCTCTCTCTGCGCGATACCCTGGGCGCGCGCCGCCACTCGTCGAGAAGGGGAAAGTCCTCGTCACGAGGTCGGCTCGGGCCATCGCAAATGCAGCCGAAGCAGCGAAGGTATTATCCTACACATATACCCGGGAGCATTGTTCCCACTTCAATATTATTGATGTCGAAGTGGGAAACACATCGCTGCGATGGTCTATGCAACGAAAGCCAAATTTCAGCAAGCATCCTAACTGTGATGTGTTTTTATGAAAAAATTCAAAGACCATAGAAAAAAGTCATTGGAACATACGAACACTCGATTTTCCAGGCGAAGCAGGTTACCGCCTACCATCTCGCCCTGCTGAGGCTGCCGGTCCGAGTCGAGCATGTCCAGCGCTTCGTGGACATGCAGCAGGCGAGGAAGCAACATCTCCGGGCCTACGACAAGCTTCGTGTCGCTGTCGACGCGGTGATCACGGTGAGTGGCAAATAAACATGCTAATAAAGATACTTTTCTCTGACTTCAATCATATTACTTAAAACAGCCAAAAAGCGAAGGAATTTTGTATTTTTTACGAACCAATTAGAGCAAGAAAAAAAACTGCGTCGTAATTAAACTGCATATTGACTCGAAAAATTGTGTGTAATCCATGAAAAAAATCGATCAAAAGGTTTGAAGGAATTGGTCAACACTTCAGGGAATACTTAAGTTTGCGACATGAGCTCACGAACAATACGATGTAAATATCACATGTGATACGCATTTGTGATACAACTAATGATAGTCAGTTAGTGTACGCTTTTAGTCTCTCAAGCTGAACACTTGAATTCAAGAACCTAATGCTAAAAGAAAAAATTTCCAGGTCGGCAACGCCAATGTGCGGGCCGGCCGTAACCGCGACGAGAGGACCCCGGAGATGAAGGAGGCCGCCGCGAGGATGGTGAGGAGAGCCGCCACCGAGAAAGGCCTCAGGGAAATCGTCGCCCTCACCATTCTCAACTGCGCGCCTGGTAATTGAGAGAGAGAGAGAGAGAGACAGAGAGAGAGAGAGAGAGAGAGTGAGAGAGAGTGAGTCAGTGAGTGAGTGAGAAAGAGTAAGTGAGTGAAAACGCCAGTAGTTTTTTCGTTTATACTTGAAGGATGAGAGTTTTTCTATTTTTTTCCTATCATATCACTCGATTCACTCCATACTCGAACATTTAAATATCTTGAAGACTCCTTCAAACGTTGCCGTAGATCAAAGAAGATCTCAAAGTTCACCTTAGGCTTCATCATTCAGCGCTGAAATATTAGTCTTCTCTCAAAACAGACACATAGAATACAAACCCGTGCTCACCATCATTCGGAAAATAATATATCTTGTCTGGCTGGAATGATAAGGTTCCGAGTCACCAGCCCATCATCCTTCATCCCTGAAGCTGCCGCGGCGAATACTCTGTGAAGACCGAGCTCTACTTTTGGTAGATAACTTTTTCTGGTTTTCCTGTTTGCTACCTACTTCTCCTATTCTGGTCAACGCATTTGCTTCTTTTTTGCATCCGGGTTTAGAGCTTAGGTGCGAGATTCGGTGGATGCATAGGTTGCAACTATCATGTATTGGAAGGATAAACTTGTACGTCTGAGAGAGTATTCGAATGAGCGAACAAGTTGGCAACCAGGAAAATTGACAACTGTGATAAGCTCTTGATCTATAGCAATTCATTAAACATCTAACAAGTTTTATGAACTCATTAATAAAATCTAGCGACTTCTCTTGTATCCTGTTCGTTGTCGTGTCAGAATCAGCCTGAGCAGGCACAATGCGTGTGCTCACATGCAACTGGGGCAAGGGCTCTTCCTTCATTAGGCCCCCCAGGTGTGTTCGCCTCGCATTGCAGACAGGATATGAGAGAATAAGAATAAAAAACACAGAGAATACAAAGTGTCTGAAGAGCACGTACAGAACAGCATGTCACATTCACACCCTCACAACTTCGGTAAACAATCAAGAGCTCATCAAATTTGTCAAGTTCCTGACTGGAACCTTGTTTACTCGCTAGGGTTCCCTTTCTAACAAACCAGTTTATGCCTTCTTCTCTATCATATTCGCAGCCGGTGCTCCTCGGTTTCTCACTTGTTGACCCTTTATGCGAACGCGAGAAAGAAGTTGATGTGAGCTGTGTTGATTGTAGTCGCGGAGGTTCAGTTCATACAGAAAGACAAGAAATTGAGATGTCTAGCAAAAGTTGCGCTCCGTTTCCGTGGATTAAGTGCTGCGGCTGCATCTTGGGCGATCGAAAATGGATTGGTCATTTCGATGATCCCATTTTCTTGCTTGACAATGCTCACTTCTAGCGAATTCATGGCAACCACGGGTTTGAGCTTCTTGTGCGCTTGCAAGTTAGACTCATACTTCCGACCTTTACAAACTCCATGATAAGCCTCAGAGGCATTATTCTGACGAGCTTGTCACTTCACTTCACTCTCATACTACTGAGTCCATTCACTTAGCTGAAAACTGCGTAGCAATTCGCAATTGAGGTAAAATTAAATGTTCGAGTATAAAAGAATTCGAGTGATTACCCTTCTTGTTCTATACCGACTAAACTTTCCCATCTCTTTCACGAGTGAGTCACTTTAAAGTCTTATACTTTGGAGAAGCTTCTTACACTCTATATCGAGAAAAAACTTTCCCGAAAGTAATGCGGGCTCTTTATAACTTTTAGATTGCTCCTTGCTGACTTGTTTTTGATTACTGCACTACTCGCTTCTTCTTCACAACGCGGTTCTTCCGTAATCGCTTCTTCCCTACTCGCTTCTTCATCTTCCCTACTCGCTTCTTCTTCCCTACTCACTTCTTCCCTACTCACTCTTTCATCTTCTGTACTTGCTTCTTCTTCCCAACTCGGTTCTTCCATACTCGCTTCTTCTTCTTCCCTACTCGCTTCTTCCCTACTCACTTCTTCCATACTCGCTTCTTCTTCTTCCATACTCGGTTCTTCCCTACTCGTTTCTTCCCTACTCGCTTCTCCCATACTCACTTCTTCTTCCCTACTCACTTCTTCCATACTCGCTTCTTTCCTACTCGCTTCTTCTTCCCTACTCGCTTCTTCCCTACTCGCTTCTTCTTCGCTACTCGCTACTTCTTCTTATTCCCTACTCGCTTCTTTCTTCCCACGAGTTGGAAACAAGCACGAAAAAGATTTGCCGTCAATGGGAGTCACGCAAAATTTTATTCTGATGAATATGTATGTTTTTATTGACGCAGAGACCCCCATTATCCAAAGAACATTTTCATTCCCATGATTCGCAGGCACCGCTAGGCTGCTTCGGTTGTTATCCAGAATTAAGTTTCGTACAAGGCTGTTTGGCGAACGACTGTCTTCGCCTTGAGATTCAAATACATGTATCGATCGCACTGTACGCTACCACCTTCTCTGGAGTTCATCCAGGCACCGTGACGCGATTTTCAACGCCACCTTCAAGATAACCATTACTTTGGAAATAAGTACCAGAAGCTGTCGATTGTCAGGTCCTCATGGTCTATTTTACGGAATCTCGACAAGACACTGTTCCCGCTTATTTCCGTCATTGAAACAATGAGGCCGAGCTGCAATTGACTTAGTCGGTCGCTTCACGTTTTTGCACGCACTGTTGCAGTTTAATCTGTTTAGCTGCGTTAGAACGTCGTCAGCGTACAAAAGAGTCTATGTGGAAGCTTCCTCGAGACTTCTTCTGAACGCTTATAACATTAGGGTAAAGAGCAGAAGCTAGACTGCAGATCACTCGTGTATGCCGACTTCCACAGGAGAAATTTTTCGAAATACCAAATAGGCATATAACCCTGCTTATGACGTCTTAACAAAGCAATGGAACCTAGTCGATGAGTAATTCAGATACATCGTGGTCTGGGAGAGCTGGAACAGCTGGTGAGAAACTTGGTTGAACGCTTTTCCGATTCGAGAATAGTGAGTGATTCGGAGAGGTTGTGACTATCTCATTCGGTTCTTCATCAGTTGACGTGAGCTTTCCACAAATCCACACTTGTTAATCTCAACTTTGACTATTTCACGAAGCCTCTGTTCGAGAACTCAATCGAAGGTCTTTTTTGTGTGGCGTTAGAGCGTCATAGGTCCGTAGTTGTTGTTGTTGCCGGGTATAGCCGGCTTCTAAGAACGTCTTGTGATGTGTTCTCCTTCCTTTATTGTTCTTCTATTATTTTTCTTTATATCTTCAAGAACGCTGCGACTTCCAGCGGATTGGTCCTTAGGTCGATCGGAAACAGCGCGGTTGGGTGGCTCGGGCAATCGAAGAGATGCGCGACGTCGTGGGGTCCGGAAGAGCAATCAGGGCACACGTCGGGGATGGATTCGTCGATGCGGTGGAGGTAGTTGTTGATGAATCTGCTGAATCTAGAGCGGAGCTGGCTGAGCGTGCACCTAGTCTTGCGGGCTAACTCCTCTTCTTCCTGGATTTCAGGCGAAGCTCTGTCTCCCAGGATGACGGCACCCTTCATCGATTGGAGTTCGTTCGTGACCATCATCGTGCGTACGGTGTTTGCGACTGACCTCCCATTGTTTGGATCCTTCGACATCTTCTCACGGCTTCAAAAGTCTTCTTGCAGCTCAACACGAGGTTGTTCTTTATTGCTCGAGGGGGCGCCGGGCAGTCGAGGAGGCCGTGGTGGATGTTTTCTGTGTCCAATGATTTCTTTTTTTGGTTTTTTCGACTATTCGAAAAATAAAATAGTCCCAAAAAACTTTTTTCGAAATTATTAAAAACAAAATATTCGAGAAAAAACTTTTTTTGAACAATTTAAAAACAAAATAGTCGGAAAAACTTTTTTCGAAATTTCGAAAAAAGGTCCAACAAAAGTTTTTTTTCGAAGTGTCGAAAAGATTTTCGAGAGCAAACCAAAAAAACACCGAAAAAGGGCCAAAAATGTCCATTACTAAAGCATGCCAAATCACTGATGCACGCCACTGCACGGGAAAGAGATAAAGAGTGTTTGACGCACTATTATGTTAATTTTTTGATACGGTCTCTTTAGCCTATGTCGTACGACCTTAGCGTAAACTTTTGCCTTAGCCTTGGCAGGAAAAACATGAAAAAACTTGAAAAAACTTAATAAAGCGCAAAGGGCAAATTTAAGAAATTACCCGCACAGTGGCGTGCATTAGTAATGAGTAGCCGTGTTTGGCTTGCTTGCCGTGCGTGGCGTGCTTTAGTAATAGCCCCGAAAAATAGAGTTTTTGCGGTGGTTTTGGTGTTGCCTGCCTGGCACATGTTTCAGTGCTTTTTACAAACAGAGTTTCAGCGCGCGTGCTAATAGTTAATTGACCCGATCGAACCGAATTCCGGTATTCTTGGAAAATGTGAATAAAGTTTCATTTAGATAAAACATTTCTTTCGTTTTTTTTTTTGTTTTTTTAAAATCGAAAAAACTCGGAAAACAATTTTTTTGGTTTTTTGTCGCCTACCCCTGATTGGGATATCTTCAATTTTTGTTCATAATTTTTAACAGGCACTGTAGTGTAGGAGTAAAGATGCTAGACTGTGAGTAGTTCGGCGAAAGTTCGGATTAGCTGATGTTGAACTTTTTTGCAACATTTATTATGTTTTTGAATTCATGTTTTTGGCGAAACTGTAATATAGTGGTCCCGTCGAATTCGCATTTTTTTGCATCAAACTTTTTCTAGGGTTACTTTACAAGCTAAAAACGATTCTGGGAAGTGCGAAACTGGAGAGTATGTAAAAAAAAAATCATTTGAATCTGGAAAAAAGAAGAGCCGCTTTTGAACCTGGAAATGTTTAAAAGATTGCATGGAGTACCTAAATATGATTCATCGTTAAATCACTGTATAAACCTGTTCGCACAAAAAATCTTTGTTAGAACATGTAAATTTAAAATATAATGATAACAATTATAAGCGTCTGACCTAGCGAACAAACAATGTCTGACTTAGCTGCCTACGCTCTACCGTACCTCTAAAAAAAATCCGTTCCTCTAAAAAAACGTCTACACTATTTTTTGACGAATATAGTCATTGAACCGACAAAAAAATTGAAAATATGAGAAATTTTCTTATGCGGTCTCGTTAGCATAAGCCGTACGGCCTCGTTAGCGTAACCTTTGCCTAAGCCTTAGCTAAAAAAACTGAATAATAGGTGATCACAGATGATTTTTCAAAGGATTTTTTTACATACTCAAACACTTCAGTTACAGCTTCGCACTTCTCAAAATTGTTTTTAGCTCGTAAAGTAACCCTAGAAAAGGTTTGATGCAAGAAAATGCGAATTCGACGGGACCACTATATAATATAGTCTATATTACAGCATCGCCATTTTGCATTCCGGCTGGCTCGGCATAATCGGCTGGCCTAAAAAACGGCCTGGCTCAATTGAAGTTATTGAACAGAAATTGATAATATCAGAAAATTTCTTTTGCGGTATCGTTCGCCTAAGCCGTACACTTCACACTAAAGAGGCTCTTTAGTATGAACTTTTTCCTAAGCCTAAGCATTTTTGACACAAGTTTACTTGGGGGGCTCCGCTTCACTTGGGGAGGGGGCGCTCTTTTCGGTGTGTTCAAAAAATGTAAAGTTTCTTATGCGGTCTCCGTTTCGCCGGCCTCGTTAGCGTAAACTTTGTTCTATTATGCCGATTATCCCGATTACACCGAGCCAGCCGGACTGCAAAAGTTTACAAGTCTATTTATTAATTGAACAGTTTTTCGAATTTAATCTTGTTTTTCCGCATTTTTCAGTTTTTGGCTCTCATTCCCTGATGCGTCTTGTCTTGCGGACAATGGCACGATGATTTTTTATACGATCTCTTAAGCCTAAGCCGTACGGCCTCGTTAGCGTAAACTTTTACTAAGCCTAAGCGTTCATTGATGTTAAAAAAATTTACGAAATAAATGTGCATTTTTTCAAAGAACCGGAGTCCCTGAGGCTCAAAAGGATCAAATATTAAAAAAAATTTGAAACCGTAGCGTTTAAAGCCAATTTTTTCGTATTTTATTGTCTGCAAGACAAGACGCAGGCTATGCCCATCAGAAAAAAGAGCCCAATTTTTTGTTCGTGTCATTGACCTGAATTTTATTCCCGATATCACGAGTTGTGTGAGCAAACAGGATTGTCCGAGAAACTTGATAAAATATATATTAGCTTCTAATCAGTGTTAGGATCTATTAGAAACATGCATTCACTTAAAACTTGGAAGTGCAACTTGCAGAGCGTAATCATCTGTTTGCTTTCGAGAGAAGTTTAAGGGAGTGCATGAGCGGAGAAGCAACGGCTCGGCGATGCCCCGTCTTGTGATTCCTAAGTACTTTGGTCGAGCGTCCATTGGTCTGGCCAGGTTAAGCCTCTTTTAATCTGTTAAGAATGACTACATCAATTCACCTTACTCTCCCCTCATCGCTTTATCCTACACGAACAGCCTTTTTGTAACACCTGCCAAAAAGCCTTAATATCTAAAAGACTAGATAAAGAAAAGTTACATTATGGAAAGTGACCAAGAACGTGCGATAAAAATTAAAAAAAACGCATATGAACAAAAAATTCGTATCATTGTTCTATTCTGGCTAGCGCATGTTTGCGCACAGATTTGAACCGCAGTGCGGGTTAAAAAAGACCCTAAAAAGGCAGGGTATACGCTTCCATTATATGAGATTATAAAAACACTCGAGGTAGGCACTGATAATATTCCCATCAGTTTGCAAACTGTTTCATTGAGCATAACTTAAAAAAAGAAGAAATGAAATCATAATAAGGGGGCTACTTGTTGTATATTCGTCTTTCTTGATTTTTTAGCAGTAAATCTGTTAAACTAAAGGGTGGAGGAGTCTCGCGATCCTGACTGGGTTGCTCCATAGCTCCTTTGGGATGCAGTGCTCCGATAGGGCTGGGCAGTTGAGCAAGGCTGGGGCTACTTGTCGTTTTTAACGTTATTACGTTAACGCTAGGAAAACCAAGTCTTGAAAAAAAGCAATCCTTATGTATTTTGACTGACAAATCAGAAAAAGTTACCCCTTCCACCATTGGTACTCACCCGCCTCAATATAATAAAAAAACACATTTAAAAAAAATCTGAAAGAACAAGAATGGTATATGAAGCATATATGACTCTAGGATGGTTTTATTCCTTAGAATGATTACCGTCTTCAGAAAATAGTCTTTAATTTCATTTTATTTGGTTTTTTTAATGTTCTTAACTGAGCGTAGTTTATCGATTTATCTTCTTCGAATGCTTAGTTGATTATCTTTTGAAGATCGTGGCCTCATGACTCGGTCTCTGATCTAACAATTTCTACTAAAACTACTCCTTGCATCTGCGGGCAACAACAACAACATCATCTTTTGAAACAAGCATGAAAATTGTGGTGATTGCAGATTTGGCTGCACTAATCGACCATTCTATCACATCTGTGTCTTTCCGGATCGTGCTTTGGGAAGAAGGTCAGAGAGCAGCATAATCGAGCAGGTCAGCTTCTTAAGCGACAGTAGACTAAATTCATCCACCGTAGTGGTGTTTTTATTCCTTTCACTCGCAGTGTAAGGGAAGTCTATGCGCTCTCTTAAAAGCTAGTGATACGAAATATCTGTATCAAACTCACCGGCATTTGTCAAAAAGTTTAAATTGACCGCGTTTTAGACGGGGTAATCCACAATGATTAGAAGCAAGTGAGAAGTGAAAGGCATAGAAAGAATTTAATTTTTAATTAGGCTGGATGTTTTATAGGCCGCACGGCGAGTAAAATCTATGCGTAAATCTATGTGTTATTCAAAAAAGAAAAAGTCGTACGAATTCTCTGTTTGTATAAACTCTCTATTCTTCATTGCACGCTCTGAGTCCTTCTCCGAAGTGTGCCATTCTTGCATGAATAGTATTTTTGATCTAATCTTCTCTGGCGGTTAATGATAAACAACCAGGGGTTTTGGGTTTACATGTATCCGCCGCTCAAAGTTTGGAGGAAAAAAGAAGAGGGGATGAAGGAAAAGGGTAAGAAAAAAGAGGGAGTTTTTTTGTCAATAGTGTGTGTACATGTATCCGCCGACGGGACCGATCCGGTCACTATTTAACCCCTGTAAACAACTTCATTTTCGTCCTTTTGTTGGGTATAAGGTTGTTGTTTTTTCGAATAATTTTTTTAAGGTAGCAGGCGAGCTTAGGTTTTGAATAGTATTCACTCGTTCTCCATCGCCTGCGTTCGATCTCACTAATGCGAGCCGTTCCGTCATAATGAAGCATTCTGATCAACACGCACTTTGTGCGGGTAGTGAAAAAACAGTTCAGTGACAACTGGCTGTGTTGAGTTGCCTTCTTCTATCAAAAAAAGCTACGTACACAAAAGGCGGCACATTTCTTCAACATGTTCTCTTCAACATGAGTACGGTGAGGCATCAACTCCCATCCCAGCTCCAACAGCTTCTGAACCGTTTTTTTTCGCAATGTGTGGTCGCGCGTTGTCATGTAGGAATCGAAGTGCTCTGCAATCTCGTAGAAAGTTCGTTTGGGATCGGCTTCGACAAAGGAACGAAGATCCTCAAGATGGAGCTGG
The DNA here is from genome assembly GCA_964056735.1 of Allodiplogaster pararmata. Taxonomy (NCBI): domain Eukaryota; kingdom Metazoa; phylum Nematoda; class Chromadorea; order Rhabditida; family Diplogasteridae; genus Allodiplogaster; species Allodiplogaster pararmata. The sequence goes on along the minus strand of OZ057404.1, from coordinate 34,687,008 downwards.
CGATGCCGTACTGGACGGTTCCTGTCTTCCAGCGTGTGGTCGCCTTGTAGTCGTGAGTGACGTTAAGTGAGAAAAAAATTAGAGAGTGAGAACTTCATATACCTCTAATGAAGAAAGTTCTAGAAAACTCCGGAAAAAATAATTGAATTTTTTTTAGAACCGAGACAATTTTTTTGCGCACCCATTATATGTACTCATACGTAGTCATGGGTGACGTTAAGCCAGTTTAGAGACCCTTGCCAGTTTAGAGACCCTTGCCGGTTTAGAGACCCTTGCCAGTTTAGAGACCCTTGCCGGTTTAGAGACCCTTGCCAGTTTAGAGACCCTTGCCGGTTTAGAGACCCTTGCCGGTTTAGAGACCCTTGCCGGTTTAGAGACCCTTGCCGGTTTAGAGACCCTTGCCAGTTTAGAGACCCTTGCCGGTTTAGAGACCCTTGCCAGTTTAGAGACCCTTGCCGGTTTAGAGACCCTTGCCGGTTTACGCAGCTCGAAAATAGCAAAGCATTCAAACTAACAGTCGTGTATGAAAAGTATGGAATATCTTCTTCAAGGTGGGTACATTTGATCCGCTGCCGAACTCGCGCAACGAGAAGCTGGTCGCCTTAAACTTCGATCGCCTCAAGTACTGGATCGGCACCAAAAACGCTCACATTTCCGTCCCGGTTCTTGAGATTCTAGGTAAGCAACAACAAAAAAACATTTTTAATTTCATGATGATATGACGGAGACCAGCTGAATGTGAATGTAAATGTCAGGTTTGGCCGGCTTTCTGCCCATCCATCCAAAGACATTCATAAGAGCCAGAGAAGGAAGAGAAGAAGCGCAGCGGAGATTGCAGTCTGTTGACGTCACAGGTGAGGAATAACAGTGAAATTACTCATTTAAAGAATAACAGTGAAATTACTCATTTAAAGCAGTTATCTCAGGAAGAAGTTGAGAAGAAAGAAATCATCAGTGAGTGCTGAAAGAGTGAAAAAAAACTCTTCTGGGATTGTGTTACTTAGATTTTCAAATTTCAAATTATTTTATCAACTAAAAAATAGTTGTTAAGACGGGGAGTTTAACAGCAAAATAATGTGCATTTTCGAAAAAAAACTGAGTTGCATTTCGTCGATATTTGTCTAGTAGAGGAAGAAGTAGAAGAGTATGAGACGAGTATGGGTCATCCGGACAAACTGCATGGTATGCGAGACGAGTATGGGTCATCCGGACAAACTGCATGGTATGCGAGACGAGAATGGGTCATCCGGACAAACTGCATGGTATGCGAGACGAGTATGGGTCATCCGGACAAACTGCATGGTATGCGAGACGAGTATGGGTCATCCGGACAAACTGCATGGTATGCGAGACGAGTATGGGTCATCCGGACAAACTGCATGGTATGCGAGACGAGTATGGGTCATCCGGACAAACTGCATGGTATGCGAGACGAGTATGGGTCATCCGGACAAACTGCATCGTATGCAAGACTGATTATGAGACGAGTATGGGTCATCCGGACAAACTGCATGGTATGCGAGACGAGTATGGGTCATCCGGACAAACTGCATGGTATGCGAGACGAGTATGGGTCATCCGGACAAACTGCATGGTATGCGAGACGAGTATGGGTCATCCGGACAAACTGCATGGTATGCGAGACGAGTATGGGTCATCCGGACAAACTGCATGGTATGCGAGACGAGTATGGGTCATCCGGACAAACTGCATGGTATGCGAGACGAGTATGGGTCATCCGGACAAACTGCATGGTATGCGAGACGATTATGGGTCATCCGGACAAACTGCATGGTATGCGAGACGAGTATGGGTCATCCGGACAAACTGCATGGTATGCGAGACGAGTATGGGTCATCCGGACAAACTGCATCGTATGCAAGACTGATTATGAGACGAGTATGGGTCATCCGGACAAACTGCATGGTATGCGAGACGAGTATGGGTCATCCGGACAAACTGCATGGTATGCGAGACGAGTATGGGTCATCCGGACAAACTGCATGGTATGCGAGACGAGTATGGGTCATCCGGACAAACTGCATGGTATGCGAGACGAGTATGGGTCATCCGGACAAACTGCATCGTATGCAAGACTGATTATGAGACGAGTATGGGTCATCCGGACAAACTGCATGGTATGCGAGACGAGTATGGGTCATCCGGACAAACTGCATGGTATGCGAGACGAGTATGGGTCATCCGGACAAACTGCATGGTATGCGAGACGAGTATGGGTCATCCGGACAAACTGCATGGTATGCGAGACGAGTATGGGTCATCCGGACAAACTGCATGGTATGCGAGACGAGTATGGGTCATCCGGACAAACTGCATCGTATGCAAGACTGATTATGAGACGAGTATGGGTCATCCGGACAATCTGCATGGTATGCAAGACTGATTATGAGACGAGTATGGGTCATCCGGACAAACTGCATGGTATGCGAGACGAGTATGGGTCATCCGGACAAACTGCATCGTATGCAAGACTGATTATGAGACGAGTATGGGTCATCCGGACAATCTGCATGGTATGCAAGACTGATTATGAGACGAGTATGGGTCATCCGGACAAACTGCATGGTATGCGAGACGAGTATGGGTCATCCGGACAAACTGCATCGTATGCAAGACTAATTATTATGTATATTGGAGCTGAGCGCTATGTAGAAGAGACGGCCATCTAGAAAGAGTCAAAATGAGGAGAAATTTTTTTAATCGTTTCAGATTTAGGTTTTTTAGAACATGCTTAGATACTCATATATACATATATTTTATGTCTCATCTAGATAGATATATATGAACATGTAGTTACTTATTATATCATTTCTCTTAATATATCATTTTTATATTCATCATAGTTACTTATTATATAATTTTGTAGGAATAGAGAAAATAGTTTCTGACAGCATGAAATTCGGGGTGTGTACAATATGTTAGAAAATTCTTCTTTCCAGAGGCAACCGAGAATAACAAGGAAGAAGGAGAAGACTCGAAGCATCAACAAGGAGAAGCGCTGGCAGCATGAGAGAAGTGGCTGCAGAACTGGCCTGGAACTGCAGCTGGCTGCATGCAGCTAGTTTCTTGTTTGATCATCATACAATTACTTTTCAGATGTGGCGGATAGGTCACTGAGAATTTGGTATAAAACGAGTCTATAATAATGAACCCCCACTTGAGTGAGGGAGTCTATAATAATGAACCCCCATTTTTTACTTGAGTGAGGGAGTCTATAATAATGAACCCCCATTTTTTACTTGAGTGAGGGAGTCTATAATAATGAACCCCCATTTTTTACTTGAGTGAGGGAGTCTATAATAATGAACCCCCATTTTTTGAACTAACCCAGACTTTAAATAGCCAAGTCCTAATGTTTTTTAACGTGCCTCAGTTCTCAACTTCTGCCGGTCTCTGTTTTCATTTTATAACAGACTTGAACGTTAAACCCCCTTTATTTCTGAAAGCGGGCCTTTCTTCGAAACGTTCGCCAGTCTCTCGTTTCATTCGAAGGGATCTAGTCAAACGAAACCTTACTTAGCGAAAACACTCTCGAATATCATCTTCTGGTCTCAGATCAAACATTTTACAAGTCTCGGCGGGCCTCTGGGTGCTTTATAAAACCCTTCCCTTCACTACTAGCTCGCTTATTATTCTCCCAGACTTCCCCGCTCGGTAAGCGGTCGTTTTTCTGATGTTTTTCCAATGGAAAGCGAGCTTTTCTGGGCTGTAAAGGGGATGGGGGGAATGATTTTTTTTCCAGATTTCAACTCCCCCTCAGTCTTCACCATCCTCTCAGTAGCATACCCTTCGTCTTTTGCTCGGTTCTCATCATTCTAGACCCAGCTCGAATAGTGGATGTTTTTTCTTCCAACTTTTAACATATGTATGCGACCCACGGCCATAGTTGCAATGGGTCAAAAACTCAACAGTTTGTATCAAAATAGGGAAGGAACGAAAGTACAGCTTTTAATATTCAGGTTCGCAATCTTCTCAGCCGCGCTATCGAACTTCTGATTCTTCCCCGCCCTCTTGCAATCCCTTTGTATCCCCTTTTTTAAGTTCTAAATCCGTTAATCGCAAATCCCATCATTGTACCAATATACCTTGCTATGGCCATTATGTAATCTTTGAAAGTGAAGTTTCTCCAAAATGTTTAAGGGTTCCATTGCATTCATCCTACTCTCCCACAGATTCAGATTTTTCATTGAAGGGTTCCAATTCTGTTTGTTTTACCGAGTCATTCCGGGAGCGAACCTATTCTGTAATTAAACCACTTCCGACCGAATCAAATCCCGGTAAAAACCAAACCAAGCTCGGTACCTTAACCCAGTCAGCACTGCCCAGGCCGAGTTTAAATTCGGTAAGCACGAACATTACTCTCCCTTTGTTTCCCAACTTTAATTTTTGTTGAAAGAAAGAGATGCAAATTGTGCGAGGAGTTAAAGGCATTGAATAATCTAAAGTTTAGATTTTTCTTTCTTGATTTTTCCATTGGTCGATCGCTAATGTATGCTAAAAAGTTTCACTTTTCTCTACGAACCAGGTTGAGTCTGAGTTATGGCTAATAAAACGTTCTATTAAGGGATGAAATTTTTTCTATCAATTTTAGCTTTTAAAACTTTATACATTCATTTTGAGTGGGAGAGGGTCGGTAGGTCGGTCGCCCTAGAAATTTTTTTTGCCAATTGGCAGTTTACCTATGAACTAAACAAGTTTCATTTTTTTCAAATCCGTCTTAGTTGTTTTCGCGATGCTTCAGTAAAACTATTATAGTAAAATGGTAATTCTAGCACCATGCATACGTATCCCTTGAAGATAACGTTTGTTGAACTGTTTAAGCCTAAGAATGAAAATATTTATATTTGTAACAGCTTTTGCTGCTGCCTCTCTTGGTACAGCTCACTCTACCGGAGTTGTCCCTGGCTGCTGCAGCCTCTTACCAGCTGGATTGCTTCGAGCGAGTTCAACTCTCTTTTCGTGTACCATATGCGAACGCAAGCACAACGACGGAAAGCATAGGTTCTTTTGTCCTTGATTTCCAAGTAATTCTTGAACACATTAATCGTCCGGGCGTGGCATAGTGGTAGTGTGATAGACCATTGTGCGAAGAGTCCCGAGTTCGACTCCCACCCCGGACAGATCCACCCAAACCAAGGGGGTTAAGAAATGTTGGTAGTGCTCATGCACGAATCTGACTCTCCCCACTGCTGCTAATCACACTAGCAGTGATCTAGCAGGCAGCCCACTGGTTCTACCAGGATAGGTCTGTCCTGCATCTCAGGGGAGCGCGTACCCTGCCACGAGGCGGGAACAAGCGCGAGGAAAATAATCTTGAGCACATTAATCATTCAAGGACAAATGTTTTCTGATGAGCACTGTGTTTGTAGTTTGTTGAAAAAGTAGAGAGGGTAGCAGGAAGCGGGATTTTCGCTAGCAGAAACCTGAAAATGGCAAAATGAAATAGTTTTATTACGAGAGAAAAAGGTGTTCATGGAAGGGCGGACTCGTATTGTTCATATGGAAATGGAAGCTTGCTGGATGTATTGTTCGTTACAGACAAATATTGAGCCTCAAGGTAGTGACTATCACTCTTTAAGGTAATGACTATCAAGCTTTGAGGTAGTGACTATCAAACCTTAAGGTAATGACTATCAAGCCTTAAGGTAATGACTATCAAGCCTTGAGGTAATGACTATCAAGCCTTAAGGTAATGACTATCAAGCCTTGAGGTAATGACTATCAAGCCTTAAGGTAATTACTATCAAGCCTTGAGGTAATGACTATCAAGCCTTAAGGTAATGAATATCAAGCCTTGATGTAATGACTATCAAGCTTTGAGGTAGTGACTATCAAGCCTTAAGGTAATGACTATCAAGCCTTAAGGTAATGACTATCAAGCCTTGAGGTAATGACTATCAACCCTTAAGGTAATGACTATCAAGCCTTAAGGTAATGACTATCAAGCCTTGAGGTAATGACTATTAAGCCTTAAGGTAATGAATATCAAGCCTTGATGTAATGACTATCAAGCTTTGAGGTAGTGACTATCAAGCCTTAAGGTAATGACTATCAAGCCTTGAGGTAGCAAACGTCATGATTCACTAAAAAGGCATGCCTATCGGTAGGGGGGAGAGAAGCGTTTATATATAATATGCTGCATTCTCAATTAATAAGGAGCATTCGACACTATGTATGTAGGCGGGAATATGTAGAAGACTAGTTGATTACTGTATATTATTGAAAAAATTACTGCATCTGATTTGTAAAAAAAGGTCTTGTAAGGTTTTTTGTCATTGTCAGTCTTTAATATGGGAAATTCCAGATACGAAAGAACAGTCGGAGAAGGTTCCTTACGGTGTGGTGAGAAGCACGAGGAGTTGTGTGGAAAGGCTGGAAGCTGCGTGTTAGTGCTTCTCGCAATCCAATCAGTAATCAGCAAGACATTGTGTAGCAGTTGGAAGATTAGCGAGAAGAAAGTTTTCAAATGAGTTAATATTTCAACAAAAATGGCTCACAGCATCAATTCAGCTTTGAAGAAGATTTTAAGGAAATTGGGGCTGTTTGGATAATTTCATAAAAGCTTAGAGTCTGTTTAGTCATGATAGTCATGGTCATGAAGATGAAGCTCTGGGTAGAGTCATGATAGTCATGGTCATGAAGATGAAGCTCTGGGTAGAGTCATGATAGTCATGGTCATGAAGATGAAGCTCTGGGTAGAGTCATGATAGTCATGGTCATGAAGATGAAGCTCTGGGTAGAGTCATGATAGTCATGTTCATGAAGATGAAGCTCTGGGTAGAGTCATGATAGTCATGGTCATGAAGATGAAGCTCTGGGTAGAGTCATGTGAACTATTCTTCTGCAGCCACGGTTGCTGTAGAAGATTGGCCGCCCTGCGACGCTTCTCTCTTGACTGTTGACATCAATGCCCATGCAGTCCTTCCTAAACATTGGAACAATAAGAACTTGTCAGTTTTTCCTTCAACAAATTAGTTTTGAAAAGTTAAATTTTCCCCACTTTTTACCTGGTTCTAATATACAAAAAGTTACCTTCACTAATTGGATTTTCCTGTAAAACTGTAATTCATAGCCATCCGAAGATACAAAGTAAAATGAGCAAATAAGTAAAATGAAGGCAGTTATAAAAAGTGGATAAAACTCAACTGTTAATACGTGCAAGCTTCATTTATATTTGCGAATAAATTCGTCTTGGTGGTTTTCTTCATGTTTCTGAGCACATATATGATGAGCATATATGCAGTTTTCCGTTCGCGGACACAAACATAAGTGTCCTGGTGCATTCTGCGAGCGTTCGAGAAGTCTTCATCCGCATCCACTGCATCTACTCTGTCGATGGACAGGACACTTACTGCACCCAACAGGACACCCAGGTACGCTCAGTTCACGGGTCACCAGTAGAGAACGAAGCTCATCCGGCCTCTCCCCATTCTCTACCTTTCCCCTCTGGCACGCCTCCTCGTTATTCTAGCCTCCCCTCCTCATCCTCCCCATTCTCTACCTTTCCCCTCTGGCACGCCTCCTCGTTATTCTAGCCTCCCCTCCTCATCCTCCCCATTCTCTACCTTTCCCCTCTGGCACGCCTCCTCGTTATTCTAGCCTCCCCTCCTCATCCTCCCCATTCTCTACCTTTCCCCTCTGGCACGCCTCCTCGTTATTCTAGCCTCCCCTCCTCATCCTCTATGTCTTTGATTGTGGTTATGTGTATATTCCTTTTTATGAAAAATAATTACTTCTGAATCACTCGAAAGATATCAAGTCAGAGTCACATTATTAGAAGCTTCAATCTTATAAGATATCTTGAAATGTAAATTCACTTTCTCTCGGCATACGTTTCAGTTGTTGGTTTTGTCCATTTTTAATTTGCGAGTTGAGATGGCAGAGTTTGGCAGATTGTACCATCCTTGCCGAGGACTGACGGTAAAGACTGAGGAAGAGCTCCAGGTTTGTTACTTCTTTCATTCACCGAATCAAAACGTCGTTTTTTTTATCTTGATAAGAACATTTTAGAGAACTATTTCGCCCCGAGTATCGTTTTTCGGCACAATTAATCATCCATCATTTTTGGTAAAAAGCTTTCCGGAAAAGTTTTTACCATATCCGAAAAAGTGTACCATTTCCGTACTCTGATTGTACTAGTCCCGAATCAAAGTTAGATACGGCTTATTTTACTCGCGGGATGGGACCTGGGTGCTGATACTTAGATATGTGCGGAGTAACACAATATACTCTTCATTTACAGGGTGGCTGGAAAGTACGGGGACCGAAAGTCGAACGCTTTTGTATCGTAATCAATAATATAATTCCTCTCAATTCAACACATTTTATTCTCAACATATATATGTACAACTGGGTGAAGTCAGTTTTCAATGCGGCCGCCCTTGGCGCGGATGACTTGGCGGAGACGCTTGGGGAAAGCATCAGTCGTGGCACGCAGGTAATCAATGTCGAGTTCCTCCCAAGCTTTGAGCAGGGCCTTCTTCAGAGACGCCAAATTGGGGTGGGGACGAGCCGAGGCTTTCGCCTCGAGGACCGACCATACGGAATAGTCGAGCGGATTGAGATCCGGCGAGTAGGCGGGCCAATGCTTACTCGTTAAGAAGGTGGGCAAATTGTTCGCACACCACTTCTGCGTAACAACGGCCTTGTGAGCGGGCGCGGAGTCCTGTTGGAAGCAGAACGGGCGGCAAGCGAAGTGCGTACGGGTCTAGGGAAGCAAGGCGCCTTCGAGAATGTCTTTGATATAGTTCTGCTTGTTGATCTTCACGCCCTGATCAACGAAGACGAGCGGAGACTTGCCCGAAGCGCACACAGCCGCTCATAGTATCAACTGAGCTGGATGGAAGATGCGGTTGACGACTCTTCCGTTGCGATCGGCTTCCTCAGGATCTCTGGCGATAACCCCTACGTTTCGGGAGTTGTAGGCCTCCTCGATCGTGAACAACTTCTCGTCTGAGAAGACTATCTCGTCAGCACCAGGTGCGGCCGTGTCGCGAAACAAGGCCCGACTTCTCTTCACGCGCTCTACCGTGTTCTTGGCAGACAACAAGGCACCCTTGCGAGTACGATAAGGGCGCATGCCGAAGTCAACCCTGACGATGGTCTGAGCCGACCAGCGGGATTTTTCGAGCTCCTGGGACATCTTGTTAATGCTCCGGTTGGAGTTTCGGCGTATTCGCTCCCTCACTGCTTTTATCTTCGCCGGCGTCCGAGCAGATCGAGGTCGGCCAGTTTTTGGACGGTCCTCGAGATTTCCGAGCTCGCGGTAACGTTTGATGGTATTCCAGACAAGATTTCGACGGACGACGAGGCGTTTCGCGATGTCGGAGTTGGAGTACCCGCGCTGGTGCAAATCGACGATAGCGGCACGCTGGAGATGGGGACCCGTCATTACCTTCAAATTTAAACAATCGTTGTCAAACTTCAACACGATGTTTAAAACACAATAAACTTCAAAAATCAAAAAAAAAAGGAATCGGTGCGCGCACGAAATAGTGCGTAGCACACACCTAAACCACGGACTCCGTACTTTCCAGCCACCCTGTATTTGAATGTTTTTCCTGATAGCTTTTCTATCTCTTACTAATTACTTGAGCAATAACTCAAGGCGGCTAACCTCACTCGTCCTATCAAAAGTACTAACCTTATCTGTGGTTGAGATGCCCTTTCTCTACACGTACGACTGCTTTCGGCAGTTTTCGCACTCGGTCTACTTCGTGAATGTATCTCTTCTGCCGCAGAAGTGCATGTCAGCCGCCGCTTTTCTCTGTCAATAAAACTGAGCTGGAGGATAAGCCTAGGGCTCCTGAATAAAGATTTAGCTCATCGGAAGCGGTTTATTCTGAAAAGAGACCCCTCGGAAGAGAAATTCAAGAAAGAGCTTCATCAAAATATAATCGATTCTCCGAGTAGTAAAGTTTCAACTTTAAAAAAAAAAACATCAAAACATAAGCAGGTGGAAACACGATACTGCTTTGAAATTGAAGGAGGTTTTGATGGTTTTCTTTAAAAGCTTCGATGTTTTGTGTGAAGTGTAGCCTCTTTTGAGGAGTTCATTGTTGTTCTCCGCTCCGGATCACAAAAACTTCCTTCCTGATTATGCGGATTTTTTCGATTACAGGGTTAGTTTATATTTGTGATTTTTCGATTTCACGTAATGAAAAGCAAAAAAAAGTGAGAAAAAACTGACAATACGGCATGGAGAAAAGTGCAATATAAAAAATACACATAGGTAAAATATTTAAAATTCAGCCTCACCAACACAAGAACGAGACTCCGATTCCTTTTCGATGGTCTCCACTTTTAATTGTGGACCTAACGTCTTCTAATGATGGTTGGTCGTCTTTTTTTTTTTATTTGTATTAAATACTTGAAATTAATTCATGTAATGGGAGTTATTGCCATACAAAGAACTGAATTGGACGTGTAAAAAGAGCTCCTCGATACTCTTCATCCTCTCTTCTCATTTTGCTGTGACCTGTCCGTACATGTAACTATGTTGCGTTGTTTGGACAAGTGTAGGTTACGTATAGTTAAATCCCAAGATAGAAGAGTCAGTGAGGATTCGAGTTGTTTCTCTTGCGGTTATCACGGGAGCTATGAAATCTCGAGTCTACTCCTCTCTTATTTCCTTCATTTTTCTTTGATGCATTCGAAATAATTGAATAAACTGGTTTTGAGGAGTTTGGCTGCGATTCTCGACTCCTCCTAACATCCACTGGAATCGGTTGACTCTCATCGTATACTCTATAGACAAGTCAAACATTCGCACCAAGCAAGAGGTCTTCACCATCACAGCACCTGATACAGGCACGTCAGAGAATGTCGTGATTAATATAGAATGGAAAAAACCAATCTTCATTTTATTCTCACCGAGAGTGAGATCGCGTTACCATAAAACTGCCAAGACATATTGCTAATCCGTGTGATATTGCCCTCTGTCTTGTTTACTTTGTGCGAGAATCTGTTTGACTAAGGCAGAGAGATTTCGTTGATAAGCTTTCTGAGGTCGGGATAGGATCGATGCGAGCCTCCTGAGGTCGAGATAGGGTTGACGCGAGCCTCCTGAGGTCGGGATAGGGTTGACGCGAGCCTCCTGAGGTCGGGATAGGGTTGACGCGAGCCTCCTGAGGTCGGGATAGGGTTGACGCGAGCCTCCTGAGGTCGGGATAGGGTTGACGCGAGCCTTCTGAGGTTGGGATAGGGTTGACGCGAGCCTCCTGAGGTCAGGATCAGGGGTTAAATAGTGACCGGATCGGTCCCGTCGGCGGATACATGTACACACACTATTGACAAAAAAACTCCCTCTTTTGTCTTACCCCTTTCCTTTATCCCCTCTTCTTTTTTTCCTCCAAACTTTGAGCGGCGGATAAATGTAAACCCAAATTGGGCGGCTCCATTTGACCCCTGGTCGGGATAGGGTTGACGCGAGCCTCCTGAGGTCGGGATAGGGTTGACGCGAGCCTTCTGAGGTTGGGATAGGGTCGATGCGAGCCTCCTGATGTCGGGATAGGATCGATGCGAGCCTCCTGAGGTCGGGATAGGGTTGATGCGAGCCTCCTGAGGTCGGGATAGGGTCGATGCGAGCCTTCTGAGGTCAGGATAGGGTCGATGCGACTCCAAACAGCACTGCAAAAATAGAAGGAAGATGCATTGAATGAGTGTCGCAGTAATGAATGAGTACTTGTGCAGGGGTGAAATGGAGAAATGCGGAGAAGGGCAGCTACGCAGTCTATGGCTACGTCGAACGAGGAGATTGTGACTTGCATTGCAGCCCTGTCGAGGAAGGAAAACCAAATACTTGCATGTGAGTTTGTATCGAAAAGACAGAGAACACTCCCCAAAGACAGTCTGCTAGTAAGCTGAGAACACTTGGCTTAAAGGCCCCTTTCTCCTCTTTCCCTTATCTTTTTCCTCCCTCTTCTGATCGGATCATTTCAAGCACAAATTTCTCGCCTTTAAGACTGTTCGAGAATCTCAAGATAACTCCTAGAAGTATTAGTTGAGTCGATTCCAAGAATCAAGTTTTTATTCTTGTTCGTGGAAACATAGTTCTGAAAAATTACAGGAACTGTGAATATCATGAAATAATGAAAAGACGAAGAGAAGAGCGGAGAAGGAAGGCGTTATTGAGAAGAGAGTTCATGAAGAGGAGTTTGCAGTGTTTGCCAGCACACGACGATGAATATAAGACTGGAGAAGCATTTTGCCTCCTTCACAAGACGCGGATATTTCTATATCAGAGACATTGGGTTGTACGTCGCCGGAGCGATCTTCTGTCAGTTGCTGTGCTCTCCTCCATCTTTGCAACTTCGATGTTCTCATCTTTTTTTTAACCCGTCTTTCTTTTGAAGAGATTTATCGCAGAATACTGGGTGAACAAATGTCTCTCATCTTCATTCAAAACAAAACATTTATAGTTTAATGAGCATTACCTAGATTTCAGAAATTTTGTTTGACCTTTTTTGCTGTGAAGCTCTTGCAAAGAAAGAGTTGAGTAGAGTTGGACATATTGTATTGCAGTGATCCTGCTGCTGATGTGTTTCATCTCATTCATCTACATGCATTGGGTTATACGCAAGGAGAAAAATACCATCGAGTCAGCTTTCACATTTACAATAACTAGAGTGTCTTAGGCATTTGAGTTCGCAAGATAAAGGGTGATGGAGATAATGAGAGAGAGAGAGAGAGAGAGAGAGAGAGAGAGAGAGAGAGAGAGAGAGAGAGAGAGAGAGAGAGAGAGATTCAAGAAACGAGCCCCGTCACAAGTATTACGTGATTGCCTCCTCAACCGTCAAAGGCAAAGGAGCGAGCAAAAAACAACCAAGGTAAACACTTCAATGGAACAAATCATATTCAGGGAAGTCGCTCTAAAGGAATACCCCACAGTTTTACCAGTATACACCGATGATTTCAACGAGCATGTGCTGGTAATAAAAGAGGTTAGAGAACATTGAAAATTATTGTTTTAATATCTAGACCACTGTGGAAAAATCGAAAAGACAACCGCCGATGCGGGCGTTGGTTCAGAATGATCGAAGACGCGAACAAAAGGCTCGGATTTAGAAGAGAGTGGAAAGCTCTAATTAGGGCGAATAAGCGATAATGAGGTGTTGGTTAAAAGCCGGGGTGAATTTAACCTCATTTTAACCTGTAATAGTGTCAACAGGGCGAGTTACAACAACATTCAATATGTTCATAGAAGAGAGTAACTCTAGAAAAAAAAAGCAATTTTGCATTTAGAAGATTTTTTTAGTAAATACTGAAAAATCATTATTTTAAATGTGTCCCGTATCACAGTTTGTTTTTGAATTGGTTTTTGAAAATTCAATCATTTAGAGGAACAAATAGAAAGTTTTTGAGCAATCTGTTGAAGTGACTTATAAAGTTTAATTAGTAAAACAATATAAATTGGTTCATGTGTGAAGTGTGTGCTTTGTAGTTGTCAGATCTGTTGGCTAAGATCGGCCAATGTCATCCACTTCTTGATTATGTCATTGCAGTTGTCAGATCTGTTGGCTAAGATCGGCCAATGTCATCCAGTTCTTGATTATGTCGAACTCGTACGACTACGTTGGTTTTTCACAAGTCTTTCACTGTTTAATAATTTATACCAAAAGCTTTGAAAGTTCGACAGATTATGTCAGCAATCAAGAAAACCAAAGGTTCCAAATGCCCAGACAGTGAAGGCATCTGCCCTCTACTACTCAAAATGGCCGGTGAAAACTTCAGAAAATGCCTCTGCATCCTCTTCAATAACACGCTGCAGACAGGTATTATCCCGTCCAGATGGAAAGATGCAAGAGTGATAATGTTACCTAAACCAGGAAAGGACTCCAGCAACCTGAACGGCTATAGACCAATATCAATACTATCCCCTATAGCCAAAACATTCGAACGGGTCTTATTACCATTCCTGGCGGAAGGCTTTCAAATCGCTGACTGGCAACATGGATTCCGCAAAGAGCACTCGACTACTACCGCACTCCTGGAAATAACCGGGAAAATAACAAACGGCTTCAATCGGAAACCACCCCCGGACCGCACTCTCATGGTCGCCCTTGACCTCACTGCAGCATATGACTTAGTGAACACCCTTCTCTGCAAGAAACTCACTGAAACGAATATGCCAAGAGCCATCGTCCGATGGATGTCCAGCTACCTAAGAGGCCGTACAATCAAGGTAGATTTCCAAGGAAAAAGCAGTCGACGTCTCACATGCAGATCTGGTGTCCCACAAGGAGCAGTGCTCAGCCCCCTCTTATTCAATCTCTACATAAACAACCTCCCGCAACCCACAGGAAACACGCAGATGACAGCCTACGCCGACGACATATCAATTCTCTCCTCAAGCCCCTGTATTGAAACCTGTGAAGATCAGATCAACCACTTCCTACCGAAACTCGTAGAAGAATTGGAACAACGTAAAATGATCATATCCAAGGAAAAGACTACGGTCACCCTTTTCACAACCCATACAGGCGAATGTAAAAAAGAACCCAAGGTAGAAATCCACGGAACCCTTCTGCCGACAACTAAAACACCCAAAATACTCGGTGTCGTCTTAGACCAACTCGGCACCTTCCGACAACATGCAGAATACCTTAAACAGAGAACGGCCAAAAGACTGAATATACTACGTGCCCTCGGAGGAAGAACATGGGGCCAACAGAAAAACACCCTTCTTGCAACCTACAAAACAATGACCAGATCCGTTCTCAACTACGCCGCACCAATTTACTCCCCTCAATTGGCCGAGACGAACTGGAAAAAACTACAGGCAAACCAAAATAGAGCAATTCGGATCGCAACAGGAAACCTAGCAATGGCCGGCACAGAGCACTTAGCTCTAGAAAGCGAAATGTTACCCATAAAGGAGCACAACACGATGCTTACCAAGCAATTCGTTGCAAGAGCAAGACTCCTCCCAAACCACCCCTCCCATCGTCGATGCATGGAACCCAAACCACCTAGAACTATTCGTAAACATGCCAAGGACTTAGAAATTATGCTAGTAGACAGTGATCAGAAAGCCGCACTTAAAAGAATACATACTGAAACTGTTAGAAATTTCATTAGATCTTGCTCACCTAACCCAGTTCTAGGTAAGAAACCTCCCAGAATCCATAAATCAACGAATCAACTTCCCAGGGAACAACAAATAACATTATCGCAACTACGTAGTGGCTATGCAAGTTCCCTTAACAGCTACCTACACAGAATAGGAGCTGCCCTATCACCTCTTTGCCCAAAATGTTTAGAAGAGCCACATACAACTAGTCATTTATTCTCGTGTCGCTGTGACCACACACTTTTAAGAAGTATAGATTTGTGGAATAGCCCGACGTCTGTTGTTAAGTTCTTATACCAGTGATTCCTTTCTCTCTCTCTCAAAAAAAAAAAAAAAAAAAAAAAAAAAAGGGGGAAAAAAAAATAATAATAAAAAAAAAAAAAAATAAAAAAAAAAAAATAAATAAATAAATAAACCCCGAGAGAGAAAGAGAAATAATGTAATTAGATAAATGATGTAAGTAAGGTTATTGTTTTCTGAGCCATGTCAAAGAAGACCTCGTCTACCCAGCCGGAGACCTACGGCGGGCAATCTACAACAACAACGACAGATTATGTCTGAAGAACCTTTAAAGTTCAATCAGCGTGTTTCTTTCACCTGCACTGCGGGTAAAATAATCTATGCGCTCTTAAAAAAGTCCAAAAAACATTCAAATCTATGCACTCGAAAGAAGAAATTTTCGATTTTTACTTAGGAAAATTCCAAATCTTTGAAGAAAAAATTCCAAACTCTTAGAGAGGAAGAAAGAGGTGTGGAAAAGCTTAAGCAAATAATTGGTGTGAGGATGTCTCTCTCAGAAGGCGTGCAGCCTTCTCGTTGGATGTTGGAGAGTGTTGAGTCAGCGGAACGAATTCTTCTGATATTGTCTCCTTGTGTGCCTCTTCTTCTGGAAGGTTCCTGCTAGATAATGTTTCACTCTTCTGATCCCCGAGTTGCTATAAAGTCATCCTTCCAGGATTTGTATATCATATTTTTTTTTATATATTATGCCTCCTGAAGCTGTAAAAATACCTTGAAGATAAGGCAGTCTTACCTTTTACCTTGAAGATAAGGCAGTCTTACTTCACTTGGGTTGAGGAAACTGTGAAATTTGAGAAAACAGTTTTCCTTGAAAATGGAATTGTAATTGCATACCGATTTGAAACATTTTCTAGGAAAATGCAGTTTTAAGTTTAAAAAATTGATTGTACGTCCATGCTTCTTCGTTTTTACGTCCATGCTTCTTCGTTTTTACGTCCATGCTTCTTCGTTTTTACGTCCATGCTTCTTCGTTTTCTATATCTCTACTCTACTTTTACATGCTAACTACTTGAAAACGCAGATTAAATGGAATAGTTCGAGTCAGTGGCTTTTGACATCGATAATGAAGCGCTTCCAAATAAGTAATAGTTCATTTGTTAAAGTTTGAGTATTGGTTAGTTTTTTCGTTGAGTATTGATTGAATGTTTATTGAAAGAAGATCATACTCTAGGTAAACGCCAGATGAAGCAAATAAGACCCTTTCGTGATTTGTTCGTCTTTGCTGTCAATCTCATCGTCCAGGTTGGCGTGTTGATTGAACTGAATCCTTCATGGTTATATTTATTTGAAAAACACGTTAGTGAAGTAGAAAATAACAAAAAATTGATACAGAAAAAAAATGCAAGGTTGTAATCATCGGTTTTAAGGAACTTTCTAAGCAAACTGCATCACTTTTTGCTCCTGCTAGTACTACTGTTGTCAGTGGAAGAGGTGAGACCTTTGCACAATTTTTTTAAAGTTTGATGAAGTTTTGCTTTGATATTGTGTAACATGATGATATCTTTTGTTTTTGACACCTCACTAAATAATCAAACTTCAAAAACATGGAAATTATGTGAGCAATAAAACAAACAAGATGCTGGCCCATATCAACCGTAAGAAATGCGTAGATCAGAACGAAACATCTTCAGGAAACAGCTTACTTGGAAAAGAGACGTCAAGTGATGAAAAAAAGAGAAAGTGATATAAACATGGAATTATTTTTTCAACACCTTTTTTAAGTGTATAAATTCGCGGATATATATACTTTATCGCAATGGGTTAAGTTTGGGTGTAAGGGGATATTGGATCCAGGTTGAAGGTGTTGACCCGAGCGTGTCACTTTGATAACTAAAGTTAGAAAAAGAAAACGAAGCACAGTCGGAGGTAATATACATATTTCACTCGCAATGTGAGTGAGAAAAACACTAACAAAAAGTCCTAAAAGGTCAACAAGTTTAAGATGAACATGGAAAACTCCTTTTATGCGGTTTCCGCTGAAGAAGAGAATTTGAATATTAATAACTGATGGCGCCCTTCTCGATTAAACTTTGGCGATACTCGGTTTTTCCAATCATAATAGGAATGCTAAGAAGAACACTCTTGTTTTACTGAGTCTCTTTTACAAACAAATAACAAGTTTCGAGGGTTTCTGTTTGATTTGATGAACGCTTTGAAAAAATCCTAAAAGAAAGAGTTGGTTTGTGTCAGAAAAGTCGGGGGCTCTTTCCCCTTCGGCCTCAACCAGCAGCTGTCTCCAGCCTCCTTCTCTACCCATGCAGAAGAGAGTCGGCCTCCTAAGATTCCCCTACTCTCCCAGTCTCCCGCCTCAACTCGCCTTGCTCAGTTAGCATTGAAGTTCAAGTTTTATAACGCAAAGTATTTTGAAACATCACGTGTGAAAGCATAAGTCAGAGGGAAGATAGAAGGTTTCTGGGGCATAGGGGAGAAGAGAAATTTACTGGTCAAGTGGTATTTTCCGATGGGTGTCCCTACGGAGGGATTTGAGTTAGGAAATCGAGAATAGAAAGAATCATCGCATACCAGCCGCTCAGAATGACGCAAAAGGGAAAATTACGAGAAGTGGGAAGAGTTTTTACATGACGGCCGCTCAAGAGAATGAGAAAGGGGAAGAAATTCATTCACTCGTTTATTCATCCTATTGGCAGGTGGTTTTCATGAATTCTTCTTGCTAATAAAGGGTCAAATTGATGGTCAAATACACAGATCTTCCTGTCTTCACTCTTCCGGATGATATCGTCAATCTCGTTGTATTTCTACATGGAATAGAAGTCCGAAGGAAGGTTCGACATGAGCTCTTCCATGATAAATTCTAGGTTACCAGGAGGTATCGAATTATCTTTGATTACCAGGAGGTATCGAATTATCTTTGATTACCAGGAGGTATCGAATTATCTTTGATTACCAGGAGGTATCGAATTATCTTTGATTACCAGGAGGTATCGAATTATCTTTGATTACCAGGAGGTATCGAATTATCTTTGATTACCAGGAGGTATCGAATTATCTTTGATCCCCAATTGTAGCTCGAATTTTTCCACTCGTTTGTTCTGTCTTCAGCGTCACACGCTTCTCTTCATTCCTAAAGTCTTGGACTGTCTCCATTTTTAGCCTGTACCTCAGTCCCATCCCCTTTCTCCATCATCCGATGTTGGTATTGACAGCTGTCTTCTAAAAAGTAGTTTACCTTACCGTATAATTCACATTTTTAGTATACTAATCTAGTCTCTTAGAGTGAGATTAGGAGTATGAAGTTAGAGTTGTCATCCACCGGAACTTTCTTTCAGAAGCTCTGAACTCTGGATTTGTTTGTATGTATAGTGTTTAATATGCAGCCGACCCTCAATGAGATGTCGCCAGCTGTGCTCGCCCCGCTGCAGGCTGCGATTGCAGCTGCGCAGCTTTTCCTCGACAGCCAACCCGAGAACTGGATGCAGGAGAGAACTGAACCAGTTGTCAGTTGACACATTTACATGGTTTAGTTCTGTATTCACGTAACGTATTTGACAATGATTAGTTTTGAATGCAATAGAAACGGTTTTGCGGGCTGAATGAAGTCCAATTCTTTTTCTCAAAGGTGCGATTGTACCAATCTATCTTTTTCTCTCTTTTATTTCGCTCTACCAATGAATCACCGAGGACACACGGCTATTTCGTGCGATAGTGCAATGACAAAGGCACAACGGTCTTGTTTTGTTTTACTTAGACATAAGATTCTTTTAAAACTGTCTTCTTTTGGTATAACAGGATGCCTGCTTAATTTCTTCAAAGCTTTCCTGACTCAAAGAACGCAAGCTGTGATGGTAGCTTCATCTTTCTCAGCCTCCTATCCTGTTCTCTCTGGGGTTCCTCAAGGATCTGTCCTAGGGCCCTTATTGTTTCTACTTTATATAAATGATCTTCCTCAGTCACTTCCAGCAGGCGTTCATTGCACTCTCTATGCCGACGATGCCAAATTGTTCACTATGAATGACGCATCTCTGCTGCAGAGATCATTAGATGTTCTCTCTACTTGGTCTTCCTCATGGGGTCTTACTATTTCTCCAAATAAAACGCGCTACATGCGTTTGGGAATTAAACATCCTGATTTCAATTTCTCTGTAAATGGTCACTCTCTTCCGGAAGTGAAACAGTTTAGAGATCTAGGGGTTTTAATTTCAAGTGATCTTTCATTCAAAGCGCATGTAAAGAGTATGTGTAGTAGAGCCTCTTCTATAACATTCCTGATACTAAGATCTTTTCGCACTCTGAACGTCAACATTCTCATGAATCTTTTCAAGACTTACGTGAGACCAATACTGGAATATGCTTGCGAGATCTGGAACACTAGAAGCATAACCCAATCTAAGCAAATAGAAAAAATTCAGCAGAAATTTACTAGAGAAATTTTCAAACGTGCCTGTATGAATATCCCTTATAGTCAACGATTGAAATTATTAAGAAGCTTGAGCCTTAGAAAACGTCGACTGACAAACGATTTGATGATACTTTATAAAATAGTACATCACAACATAGACATTCCTATTGGCGAGATCCTTCCTCTTGCTCCTAGAAGTAGATTCACCCGTGGTCATACATGGAAACTTCGTATGCCTATTTGCCGTTTAAATCGATTTCAATCATTCTTTCCTTATAGGATAATTAGAGAGTGGAATGATCTTCCTGTTTGTTTTTTTAGCTTATCACTTCCCAAGGCCAGGAAGTTCTTAAATGAATTGAATTTTTGATTTTTTTCTCGTCAGTTGTTTAATTATTAGTAGCCTAGTTGCTACTTCTTATTTTGCCATTGTAAATTATATTTGTTTTCGATTTTTACTGTGCAATCAATTGTATAATCATGTAACGATGACAATAAAATTATTATTATTAAAAAAAATTATTATTATTATTATTCCAGAGAAAACGCATGCGTGACTACGAATCGACATTATTACATGGAATATCAACGTGTCTTCGGTAGTGAAATGAGAAGCGCTCACAATAGAGAGCCGCTTTTTTCAGCTGAAAATATTATGAAAAAATTTTCTTAATAGAAAACGGCGTCTGAAGTAGCGAAGGAGCAAAGGTCTCTTCTGGCGAAAAACATGGAAGAGAAGGAGAAGGCGAGAGAGGAGAGACTCAGAGAGGGCTGGAGTCGCCAACGGTGCGAGCAGATGGGTCTGCTCCCCCCGGAGGAGGCAAGCGACGACGATCTCCAGGTATCTTTTGAGGCCTGCTTCAAGGACTTATTGAGTACCGTAGGTTATGGACGAAGTGCAAGGAGAAATGGTAGAGTACGATAGACATAGAAGAGACACAGGCCCCCGGTAAGGATAGAACAGTGTGATTTTGGTTTTCTTGCTGGGTCTGCGTTTTCTGGACCGTCAAAATAAAATTTTGTGAATAAAATCATGAACACAAAGTAATATACATATTTATGAATAAACAAAATGTTTTAGAGGATGAATATACATATAGAGAAACTGGAGTGTTACAAATCTATGAAGTACGGATAGTCTAGCTTCGTTTGAAATTAAGCACAAAGAAGATTGTTTGAGTTCAAAATTTAAAAAAAGTACTTTTCTGGTGAAAAATAAGCGGGCCACCAATTTCGTACCTTTTTTAGTCTCACCACGAATTGCCATGGAATTGCAAAAGATTACGGTGCTTTCTTATTGCTCAGTCTTGTTTAAAAAGGATTGCTCCGTTCAAAAAGTTGAAACAAATCGTATTCCGTTGCCATTTCACGGTGAGACTAAAGAAGGTACGATATTGGCGGCCCGCTTATGTTTCACGAGAAAAGTAGTTTTTTGTTGTTGTTTAAATGTAACGCTCCATAAGTAAGTTGCCCTTACAGGTGAACTCGGATGCAGCGAGTATCTCTATGGGTAGCGGGCAGCCGGGGGCTTTACATGGAGTCCCCACTGCACGCCTCCCCGCAGCAGGGGCTGGTAGTGAGACTGGTGCGAAATACGAATTGCTCCCCCCGCCGGAGAGTGACTCTGATGAGTGAGGAGTTGTTGATGATGAAGTTTTTGAATTTCCATACACATATACAATGGTTCTAATGACTTGTCGGGCTCCAGAGTGAATGTAAGAGTAGCCAAAGGGGATAAGGGGGGGGGGGGGGCTCCAGAGTGAATGTAAGAGTAGCCAAAGGGGATAAGGGGGGGGGCTCCAGAGTGAATGTAAGAGTAGCCAAAGGGGATAAGGGGGGGGCTCCAGAGTGAATGTAAGAGTAGCCAAAGGGGATAAGGGGGGGGCTCCAGAGTGAATGTAAGAGTAGCCAAAGGGGATAAGGGGGGGGCTCCAGAGTGAATGTAAGAGTAGCCAAAGGGGATAAGGGGGGGGCTCCAGAGTGAATGTAAGAGTAGCCAAAGGGGATAAGGGGGGGGGGGGCTCCAGAGTGAATGTAAGAGTAGCCAAAGGGGATAAGGGGGGGGCTCCAGAGTGAATGTAAGAGTAGCCAAAGGGGATAAGGGGGGGGGGGGGCTCCAGAGTGAATGTAAGAGTAGCCAAAGGGGATAAGGGGGGGGCTCCAGAGTGAATGTAAGAGTAGCCAAAGGGGATAAGAAATGTAATCTTCAAAATGGGCAGCACAGTAAGCAAAATGGGTAAAAAGGGGAATTGGGACAGGTTAACCTTTTTTTGTGATTAATCGTTTAGATTATCAGTGGCTTGTGACAGTGTTCTAATTCCCTGTTATTGCGTTCAGATCTCGAAAAGACGCACTCAGAGTTATCTTTTATTCATTTTAAAAAAGTTTTGGCCTCGAAAATTTTGGATTTTTTGCTCTTTGAACGTTTGAAAAACTTGTTTATTTTAGTTTACAAACTAATCATTGTTATATGTTTTATTTTCTAATGTTTTTGTATTTGTTTTGAAGAATTTTTGATGATTTCGATAGGCAAAGCAGCTGATCCGAATCGATCTTTGTTTAGCAAGGTTGTTTGTGGTTTGATTTGAGCTGTTAGCAAGGTTGTTTGTGGTTTGATTTGAGCTGTTAGCAAGGTTGTTTGTGGTTTGATTTGAGCTGTTAGCAAGGTTGTTTGTGGTTTGATTTGAGCTGAAAATAAACATTGACACACATTGCCTACGAAAATAGTTGAAGGACTCGAAACACAACGTTCGAATCGTAGATGACAGACTATCTGGAGAGATAAATTTAGAAGTTAGATTAAGCTCATTTTTGTAATAATTTTGCCCGTGAAATTTGGAAAGGGGGTGGAGCTTGCATTAAAGGCTTCAATATTCAATAAAGCTGGATAAGGCCGATATTACTTGCTTAAATCTGGCTAAGTTAATCGGAGCCAACTAGGGTGTTTCTCTCACCCGCACTGTGGGTGTAAAAAATCTATGCGTTCTTCAAAAAATCCGGAAAACCCTACAAATCTATGCACTCGGAAACCTTTTTTTTAGATTCTTATTGGGTAAATTCATGAGTCATTGCAAATTGTTTTCATGACTTTTGAAAATATATAAAATCTATGCGCTCGAAAAAAGTTGTGCGGGTAGTAAGAAACGCCCTGGAGCCAACTGAGTAATGTGAACCAGGTTATGTCTTTTCTATAGGAACAACTGAAAATACGATTGAGCAAAACTGAAATCCACGTTAGGGTGTTTCAATCACAAAGACGCTCAGAATGGAGCGAATAGAGCGAGTCGAAGAAGGAGAAACGAGGTTGGAAAAAGAGTATGAGATGGAGAGGGTCGAGGGTGTGGCTGATTCGATTGCCTCTGCTTCCCAGGCCGAAGATGTCAGTGTTCACGAGGTCATAGGTCAGCAGAAAATAACTAGTTTCTCCAACCGTAATTTCTCACGAAAATTGGTTTAAGTGTTTGAATTGTGAAATTTTTTTCATACGGTGTCTTACTTTACCGTACGAGCTTGTTAAACCTAACTTGACTAAGCCTGAGCCAAGATTGAGAAACAATTACTAGCAATATATTGGTTGCGTAATTTCGGGTTAGAATGGTCGCGGTGCGAAACATCCCCTCTTGGCTCGATCTTTCCTACCTATTTTATCGATCTCTCTGACCTTGACTCGTTTCTCAATTTCTCTTGTTCTTGGGCAAAAAAGTGGTTGGTTTTCTTTTTTTACCTTTAAGGATTAAAATGCGGAAGATAGGACAAAAAGAAGCTGTGTATTCAGATAGTTTTCAAAGTTTCCAGTCAAGATAATAGCATTCTCTGGTGTACATAGTTTCCAATCTATTTGATATATTGTAAATCGAAATGGAGGTTTTGATTGAAGTTCAAGTTCTTCTACACATAGGAAGTTTCCAATGACATTTGAGAGTACTAACCCGGGAAATGCGTTGTATCTCAGGCACTTGTTGTGTTGAGATGGGCGAAGAGGATACTATATCTTCTATGGTACCGAGCTCTTCTGGAACAATCGGAGAACCCTATTCGCCCTATCTACTGGACTTGCTTAATAACAAGCAGAGAAAAAGACCGAAAGTTAGCAAACCAAATATATTCGTTCCTATGATTTAGTCTGAGAACCATGGTGAATACCTCTGAATACGGATTAAAATGTTTTTGAATGATTAGTTTTTTTTTCCTGTTGAGGCACTTCGCCAGTGGAATTATACGAAATTTTCAAGCCATGAATCACGCGTTTAGTCGAATCGTGTGTGAACACTTCAGTGTAGATTAACGATGACTTCCAAGTCAATCAGTGTAACTTTTCTGTTTATAGCGTGAGAAGCGTAAGCGAAGATGCAGTAAATGTGAGTACGAGACAGTTTCCTCGACGAGGTTGGCGAGGCATCAAATGACTCACCGTCAGTTATACCTCTTGGGTTCATCCATTAACGTTTAAGTGAATGAATGAATCTACCAGGAGTGACATTATTGACAGAGAGATATTCAAAAGTTGGAAATTCGGAGCGGAGAACAAGTTGATGTAGCATTCAACGAAGATTTATCGAGTAGAATGCTGAGCGATGCAATCTGAAATAGTCGAGAGAGTGAAACATCTAACGAAGTTTCAAAAAACCTTATTATTCACTCTCGCGTTTGTATAAATGGGGATCGGGATGAGAGACGCTTTAAACAGACAAAATTTGGGTCTAAAATGAGGAATACTTTGTTGTTGTTGTTTGCCCATAGGTCATGTCGAGGGGAGTCTTTTGGGATAGGTTGGTGAGGATCCTTTTGAGTCCGACAGCGGTGCGAGTGTAGACGGAGAAATTTTCTCCGTCTACACTCGCACCGCTGTCGGCGATCCTCTTCGCGAGACCCATTCGTTAACCGGAGAAGGGCAAGAGGCTATTTTACTGGCGCCTCGACTCGCCATTACAAAGTAAAGGGGAGTATCGGCTGATGTTTTATCCGGTGGCATGCCCAGGACAGTCCGGCATCGCCCTCCTTTGACGAACTATACAATCCAATTTTGGTCCGCGACGGGCAAGCCCGCTTTCTCTTGTGCAAAGAGACATCCCTCTATCCGCCACCTGAGGACGCGCTCTATACCGGTGAGGATGAACCGGTCCCTTGCGATGGTATGAACTTGTGGGCTGTAGTACGATCTAAGGCGAGAGGAATACTTTCAGATGCTATTATGTGAGTGGAGGGTTTGAGCAAGACTGGACTAGTAATGGACGTCAAGGCCTTAAAGGGTCCAAGAAAGGGTTGTAATGTGATATGACTTAGTATTATACATGTTGAGACTGCGCATGTGACCAGTGCGAGTGTCTCTTCGCTTCGTACTCTCAGCTGCGGAAGCACCGGGCAACCGCACACCCAGACGAGCAGAAGTGCCCTCATTGTGACTACACTCACAGGGTTTCTCTCATATGATTTATTCCCTATGTCTTTGGAGAGGCAGTGTCAGGTTTTGTATCATCTGAATAGCGTTAGTATGTATCAAATAGGAGGGTTTGAGCAAGACCGGACGAGTAATGGACGACAAGGCCTTAAGGGGTCCAACTACCTTCTTCTATTCTGCTGTTGATAAATAGAGCAAAAGTAGACACGGCCGCACAATGATCTCACAGAATGAGAATATGAGTTCCACTCACTGGGTATCTGTTACGATATATTACGATACCAGAGTATCTACTCTTTCTACCTCTTTTAAGGTAACGTTATACTGAGTAGACAGACAAAACTACGATGAAGAAGAGAAAACGCTTAATTAAGGAAATAAATAATCATGTATGGGCCTTTTTAATCGAGATAGTTTAGTTCAAACTCGCATTGCGGATGGAAGAGAAAAGAGGAGGAAGAGGAAACGGTTTATGATTTGGAAAAAAAAGTGGAACTGGTTGGAATTTGATGTATTTGATGTAATTTGATGTAGCTGGATTTTTTTATGGGATCGATAAAAATCATTTAATCAAATAAACTAAATGCGTTGTTTTGAAGAAAAAGTCCATGGTGCTACGTCACGTGGAGCAGATGCACATCCGAGGGATACTGTGTCCGGTAACGGGATGTTCGGTTACTGTAGCCTACAGTAGAATGCGGTGAGTGTGGTTCACGTTTATTGAATTGAGGTTCTCTGTCGCCATGTCAAGAGCATCATACTTCAGGTGTTATCAAGAAGCATTAGATGGAGAAGTAAGAAAGAAGGAAAGAAAGAGAGGCAGAAAGAAAGATGAAGAGAAAGATTTGATCGTATTTAGGCGACATCTACAAAAGGAACATCCTCTGGAGAGAGTGACAACATCCGACTTCACAAGAATCAATGGGAATCTGCACTCAAAAAAAGATGATTCCAGTGTCAGTTGGATAATTTTTCAGCTCTATTGTATAGAGTCCACAGTGCTTGCTCTTCTAGCATGAGATTTGAGACCATGTCAATCATTTTTTTCTTTCTGAATGCCAAGCTGGTTCGGATTGTCAATCAACGTGTTTTAAGTTAGAAATAATAGTTCTGGAAGTAATCAATCATCAATCATGGGCTAATCAAACAGGAGTGCTCACTTTTACAGTTAAATTTAATTCTTATCTCTTTTTATTCACAAATTTACAGATACCTGATGCTATCAATGTACAAGAACAATTTATCTGAAGCAGGCGTTATATCAGGCCGGTCTAAAGCATGTTTGTACGCGTCGAGCGAGTGGAAAAAGAAATGGGGAAAGGCAAAAAGAGTGAAAAGAGAAGTAGAGAAAATTTGAAACAGAACGGAAGAAGAGAATGTAGATCATTCTCAGCGCGAACATGTATGCGCCAACATAGCTGGACCGGTAACCATTTAACCTTTGATCTGAAGTTAAAAGTTAAAAATCTCAAACTCTGTTTAAATTTTTTTTTTGAAAATTTAGATTTCAGATTTTCGTTTTGAGGAAAATCATGTAATGGAGAATAAATGGAGATATTGAACCAGACGTCTAGGTCTCATAAACCAGTGATGAAGATAGGGGAAGGGGCGGTACTTCAATCGGCGTGATGTTTTTTATCATGAAACTTAATTCAGGCTTGAGAACAAAAACTTTTTAGTTCTGGTTTTGAAGCTTTAGAAAATTTATCTGAAACAAGAAAGCCGCTGAAGCCATCCATCCATGCAGTGAACGATGCAGAACGTGTAGTATCCGATAGTTTGACAAACAGTGAGAAGAGGTTTTCAGGAAGGGGCCGCAACAGAACTATCCCGGAGGAAGGAGGAAGAAGAGGAGTCAAGGCAGAACACTGCTGTAGAACGTGAGGTTTTCTCACGAGAATTAGTAAGCGTTAGTTGGCCGACTTGAGAGAGAAAACAAGAAAGACAGAAAAAAGATTCATGTGACTGTGAAAAGAAATGAAGAATTTCCTCTGCCTGCTCTATTTGCGCAACACTGAAAAATAAAATACCTTAATTTTTTTGTTCTAAGAAAAAAGTTGCCCATTGAAAAGTATTTACGTTCTATAGTTTTGAACAATTTTTAATGAAATTTTTTATGATTGCGTTATCCGAGTTGAAAAAAAGGAGATCTGGAGTTGGAAAAAAAAAATTGAAGTGTTTTGAGCACTCTAACTTAATTGAGAGCAAAAAAACTCCGAATGTGATTTATTATACGGTAAAGTGATTGGCTCCATTACTTTTTTGCATCACGACATTTCGCAGCCGGATTTCACGATATTTTTTCCAAAGCTCTAATTATGTGGCTGAATCGTACCAAGCTACGACCTCATTAGCGTAATCTTTACCTGGGCCTAAGCACAAAATCCAATGAAAAAAATACTTGGAAATATTTGAATTGTGAAATTTAGGGTGTAAGTTGTCATGGTGCGAAACTTCGTGGTGCTAAATTTCGTGATGCCAAAGTGATTTTGTGTGGTCGCGGGTTTAAACCATGGGTCAAGAGGTGATCCAAAAAGTTTTCCCCGGGTTTCTGACCGTATATTTTTTTTGCTCGCCTTCTTTGATCTTTTTTCAATCTCTCGTCCCTCGCTGCCGTTCTCATTCTTCAAAGTTGCGCAGATTGGTGGTCGTTTTCAGTTTTCTTGGGCCAGTGTAGGTTACACGTTTCAAAAGTGCGCAGTCTCTCCATAGTATAATGATTCCAGTGAGAAGCGCGACAGATTTGGAGTGCTCGCAGTGCATGAAAGTCTTCCTCACACCACAAAGTCTCAAGAAGCACTTCAAGGCAATACACGAGAAGTCGTTGGTGTTTTTGCTGGTACAAGTTAGCGAAATCACAAATGAAATCGAATTTCCGCTGTACAATTCACGATTTACATATCTCCGGAAAAGAACCTGGTCTACGACGCAGATACAAAAAAGTTACTATTTCAAGGATCAATGAAATTTCACAGTAAGATCTTCTTCCTATATGTTTTGAAAGTTTTAGCTTGAGATAAAATGATGTATTCATTGAGTAATCATCCATTCGTAAAGGTATTCCTCTTATGAGCGGACGAAAAAATATACTTGCGAGAGAGAGGCTTGCCCGAAGACATTCAACACTCCCGGGGAACGCAACGATCACCACAACGTGCATGATGGTTAGTAACTCTACCTTTCGCTCTCTCTCTCTCTCTCTCTCTCTCTTTCTATGTTTTCCCTCTATCTATCTCTCTCTCTTTCTCTTCTTTCTCTCACTTGACCGAAAACATTTGTGAAGATAGTGGCCGCAAAGCGACCCAAAATAGTGTCAAGTTATGTGTAGTGTAGAACTTTTTTCTTCAAAAAAGTTACTTTGCAATAAAGATCAGAAGAAAAAATTGGTCGGTTTTCAACAAATAAAACACTATTTATTGTAGGATTGCTACCGTACTATTTATTGTAGGATTGCTACCGTACTATTTATTGTAGGATTGCTACCGTACAAGTGTGAACACTGCAAAAGAAGCTATCACATGCGAAGTCTATTCGCACAACATCTGAAAAGGTAAAGAAGCGATACGAATAAGTTTATAAGTTAAAGGTTGAATCATACAAGAAGGTAGAAATCTCGTAACTTAGTAGTAACAAACTAAGTTGACTATGCAGAGATGAGTGAGCTCTAATGAGTGCGAATAAAATCAATTAGAAAAAAACAGCTTGAATTCTATTCTGAAAGGTTTGTGATATGACATTTTGGCCCTACTAAAGGTATCACAACATGAGCATAAAGGAAGTGAAGAATGTGGCTGCATTTGTCAGCTGCATCGCAGAGGGGTCGAGACCAGTTGAGCACACAGGTTTCTTTCTGCTCTCAGCGACATTTTGGTTGTTTTGCCCAAACTCATTGCTTTTTCGGTAAGGTTTGATAAGGGGTTAAATAGTCATGTCAGACCTTCTGTCGGCGAGCCTCTGTTACTCCAAATCATGAGAAGGGACCGTTATGTGGAACAACAAAAAAGTTTTTCGCGGGCCTCTGTTTTTTTATCATTAGGGAGGAGCCTTATGTGAGAAAACTTTTTCCGCCTTTGGCGGGTGTCTGTACTTTTTTAATGCACACTAAAAAAAACCCTGGGTTTGATAAGGGTGCTTTTGAATTCCGAGTGATTTCTTTCGTCAGCCCTCGCATCGCAGGGGGGTATCTTTGGTCGAGACGTAGACCGGGCGAAAAATAAGCGATTTCTCTGACGCCTTGTCTCGTCATTATGATTTATAGGAGAATATTTTAATCGATAGGTAGCTTGCGCTACCAATTCGGCATCGCTATCCAATTCAACTTTGGTGGAGATTTGATAACATTGCTCGAGGTTTCTTTCTTTTATAGCAAGTAATAATCTATGTATTGATTGTAGTGTAAATCAATTCTATGAATAAGAAAAAGTCTTGAATTGATCGTGCGTGTCACAAATCAGAGAAATTTTATATAAGTTTCACAAGGGTAAGAGGTTGATTTAGGTTGATATGAGGTTGAAATAAGAGGTTGATTTGAAAAGTCTATTGTAATTCGAAGAATATTTAACCTGAGAATCAATGAACCACGATCAAGAATCCTTTTCAACTTCGAAACATCAACAAATTCTGTTTTCAGCTGCTGGCGATAATTTAGAAGAGTCTACAAAAGAGGGAGTGGCAATGGAAAGAACGAATACGGTAGAAAGTATTCAAACAGGAGAGGATGAAGAAAGGCCCGAGAGTTCTTTAGAAGTTATACAAAGAAATAGTGCGGTTGAGAGAGAGGCAGAAGATACAGAACTATAAAATGAATATTCGACTGTATTGAGAAAAGTTTATGATCGTATTTCTCCTTGTTGTTAGCTGTTAGCTTATCATCGGAGCAAGCTCGATAAAAATTTTGCTGTTCCAGGTGATTCAGACATGAACAACAAAATTAAAACGTTCTCTCAGTCGCTCAGAAAGTGTTTTGTTATGGTCTTGATTGGTGCAGCTCTGGAGACGTATCCGTACCATCTTAGTCTACTTTCAAGGATTTTGTCCTTAATGGGAGTCCTGATGGACTAGTTTGTCAAATCTCCATTATCCAATGAATCATGCGCATTTCCATGGTTTTGAAGCGCCGCTCGGCTGCCTTGCTTATTGGCCAGCATTTAGTTCCATACAAGGCTACTGGCCGAACAACTGTCTGGTAGGTCTTCGACTTGAGGCGCAGATGCATTTGCCGATCACACAGTACATACACCAGTTACTTCTCTCCACTTCATCCAGGCACCGTTCACACGAGCCTACACATCTTGCCGTTGCTTTGGAGATGTGATCCCAAGTATCGGAAGATCTCGACTTTGGTCAGGTCTTCACCGTTGATTTTCAGGGCCTCTGGAGTAGGGACTGTCTCCATGTAGTCCGTCTTCGCAACATTAAGGAGCGTACCACATTAGTTGATGCGGAACTCGATCGAACGCCTTTTTAAGGTCGGTAGGTGGTCAATAAAAGACTATTGTATCGAGGAGCTTGAACAACGGGTTTGTGCAAAACCGTCTTTGTATTTTTTAGGGTTCTGAAAACTCTCGCTGTTAAGTTTTTCGATTAAAATATCTAAGTTCGCCCCCCCCCCCAACAGCATGTCTGCTTCTATCACCAACTGTTTCACTTGTTTATAGCTATTACAGCAAATCATTCTCATTTAAGATATTTATTCTGCCTCGATTTAAACATGATGATAAAACGCTTCAAGCAACAGAAAAAAGTTCAACGTGCATTTTTCCAACAAAAAATAATATATACTCAAAAAAGCTATGGCTGACAAAATTGTAATTAACAAAACTAGTTGGATGTTCTCTTTACGTCTGAAGAATAACATTACTACTGTAATAATCACTGTATCACACATTCTAAGATACTAAAGCAGCGTAAGCGAACAGAGCAGAAGACTGTCAGCCCTGACATACACTAAATGAATTTCTACAGCTGAGTCCTTGAACTGCGCCAGCCAGAAGAGCCCTTTCCGTATATAACACAAATGGTGAACTAGTTCAAGCTTTCCAATACATGAGGCGCCAATAAACAGCGGCGCATTCGGCGATCCATAAGATCAATCAACATCGGATACTGTATATGCAGGATTTTTCATAAAGCTCGTACTGGATCGAACGCGTTTAGGGTCCTAGAAGGGGAAACTACAAACAAGTATGAACAGGAAAACCAGGAGAAAAGCATCAACATGGGGGCGACTGTCTGCATCGAGGAAACACCGAATAAAACATTCAAACCGTTCTCTAAATTCTACACACAATTTTCCACTCTTTTTCAACGTGAACGTTCAATACTATGCTTAAAAATGGATTTTATGAGAAACAAACAAGAGAAGCAAGATTGAGAGATTTTTGTTGTCATGGAAAAGGCAGAATGTCAGGCGAACAACACAATAATTTAAAATCATGTAGGAACTCGGAATATAAAACTCGGTGGCAAAGTGAATCAGAGTATTTCTTTCCCCGGAGATGCCCAGAACGCTATTGAACACCAGGCTGTGGTAGGGGAGAATAGATCCTCTTTCCTATCTGCTATTTGAGAAGGATCGAATGTTGAAGGTAAGAAAATGATATTTTAAAAATATATTAAATGACATGATAACCTTTTTATTTATTGATAAAAAGCAAACACTTGGAGCCATTTGGTTTGCAGAACATCTTATCTACTAGCTCCTAAATAAATTCTGAGATTACTTCAATTTCAGGTTTTTTACTTGCACATATCGATAGATGGTTTTTTTTTTACAAGGAGTGCACAATAAACATTATTATTACATGATAAGTCGTTATCTCCACACATTATGTACTCGTATACATATATCTTGAGACCGCAAGAAACGAGAGTGTTATATACAATACATTTTTAAAACTGAAAACACACAACATTGCAAAAACATATATGTACCCTTCAGCGCCAAAAAAGCAAACGACTACGAAATAAAACGTGAAGTGAGATATAAAAATCACGCCTGAGAAAGAATTATTAAAAGCAAGTAAAAACAAATTTTTGCAACAAAAAATTTCAATAAGTTCATTCGTTGATGAGAAATAGATGATTTTGAAGTCCATTGTTGACTTTCGCATTAACTCGAGCTGCCCTATGCTGTGGAACGAGCCACCATTGTCAGTCCCTCAAAAAAACAAATTCATGACCCGTGAAACTAAAAAAAGCTGTAAATATCAGAACTTCCCCAAAATCTAAAAAAAAAAACGGGTACGTTCAACAAATGCTGTTATTCAGCTTAAAGAGAGTAATGCTTCATTGAGAAAAAACATGACCAGCTTTTTGCTCAATTTGAAGCTAGTCTTAGTCTAGTCTTACAGAAGGACCTTAACAGGTCCTCAAAAACAAAGCAATCAGAGAAAAAGAGAGAGGGAGAAAGAGAATAGAAGTAACCATGACGTCATCATCGTCTTCAAGTGGGAGAGCATTGGAAGGAGGCTGCCTCCGCCTCCTCAGCGGAGGCGGTAGGGGAAGCCGGCGCTTGTTGTCCACTGGATGCACCTGCAGATGAGAGTTAGATGGTAAATGGCGAGTTTCTGTTCCGAGTTTTTACGGATCTCTGCTCACAATTTGAAAGTAGAACCTTACATAAACCATATATTCTCGGACAAAAAACTATTTTTTACCACTCGGGGGTATCTGTTCTGGCAAATTTTCGCTTTCGACGAGCTTGTGTGTCCTCTTCTAACTAATTATAAAAGTATGGCTGCAGACAGTATTTCGGATCAACACTATAAAAGTAGGGTAAGGTTTAACAAGAAGAATAACATTACTAGTGTGAGAGAGAGGCAAAGAAAGAGAAAAAGTGAAAGGAAAGATATATACAATGATGGAGAGATAAAAAAGAGTGAAGGTATGTATGTATATTCAAACCTCTGTTGGGGGTCCAATGAGGGAGAGCAAGACGGGGAGCAGAATGAGGCCATGATGAGACCAATCACAATCAATGCTGACATGACGACGAAGAAGTATTTCACAACGAACCTGAATCATCAATTACTCTTCTGCTCTATTACGCAACTGTTTACAGCGCATATTTAGTTTCATCATGGGTCACATAAATTTCTCCAACAAAAAAATCGCGGGTGGAGAGCCAAGCGGTAAAAAAAGCTTTTATAATTTTGTGTCTAAATTATATTCCTTTTTGTATTTGCTTAGATTTTTTTATTCAATTCAAATGCAATGATAAATTATCTGCTGCATACTTTATCAATTACCTGAAACAAAATAATCCGAACGACTCCGCCGCAAACTGCAAAAACTTTTTCGTCTCTTGGCAGAAGGCCGGGGCCTTTTTTTGAGCCCCTTGGTAACCAATGTTCATCCACTTAATTTTTTTAAATGTCATATACATCAACCGCCATGAATCATCACGGCTTTACTATTATTCATGTTATTGAGGTAGTAAGAGCTAGCACATAGAAGGTAAACACACTTGAAGTAAGTACGTTCTCGAGATCTCAAATCCTACTAGAGATCGAGCTGAAACATGCTGACGAGTGGGCGAATAGAAAGCAGAATTGAGGAATCAACCAACCTTCCATTGGTCGCTCAGCATAGGAACCGAACTCGCGATTTAGGGGTTGCCGGACTAATAGACTAGAGCTATATTGGTAAACATTTACCATAGTTCTAACAGCAAAAAATGTAAGCAAACTCACTCAAACTCTGAGAAGGCGAGCATGAGAATGCCGAGTAATGTCGACAGAGCACCGTGAATGACAGGCACGAAAACCTGTACGTTTTTTCTTAGCTTATTTTTATAATTTTATAACAGCACATTTTCGCGACATTATCAAGTCAAAACTGAAAATCACTATTTTACATGTGGAACACAAACGTTCTCAATCAGATTAGTTTGCTTTAGCCATATTTGAGAACTTCTCCGTGGATGGTTCATCTCCTCCTTTCCTGATCACGCCTCCGTACGCTAGCAAGGTAACAAGTAACTTTCTCACATCGTCTTGGGAACTAGTTTTACTAGCACTTTCAATCTTTGACTTCTTCCTTCGTCCATTCCAAGTACTAGCCCGTGTGAGTGGTACAATTTTCATTCAACTTACTTCTTCCCAAACGGACTGACTCTATCAACAGCGGAGGCCATCCTCTGCTGTCTTGTTCCGAGCGATGTCAAAAAGGCCAGTACAACGTGCGCCGTGAATTCCACCCCTGAATTAACAGTTATCCTACAAAGATATACCAGTTTTAGTTATCTTTTCTTGTTTCAAGCCAAGCTTAGACCCTTCTAAACCTTCCCCCTTAACACATTCAGGCCGCTATGACTTCGAAGATAAATACCACCATTTAACGCCAATCAAATATGCTTCGTACATTTCAATGTCCTAAAGCTGCTGCAGCCGTTGGCTGATTTCCTGCTTTTCTGCGATGCGCCGACCGACAATCCACAAGCTTCCACTTCTCATTGTGCCTAACTTTCTACTTGCAGAACACATTACACCAACAGTATTCAATTTATGTATTTTCCGTTTCTAGATATATACAACTCTTCTATGGTGATAGAAATTTCATTAGCTCCTGCTCCCCTAACCTTGTTCTAGGTAAGAAATCTACCTTCTTCTTCCTCGCGCTTGTTCCCGCCTTGCGGCAGGGTACGCGCTCCCCTGAGATGCAGGACAGACCTATCCTGGTAGAACCAGTGGCTGCCTGCTAGATCACTGCTAGTGTGATTAGCAGCAGTGGGGAGAGTCAGATTCGTGCATGAGCACTACCAACATTTCTTAACCCCCTTGGTTTGGGTGGATCTGTCCGGGGTGGGAGTCGAATTCGGGACTCTTCGCACAATGGTCTATCACACTACCACTATGCCACGCCCGGACATGTAAGAAATCTACCAGAATCCATAAATCAACTTCCCAGGGAACAACAAATAACATTATCGCAACTACGTAGCGGCTATGCAAGTTCCCTTAACAGCTACCTGCACAGAATAGGAGCTGCCCAATCCCCTCTCTGTCCAAAATGTTTAGAAGAGCCACATACAACTAGTCATTTATTCTCGTGTCGCTGTGACCACACTTTTTTAAGAAGTATAGATTTGTGGAATAGCCCGACGTCTGTTGTTAAGTTCTTATACCAATGATTCCTTTCTCTCTCAAAAAAATATAAATAAATGAAGGGAAAAAAACAAATAAACCCCGAGAGAGAAAGAGAAATAAATGTAATTAGATAAATGATGTAAGTAAGGTTATCGTTTTCTGAGCCATGTCAAAGAAGACCTCGTCTACCCAGCCGGAGACCTACGGCGGGCAATATACAACAACAACATGGTGATGTTAAGTCTTCGAAGCATTAGGAGAAAACTAATCCACCAACCGATGCCGACCGCTGTGATCAGAGTGACAGCGGAGACTGGATTCATCTTTACGCCTGCCCACCCAAGGAAACTGCAAGTAGAAGACAACTTTATAGACTGCTAATACTGCACAAGTTCAAAAATTAGGTATTTCAACAGGTTGAAGAAGCCTGCTTGAAGTACTATTTCATTCTTGACACATCGAACCAAATCATATGCTCAAGAATGAACGCTGCTGTGCATCATCTCCTCACCGAAGCGAGTGAATTTCATTACTCTATTGAAAATATTTAGCTTTTCCATGCAGTTGCTGTGTGCAGAATTCAGTATATATATATATATATATATATATATATATATATATATATATATATATATATATATATATATATATATATATATATATATATATATATATATAATTTCTTAGATTACCAAAACCATTACCATACTGACTGAAAGGTACTGTAACCAAAAGAAGTAGAGTATAGTAACCAAGAAAAAAAAAGATACCCAGCCAACTGGACTGTCATTGTGACCAGGATAGCCAGAATGGACGCAGCTGCCCAAGGGTTGAAGAGGAGAACAGAGAGTACGATGAATACAGCTAGGGCGATGATCGCTATTGCCTGAATCAAGCTGGACATTACTGACAGGTTTTCAAAAGCATCTGCGAAACAATGGGCAAAGAATAAAAAGACATGAAGAAACATCACGATCAGTATAGTAGAAGATATCGGAATCAGAGAAACAATGTAGATATGAAATCATAATCAAAATCTTTCTGCAAATCCCCAAATTTCTTTCGCAATGTGATTGTTATATATAAAACATTCGATTTACCTTCATACATTAACTCAACAAAACGTCGTAAATTTCAAGGGCTACCTGAATAAGGTTCCCATTGAGATGGAGGTACTGCTCCCAGAAAGTGAACGCGATCCCCTGAGGGAAGTTCGGCAGACCTTGCGCCGTGAAATTATCACAGATTGTGCGTAGCTCCTGCATAGAAGAATGAAACTTTCATAGAAGAATGAAAAATTTCGGAATATAAGGTGCGCAACTGCTCGTGTTCCCGTGCTTGGCACATTGTCCGATTTATACCAAACCGTAGTCACGATTTCGGAAACTTGAGAGTATGAAAATTGAGATTCTTGACATCATCGATTGAAAATATTTGAACCGAGAACTATTTTTGATCAAATAAGTTTCTTTCTCAGTAAAAAAAAATTGTTTTGGCTTTTACGAGCTAGTGGCAATCGGCATAGGTTACCAAGGGGTACACATCTAGGTGACCTATGGCAATCGGCATAGGTTACCAAGGGGTACACATTTAGGTGACCTATGGCAATCGGCATAGGTTACCAAGGGGTACACATTTAGGTGACCTATGGCAATCGGCATAGGTTACCAAGGGGTACACATTTAGGTGACCTATGGCAATCGGCATAGGTTACCAAGGGGTACACATTTAGGTGACCTATGGCAATCGGCATAGGTTACCAAGGGGTACACATTTAGGTGACCTATGGCAATCGGCATAGGTTACCAAGGGGTACACATTTAGGTGACCTATGGCAATCGGCATAGGTTACCAAGGGGTACACATTTAGGTGACCTATGGCAATCGGCATAGGTTACCAAGGGGTACACATTTAGGTGACCTATGGCAATCGGCATAGGTTACCAAGGGGTACACATTTAGGTGACCTATGGCAATCGGCATAGGTTACCAAGGGGTACACATTTAGGTGACCTATGGCAATCGGCATAGGTTACCAAGGGGTACACATTTAGGTGACCTATGGCAATCGGCATAGGTTACCAAGGGGTACACATTTAGGTGACCTATGGCAATCGGCATAGGATACCAAGGGGTACACATTTAGGTGACCTATGGCAATCGGCATAGGTTACCAAGGGGTACACATTTAGGTGACCTATGGCAATCGGTAATAAACGATTTAAACTGTACTCATGGAAAAAAGAGATTCAAAGGAAGTATTCTTATGTGAACATTTGCAAATTGAAACCTTCCTCAAAGAACGGTCACTCATCATTTCCCCGACCAAGAGCCAGCTCATGCTTTTCACCCCGTTCAGTCGTGAATTCAAGTCTACTCTGGACATATCAATCTGCGGATCACCCGTCCCCACCGTCAACCAGGCCAAGCTACTCGGCGTCACGTACGACTCGATGTTCACATTCAGCCATCATGCCAAAGACATCGCGAGACGGATGTCGCAGCGCAATAACGTACTGAAAGCCTTAGCCGGAAGCACCTGGGGCAACCAAAAAGAAACCCTCCGCCTCACGTTCAAAGCCATCTCGCAAGCGATCTGCAACTACGCCGCACCCGCCTGGTCCACCTTCCTCTCGGACTCCGCTCACGCCAAAATCCAACGTTCTCAGAACTCCGGACTCCGCGTCGTGACAGGGAATCATCAAATGGCCGACACTGACCATATTCATCGCGAATCAAAGGTCATGCGCACCAAATCCCATCTGAACATGCTCGCCGCGCAGTACCTCGCGAGATCGTTGGACCCAGAACACATCCACCACGGCCTCCTCGACTGCCCGGCTCCCCCTCGCGCAATGAAGAACAACCTCGTGTTGAGCTGCAAGAAGACTGTCGAAGCCGCGAAACAGATGTCAAAGGACCCGAACAATGGGAAATCAGTCGCAAACACCGTACACTCGATGATGGTCTCGAACGAACTCCAATCGTTGAAGGGTGCCGTCATCCTGGGAGGCAGACCTCCGCCCCTTATCCAGGAAGAAGAGAAGGAGTTACCCCGCAAGACTAGATGCACGCTCAGCCAGCTCCGTTCGGGATTCAGCAGATTCACCAACAACTACCTCCACCGCATTGACGAATCCATCCCCGACGTGTGTCCCGATTGCTCTTCCGGACCTCACGACGTTGCGCATCTCTTCAACTGCCCATGCCACCCGACCGCGCTGCCTCCAATCGACCTCTGGACCAAGCCGCTGGATGTCGCAGCGTTCTTGAAGATATAAGAAAAAAAAAAAGAAAAACAAGAAACGAAGTACACAGACGTTCTTCGAAGCCGGCTACATCCGGCAACAACAACAACAATGTGAACATTTGCACTTGCCTTGATAACTTCCACAATGACGGGGGTGTTGGTGAGACCCGTGAGGTAGAAGGGAATCTGGGAGTAGGATAGGGGCTCCGCCGCAGGAACCAGAAGATCTGTGAAAAGAGAGAAAACTAAAAAGGAAAGAGATGAGAAAAAGACAGAGATAGAAACATGAAGAAAAAAGAAAGGAAAAAAGGATGGGAAAGAGTAAAAGAAAGGCATTGGAAATAATGACTGAATGGCCTCAATAACAAAAATTTATATGATAAACATGGTAATATCACTCAAAACTTGAGTCCTCACCGAGATCTTTCAGTTTCCACGAGGGCGGCACAGGAAAGAAACTCGCCTGCGAATAGGTACATCAAAAATAATTTAATCAAATTCATTTTTGTGACTTGTTTCATAGAAAATGACACTTTCAATCATTTTAAAACTACTCCTCGTCACCCTAATTACTATCAATTCTTTTCTTCGTGTTTTTTTTTAATTCCTTTCTTGCTACATTTCCTCACCCTTGAGCGATAATTCAACATTTACAATTGAAGCAGATGGCTTTGGGTACTTTCTCGGTTCCTTTCTTATGAAAAAATAATAAAAAAATAAATAAATAAATAAATAAACCCCGAGAGAGAAAGAGAAATAATGTAATTAGATAAATGATGTAAGTAAGGTTATTGTTTTCTGAGCCATGTCAAAGAAGACCTCGTCTACCCAGCCGGAGACCTACGGCGGGCAATCTACAACAACAACAACATGAATTTCTCGATAAGAGTGACTCTACTAACTATACACTAAAAAACTACCAATTCAGAAAGAAACGGATTTGATTTGAGAAATGAAGATTTTTTTTATAATGTTTATAATGAAAATGTCGGGGCGTGGCATAATGGTTTTGTGCTCAAATGTTTTGTGACGGGTCTCAATTTCCATCCTCACCCCAGACAGATAGACCCTAACAACGGGATTAAGAAATGTTGGTAGTGCTCTTGCACGAATTCGATTTTTCCCACTGCTGCTACACATAGCAGTGACCCAGAATGGTTTTACCAATATAGGTCTTTCCTGCATCTCAGGAAAGCGCTCACTTTGCCGCGAGGCATCAAGAAACGCGTATAAAACTATTAGAATTATCTGAAATGCTGACTTGGGTGACATAGTACATCATGTTGTCCTGATTGTACCAAGCAGTCAGGTAGTTGTAGAAGCCATCTTGGTTTATTGTACCCGACTCATCCACCAATCGCACATGGCCAACCTGCAACAGAGACCCTCAATCTTTCTCATCTCCAATGACGCATCCCCAATCATTTATGTTTCGAGGAGCTTTTTTGCTGCTTTTAGCCCTGTTCCTGACTCTCATCAGTTTTCGTATGTGATTTTAAGCAATACATATGATGCCATTAATACAATGTATAAAGGTCGATTCTAATCTTTAAAGAAAAATCACCAGCCGATTGATCGGCCAGAGCATAGTTAAAACATGTCTTCTTTCATAAATATGTACGATGGCCATAGCAATTTCAAAAGCTCTTCTTTTTTTGTTGAAAAACCTGTTCGGGATGAGTTACGACTAATAAACTTTTTATTAAAAAAGAAGAAAAAAAGGAATAAGCTGACCCTTCCCTTACAGATGTATTTAGTTCCTTTCGAACAAAGAAGGCGATATCCAGTAAGCGCATCCTGCAAGTCAAACTAATTATTGCACAGAAAATCATTTGGTGGAAGTCTTCTCGAAACTAAAGAAAGAAATTAACTCTAAAAAACAAACTCAAAAAACAAAAAAAAAACGAATTTTAGCGTTTCTTTTTGTGATGACTGGATGAAGCATACGTGATACCTTGAGACTAGAAAAAAAATTCTTTTTTTTTCAATGCTTCCTCCAACTCTACAGAAGTTTATTTGATCGAGAAAACGGAATTTTAGACAACGCTTGCTCACAAGAAGATCAGTTAACTCCGATGAAATAAATGAATGAGCTCTATAAGACTTGCAGAGGGAGACAGAAACATTTTTTTTTGCTCTTCTCTTTCCCCCGGAACGGCTGCAATGTAACGTCGATAAATAAACCCTGCCGTAATGTTTTCCTTCTTCATCCTACTCGAATGGCCGCTTTATAACGACGCCCAACAGACCTCAGTTGTTTTAAAAATACCATCTTATATTGTCGCCTGAAGCCTCTGCAACCCTCACTCCTCATAAGATTTCATCTTCTCAAAACCCCTATTATATCATACATTGTGTGATAAAACAGATGAGTACGGAATGATTGCGAACCTCGCTGATACCAGAGAGTTCGCCTCTCTGCCCCGGCTCAGACCCCCCCCCCCAAAAAACAGATGAGTACGGAATGATTGCGAACCTCGCTGATACCAGAGAGTTCGCCTCTCTGCCCCGGCTCAGACCCCCCCAAAACAGATGAGTACGGAATGATTGCGAACCTCGCTGATACCAGAGAGTTCGCCTCTCTGCCCCGGCTCAGACCCCCCCCCCAAAACAGATGAGTACGGAATGATTGCGAACCTCGCTGATACCAGAGAGTTCGCCTCTCTGCCCCGGCTCAGACCCCCCCAAAAACAGATGAGTACGGAATGATTGCGAACCTCGCTGATACCAGAGAGTTCGCCTCTCTGCCCCGGCTCAGACCCCCCCCCCAAAACAGATGAGTACGGAATGATTGCGAACCTCGCTGATACCAGAGAGTTCGCCTCTCTGCCCCGGCTCAGACC
The DNA here is from genome assembly GCA_964056735.1 of Allodiplogaster pararmata. Lineage (NCBI taxonomy): Eukaryota > Metazoa > Nematoda > Chromadorea > Rhabditida > Diplogasteridae > Allodiplogaster > Allodiplogaster pararmata. The sequence goes on along the minus strand of OZ057404.1, from coordinate 34,645,681 downwards.
CCCCCCAAAACAGATGAGTACGGAATGATTGCGAACCTCGCTGATACCAGAGAGTTCGCCTCTCTGCCCCGGCTCAGACCCCCCCCCCCCCAAAACAGATGAGTACGGAATGATTGCGAACCTCGCTGATACCAGAGAGTTCGCCTCTCTGCCCCGGCTCAGACCCCCCCAAAACAGATGAGTACGGAAAGATTGCGAACCTCGCTGATACCAGAGAGTTCGCCTCTCTGCCCCGGCTCAGACCCCCCCCCCCAAAACAGATGAGTACGGAATGATTGCGAACCTCGCTGATACCAGAGAGTTCGCCTCTCTACCCCGGCTCAGACCCCCCCCCCCAAAACAGATGAGTACGGAATGATTGCGAACCTCGCTGATACCAGAGAGTTCGCCTCTCTGCCCCGGCTCAGACTCCCCCCAAAACAGATGAGTACGGAATGATTGCGAACCTCGCTGATACCAGAGAGTTCGCCTCTCTGCCCCGGCTCAGACCCCCCCCCCCAAAACAGATGAGTACGGAATGATTGCGAACCTCGCTGATACCAGAAAGTTCGCCTCTCTGCCCCGGCTCAGACCCCCCCCAAAACAGATGAGTACGGAATGATTGCGAACCTCGCTGATACCAGAGAGTTCGCCTCTCTGCCCCGGCTCAGACCCCCCCCCAAAACAGATGAGTACGGAATGATTGCGAACCTCGCTGATACCAGAGAGTTCGCCTCTCTGCCCCGGCTCAGACCCCCCCCCCCAAAACAGATGAGTACGGAATGATTGCGAACCTCGCTGATACCAGAGAGTTCGCCTCTCTGCCCCGGCTCAGACCCCCCCCCAAAAAACAGATGAGTACGGAATGATTGCGAACCTCGCTGATACCAGAGAGTTCGCCTCTCTGCCCCGGCTCAGACCCATTCACTTCGCCCGTTCTCACGTCGATTCTGTAAACAAACTCAGATTCTTCCATGATTCGGTTGACTGACCAGCTGTATACAAAGGATAAATGTTAGTCGACCTTTGTATTAGACTTACCCGGCTATCTCTTTGCCTTTCTGCAACAGTTCCTAACATGAAAACTTCGTTCTATCGGATGATCTCAAACTTTCACGGGGTCTCTATAGTTCTCCTCACGCTTCTTCTCGCTTCGCCGCAGGATAATTCCTCCTTTCATATACAATATAACTTTTATCTCTGTTCAGGGATATTTCCGCTTTCTGCAGAGGTTTGTGTCCTTTTGGACGCATCATTAAACACCTGGCTGAATAAACTGACATTCCTTTGCTGATGGCCTCGTCCGTCTTTGCCTGGATGTTCTGCAGCCAATTCCTCATCATCCCCAACCAGTATTCTTCGCTCGGCCGACCGTCCGATCTCTTGATCACGAAACGTGACGAACCTGCGAGAAGCGACAGGGATCAGATTCTGACTACAGGGTTTTCATGTTCACTCTTATTTCCCGGCTTTTCGATGAAGCTACCTTTCGGCGGGTGGTAGAAACAGCCCGAGGACAAGAATAGAGTTAGGTAACTCTTTAGAAAAGTGACAGCTTCTTCAGTCACTTTGAGACTTTCTCTGCTTTCATAATAGCTTTCATAATAAATTCGAAAACTGTCATTTAAATACATCTCACCGATAGCCGATCGATAGTTCTCAATGAGATGTTGATGCTTTGCGTAGTCGATGTGGGGCCCTTTCAGGACGGCGAACATGGGGTAGAAGGAGAAGTATGCATCCCGTGCACGCAGAAAAGCTGCTGGCGCCGTGTGCTCGGGCAGCACCTGCAGACAATCATTCAAGAACTGCTCCTTATCATTTTTCTGGGTTAAGCCCATTGACAAGACCGAGTCTCAAACATTATTTTGTAAACATCATCAAGAAAGGTATGTGGAAACTGTGATTTAAGGGTAAAAGGAGAGAGAAAAGAGATAAAGAGAGAGAGAGAGCGACAACCGACATCCGAAAGCTCCAATCCAATCGTTGCCTGCTGCATTCCGGCGACGGCGAAGATGATCAGCACTGCCGAAGTCGCTATCACGACTGCCTGCATATATATTAGTCCATTTACTCTCCCACACAAGTTCCAACTGCGTATACCCTTAAAAGATTTCAGAACTAAGAGATGTCCTTGACGTACCTTGACGGCGTTGTTTGCAATGAGTGGGATGTAGTAATTCCGAAGGGCGGCGTGCAGAGTGTAGGGAACAACTTCGTCCAGGCCATGTGGAATGTGTCGAGGACCGGCGACTTCCTTAAAAGAGCACACTATTCATTGAGCGAAGAGTTGGAAATTAATTGGAGCAGTTGTAAAATCTAATTGATAATTAGGAAAAAGAAATAACGAATGAAATAGAGAAAAAGACAGAATAAGTAACCTCATCGACTTCCTTGACCTGCTTCGAGATGAGATTACGATATGAAGCAGACTCGTCTCCAATAGTTTTCTTCTCCTGCAATAGCAATGAACAGGGGTTTTTTAGCGTTAAAGAAAAAGGGACAGACGCCCGCCGAAGGCGGAAAGTTTTTTCACATAAGGGTCCCCCTTATGATTTTTCAAACAGAAACCCGCCGGAAAAAAATTCACATAAGGGTCCCCCTTACGATTTTTCAAATAAAAAAACAGAGGCCCGCCGAAAGCGAAATTTTTTTTTCACATAAGGGTCCCTTCTTACGATTTGGAAAAACAGAGGCCCGCCGAAGGAGGAAAAATTTTTTTTCACATAAGGGTCTTTCACATAATTTTTTTTCACCCATCTTAGGGTCCCCCTTACCTTTTTTCACATAAGGGTCCCCCCCTAAAGATTTGGAACACAGAGGCCCGCCGACAGAAGATCTGTCATGACTAAATAACCCCTGCCAATGAGAGAAGTGAGAATTATGCAGATTTCCATTAATCAAACAAGAAGAAAACTCCTTGAAATCACGTAAATCATTCAACCCGAAGAAGGCCACTAAACATGAAAAAAATCAGTTAACTTGAAAAAAATCCCTCATACATGATGAAGACTTCTCAACATAAATTCTCTCAGTATTAAGAAGACCTCTCAAACTTGAAAAGACCCTTTAATACGAATAAGACCCTTCAAATTTCTGGATCCTTGTTTCCACTCACCTGGACGACTGGTTTCGCAACAAAGGATGAGTATTTTTCTTCACTTGGAGGGCTGAAGAGACAAACCAGCAAGTCACGCCGCTTCGCCTGACAACAAAACATGCTTTTCTTTTTACCGTTGGAGTTTGATGAAAAGAGGTTCAGTGAATTATTGATATGAAAAGAGATTCCCGTTCCCCTCTTAATATCCTTTATATATTCAAACGAGTTCATGCGCGTGCTATAATATATTCAGAGCATCTCGTATTATCTTTGAACAGTCTAACCAAGCTGAGTGCTCTTAATCATCATGATAGCACGGATAATAAACCATCTTAACCTTTCTTCTGATGAGATCCAGCGACATGACAGCGGGGTAAATGGTGAGGATGGAGACGAAGTTAAACGTCAGAAGAATCGTCGACTGCAAAAGCAAAGAATACTCATACAGCCTTCTTGTCAATAAACTGATAGAATAATCCTCCATACTATGCAGGCATACCGAGGTACTTATGCAACTTCTCAGAGAATCCTCCATACTATGCAGGCATACCGAGGTACTTATGCAACTTCTCAGAGAATCCTCCATACTATGCAGGCATACCGAGGTACTTATGCAACTTCTCAGAGAATCCTCCATACTATGCAGGCATACCGAGGTACTTATGCAACTTCTCAGAGAACAAAGCCAAACATAGCTCTCCATCCATACTCGTAACATTTCTTCCGGTCGTGTGCCCAGTTCCCTTGAATTTAGTTTTTTTTCAGTGGAAAAGGTATATATCAGAAGCTGGCCCAAAAAAAAAACCAAGTCATAACGGATTTCGGATGTTAAACTCTGACAGCTACCAAAAAATCACCTTATTTCGGGAAAAAGATCAAAAATTTAGTTTACTTTCCCTCTCCTTTCGGTCGCCAAGAGTCGTACGGTCACCCAAACGGAAAAAGTTTTCTCAGCACTTGCTGCTGAGCTATGAAGCCAAATACTTCACATTCCACAACCGTTTGAAAGAGCAACGTAATTTTGTGTAAACGCTCTCCTCGAAAAAATGAAGTTGAAGAAGGGTATACTGTATGCTCGGTTGCTCAAGTTAATTTAGGCTTATCTGAGCCAGGGGTTAAATGCTCATGTAAGAACCTATGTCGGCGGGTCTCTGTTTTTTTACCCTTTCATCAAATCGAGAAAAAATTTTCGCGACATTTTTTTAAATTCAAAAAAAATTTGATAAAAAAATGAAATTTTTTTTAAATAAAACTTTTTCTAATAATTCACACTGCTTAAGAAAGACGAACTCACATTACTCACTACTAAAATCGATCAAAAAAATTTCTCCTTCGGCGGGCTTCTGTAACTTTTTCTTGCACACCAAAAAATTCCTGACCTGAGCACAGAAAGATCTGAGCGCCGGAATGGGCAGCATGGTTCCCGCGAGGAACGAGAGGATGTTATTGATTGATGTGCACAGTATAGACATTCCTTAACAGCTTATTACAATCATTTCTCTTCTCCGGACTCAAAAGGATCCTCACCAACCTATCCCAAAAGACTCCCCTCGACAGGACCTATGGGCAATTACAACAACAACAATCATTTCTCGAGCCTCCTTCCTCAATCCAACATTCGATCGATGAATTCACTTTTGAGAATCCGTCATCACATCTTATTTAATGATTTCTTTTTATTAAATTCATTCTTGTCATAAATGAGATAATGTATGTAAGAAAGACAGAAACTTCACTACCAGTGGTGGTGTAAAGGCTCATTTTTACTTCAGGATTGATGAGATTATAAAAACGAATAGACTTTATTAGATAATTTATTTTTTAAACTCAAGATCCTAGTTACGGAAACTTGCAGAACCGACAAGAAACTATTTCGAAATAACAAGAGCATCACTCTATATCCTGCTCACAGCAAGAACATACCGTAACCATGGTAGTTTCTCTAAAGAGGACTAAGTTCGAATCTTTCTGCTAGCCTCAAACTCAAATTTTCAGAATGTGACTACACACTCATGAACTCTAATCAATGGTTTTAAATCATTGCGTTTCCTGCCCCATGACACTAACAATGACTCGTTCGGATTGAATTGAATGGAGAATCCTGCTTACCTGTTTCCCTCAGCAGAACACCCATCTCGTGATGAGCGGTCATCTGCACGACGTCGTGATAGTTGTGCAGCAACATAAACATGTTGTCCACCCCGATACCCAGCGTCAGGAAAGGAACAATCTTAAGGAGAAATGCATAACCTTATCAAATAATCATATGAATATTCTTCTGGAATACCATTCATGTTTCAAAAAAAACAATAAATAAATGAGTTACAAGAATGTAAACAGTTCACGAACATAAGACAGTTTTTGAAGAGAACAAAAACATGTTTTAGGTTGATCTCTGGGAAAAACATGTTTTAGGTTGATCTCTGGGAAAAACATGTTTTAGGTTGATCTCTGGGAAAAACATGTTTTAGGTTGATCTCTGGGAAAAACATGTTTTAGGTTGATCTCTGGGAAAAACATGTTTTAGGTTGATCTCTGGGAAAAACATGTTTTAGGTTGATCTCTGGGAAAAACATGTTTTAGGTTGATCTCTGGGAAAAACATGTTTTAGGTTGATCTCTGGGAAAAACATGTTTTAGGTTGATCTCTGGGAAAAACATGTTTTAGGTTGATCTCTGGGAAAAACATGTTTTAGGTTGATCTCTGGGAAAAACATGTTTTAGGTTGATCTCTGGGAAAAACATTTTTAGGTTGATCTCTGGGAAAAACATGTTTTAGGTTGATCTCTGGGAAAAACATGTTTTAGGTTGATCTCTGGGAAAAACAACACAGATTTTGCGAACAGCTAAAGAAACTATTTTAAGCCCAATTCACATGAGAGATGTTTTCTTCTTACCTGTGTTGTGGCAGCGTTGAACTCGATACCGAACCAGGTGGCAAGGCCAAGTCCCGAGATTGACGCAAATGTCACCGTAAGCACGCCAGCGAATGCCAGACCTGCGCAGGAGTGCGCCGCTGGGAGACAGCAGTCAACTCGTAGTTGGGTCAGCATTGCATACAGAAGCTGTTAAATAGTCACTTTTCTTTTTTGTTTCCAAACAGGGAAAAGAAATACTTAGAGCTATCTGTTTGAACCGTTTATACCCCATTTACTGCATTCATACGTATGGTTAAACCCAGTTTTTTTATCAGAATTAGAACATATTGAGCTCACATCGTTAACACCATTTTATTACACACTCATTCCTATTTAAAAAGCGTGTTCTTTCAATATTTTCAGTTTTTTTTATCTACACGCTTCTTTCACCGCTTGAAAGTAACAGCCTGAAGCGATTGAACCGAAGCTCTGAATCTTGATTACATATCATTGTTGCAGAAACCCGGAAAAGCGTACCATGAGACCGTATCCGACTACGATGATGGTGTAGTTGAACTGGCAGAATTCTTCCAACATGTCCGCAATCGACGTTGACGCTAGCGGATGGATGGTACGACGCTCTTGCTTCAAAATGCTCATTAGGAATTGGAGAAAGAATAGAAGACCCTTGCCTAAGTCCAGGTAGAAAAGCTTTTGAAACCCCTAAAAACTCTGCAAACGGTTTTTTATACTGATCGGAGGAATTATTTGTAATTTGTGTGATACATTCCAAGAGGCGTATCTGTGTGCCACTTTGAAATGAGGTATTTTACCTCTAACTTATGTTAAAATAACTTCAAAACCTTAATAAGTTTTTTTTCATCACTCTGTGGCTCATTTGCAAGACATCGAGCTTTCTCTTTTTCTCTCTCTCTCTCTCTCTCTCTCTCTCTCTCTACAAACGTTGCTTCCAGAGGACTGATGTTATCCAACCTCAATGCCGTCTTTCGAGACGAAATTGTGACGATGCTTGTAGAGTGTCTGGGTGAAGTTTCGCTGCCAAGCAATGATTACCTTAAAAGATGATTAACTGCACCAAACCCGAGATTAAGTTCGCTTACAATTATTACATTTGCCGACTCTCGTTACTGTTATCTCATTTCGCCTAGTTAGCAGTATTGGGAGGGCTACTTATGAAATTCGCTCTACAACGATGTCCGCCTTCACAAGGTGCAGCATGACAGTCTCAGGACTGCAAAGGACATCAAAACCTCCTTCACAAGGTGCAGCATGACAGTCTCAGGACTGCAAAGGACATCAAAACCTCCTTCACAAGGTGCAGCATGACAGTCTCAGGACTGCAAAGGACATCAAAACCCTTCTCCGGACACATCTCGTCCGAAGAATACGAGAACCTCTCTCATTAAATAGAGTGTTCATAACCAAAAGTCTTCGATGCGGGCTGCTTGCCGGCAACAACAACAACAATATGAAATTCGCTGACTTTTTGGTTGAGTCTGATTTCCAGCAACTTCACAAGTCACTTATCAAACTGTTTTAGCATGAAAAACCTCTAATGAAAAAAATATATTTGATCGGCTTCATCTAAATGAAACTAAGAACGCAATATCTAAGTTTGACAAACCTCTTCTGCTTTATCCACAGACCACTCCGTGTAGTTCAGGCCCATCTTGGGGTTGTATTCTTGACTTGGCTGTAAGAACAACGAAACATTCCATCTAAGTAGTAGGTTTTTTGTTGCAACCTCATCGAGATATTAAGGGTGGCTGGAAAGTACGGAGTCCGTGGTTTAGGTGTGTGCTACGCACTTTTTCGTGCACGCACCGACTGCATTTTTTTGATTTTCTCTCTCTCTCTATCTCTCCCCCTCTCTCTCTCTCTCTCTGACCACTGAGCCCTTACTCAACATTCCAAGGTTTTTTAAGTAATAGAGACAGATACAATTTACCCTTTTCCAGATTCACTTAGTTCTATAACCCAGATCACTCCACTTCTTCAACCCTATCTCTGTTTCTTCCTCTCTCATTTTCTCTTCCGTTCCGCAAACCTTGTTTTTGAACCGCAGGTAGATGTCGTTTGGTGAAGCGACGAGGAAAACACTCTGAAGTGCATTAGCACTCATAAGTATATCTTCCTCTTTCCCATCCGGACTACCGTATGCCTGCAAGAAGAAGGCGAATAGAACTATTTTTGGCTACGATAATTCTTCGCGATAGAGGTTGGATGATAAGATACCGTTTTGTTCCACTTGGTCGCCCCCATTATCATGTCGGCAGGCCATTGGAGGACGCCTCTAGCAAAGCCTCCGCATCCCTTTGACATTACTTTCGCGTAGTCTGGATATGTCGGCTTGTCCTTCTGCCAATACACACCAGGTTATGAAATGTATATCAGAACTATAACTCCTCATGACTTCTTTTAACTCCTGAGTTATTTAAAATTCAGAAAGGTTCTCAAGTCATGACTCAAAGTATGACATGACTCAAATTATGAGATCTCTCAAGTCATGACTTAAAGTATGACATGACTCAAATTATGAGATATCTCAAGTTATGAGTCATCATGAAGACAATTAAGTCTACTTCAAAGCTTTCAATTTCAAAACTTAATCACTGATTCAAAAAAGAGAAGAAAAACTGCTGACTTGTTTTCAATCTTGCACAAACTTGGGGATACAGTTTCGGAAATTTTGTGTTAAAATGAGATTTGGGTTGGTTTTGAATTATTTGACTTCATTGATTGAATTGATTAGTTCATTGATTGATTGATTGGTGAACCTGATCTGGAAAAATCTTGTCGAATTCGCCTTTGTGTTCATTCAGCCACCGCAGCATCGGAACGTGGCGTTCTCGACAGAATTCTGCAAGTGAAAACAAAACGTAAAAAGTACCTTTTCTCTTCTTTGACGAACATTATTCGGGGTTCTCAGTTGATGATACTGAGTTGAAGGGACTACTTCAATTCAACTTTACTATTGCCTCGTACATTCAAACTACATTCCAACGATCAGAGACCGAACTGCAGTAGTCAAAAGACTTCTTTTCTTCTGACATCAAAGATACTTCTTGTCAGCATAACTCACCAGGATGTGCTCGGGCGGATGAGCGGTCGAGCCTTCTTTGCAAACACATTTTTTTGTTTGGGGCCGAAGTTGAACATTCAAAATTTTGTTCACATGTGGGATTTTTTAGTTCGATGTCATTTATATTTTCTTCCCATGTGAAAAATTTTTTTCTGGTGGACTGGGCGGACGACCGGGAGAAGTTCTACAAGCTTGGTGATCTATGATTGTTAGCTTTTCATTAAATACATATATATTTACTAGTCTGACCTTTGCGAGACTGCGGAGGCTTCGTTGGCTCCTTCGGCTGGGGAGTAGTCAAATCCGCAAATGACTCCTTGACTTCTTTGGTGACGATCTTCTCGTCACTTGAAGTCGTAGTCAGGATTTCTCCAACCGTAGAATTGTTCATCTCATCGAACGTCGTCAAAGAAATCTGCAACCAAAGAACATGTTTTCCGATTTAGGCGTTAATTGTCCAGAAACAACCGTAACAATAGCTCAACAAACGCTAGTCAACGGCGTGGGATCGAACCTAGCCGTCCCTCTTTAACCGACCGTGAAAGGGTTACCACCAGGCTGTTTCTGTCAAGATCCCTGATCATGAGGGATCGACAGGCCTCGAGAGATCGGAAGAGAGCCTGTGATGTAGAGAGAGGATGCAGACGAACAGAGCATTTGAATTGCGCATAGATTTCATACGCAGTGCGGGTTAGAGAAACACACTGGTTACAAATGACTACTACGGAAGGACTACAGTACTCCGGAAGGACTACTACATCATAAGATTGCATTTACTCATCTTCCGCTCATTCGGCTCTTTCTAATTATCTCTACATTTCCATTGTTACTCTTGAGACTTGCATATATTATACATCGCGTAACAAAAAGTTCAAAAACTGATACCCGTAAGACTTGCAACTGAATATCGTGATACTTGTAATAAGCGTACCGGACTCCGTTTCTTCCTGCCAATGTCTAGCCAGCTGATGATGCTGTTGATGTTGAAGTCAACGCGGACTTCCTCTTTCCTGTCCAGCTCGTATTCCAGTCCCTTCTCTTTCATGTAAGCGTCCCAACTGACAAACAAACATAATATTGATTCCGATATGGTATGAAAGCCGCCCTTGAGCTATGGCAAACTTTGCCAATGAGATTTTCAAAAAAATTGAGAAAACAGAGTCCGAGTGTGATAATAGTTTATCATTAAGTATTAAAAGTAAAGGAACTGAAGTACCGATATGAATCAAGTGCCCATTCAAACTTTCTTAGTGATGACTTCTGTGAGTTCGGTCCATAGGCCGTATGCATGGAGCAATCCAAAAGGATAATGAGCTTGGATTATCAGTTATCCAAATACATTTCAATAATCCGGTATGCATGGAAGCTATAATACTTTTGGATTACTGATAATCCGACAAAATTCGTAACCCTACTACGGAGATGGGTTAGTGAGTAATCCAAAAGGATTATCGGCTCAATTTGACCCATTCCGTTCATGTTGCTCTTTTTGAAGTGTGTAGTGAAAGTGAAACGGAACGGAAAATTTTTCGGTTGTTACAATACTAACTAATATTCGACAATTATAGTGTTTAGAGTGCATTTAGTTTTCGACAATTATAGTTTTAGAGTGCATTTTGATGCATTTTAGTGCTTACGCTTGTTTTTTCCGCGTCCTTTTTGACAATAATCCAAGTTTAAGAAATCTGACATCTATGCATACCGATTTTCATAATCCAAATTTCTTTAACTTTTTGGATTTTGTAATCCTTGGATTATAATAATCCAGATTATTATAATCTGTTTTCCATGCATACGACCTCATAATCTATAACGTTCAGAGCACTTCTGAACAGGAATTCTTTTCAAAAAAGCAACCGATCCACTCTGCCTGAGTCACACGTCTCGTAGTAGTTTGGGGAGAGCTTCGGGCAGTGCGGGTCCAAAGGGTTCATGCACGGCCTGTCCAGGTAGCCCTTGCCTATGCCCGCCTGCGGAAAGGAAACATGAATTTATCTCGTCCGATGTTTTTCTCGGTCTCTACCACTATACATATCCAGCCCATGACTGTGTTAGACATAGCTCACCAAACTTTTGAAATTTCTCCCGGTCGCCCGCCCTCTAACTCAAAAATTATTTTACTGATGAAACAATATAATTGATTTACCTAGCAGAAGATCATAGGTCACCTAAATTTATCAGAAAAAATTTCGCGGGTCTTTGTGTACCAATTCGATTTCTTATTGTATTTTCTTAGATTCACATTCAAGTAATGAAAAATTTTGAATTTCCTAGCAGAGTTTTATTGCAATTGATTTCTCAATTGAGTGTTTGACCTTAACTTCTTCAACTTAAATAAAATGGTAAATGGACTGCTACAAACTTCATCAAACACCAAAAACACCATAATAAAACATAAGGAAATAAATCTGCATCTGATAAAAGCTTATGAACGTGAGAAACAAAATTTCCTTCGTGGGCGGGGGGCCGGGAGGTTTTTTGTACCCCTTGGTAACCTATGCAGAAGATATATAAATCCATTAAAAAATTTACCGACCTAAAAAACTCATTACTGGAAAGTTTGTAGGTGGGACGGGTATGATTGGGTTAAACGGAGGAAAAAGTTTTTGTTGTTGTTGAAACCTCCCCCCCTCCCCCTTTCTTTCACAAGGATCGCCCGGTCACCCGCCCAGAAAAGTTTTTTTTCAGCACATCTTGGTGAGCTATGGTGTTAGATGAGGAAGAATGATGAACTAACGATACTTATGGTATTAAAAATTGGAGAATCTTTCCAACTACCCTTTATTGAAACACATAGTTGAAACTTGCTTTTGATGTGATATCAAAATATCCAAAAAACTTCGTTTCATATATAAGAACTATAAATACAAACAAGAGATGTTACTCTTCAATGAATACATCTGGATAAAATATAACCTTTAAACGAATAATTGAGGGACCGAGTTTCAATCTTAGATATGACTGAAATTAATCAATATAAGACCAAGTATTACTTCTCTAATGAATAACTCACCCTCTGAAACATGAGAGTGTACTGTCCCAGTTGGAAGATGTCGCTGAGTGATTTGACAAGGGATGAAGGCTCCAGATTCTCCCAGGAGAGAGGCTTCCCCGATGGGATTCCATCTAACATCGCAGACACCAATCCGACTTCTCTTGAAAAAAACTATCATACTCATCGGCCAAATCATTATATTTAGACAATTCATATTTTGATGACTAAAAACATTGCTAAAAGCATAGTTATTGGAAAATCGTTGAGATAAATAAATATATGATTGACTGCTACATATATGACTTCTCGATTGCTGATTCAAAATATTTTTTTTTAATTGAGAAGGAACTCAAACCGAAATTTATTCAGCTAGTGGCTACTGCACAAATCACTGGTAGTATTCAATGTAGCGTGAGGAAAGAATTCGATTCGTGCAAGCAATACCTTCATATCTTAGCCCCCTTGGTTTGAGTCGATTTGTCCGGAATCTGGAGTGGGAGTCGAACTTTCGCTTAATAGTCAGTTCAGACTAGCACTATTCTGCTCTAAACTGGCATGCTGAAGACGTATGAATAAGAATGTTTTTTGAGGACTGACTCGGCAGGGATGGCGGGGTGCGGCCCTAAAGCTTTCCCGCCTTCCCAGAAGCAATCGATTGGGGTGATCCAGATGCAGGGGACAATTCGGTCGATCAGGGACGCATACCTGCACATCAGAATCAATCTAAATAACTTTCCCAGATACCAGAAATCTCAAAAATTACTATCTCTCAAAATTTTGCTCTGTTTCTTGCTGCTTTTCGTCACAATTATTAGAACTGAGAAATCAAAGAAGAAAGAAAACTAATTTACACCTGAGCTATGCAGCTGAGCAGTTGTTTTACCTTGCAACTTTTCAAAAGACCAACTTTTGAGCGAAGGGAGAAGTTAAGTCAGGCTGCGCCGGTTTAAAGCACAGATCGGCCAACTTCCATTGCCTGAAAATAGATGACTGCACTAACCAAAACCTCACAAATAAACTATAATCCTCAACAAATTGAACTTAATTATTTTTTGAAAAATGTTTTCTTCGATTCATTCATTATTTCCGTCAGAGTAAATGAGATCATTCTCATCTTGTAGCTAATCACACTCAATCAGATCACATATTAGAAAAAGTTATATCTGAGCAGCTAGGTATAACAAAGTTATATCTGAGCAGCTAAGTATAACAAAGTTATATCTGAGCAGCTAAGTATAACAAGTTATATCTGAGCAGCTAAGTATAACAAATTGCTCAACTTCCATACTTCAAATTGACAGAGAAAACATGAAGTTTTATTCTAAGATTTCGATTTGCAAAATAATGCACCAAGCTTTAATCCGAAGAAAGAAATAACCAATCGATTACAGCTCTGACTGATTTGAATTCGATCTTTTTTCGAGTACTTTTATTTGCGAATGGACTCACACTCCATCAATCTCTACTGCTATTTCTGCTATCTCTCTCATGATGTCCACGTGCTTCAGAAGAGGCTCCATCGCTAGCACATTTTGATCGTCGTATTCAGGCGTTTGGATAACAACCTGATCCAAAGTAACTCTTTTAGGTAGAAGACAGGGGAGAGAGAGAGGGTAATGGAGGAGAGAGAAAAGAGAGGCATAGCGAAAGAATTGAGGAAAATGAGATAAAATAACTCGACACAACTTTATATTGAATGGGCTATCGCAGAAATGCAAGATAGTCATCAAGATGACTACTCCTGACTGCTCACCTGGTACCCTCCACCAAGTCCATTCTCTCTAGGGACTTCTGATGCTGAGTTCTGACGGGAGTCATTGTAGTTTGTAGCTTCCAGAACTCGTTGATGAAAGGTGAGTTCTTCATCCAATCGACCACCTTCTGCAATAAGATGACATCATATCATTCTGTTTCACTATTCACCAGTTCACTATAAATTTCACTCAGGACACAAAATTTGAAAAGCATTGGTGAGTGAAAGAGCCCAAATCACCATCATTTGCCAATGCCAGCTTAGCATTCGAAATAGGAAGAAGACTTAATTTTTACTTTAATTACCCAAGTTTGAGGATCGATAGGATCCTCGAGCGGCTCTCGATCTCGTTGTGAAGCATTCACGTGTTTGTTGGTTTGTTTGGTTTTTTATGTTGTTTTGAAAGTCTGAGAATAAAATTTATTCTTGTGAACCTTTCATCTGAGCCAACACACTATATTGAGTAAGAGGATTTCCTCTATTCTTGCTTGAGAATATCGCGCAAAATTTAAGAGTAATTCTACTCTACTTGAAGGTATCCTCCAATATTGTGTTTATGGATTCAAGATATCGAGGCATTCGGCAAGGCTCTAGAAGAAATCGACCTCTCGAATGTCATAGCTTTACCGAACTTTCTGTTGTCCACAGCAAGAGTGGACACCAACGAAAATTGACCGTCTTATTCCTCATTATTCCCCTTCCTATTTCATGATTGCATATAAGCGTTGGCCTTACAAGCTATCCTATGGTAATAAAGAACTACAAACTAGGGTAAAGGGGTGAGCCGGGTTGAAAAGCAGATAGAGGCAATGGTTTGGTAAATAAAGAGAGGATAAGGATAGGGCTAGTGATCAATAAATGGGAGTAAGGTTGAGACTGTAGGGAAGCGAGTCAAACTTGAAACATTTCCTTGACCTATGCGGAGAGTTCAAACAAGACAAACAGAAAAATGAGTCGTGAACAGAGGTTAAATAGTGACCGGATCGGTCCCGTCGGCGGATACATGTACACAAACTATTGACAAAGAACCAGGGGTTAAATAGTGACCGGATCGGTCCCGTCGGCGGATACATGTACACACACTATTGAGAAAAAAACTCCCTCTCTTTTCTTACCCTTTTTCTTCATCCCCTCTTTTTTTTCCTCCAAACTTTTAGCGGCGGATACATGTAAACCCAAATTGGGCGGCTCCATTTAACCCCTGGTCGTGAATGGATTGTATCGAATAATCAGAGTTAGGAACTCAAGAAAGATGAGTAATGTGAAAGTATTCAGTTGAACTGACTCGAGACCCACAACTTGACAATGTCTGTCTCGATGTGTACGAATTGCAGACCATAGCAGCAGAAGGAGAAGATAATCAACATAGTCAGGATGACACTCCATGCGTGGAACTGAAAATTTGTAGATTATTTCATATTTGATAGAGAGGGGGGGGGGGAGGGAGCAAATGGTTAAAAAATTTAGAGCTATATTAATTACACAATGACAAGAATTGATGAATGAGAGAATGATATGATATTCTCTCATTCGTCTCCCATTCTCTCATTCGTCTCCCTCCGTGCACGGTTGCTCCTCGCACCGTCTCTTCCCTCGTCTGTGAGAGTCCTTTCCCGAGAAGATTTGGCGCTCCGGGATCGTAGCGCCATCATGAGCGACAGAAGAATGAGATGGAGGGACTACTTTGTCAAAGCCGTTAGTCCCCAATTCCCAAGGAAGGCAGAGAACGCTGAGGAGTGGAGTCGTCACATGTCGCAACAGATCCCATAATCGATGATGTTATATTACCGATGTGGCTTGCTGATCTTGATAAAGCGTTTAAATTGAATTGAATTGAAAGAATTGATGATACTTTGGAGTGAATTAAATAAAAATGGTTTAAGGGGTGAGTAAAGAACAACTTAAGATCTTAATAGCTTGATGATGATGATGATTAATGAATAACCTGTACAAATGTTCCCAATGAATACAGAGCTTTTTGAATGAAAGACCGCGCATACAACGCCCATCGATTACCCGATGCTTTGCCCTGAAATCAATTTTGATTCAGTTTTGTACACACAAAACTATAAAAAACTTATTCTTTTTCAGTTAAGAAAAAGCTGAATGATTTTCTTTCATCCTCTTCATCAATGTTTGTTATTATATAAGTTTTCCTCAAGTTTCGAACTGAAGTCTACGTATTCCAACCCGTGCTAAAGTTCAACTTGTCAATCCCTTCTTATGAAGTTCATTTGATCAACTTCCCAGGGAACAACAAATTACATTATCGCAACTACGTAGTGGCTATTCAAGTTCCCTTAACAGCTACCTACACAGAATAGGAGCTGCCCTATCACCTCTTTGCCCAAAATGTTTAGAAGAGCCACATACAACTAGTCATTTATTCTCGTGTCGCTGTGACCACACACTTTTAAGAAGTATAGATTTGTGGAATAGCCCGACGTCTGTTGTTAAGTTCTTATACCAGTGATTCCTTTCTCTCTCTCAAAAAAAAAAAAAACGAAGAGGAAAAAATAAATAAATAAATAAACCCCGAGAGAGAAAGAGAAATAAATGTAATTAGATAAATGATGTAAGTAAGGTTATTGTTCTGAGCCATGTCAAAGAAGACCTCGTCTACCCAGCCGGAGACCTACGGCGGGCAATCTACAACAACATGAAGTTCATTTCAACAATTGTCATCTATTGAATATATTCTGTGCGACTGTGATATTGACTAGCAAGCACTACTTACTAGACACTTTCTGTGTTTAAACTCTTTAGAGCGCTATTTTTTATGTGCTTACTTCGACTCATTTGTTCGAAAACATTGAAAAGTGGACATTTGTAGCGTAACTTATAACAACTTTAAAATCTTCCTGCTAACACTGGGAGAAATTTAACTTATTGCACTAAACGTCCCTAGCACTCAGATAAGCGTTTCTTCCTTCTATGGTTATTTTTCGTTCATTGTATTGTTATTTTTCTTTAAAAAAACATATGCTCGAATCATTTTGGCGCGTATTCACAATTTGCGATTAAATTTTACCTTCTTTTTCTGTTTTTTCTTACTTCAGGGTGTATGTATCCTACCACCCGCACAATTTTTTTCGAGCGCATATATTTTCACAATTTCCAAAAGTTCTAAGTGTTTCTCGCAATGAGTTATTAGATTCCCTGAGGTAAGAATCGAAAAAACTCCCGAGCGCATAGATCTGAAGGTTTTCCCGTGTTTTTGGAGAGCGCATAGTCTTTTTTCACCCGCAGTGCGAGTGAGAGAAACACCCTGCACTACTTTATTCTCTCACTTCCCCTTCAGACTCTCTTCGCCTGTTTATCCCTCTCTACCCTCCTCCACCACACTTCATGTCCACATATAGCATCACTTGAAACTAAAAGCTATGACGTCATTCTTGGTCATTAAAAGACGTTGTAACCATCGAGACTCATGTATTAACGTTTCTTCTTTCTTTTGGCAACTTATCAGTCTTACAATTAGTCTAAGCTTAGCACTCCCCTCAGTAATTTATACATATCTCAATAGGTGCTCTAACAGATACATCGATAACTTTTAACTTTTAATTCTATGCTTTGAGTAGACATATCCACTAGCTTCATTATCTTGCACTTTGCTTCAATTAAACCCAAAATAAAAAAGGACGTCAAACACCTTTAGTTTTTACACGTGAAAAAGTTCAGAGTATTCAAATGTTTAAACTTCCTTCACTTCACTTCCCTCTGAAGCTCGAATCCGTCTCCAATCTATTTCACTTCCCTCTGAAGCTCGAATCCGTCTCCAATCTATTTCACTTCCCTCTGAAGCTCGAATCCGTCTCCAATCTATTTCACTTCCCTCTGAAGCTCGAATCCGTCTCCAATCTATTTCACTTCCCTCTGAAGCTCGAATCCGTCTCCAATCTATTTCACTTCCCTCTGAAGCTCGAATCCGTCTCCAATCTATTTCACTTCCCTCTGAAGCTCGAATCCGTCTCCAATCTATTTCACTTCCCTCTGAAGCTCGAATCCGTCTCCAATCTATTTCACTCGGATACTCCCAATCCCTCTGCTTTCTGAGGAAAATTTTCGAGAAACTCCAACTATTTTATCTGGAGTAAAAGTTTTCCTACCAGAGTTTCTTGCCTTCAACTCTACTTCACACAACCCATGTAGTATTTTCCTTTCTTTTTTCTCTTCTCTTTCTGCTTTGCCTCACTCTATTTTTCCAGTTAATTTTTCTTCCTACATGTTCTCCATACTATATATTATATATACTTTCTCTCTGCCTAACTCTCCTTCTATCTCCGTCTTCGTCTTACTCTCCCAACTTCCCCATAATTCATCATACAACTCTGCCAGAATCGCAACACGAGAGCTGAGAAATTCCGTTTGTCGAGTCCTTATTGTGGTTGGGAAGGGGGGGAGGGATTTTACAATGCCTCGAAACTTTGCGACACTCGGCAGTATTGCTTCCTCGCTACCCTCATCTACTCTCTTCCTCTCACGTTCCAGTCTCTCTCTCTCTTCAATCATCGGCTCTCACGCTCTCACCCATAAGCAACATTTGAGAAAAGCTTGCTGGTCTTTGCCCTCGGAGAATCATAACTTGTGAAAGAAACGATGCTTTCTCAACTTCCAGCTTAATTAAGACGAATGAATAGAATGTAAACTATATATATATATATATATATATATATATATATATATATATATATATATATATATATATATATATATATATATATATATATATATATATATATATATATAAATAGAAATATCCGAAAATGTAGTACTTGTTAAGAAGCCCAAGAGCAATAAAGAAGAGAGGATCAGAGACATTTTCTGCATTCAAGAATAATAAGCTTATCTTCTCTATAGAGAGAAAATGCAAATTGCAGTACATATATACAAGTTATAATTTAGCACTTGCACAGAGGGAGAGGGAAATCACTTTAATTCCAACCAAGATGAATATAGAAAGAAAAAGAAAATTAACTAGAAAGTATGAGATGCGCTTCACTAAACCTCTCAAACACGTGGCGCATACAAATTTTTTTTTACAGAAATCCCCCTGAATGGTTCCTAATACTATAAGAATACATTTTTTTGGAAATATATATATTAAAAATATATATATATATAAATACATTTATATATACAGGGTGCGGCAAAAGTCCAGGTGCCCATCCATTTTTCCGATAAAAACTTAACGGATTGAGCAAATCAAACAAAATTTTTATCAAAGTTTATTCAAATAGTTTGGGATATAACTGCGTTTTCAAATTTAAAACAGCCCTCCTTTCCCCTAGACACAGGCGCGGAGTCGCTCGTGGAAGGCACCCACCGTGGTGGACAAGTAAGCGACGTCAAGATCATCCCACGCCTTCTGTAGGGCGCGCTTCAAACTTTCCAAATTCTTGTGTGGGGAAGCACAGGCCTTGCTCTCAAGGACCGACCACACAGAGAGAGAAAGGGCCATCCCGCTTCTGTCATGGTCTGGGCCGGAATTTGCGCGACTGGCAAGACTCCACTCGTTTTCGTCGAGCATGGAGTCAAAATGAATGCCAATAATTGCCTGAACGACATTCTCATAAAGGAAGTACTTCCCTGGAGCCAGGCTCACTTCGCGAGACGCAAATGGACGTTCCAGCAGGACTCTGCGCCCGCCCATAAGGCTAAAGTTGTGCAAGACTGGTGCAAGACCAATTTCCCCTCCATGATCACATCCGCCGAATGGCCTCCGTACTCACCTGATTTGAATCCTCTGGACTTCTTTGTGTGGTCGATCCTTGAGAGCAAGGCCTGTGCTTTCCCACACAAGAATTTGGAAAGTTTGAAGCGCGCCCTACAGAAGGCGTGGGATGATCTTGACGTCGCTTACCTGTCCACCACGGTGGATGCCTTCCACGAGCGACTCCGCGCCTGTGTCAAGGAGAAAGGAGGGCTGTTCGAAATTTGAAAACGCAGTTATATCCCAAACTATTTGAATAGACTTTGATAAAAAATTTTGTTTGATTTGCTCAATCCTTTAAGTTTTTATCGGAAAAATGGATGGGCACCTGGACTTTTGCCGCACCCTGTATATGTGTTATGGCTAGAATTGATCAGATCTCTTTCTTTCGGCTTTCAGATGGCTCTCTCGGCTGAAGATGAGAACTTTTCTTATGCGGTCTCGTTAGCCTAGGCCGTACGGCACGAGCCGATAAATCAATTCACAAAAAAAAACTTTGATAAAAATCATCCTATTTCTGTTTTGCTTTCTCAGTTAATCAAAGGGATTTATACGATTGAGGTGAACCTTAAAAATCTGTTATTCAGTAATTTTCGGTGAACAAGAGCTACAAGATGTAGAGCAAAAAATCTTCAAAAATGCGTTTGAAAGTGACTGAAAGAAAAACAAAGCAGCAGATATGGAATAGCATTCAAGTTTTGAGAAATTCTTTCCAAACTTATTAGACAACAATAGATACTGAAGAGGGACTAACGGCCTTCAAGTTTCAGTGACGTTTTTTTTCTCTCAAACATAAAAAGTAATAGAAATTTTTTGCGATATGAATCAGCTGCTTGTTGAAAAACATTTCATTTATATATGTTTGTTCTCACAATAGACCTTTGTGCGAAGAGTCCCGAGTTCGACTCCCACCCCGGACAAATCCACCCAAACCAAGGGGGTTGAGAAATGTTGGTAGTGCTCATGCACGAATCTGACTCTCCCCACTGCTGCTAATCACACTAGCAGTGATCTAGCAGGCAGCCACTGGTTCTACCAGGATAGGTCTGTCCTGCATCTCAGGGGAGCGCGTACCCTGCCGCGAGGCGGGAACAAGCGCGAGGAAGAAGAAGAAGATGTTTGTTCTCACAAAACAAATCCCAAATTTGTATCGTCTCGTTATTCGCTCCTTTCCATTCGTCGGAATGGGCGTCTTTCCCTCACCAGAAACCAATGTCATTTTCTTCTAAATCGCAAACTCCCTATGGAATTCTTACACAACAAATTTGAATTTCCACAGCAATAAAATTCGCTTTTAGGTAACTTTTTTATTTGAAAAATGCTTGTTTTTTTGTAGGAATTTCTATGGTTGGACACGCTTTTGTGTTCTCAAATCTCTTATCATAACCTGGAAGTTGTTGTTTTATGGCTTTTTTTTGCAGCATTCCTGTCTTTGAATTTAACTAACCTCTCTTTGAAAATTAAGACACAATGCTGATAAAAAGCGAGAGTCAACAATAGATATTTGATGATCCCTATTGATTCCCATCACATGAGCTCCTAATCTTTTCACACTTCGCCTGTCTCTTCAACAGTCAACAAAATGCAGCCATCTCAGTTAAGAGTTAAGCTTAGCATGACATTCATATGTTAACAACTCATACTCAATCATGTGCACATGAAACGGTTTTCTTCAACTAATCACTTTCCTTTGAACATCTCACATAAAACCTGCAATACGAAAAATTGAAATTGTATGTACAGCTATGAGTCCTCTTGAATTAAGAGTTCCACTGGTTCTCAAATTCCAACGCTCACCCGATTGATCTGCTGCAAACAGAGATCGGCGTCGCACCAACTCGGCCGCTGCCGGAACTCTCGCTTCCACCGCTCGCTGTACTCATCGGAGCTGCTCTGGCCAACCAGCCAATTGTCCAGGAACTGCAACACAAGCCTTTTTTCATGAAAATATAGGCAACTCCACCAGCGGAAAGAACATTCTGTGTAATGTAGCGGGAAAATTAAATTTTCCGGACTATTTTTTCACGGAGCTATAAAAAAAATTTTGGTGAGTTTAAAGTCACTAGCTTCCATAAAGAAGCTTAATGAAAACAAGAGTACAGACGCAGCGTAACAGTCTTACCTGCGTAAACATAGTACCTCTACTGCAAATCTCACTAAACTCACTCTGATGTGTAATATATTCTGTGGTAACCTAAATAGAGAGAAGCTGGTTGCAAAAGTTAATAACCGTGGCTATTCTGCCCCTCTCCTCCCCATCGGCGGGCGGTTGCTCCTCTTCATAGTTGTAGAAGTCTTCATCTTCGTTCTCCACGCTGCCCCCCAGGTTCAGCAGCAATTGCGCCGATCGAAACCTCAACATGACCAAGCTCTCCTCTCTTTCATTACTGCTGTAGTTCTGCTGCAGGGTCGCATGAAACTTCAAAACATAGAAAGGTAACTTGCGATTGTTGAAAAATTAGAAAAATCACCATTTTTCAAGACCCCAAGTCTGAAATAATGAGAAGCGAGCTCAAGGTTAAGAACAGAAAAAGCAAAGCTTCTTATTCTTATAAAATCATCCGTTCAAAGAGCGGTAGTTTTTTCTAAATGCTACTTTGCTTCCCAATCGTTTAACGGATTCGACAACCAAAATTCACCTACTTTCCAACAACCAAAATAGATTATGTTTCGTCTGGCCTGTGTTGACTCAATAACTTGGTTACATAGATGTTGAATGGCCATATCCTACTGTGTTGGCTGACCATCATTGACTCAATCACTTGGTTACATAGATGTTGAATGGCCATATCCTACTGTGTTGGCTGACCATCATTGACTCAATCACTTGGTTACATAGATGTTGAATGGCCATATCCTACTGTGTTGGCTGACCATCATTGACTCAATAACTTGGTTACATAGATGTTGAATGGCCATATCCTACTGTGTTGGCTGACCATCATTGACTCAATAACTTGGTAACATAGATGTTGAATGGCCATATCCTACTGTGTTGGCTGACCATCATTGACTCAATAACTTGGTTACATAGATGTTGAATGGCCATATCCTACTGTGTTGGCTGACCATCATTGACTCAATAACTTGGTTACATAGATGTTGAATGGCCATATCCTACTGTGTTGGCTGACCATCATTGACTCAATAACTTGGTTACATAGATGTTGAATGGCCATATCCTACTGTGTTGGCTGACCATCATTGACTCAATAACTTGGTTACATAGATGTTGAATGGCCATATCCTACTGTGTTGGCTGACCATCATTGACTCAATCACTTGGTTACATAGATGTTGAATGGCCATATCCTACTGTGTTGGCTGACCATCATTTTTGAGCTTCAATGCTTCTCTTCTTTCTTGTTTAAAAAATTCACATCAAAATCCTTTTTTCTCTGTAAAACTAAATTCTCTTGCTACCGGAGGGTCTTCGATAAAAAATCTGGCTTTTTCCTAGCCTCTGCCTTTACCAGACGCCTTATAGAATGTATGGCAATAAAACGAGTGTTTTTACAATTTCCTGACATGTTATTCATTCGTAACTTCTGACTAGCTCTAATCTTTTCATCAAATAAAGCCATTTTCAACACGTGCTTTCTTCCACACAGTGAACAGTTCCTCTCTCACTCTTTATTTCAAAACATGATAAGCATCGACAGTCTCCTGATACAACATCATTAGACTATCCATCCCCTGACATTTCTCTCTTCCCAATCCCTGTTGCCTGTTTAGGCTGTGACTCAGAGACAAGCCAGACTGCAACTCACACTTACAACTGTGAATTGACCAAACCATTCAACAGAGAAACCGTTAATAGTTTTGATTTTTGTTGTTCTTGGTTGCTCTTGTGGATTGCTATAGATGTTGAATAAGATTACATTAGTTAAATGTCAACGGACAAAATAAATCTTCGAAAAACTTAATCGTGATAGAATTATCATTGGATGGTCAAAGATTCAGAGAGAACGAACAGAGAATTTGAACTTACAAGAAAACTGATGCTACCATAATCCATATATTGTTAGAAACTCAAGAAAGAGAAATCCCATGAACCGCTTCGATACATAAACCTTTTCTCCGGTCTCCTTCAAGTCCCAATCACATTGGTTTACACTCCAGTACTCTCTTGGTCTCTAGTTAAATGAGACGACTATCAGGGTTTGACTTCTGAAGATGGTCATTAGGACCAGCTTGGAATACTCTCATCTTTTTTCCTGTTCTCTCTCTCTCTTTCTCTCTCTCTCTTTCGTTCCCTCGCCATCATCCTTTCAAATCACTTCTACTCTTCTTCTTCACCGGTCTGTTTCCTTTGCTCCCACATTCCTCTTCTGCTCAATTGTCACGTGTCCCACTCAGTTTTCTGAAAAGCTGAACACGTATTGGAAAAGTCAATGAACGTCATGAAAACGTCATGTATTTTTGAGACTCATGTTCATCTATTCTACGGCCCACTCTCTGGAACGAACATTCGATTGAAAGAAAAGAAATCCAGATCATGTTGCACATCTAAAAAAACATGAGGGAAGTGAGCACGCGAGAGGCAGAGAGCTGTTGTGAAGAGAGAAGAGAAGCGAAAGGAGATATTCATACGCAGGAAAGAAGCGCTTGATATCCCCTGATTAATGTTCTCACAGAGTGCAAAAAACTAACAGTCATAATAAAAAAGAAACTTTAAACACGTAAATTGTTTGTATTTTTTTAATTTTTCAAATCATAAGTCACCAGAAGCGAACAAATGGCTCCCAAGGGTTAAATAGTTACTAGCTATGTTGGCGCACACATGTTCGCTTCGAGACTGATCTAAATTTTCTTTTCATTTCCTTCCGTTCTATTTTACTTCTCCTCTACTTCTCTTTTCCCTCTTTTTGCCTTTTCATATCCCAATACTCGCTCGGCGCGTACGAAAGTGCCTTAGACCGGTCTCATTTAACGTCTGGGGCCTCTTTCTAATTGGATATTTTGGATACAGCGATACAATATTGTCCTTCTAATCTTTCGATACAGCGATACAGCTATACAAATGGATACAGCGATATTTTGTGAAGAGCACCTGTATCCCTGTAAAGGTTCTCTCTCTAATCTTTTACAGTTTACAGCAAAAAAGTCGAATCTTTACAGGAAACGGATACAAATTTACAATTCTAGAGGCTGCTGTAAAGATGGATACAGTACGCATTTACAATGTTTTTTCTTTATGTTTTTGTTTTTTCTTCTTTATATTTTGTTTTTTCTTCTTCATATTTTGTCATCTCAATTTTTTCTTTCTTTTTTTATCAAAATTTTTTTCAATTATTTGATTTCGTTTTTCCTTTCTTTGTCCATTAATATTATACATAATTGAAAACATAAAAATTTTGGCAATTGTATGTTCATATAAGTATTGTAATATTTTTATACCTTCAAAGTATTATTATTGCAAGTTTTTCTTTAAAAGAATTTTTTTAATTGAAGGTTGTTGGCGGATGCAAGTTATGACCATTACGCTGATGAGACCATTACGGTTTAGTTGGTAAAAACCGTTTCTTTAAAATTCCTTCAAGTAATATAGGGTCCAAAAAACAACAGAAAACCAAAAAAAATTGTGAAAAAAACAACTTTTTTGGAATGAAAAAAATTTTTTGTGGAAGAACTAGAAGCCTAAATCGCTTACTTAGGTCACGTAATATACAAAGAACAGAAAAAAAGTGAAGTCTAAAGCCTAGTATAGCCGGAAAATCTTACCAGTTAAACTGCACTAACCCCTCTATGTTATTATCATAATTTCAATCATGTATACTATTAATGTACAATTTTTAAAAAAGACTTCAAGTATTTGCATAATGTTTGGTGGCAAAAAAATGAATGAAAAACTGAAGGTGGCAAAATATGAAGAAAAAAATGAAGAAAAAAACGAAAAAAAGTGAAGAAAAAAATGGAGAAAAAAACAAAATAAGAAGAAGAAAAAATATGAAGAAGAAAAAATGAAGAAAAAACTTTAAAAAAAAGAAAAAAATATGAAGAAAAAACAAAATATGAAGAAGAAAAAACAAAATATGAAGAAAATTGACCGAGCAAACGAAAATTGTCCCAAACTCAACAAATATTTTTATCCGATACAGCAACTTTTTGTATCGGCTCCTGTATCGGATACAATGGAAAATTGTATCCATTTATTTAAAGGAGAGATTAGAAAGATAAGTAAAATATCGCTGTATCCAAACTCGCGTTGTATCGCTGTATCCAAAATATCCAATTAGAAAGAGGCCCCTGGTGGCTCCTAATTTCTCGCTTCTTGCCCTTTTTATCCGCTTCACCCTTTCCTTATTTCCCAATCCTTCACTTTTCTTTGCCTTGTGAGCTATTGCTTACTTATTCCGACCCTCCCCCTTCTCTTCACCACTGACTAACTCCTTTTTTGAAAACTTCAAATAACCTATGGTCTTAACCATCTGTCTCATGATTATTTCTCCAATCTCCCTTATCATAGCACTTCAAAATTGTTTCAATTAATTATTCATGTCTTTGGAGATGCCTGGGAGCGAATATAATGGGTGAACGACAACTTTGGGACGGAAATTGAACGTTGCCCTCCCTTTCGAATGCTTTTTTAAGCTCATGAAAAAAAATTGTTTCATTATGTTGATCAATGTTTCATCCGTTCATTCCTCCTTTGCAATTCGCAACATGCATACTAAAAGACCTGGAGTTAGGAACAAAATACATTTGAGTTATCATCAGGGAAAACGCGTCGTTCGACTTCTTCCAATTTCTCTTCTCTCTGTTCTCTTTTTCATGATTTTCCTCCTTTTAACTCGGAAGTCTTCCAATTCCCCTCTTATTATGTTCTCGCTGCTATTCTCACAACTTTTGTTTTTTTTTTAGAAAAAAAGAAGCAGAAGGAATAGGAAAAAGAGAGAGAGAGAAAGAAATTAGAGACAAAGAGAACCTTAGGCAGAAAACATAAAGTTTAGAGATCTGCATCTAGAGAACAGATACGTGACTTCAGACAAAATAGAAAAGACATCGCTTTGGTGAGAGAGAGAGAGAGAGAGTAAGAGAGAGAGAAAGAGAGAGAGAAAGAGAGAGAGAACGCATTCATTTTATACACTGCTGTTATTTCCACGTCGAATTGCCCCTGGATACATAAAGGGCTCCGCTCCTGAGGCTTCGTCTACTGGAATGCGTAAGTGGTTGCAACCATGGTTCAACCCTCCAGCTCCCTCTAATTTCTGCCTTATGCTCTCCATTATCTTCTTGTTTTTGGCGTCTTGTATGAAGCTTCCATGTCAGCAGACAGACTAATACGAGCCAAGCACTAACATAGCAATGAAGCTTGACATTTGAGGAATGAGAACGAAATAAGCTGAAGCCATTTACTGATTGCGCCATGGCTTTGTATAACTCTTTCTCTTCTTTTTCGATGTCTGATTTCAAGACCCGCCCCTCCCCTCGTTTATCCCAACCTAACAATGCATTCAATCAAGAAAACCACATCATTCAAACATGGAGCCATTTCCGAACAGAGAACGGAGAATCAAAACAGTCTTGAAGGAAACCTTAACCTAATCGGCATTTGCCCCCCCCCCCTTACCTTCATTTGCCCCCCTTACCTTCCTCTAATGTCTTATCGTAATCCTTGAGGACTTATCGACATTATTAGTATGATGAATTCTAAAGTAGCAGTTTTTTTTTTGTTAACTAAAGACTAAGCATTTGTAAGCTAGGTGGGTGATATCTCCGAAGCATAAGCTGCATTCACTTAACCAAAAAATTCTTTTAGAAAAAACGCTCATCTAAGGAGTGGGTCTAAAATACTGAGGAGCGAGTGAGAGGTGAAGTTAGGGAAGAAATCAGGCACTCTTATACTTTTAGTCTCGGAGATTCGTTCGTTATTCTGAGTTATGTTTTTTACTGATAATTTTAGGTGAACTATGCTTTAAAGCAGCAGGCTTCAATTTTTTTTCAACTCCCATTTGACGAATGATGTGAACAATTGGAACGGGGGGGGGCTTTACCCTAAACAAAGGAAAAGTGCAAGAAATAGGCTCAAAGACAATCCCGATGTGATAGGGTTCGAGGCGCTAGATAAACAGCATTCTACGCTCCACCGACAAATGAGGGATGTATCGAAAACATATCTACGGACTCAAAAAAGTCTCGATAAAACTATTTTCAGATATTTCCACGAAGGTATCTTATCTTAGTGCTCGTCTAAGCCACACTCCAAGTTAAATATATTCCGAAAAGCTTAGCGTTATACGAAAATTTCTGAAGATACGGATTCTCTATTAGAGATCTTGTTTCTGGAGAGCTAGAATCCGTACAGCGGACCCTACTCCGACCTCGGCCGGTGCGGGACAACGCTAAGAAGAAGAAGACAGATTCTCTGTTAGATTCTCTACTTTTCATCATGCACGCTCGGTCTATCTCCAAAGTCTGCAAGTCTCTGAAAAATATTTTTTTGGTCTTCTTCAGAGGGTCGTAAAAACAGCGTGGAAGGTACCTCTGAAAATACAATTAACATCACTTTTCAACTGACCGGTTATTTGATTTGCCTCCTGGCGGCTCGAGCAGAGTCAGCATCTGCCCCTTTTCCGACGCTGCGATAACGCTTTGCACCGTTCAGGCAATGGGTTACTCCTGATAGAATACTAATTTTTAAAAACAGCTTCAGTAGATCTAAGGCTACAGCAATTTTTTTTAGTACGAAAAATTAATTGAATCAATGAGCCTCTCAAAGATGCTTTCATATTCTATACCCTTGGTTATGTTTATCAAAACCTAAGATTAATGCATTTTTAGTGAGAGCAATAACCTAGAAGATGTTTTAGAATTTAATTCACAATTCGACAAGTTGTACATTAAAAAAAACATTCATGAACAGAGTTTGAAGCCTCAGAGAGAAGAGAAGCAAGCCTCAGACAGAAATTAAGAAGAGAAGAAGAGAGATAAGCAAGCCTCAGACAGAAATTCAATCCCATATATTATTCGACTGTTCGGAAACCGCCTAGAGAG
Organism: Allodiplogaster pararmata; assembly: GCA_964056735.1. Taxonomy (NCBI): domain Eukaryota; kingdom Metazoa; phylum Nematoda; class Chromadorea; order Rhabditida; family Diplogasteridae; genus Allodiplogaster; species Allodiplogaster pararmata. Next base: position 34,617,184 of record OZ057404.1, on the reverse strand, counting down.
ACTGTCTTCAAACTGTGTTAAAATGGGGCAAGTGAGAAAAGTAACTAGGTTGGATGTAAATTGCACTACATACTTTCCGTTTTTTCGCTTTGGCTTAGGTTTTCAGGTATTTCTTTACTGTTTTTTCGCTTAGGCTTGGGTGAAGGTTACGCTGACGAGGCTGTACGGCTTAGGAACGAGAGCAATATGTTTCAAGTGTGTGGTGCACTATATATCAACCCTCACCTTTTGTCAATTGCTTTAAAATGGCTTTCTCGAGGTTTCAAATACTTTTGAAAGTTCTTCATACGCTTTTAGAACACCTTAATGTTTTTACTTTCAGCGAATTTCGCTTCAAAAACTAAAAGTTGAATATTTTTTTGCGGTTCTATGAACTTCTCTTCTGAATTCTATCCAAGGAACATTAAATTTCTGTCTCGGACTCTTATCCAGCAATTTTCATCTATGAAAGCATTGCACCATTTCCCAGCAGCTGACTAGAAGCGTTTCACCATTTCAAGTTCAGCGCTCAATTACTAACAAAAAATACTCGTTTTCCGTTCTGGTATTTTGATCTTCAGTTTTGACGATAGCATGTGTTCAGAAACATATAAAGTTCCAGAGAAAGCTAATTTATAGAGAAAGGACACGTAAGATTTATTCTAAACAAGTTAACTTTCGAGAGAAAACCAAGAAAAAAAAAGCGTACCTCTGTTTGAATATATCCAATCTTGTGCTAACTCTGCCGCTGAATCCGCGTGCGACCGGAATGGACGCAACCACGGTTTCCCCTCACTGTAAAAAAAGAAAAGCTGTTATTCTACACAGCCCTTGTTTTTGATCATGGATCACGTCAACTACAAAGAGAGCGAAAGCGTAATGCAAATCACGTATGAAATATTTTTATGAACGCGGAAGTAAAAAACTTGAGTATGAACAACATTTACTTATTCCACACTAAAACCAAGTCATGATTTCTAATTAGTGTCTAACACTAAAACTAAAAATGTTATCGTTTTGACCAAATTTATATCTGACAACCATTAAATCATAATTCGTCTCACATGACTGTGAACGCAAGCCGAATGTGAACACATATTGATAACACGGCACTTCTTCACTTTAGTGGCCTCCCTCCCTACCAGAGGTTCCATGGGTCATACTTCTGACTTACATTTACAAAAAGTTTTTTTTTCATTAAAAAAGTTATTTTTTCATTAAAGAAATTATTTTTTACATTGAAAACGATAAGGCTGAGCAAAAAGTTTACGCTAAAGAGGCCTACGGCTTAGCTAACGAGGCCGTATCAAGAAAATGACCCAATTGAACTGACCCAATTGAACCTCTGGTAGCGGGGCCACTAAAGTGAAGAAGTACCGATAACACTCAGTGTCAAAAAGTGCTTGATCTCATTCAGTGGAAAACTACATCACACAGAAATGTGAGATTCAATAACTAGTTTGGAAACTAAAGGCAGCTTTCCTGCAAATAACGGCTTTTTTGAGCCCTTGAATAGTATAAATGCTATCTGACAAAATAAAACCCTACCATACGAATGCTCTTCCGACACAGCAATAGGACGTTCGCACCTACCCATTTTCACACAGCTATTGAAAGCTCGAAGCAATCGCACAATAGCGACACTCTGGCAGAACCAATTCGGTTCGAGAGAACTGCTTGGGTGAGATTGATGCTGACTCATGAAAGTACCATTGCTGCCATTGTAGTACGGCTATTCTTGCGACCGGTAATGTATACACGGCTGTAGCATTAAAATTAAAGTTATTTTCGTTACTCTTCTTTACAGAGAAGTTGTTACTCAAAATGACAGAAGTAACGGCTCGGTTAAAGTCTAGAGTATAACAGTGGTTTAACAACCTACATCTTTTCATAGTTCATACTTCGGGGGCCACACTTAACTTGGGGGCTCAGGTAGTAACGAGGCCCTATGGAACAATTAGTCAGAAAATTACTATTTGAACCGGTATAGTTAGGTAAATGTTCTAGGCTGTTTTCGCTTATGCTTAGATAAAGGTTACGCTAACGAAGCGGTTCGGCTTAGGAACGAGACCGCATGATAAATAATCCTCACCTTATCAATTTTTAGCCGACTCATTGACTGAATTAGCCAAAATACAAAAAAGCGCCTTTAACGCCCCTCCCCACCCCCCAAATTAAAGTGCGCCTTATCCCTTCCTCAAGTAGAGTATGGCCTTCCCCACTGATGAAGATTAAAAGGGCTCAAATTTCCCCGGGAACTCAATGAATACGTTTTTTGGCCGTATCGCAAGCCTTCTAATTTTCAATTATCAATTATAGGAACTATTCTATGAAAATATTTTCTGATGGATTCTCTGATTCATCAATATGAAACATTGAAAACAAAACTAAATCCAAACAGTGGTTAACATCGACACCTTTGGAGTAAATTTCCAAATCTACCAGATCAGGATGCCTTCGAGGGGGAGGGGAGACTAGCTGGAGATGAAGCAGAGTGAGCAAAATTGTATAGGGGACGTTGCTAGGGAGGAAGCATTACATGGGGGCACAGGACACACACAATGAAGACACACAGGCAAGTCTCATCAGGAGAAATTCTGATGAATCTCCCATCTGCTTGCTGAAATTGTAACACTGATACTGGATTTGTGATCAGTGACTACGTTAAAATAGTAAGACAAGGTGAGAATTTATCGAAGACCGTCACATGTTTCAGCACGTTCGTTAATTAAATGAGCTTGAAGTTGATAATAAGGTCTTTTATTTGATCAACCTGTCTTTCCCGATTATTACACGTGAATGTTGTAAATTGCCAGCTTTTCGAAGAGCAATGCGAACATTAATAACAAAAAGCAAGATTAATTAGTTTGGGCACTTAAAAGATAATTCTACTACGAAAGTTGACTGAGAAATAAAAGAATTAGCGTTATTGGCTTTTCCCGTTCACAAGTAGATCATTCTTCCCAGAGATTTGTCCGAAGTATAACTGAAAAAGTTTTGTTTCAGGGGGATATGATAGCCACCGGAAGACAAAAAAGATTCAATCAGAAGATTATTGTGCGAAATTTGTAATTACAAACCACTAGAGGTCGATATCATTTGTACAATATTAATCCAAGCCTTGTCGAGAAACCCGATTCGTATATAGACACAGACATCATTCGTGCTCAATCAGAGCCTTTGGCCAAAAAGACCCAAAATACGAGCAATGCTTCGTGAGAGACGGCAAAATAGATAAACCATTTCGGCAGGAGATGAAGATGGAAGCGAAAAGTCAAAAGTGAGGATAAGGCTCTATATTTACAGAAAAAATGCTGCATACACTAAACGAGCCTGCTATCTGGAGAAAAGCATTCTTCTAGAAGAGAAACTGCTATGGGGCGATGGAGAAGAACCAAACGCTTTTCATTTAAATTTTTAATTCATTATTTTATCATATTAAGTATCACGGAAATGATGAAAAAGCCGATCCTTTTTTACTTTTTAGAACATGAAATCAATTCGAGAATCAGTTTCTAAGAAGAGAATTTAAAATTTAAATTCACCTTTTCAGATCAAATTCTTCTGTTTGTTGATTTGAGTTTTTCCCAGACTTCCAGACTACAGAGCAACTTTTCCACTAGAAGAAAAACATGAAAGGAAAAGTTTTAGAGCCAAGGGTGAATTCGAGCGAGGAAAGCACACAGAGAGCATAGAAGAAATGCTGCAACTCTCAATCCAATTAAAGCTTCAAAGCTGAAAGGAAGCAGTATCTTTCGCAACATGGTCAAGCGAACATCTTTAACGAGAGAAAAATTCAAGAAGGAGTCGCAGAACGGAACGATATAAGGATACACGTGGAGGGGAGAGGTTGCTGAACACTACAGGGATAGTAAGAGAATGAAAACCTCATCGGAGGAAGAGAAAGGAAACACATTAAAGAATGAGGTAGAGATAGAGAGACAGAGTTTGACATGGGGAGAGAGATGGTAGAAACATAGTTTGAGAGAGAGAGAGAGAGAGAGAGAGAGAGAGAGAGAGAGAGAGAGAGAGAGAGAGAGAGAGAGAGAAAGAGAGAGAAGGATGCATAGATGGAGAGAGATGGAGAGAGAGAGAGAGAGCGATAGGAAGCAAGAGTGAGCAATTTAACCAGATACATACTGGATTGATCAGCCTCTGAACTCTCTGCGAGGATGTTTTGGAACAAAAGAAGAAGGGTTGAGTGCAAGAGTAAAAAAAAATAGAGGAGGAAGTAAGTTGTGAAAGATGCAGAGATAGTGAAAGATGCAGAGACAGTGAAAGATGCAGAGAAAGAGTGAAAGAGCAAAAAAAAAGAAAAACTGAGAGTGTTATTCACGGTATAAATTGATATTTCAAAGTAAAGAGACTAGAATAAGCTAGAGAGAACTGTGATAGCTGAAAGGAATCCTAGGCGAAAAATCGATTAGCATTCGGCAGAAATTTCGTAGACAAAATCAGTCAGATCAGGAAACATACATACAGCATAACATACATAAAACAATTAACGCAAAAATAATGAGAATGAGAGCAAGATTTTCTGTCCGATAGAGTTCAGTTATGTAAAGATAGAAAGCGATTATTGAAGAGATGCTATTTATACATGATGGAACGATGTTTGAAACTCATCAGAAGAGATGCATTTAAAGTTAAGGTCGAACGATCGGCACACAAAATTTTTTCTCTTCCGTTGTCTCACCAAGCCGGGCACCTTCCCAAGTTCTTTGCAATGTTCTCGTGTTCTAACTTTTTCTCTGAGTCTTTTGATCGTGCACGCGCTCTCCAACTAGCTCTCTCTCTTTCTCCTCTTCTCTACTTCTCCCTCTAATCCTAAAAACGTCCTATCGCTCTGTGTTTATGTCTCAGTCTCTGCTTCTCACCGCGTTCTTTCTTTTCAATTGTCATCAATAAACCAAACAGACCTTCGGTTGTCCTTATGCTATTGCATACCGGGTGAAAGAATGGGCTTTGGGACAGAAGAGAATCATACGAGGAGCGCATGTTTAGAGAGAGGGTTTTTAGAGAGAGATAGATAGAGAGAGAGAGAGAGTGAGAGAGAAGACACTTTCTGCTCATTAGGCCATGTCAGTTCATAATGATCACCCTGGCGTGTGAATTCGTCAAGACCAACCTTTCCAAAGGTTTCGAAACGAATTTTACCGTGACTATTTCTCTGTGATGAACATAAATGATGTGTGATTTCCAACTATAAAAAATTGTTTCCATAATTCTGTTAAAACCGTCAATAACAACCCATCCTTGTTGTAACTTCTTCTTTAAGTGACTATAATATTGTATAAAAAATATTATATACAATATATTGAAAATATATTTGATGCAGAGAAATTAGAACGCGATTAGTAGTGCTGTTATTATCACGGATAAAGATTTGCCAATACCTGCTCAGTTATTTATTAGGAAGAATATATTCGTAGAAGAATTTATTCGTAGAAGAATCGAAATAAATCAGAAAGAAAAAGAGTTTGAAAAACGTCGTAGAAGGTGAAGTATTTGTGAAAGATTGTGAGAACGAGACAAGTCTAATACACTCAAAGCCGAAAATATAGTTTATCGAAAAGCAAATGCAAACTCTGAGAAGCTTCCACGAGCTCATCCTTATTCGGAGCTCGCATTCTCGTTTACATTACTAAAAATACAACATACATAGTTGGTATACATATTTATTAGATCTGGGAGCATATTGAGCATATAATAAAGAGAGCATTACAGGAGCAATTTTTTTAATGTTCTTCCTTATGAGAAATGATTTTGTGGTACACATCGGCAAAGACGCACTCGTTTACATGGATAACTGTTTGTAAATAAGTTTTTTGTAAAGACATGTTTTTTAAAAACATATATACAAACAGTAATACTCTTTTCTCCTAACAACATTTTGCAACGGAACGTAAAAATGATGTGGGCTATGTTTTAACTTAAAGTCTTAAACTTTCTCTTAAAACGTCTTAAAACCTTACTTTTAAGTCTTAAAACGTCTTAAAACCTTACTTTTAAGTCTTAAAACGTCTTAAAACGAAGTCTTAAAACTTTTAAGACTTCGTATTGTTTATAAAATACTCCCCGATACTGTAAATTATGTCCTTTTCCTAAGCCTTCTCCAAAATATCGTTTACTGATTAAAAAATATACTCTGTAATTTCTTGGGAAACACTTTTTTGCTCGAAGGGCTAATTATTCTACGAAAAGGTTTGATTGGATATATTCCATAACAATATATAAGTGATTTGAAAGTCGACAAAATAATTTAATAGATGTTCTCAAATAGTAAAAATACATTTTTATCATTTTCCAAACAGATTAGAAAAATTAGTTAGTTATATCTCAATTACTCGAAAATTCGCACGGAATAAGTGTTCCGAAAGTAAAACAATAGCAATATTCTCAACACGCAAATCTCGAAATAATAAGTGATATTTGTTGATAGCACTTATCGCCGGAAAAATTGAATATTCGGTCAACTCCAGCGTAATAATCTAATAGTTTCTATTACATAGGTAACTGAATTGTGTAAACAAACGCTATTTTGATTTCCTTCTCTAATATCGCAACGCGTTCAAAGTAATTTATAATAGAAAACACGCTAAATTTAAACGACGCTTTTTAAAGCGTGCATAAAAAAGCGAAAAAAAAAGCTCAAACTGTGTACAAGAACGGCGGTCTTGTACTGAGGCAGCCTTTCATGCCCTCTTTCTGTCTTGAACTGCCCTTTTCTTCCCCTTTGCCCTTCTTTTTCTCTTCTCTTCTTTTCCCTCCCTTCTTATTTCTTCTGCCCTCCTAACTCCTAAAATTTTCATCTTTCTCTATTTCTCTTAGTTTTCCGCTCTTCCATAGCACATTTCGCATGCATCGCAACCGATCAATGACGAATTGAGGGGTACGAAAAGTGAGGACGAAAACGCAAGAAACAGAGTGGGGAAAGAGAAAGTGTAGGGGAAATGGGGATGAAGCAGACAGTTAGAGTGCAGTAGGTAATTTTTAACGAAAAGGAAAACCGAAAAAGAATTGGAGAGAGAGTGAGGAAGACAAAAATAGAGAGAGGAGGAAGAATAAGTTAGAATAGAGAAGATAAGAAGTACAAGCTAGGTCTGCATCTGCCATTCGGCAGAGGACTATTACCTCTACTTTTTCAAAGGGCCTTTTCGAGACCCACTATCCCTTAGTTTCTATTTCCCCATTCATTGCATTAGCAGAACTTCTTGATATCTACTATTAAAATCAGTAAAAAAGCTTAGTAAACTAGAGAGGAAATTTTTTTAAAGCATGTTGAGGCTGTTCAAAGCCTTAGCAATAGTACACAGGATTACTCAGCGTTTGGCAACGAGCGCCTTCTTGATATATATATATATATATATATATATATATATATATATATATATATATATATATATATATATATATATATATATATATATATATATATATATATATATATATGAGTTGGAGAGTGATTGAGAAAACCTTTAATTTTAACATATATATAAACTTTTTAAAAACAGCTGAAAAAGTATTTTAACTTTGTAATTCACCTCAAAATAATGAATGCGGAGCGAGAGTGGGCGACATCACAATTGTTTACATGCGGTGGGAGTGTAGTGATTTGATGACTCAAAACGCCCTGTTAATGAGTCATCCCGGATGATGAATGACGTTTGCGGTTGAACGGCCAACACAGTGAGTTCAAGAGTGCAAAATGCACACCAAGTATTTGGTTGCATGGATGAATGAAAAAATGAATGAATGAATGAATAATGATTGAATGAATGAATAATTGCACAAGTGCATGAATGAAAGCGTGGAATAAATCAAAAATAAACAAATCAAAAGAAAGAACGGCTTGAATTCATTCTTACGCCTTAATCTAATTCTAACCTTCGTGTTCTCGGTGAATTCAAACAGATCTCTAAGACAATTTTTTTCGTCATAGAAGGTCATCTTGATGAAAACAGAACAGTCGTCTGTAGCTCTTAAATACAAAAAAGAGCTGGTTTTATCTCACGACAAGCTTTGATGTCTGTCATTAGAGAAGTCATTATTAGAGAAGTCTTTAGAGAAGTCATTAGAAGTATGTGGTTATTTTCCGATTGTATAGTTATTTTTCGGTTGTTTAATTAAGTCATGGTGCTCAAAATATTTAAATATTGAGTGAGATAAACATGTTATTGTAACTGTAGAGAAGAAAATTCGAGAATTTCAGCATTAAAAAATTACAAGTAAACAAATATTTTGATAGAGAGAGGTACACAGAGAGACATTCAGAGACTAAGTGATTTAATCAGTCACATCGAGTGGGAAATTACATGATGAGATAAAATTTAAAAAAAACTCAGCAACATTTCTCTGATGCTTGTGTTCCGAAAAATGAACTAGTAAACTTTCAATTACGAGGGATTCTGAGCATTTTAACCATAATATATTTTTCTTTATGATGTTCACCTACACAGAATAACATAAAAGTTTAGTTTGTGATGACAGAACTCTTAAGCAGAGGTAATAACACTTCAAGAAAACGAAAACTTGTTTTTTCGGCATGTGATTGAGAGGTTAAATACACACTACATCAGCTTACATATTTTAGTACAACAGGGACTTTCGAAGAAGATCATTGGTGACAAAAACTTCAAGTCTTTCTAAACTTATCAATATGTTATATTTTATAGTTTTTGTCCCACACATTTCTATCTCTATCATATCCCTAATAACTCTCTATGTTTATATTCCTTCCGTTCTCTCTCACTTGAACTCTCTAGACACCTCTTTCACTCTCGCACTCTCTTTCCTTTATTAGTTCGTAGTTTTCTCTCACGCCTTGTATCTCTCCCCTCCAAACATATTTCTTCCTTACCTAATCCTGTCACTTTAACACCTTTTCTCTCCTTCTTCTTATCTGAATCAGCTCACGTCACAGCTGGAAGCTTCCCGTGATCAATGATGACAAAGAAGGATTCGCGCCATTTTAACTCTGACAGGAATATCAAGATAGGGAAATCATCCTGAGGAAGTTATATTCGTCTTTTTTTTCTTTTCTGGTTCTTAGCAATGGAAGGAGTAGCACAAGTGAAACTGGGCATACATATTGGAGAACCGTATGTGAAAGCGGTTTGGTATGAAAATGTGGTTTAACTAGAGAACGGGCGTAAACTGGGTCTTGGTGCCCTCTCTTTCTCGGGCTGTGTGCGCTTGTTACCATTACAGTACATAAGACACCTTGCTCACTCGTGTGTTAGTGCTATATGGAAGGATTGAGCAATGGCTCGACCACTTCATTGGTACAAGGCTTCCATTATTTCATTGTTAGAGTTTTTTTCCAGTCTCCTTAGAAAGTCAGCATGATGAGGAAGGTTGAAAAATTTCAGGACACCTTCAAAAGGTTGATCCACATAGGCTGTTACAGACTCGAATGTTGACGGCTGAGGCCCTCTTTTTAGAAAAGACTTGAGATGTTTAATCAAGTAACATTGTTTTCTCGTAGAAAACTTCCCCTGTCATTGTATGTACTTCTGTTCAAGATTCTAAACGGTCTAATTGACACACCGGCCAGCAAAATGTGACTTCCAAGCAATGCAATGGCCGAAGGTCTAGATACTACACGTTGCTCATTCCTGGCATTCGTAGTAAGCCACTCTTTCATTATTTTGCTGTCCCTTCAGCTAGGTTATATTGTGAAATTTCTGACTATGTTGTTTCTGCGCCAAATTTTTAAATTCTAAAAAAATATATGAAACTCTATTGTTCTAGTTAATCCGCTTGGGCAACAGGTCTGCTGTTTTTGAACTAAACGAATGCTACAATTGTTGTGTTAACTGTATTCCGAGTTTTGTTAAATTTTAAACAATGTATTGAATTAAAAAATAACAATAGAACAGTTTTTTTCAGCCGAAAATGTAGAGTAACTTTCTCGAATATGTTTTCACCCTTAATTTAGCAACTAAAGCAGTCCACATCAAGAATAATAATAATAATAATAATAATAATAATAATAATAATAATAATAATAATAATAATAATAATAATAATAAAAATAATAATAATGATAATAATAATAATAATAATGATAATAATAACAATAATAATAACAATAATAATAATAATAATAATAAGAATAATAATAATAATACTAATAATAATAATAATAATAATACTAATAATAATAATAATAATAATACTAATAATAATAAAACTAATAATAATAATAATAATAATAATATTAATAATAATAATACTAATAATAATAATAACAATAATAATAATAATAATAATAATAATAATAATGAGAAAAATAATAATAATAATAATAAAAATAAAAATAATAATAATAATAAATAAAATAATAATAATAATAATAATAATAATAATAATAAAAATAATAATAATAATAACAATTAAAAAAATAATAATAATAAAATTAATAATAATAATAATAATAATAATAATAATAATAATAATAATAATAATAATAATAATAATAATAATAATAATAATAATAATACTAAATAATAATAATAATAATAATAATAATAATAATAATAATAATAATAATAATAATAATAATAATAATAATAATAGTCATAATAATAATAATAATAATAATCTTCCTCGCGCTTGTTCCCGCCTCGCGGCAGGGTACGCGCTCCCCTGAGTACAGGTCAGACCTATCTTGGTAGAACCGGTGGCTGCCGACTAGATCACTGCTAGTGTGAAAAGCAGCAGTGGGGAGAGTCAGATTCGTGCATGAGCACTACCAACATTTCTTAACCCCCGTGGTTTGGGTGGATCTGTCCGGGATTCGAACTCGGGACTCTTCGCACAATAGCCGAATACACTACCATTATGCCACGCCCGGACAGTCCACATCAAGAATAGCCAGACTAAATTGAAAATAATGCGTTCATTTTACTCTCTTGAAAAAATAGTAGAAAAAAGATTGAGGGACATATCACCAAAAAGCAAAAAGTTTCACAAGGGAATAAATGTGTGCGATAAAAAGGAAGAGGTACTTAGGTGGAGAGAAAGATAGAGAAAATAGGAGAGAGAAGAGAGGAGATGATGAGCGGATGAAAGGGAGGCTATTGTCATTCCGTTTAACTGCCGCATTTATTTTAATCTATTTAAAGCATCTTATTTTCATAGTACTGTTTTTTCCAAATCAATCTCACACCTTTTTTTCCATATTACTTCTCTCTCCCGGAAAGTGACGTTTTAATTGGAATGATTTTAAGGAATATAAATAAGTTGTATTGTTACAGGAAAGAATGTATTTTGCTGAAAGAGGAGAAGAGAGCGAGGAAGAAAGAGAGAGAGAGAGAAATAGAGAGAGAGGGAGAGAGAGAAAGGGGGATATTTTGATAGATGATTAAATAAATAAAAAACTCATATGAATAGAGTTGCAGAAAAAGAAAACAAAAAAGTCAGCTGAAAAAAAGTTTTAAAAGTTTTAAAAGTTCAAAACTATTTAAAACAATCGGTTTTGAAGAAAGAATATAATATCAAAAAACAAGGTAAAACATGGAATAAATGAAAAAAATGAGATGAATATCTAGCCATTCAACCAATAAAAAGTGAACAACATTGGTAGGAAAAAGGTCGAGTTGACCTTGCTTGCGAAAATGCATGCGAATACTCGACAGTATTATTGACATGTGTGAATGTTCAGGGAAATAAAGTGAGTCATTCAAGCTCATGGAGTGTCTGGAATGGAGTTTTTGGTACGGTAGAGAGGTGTAATGTCTGAAAACAAGGAAAAGGGATGATAAAGCAAAACAGAGAACTGAAAAAAATAAAATAACAAAGCGTAGATTAACACAGAGAAAAAAGAGTTAGAAAATAACAATTTTAAATGGGAGAATGATAGAGACGTAAAAATCCAGAGAGAGATATATATATAGATAAAGAGAGAGAGAGAGAGAGAGAGAGAGAGAGAGAGAGAGAGAGAGAGAGAGAGAGAGAGAGAGAGAGATAGAGAGAGAGAGAGATAGAGAGAGAGATAGAGAGAGAGAGAGAGATAGAGAAAGTGAGAGTGAGAAGAAGATAAAAACAAGGAATTTTGAACCAGAAACTCTTCTCTTTTTTTTGTACATAGATAGGCTATTTTATTTTTTGTTTCCCCGTAACTAAAATTGTTTTTTTGTTTGTTTTTTTAAATTTTATTCAGAACCGTAATTTTTTTTCACAAACTGCTTCATTCGTTAACAAAAAACATATCAAACTTGTCACAATCAATTTATTCCGCTTTGGAAAATCAAAGTTTCGCGTTCAAAACACACACACATTCTATTTATTCCATAAATTTTGAAAACAATAACTCCAAGACACATAAATGACTACATGTATGAATGAAAAATCGCTTTTTCCAGCGAGAAAAGTGTATCAAAGTGGCTACTACAGCAGGTTTCCTTTGTATTCAAATGTTTTCCTTTCTCGTCATCTCCTTGTGCTCTTACTCTCATTCCATTCTCTCCCAATGTTTGACAAAAAGAAATGTGGATTCGCTTTTTTTGTTTCTCTTTCAGTCTGTCACTCTCTCTCCCTTCTATATGTCTTAATCTATCATTCCTAATGTGTTTACATATTAAATGTATACATATCTCTCAATCCTCTCTCTCTCTCTCTCTCTCTCTCTCTCTCTCTCTCTCTCTCTCTCTCTCTCTCTCTCTCTCTCCTTCTTTCTCTCTCGCACACTACTTGTTCTAGCTTCTCGTAACATCCGCTTGTCTCGATCTCTCCTGTGGTCACACATTTTTCTAGGTAGAGAACAGTACTAGTGGTATGTAGTTATTCCCTTCCTTTCTGTTCTCTCCTCTTCCCTTCCTACTTTTCTCTTCCCAACGGTCTTCCATGTTTTGTCAACCCCTGTATTCATTCAACGCTCTTCTTTCTTTACAGATCACTTTTCTTTTTCTTGTTCTTGCTCTCCATCAAAATCATCTTCTTGAATTTTACCAAGTTTGACTTTTTAAGAAAAAAACAGAAATGTGACGGAAAAAATTTCTGAACGATAAACGCATGTTTTTATTTTCATGTTCAGTTTCATTAATACAGTACGCGTCACAATGTTGGGCCCCTTATCAAATTTCATGATTCCAGCGAAACGGTGAAATTGGAAGAGATATTTTTTATAATTTTAAACTATAGGAGTTTAATTTTTATATCAAGAAAGCTTTTTTTCTTCTGAAAAATGACCGCGTCACAATGATGGGCACCCTCAACCCGTCACAATGATGGGCCCCCTCAACCCGTCACAATGATGGGCCCCCTCAACCTTTTTCGTGTTTAACAATTTATTAAGAACTATTATTCAAAAAATAAAGGTCAGTAATCAAATGTCGTCCCCGTGACTTACGGAAAGACAAGAGTGAGAAATCGCGAAAAGAGCATCAAATTCTTCTGTTTCCGCTATGGACTTCAAATCAGAGCTTGACCTAACCGTCTCAAAAAGTCATATTCTCCGCTCAATCAACCGTAATCCTTATCTTACAAGTCAGAAAATAATGAAAGTTCCTCACTTCACCCTCCAACATCACCGAGCACGCCTAGACTTCGCCAGAAACAATAGGGCTCGGAATCGGTCAAAGGTGAATTTTCATGTTTTATTACTCCTCATTATTAAAATTTTTAAAAATTCAAATGTTTTCAGATGATCTTTTCTGATGGTAAGAAATTCAATCTTGACTAACCTGATGGTTTAACTGCTATTGGCGAGATCTAAGCAAGCAGCGTTGTTTTAGCGGACGAAACTTTGCGGGAGGATCCGCCATGTTTTAATCGGTTTTTCGGCTTTTGGAAAGCTCACCATTTCGTTCCCATATTTTAATATGAATTCAGCCGATTATCAGGCTTTGCTTCAAAACAATCTCATACCATTTCTGAGACGATATCGACCTAGCAGCCTAGTCTTTCAACAAGACAATGCACTTATCCACGCCAGTGCCTCTACCCGATCCTTGTTGGCGGCCAATCACGTAAAACAACTAGCTTGGCCAGCCCGTTCTCCAGATTTAAATTCAATGGAGAACCTGTGACGTGGTAAATTTTCAGAAAAAATTGTTTTCTTGATAACCGGAAGTCATATTTCTTTAAAAATTAAACCACCTCAGTTTTTTAATGCGAGAAAAATTATACAAGTTATCTCTTTCAATTTACTTTCACCGTCTCGCTGGAATCTTGAAAATTGGTGGGGGCCAACATTGTGACGCGCATTTTAGCATGAGCATTCTCAATTTGAAAGTTATTTTTATCTTTTATAACCATTGAGAAAGAAGAAAAAACAGAATAGAAAACACGAAAGTGAAAAGTCGCAACAGCCGAAAACCAGATTAATTAAAGATGGCTGAAAGCGAAAAGAAAGAAAAACTATTACTTATAAAAACTTTCGATTGTGTCTTCAGAACAAGCGAGGGTCGTTGCCAAATCTCGAGTGGTTTCACTAGGTTTTTTCTGCAGAGCTGCGATCAATGCTCCTGAGTCGAACACAAGTGGGCGTCAACACGGGTTTTTCCGAGGCTCACATCCTCAGAACGAAAGCGCTAATAAAAGCGCCGTACAATACGATCGGAGAACAAATCCTCATTAAACAGATTGCAGCTACTTGCGTTCGTCTCACATTCGCTTCGTCCTTGAGCGAACACGAAGTAGAAGATGGCCCAGATTCGAGAAAAGTTTTTGAAAACTTTTTGAAACATTTTATCAACTTCTACTGATTAGTCTATCGTTAGAAAGTTCTTTGAAAAGTTGGACCAGGAAAAAAATGGCCAAACTAACACTTATGGGACAGCCTAATTTTTGTGAAAGAAGTTTCATTAGTTAAGCAAGAAAAAAAGATATGTAAACAAATGTAACTTGAGCGGAAAAGGTGTTCTACTTTTTACTGGCAAACGAATTTTTTAAGCAAAAAATATAAGGGACTGTTGGAGTACACTCGAACGATTCAGAGAGACAAGAAAAAACAGTGAAAAGGAAGATTTAAAAAACTCAATCGACTGCATCATTTCTCGCTGTATGAGACGTTTATGGGTATATCTTGGAATAGCAAGACATGTTTTGATTAAGAAACGGTTAGTACAGAGTAGCTACATATTTATATCTTTCTCAATCAACTTATTTTCGAAGAGTGAAATAATGGAAACGAGCCGCGTTTTTCGTACTTTCTACAAAAATGCCGCTAGGGTTTGTACGCGTTGCTTTAACATGTTTAAAGATTCGGTCTCTTTCGATTGACAGGTTATTATAAATTTTCCAACCCATTTTCATGTCAGCTTGAATTCTTCTCAAATAAAGGGGCGAAAGATTGAGGCTAGCTAATCTATCTTTGTATGATGGGAGAGAATGTGGGTAATTGGAGTCGGGAAAACAACGGTAGAAGACAATGCGTGTAAAGGATTTCAGAACTCTTTCAATCAATTTCATGTCTTTGGCAAAATAAGGGTTCCAAAAGCTAGATGCAAATTCTAAGTGAGGTAAGACATAAGTTTTAAAACATTTGACAAGTATCTGGGAATCGTCGATAGAAACTGCTCGAAACAGAGAATCATCTCAAAGCATCGGATTTCATAATAATATAACAATTGAAATTGAATTAAAAACAAAATGAAGTTGCTCAGAAAGGGGCGGCGCAGAACTCAGAAGCGTTCGAGTTCTCTCTTACTCTTCCCTTTCTGCTTTGGCATCTTCTTCGTTGCATCTTCCAATTCTCGATTCTTGTAGTAATGTGGGGCGGCTTCTAGCAACCAGCCAGACTCAATCACGATCATCTCAAAGCATCGGATTTCATAAATCATAAAATTTTATCTATTTCCAGCTATAAGACTTCATTCGAAAGTTGTTTCTTAAAGCAAGACGCAGAAAATCCCTCATTTGTTCATTATATTGACTAAATTCGATCTGAATCGACCCAGTTCGATTTTCCGGATATTCTTTAAAATAGCATCTTTAACACTTGAATTTTAACGCAATTTTATACCTTTTCTCGGAAGAATCGAATTAGCACGTTACAAAACGAGGAGAACTCATAGAAGATAAAACACAATAATGAATGAAGTCGAAATTAAGTCAACCAGTTTTGTAGGTTGAATTCCTAAGAAAGATAGGAAGTGAGACTTCCCTAACAGAATGGTTCAGATATAATAAGCCTCTGACCTCTCGCATAAACTCCTTGCTTGTGAAGACGAGTTCAAAGTAGATGATCCACCTGGGCGTCTCTTCGAACAAGCAGCTGTTTGGGTGCATATGTACAGTATGCTTGCGTTTCACCTAAACACAATCTCCTCTCTCCACTGCGAGGTATCCTTCAACAACTCTAAAAATACAACCTATCTACATTATCATTATTTTTTTGGAAAAAAAAGAGGAACGTCCAATAAAAATGCTGAATATTTGTTATGGCTGAAGGCTGGAGTACTTTCAAGTACTTCATGGATGGGCACCAGTCAGCTTAGCTGATTCCGTCAAATGTTCTATTTGAGCTGAGTGCAATCAAATTGAGAAGATGAATTAGAGAGTCACCCTTTTGTAATGACCGGAGTTGTCCAACTTGGCGCAGTTGTAGAAGTATCCAGCCGTGATCGCCTTTCGAATGGTTATTGTGTCAGAAGATGATTTCTGGAAAGAAAGGTACCAGTGTTGCATGATCTTTTCTCAGGGAATGCGGTCGACTCATTTTGAATATGAAAAAGAAAGACCGGTTCAATCTCGACTCTCTCCAGAAGATTCATAAGTTGGTCGCGGACGTCTCTAGCTCTCTTCATCGTTCTGTGCTGCACGAAGTTTTCCATACACCTGCAATCGCGACTTTGCAAGTAAAAAGAGTAAGAGAGAGAAAGAGAAAGAGAGATGAAGGAAAGAGTCGAACCATTGTAAAGAGAAATCGGTCTCCTTCCACTTGTTGTACACATTGAGAAGAGTGATATGGTCCCCGGCTAGACTCCAGAAGGCTTTCCTGGCAGAATCCGCATGGATTACCATTGCCTCAACCATAAGTAATCTGAATTTGTCAACAAAAATTTCACGGGCGGGAGACAGTAAAATATTTTTTGGGTTTTCATTTATAAATTCGATTCTTTGTTGTATTTTGTTAGCTTTCCATTTCAATTAAGGTAATGAAGTACGGCTTAGGCCAACGTAACCGTATTGTAAAATTGCTCTTATTCTTTGATGGTCACACCCTGTGTCTTGTCTTTCAGACATTTCAGACATTGAAATACTAGACGAAAAATTGGCTTAAAACGCTACGGTCTCGAAAATTTTCTTCATAGGTGATTATTTTGAGCATCAGTGACTCCGGCTCTTGAAAACAATTTTTTTGTCAAAATTTTTTTACATCAAAATTTATTTTTATATTAAAAAAATGCTTTGGATTAGTAAATGTTTACGCTAACGAGGCCGTATCAAAAATTCAATCTAACCCAAGAATGGTCTTTAACTTCTTTTCGTTTTTCTCTGCTTCTTAAAGACACCACTGTTCTCTGTGGTTTTTAAATGTTTGTTTCTGCACTGACAAGTGTAGATAAAATATAACATATTACTTAAGCACACCAATCACGCCATTCCCGCGAGTTCATTACTAATTCACGGCACTGCGCGCGAAAAGTCTTAACTTCGCCTTATGCGCTTTATTTAGCTTTTCAATTGTTTCATGTTTCTTCTGCTCAGGCTTAGGCAGAAGTTTACGCTAACGATGCTGAACGGCTTAGGTCAACGAGACCGTATCAAAAAATAACATAATAGTGCGTCATACACTCTTTCTCTTTTTCCCGCTCAGTGGCGTGCTTTAGTAATGGCCCAAAAAAAGAATCGTGTCAATGTCTGCAAGACGAGACGCAGGGTATGCCATCAGGGAATAAGAGCAAAAAAAACTTGTGAAATTTTACAGTACGTAGGGCTAAACGGCTAGACGTATAGCCTCCTTAGCTGCCCTAAAACACGGCCTGGCTCTATTACATTCTTTATTCATTCTCTTTCTTGTTTTTTTCTATTCCTTTTTCTTTCTTTCTTTTTCTTTTTTATTTTTTCCTCTTTTTTTTTCCTTGCTTGTTCTCTTTAATTCTTTCTTTTCTTTTTTTCTCTTTCTTCTCTTACTTTTTTTTCTTTCTTTTCTTTTCCTTTCTTTTTAAATTATCTTTATAAATTTTCGGGAAAGGAAAGAGCGAGGGGGAGGGGGTTTACCTAAGCAGGGAAGGGAGGGGGCCCTAAAAGGAAAAGGGGGGAGGAAGAGGGCCCTACCTAAGCAAAGGGGGGGGTAGGGGCCTCTTCCTCCCCCTTTTCCTTTTAGGGCCCCCTCCCTTCCCTGCTTAGGTAAACCCCCTCCCCCTCGCTCTTTCCTTTCCCGAAAATTTATAAAGATAATTTAAAAAGAAAGGAAAAGAAAATAAAGAGAAAGAAAAAAGTAAGAGAAGAAAGAGAAAAAAAGAAAAGAAAGAATTAAAGAGAACAAGCAAGGAAAAAAAAAGAGGAAAAATAAATAAGAGAAAGAAAAAGAAAGAAAGAAAAAGAAAGAGAAAAAAATAAGAAAGAGAATGAATAAAGAATGTAATAGAGCCAGGCCGTGTTTTAGGGCAGCTAAGGGGGATATACGTCTAGCCGAATCCGCAGCAAATTTTATGCTGTCACAGTGGAATTTAAGTTTTGGTGTCGCTATTGAGGACATTGACGATGTTCAAGACTGTCTATGCTCGGTGATCGCTTTGCAAGATAAATAAACTGGCTGAAGGTATTTCGAAGTCATACAACACGTTGACATTGTGATGAACAGCTGTGAGTTGCGAGCTTGCAAACCTGTCGTCGCAAAAAAGGGTAGATCGAAAAGAAGAAATTGCACGCTTAGAAAAGAGCGAGAGCGTGCGATGAAAACGAGAGAATTTGATAGATATTAAGAGCTTTTTGCGAGCTGTTTCCAAAGAGCGCTCAGGCTTCCATCACAGTATGGTCCTGAAGCGAGAATTGATGCTATTCCAGAGCGCACATGAATTTCACATTTACCACGGGTGATTGAAACATCTACTGTACTTTATACGCGAAATTTTGTTGAAAGACCTTATAACTGTGATCAGAGCCGAAATCTCGAGCTATATGCGAATACTTTTGAATGCTAACTTGGTGAGAAATAACTTATTGTAGATGCGTATTTCGTGGAAGAATGCTTGTAAGTTTGAGCAGCTCCAGGAAGACGAGGAATAACTTTGTTCAGAGTATCTTAGTCCATTCTCATGAATTCTTTTAGCATCTTGCGCATAAATTTCAGGAACGACTTTGAAAATTTTGTTCCGAGTGTTTTTTTCTGATTTCAGGAATGAAAAAAATGAATGTTCTGTGTTTAGTGGGATGCCAGAATGTCATTGTAGTTCGAAGTTGTTGTGAGATGTCAGGAGGTTAAGACAGTTGAATGTTCGACGTTTTTTTGTATCTAAGCTTCTTTCCATCATGTTTCAAGAAGTCATCTTGGATCGAATACATTTATTCTTTCATGATAGGTCATACTTGGTAATTAACTCATCCGTTTTTAATAACAGGTGATACATGCAAATAATGAGCGAAATATTACTTATAAAGAGACTACTAGCGGCTTCAGTAACACTTCTGGAAGAAACTTTTTCTAATGAAAGAACCCCGCCTCCATTCTTGAAGCGTTCCCTTGTCACCAAGCCACCCTGGACAAGATGAACAGATTAATTGTGTAAACAGGGAACATATAACAAGATAGTGACACAGATA
Source organism: Allodiplogaster pararmata (assembly GCA_964056735.1). Taxonomy (NCBI): domain Eukaryota; kingdom Metazoa; phylum Nematoda; class Chromadorea; order Rhabditida; family Diplogasteridae; genus Allodiplogaster; species Allodiplogaster pararmata. Next base: position 34,597,489 of record OZ057404.1, on the reverse strand, counting down.
AAAAAGGAACAATGATGACTGCTCGACCCTCCCTCAGTTCTTGTATCCTCTGGACGCTCTTCTTCCTCTTGCTTGCTCAAATTTACGGCCCTTGGAGCGAACAAACGGTTTGACGTGTGATCCGGGCACTCCAGGAGCACCAAAGTGAAAATATATATATATTCCCGTGCCAACATTTATGAATAAGGCATACATCGGCCACGGCTCCCCGATGCTCTAGAGATGAAAGATTCAATGGATCTAGACGTTCGCAGTAGCTGAGATCAACAATGTCATTTCTAAAGAGAATGCGACGGTTAAAAGATCTTTGTACCCTCTCAATTTCATTCACGAGGCCAATAGACATAGGAGCCCACACTTCACTTCCGTACTCAAGTAGAGGTAAGATGTACGTCTTCCAAGCACGCAGCAGAAAGGGAGAAACAATGAAAGACACATCTTAGGAGTGATGCGAGGGCAATACATAGGGGCAGGCAAGTGATTATCATGAGTGAAAGAAGATGCTAATTAGGATGCTAAAATTTCACATTTCTTACTAGAATCTACTGATATGTGACCAGATTGGTCAATGAGTTGGAGCGGAGGGGAAGGTTTAGGTCTTGTCAGAGAGGCGATATGCTGATAGAGATTCTGTGATCGAGATAATTTGGCCTTCTGGCAACTTCTATTCCACTTGTTGATTTGTTTCAATAGATCACAACTTGCTTTGTTATAGAGTAAACGAACAGCAGGAATACGTATGTTACGAAAGAGAGCATCGCGATAGGCGATAGGCCTACATATATGGGGAGGAAAAACAAAATTAGAAGTGCGAGGAAAACGACTAGGAACATGTATAGAGATGGCTTCTTTGAGGATGAAAAGGAAACGTGAGTAAAGGTCCTCTACTGAATGGAAAAGATCGAAAGAAGCTTCCCAATTAATAGCGGAAAGATGTGAATTAAGTGCATCAAAATCGGTTCTGCTATAGTCAGGCACAAGGGTCGGAGAATGAAGCATAGCATACGAATTAATTAAACATTCAAGTCCTGAGTGGTCACAAGATGGAAACGAAAGGATTACCCGACAATTAGAGAAAAGAGACGTCTGAGAAGTAATAAGCCAGTCAATACATCGATTAATTCGGGTTGGTTGTCGGCAGAGGAAAGACAAATCTAGTGAAGTAACCATATCATTTAAAACATGATCTGAGGGAGTATTGGGGGGAGATAGAGCATCACAATTGAAGTCTCCTACGACAACATACGGGTAATTAGTGGAAGAGAAAATATCCGACAAGAGATCACAAAAGGAACGGGTTTGCTCGGTTGTAAAATGAGGTGGCCGATAACAAACAACTAAACGGAAGAAGGTATTTGAGAGTAAAATGTCAATTGCGGTAATTTCATTCCGAGATGTGGGGAAAGAAGCTTTTGTGAAAGTAATATAGTCTCTGATGACAATAGCGACACCACCGCCTCGAGAGTCGCGGTCTTTACGAATGATGTTGTATGGTAAGGATTCAATTATTTCACTGTCAGCTATTCTAGAACTCAGCCACGTCTCAGATAGTGCTACAATATCTGGCTGTCTATTTTCTAAAAATAGGCAAAATACGTCTAGCTTATTACGAACGGAACGCATATTGTAATAGAAAAACTTCAGAGAAGAAATAGGACCTGGACATTTTATCAGTTTGACCGGCCTTTAGCAAGGCACAGTCAGGCACAGTCAGGCAGGCACAGTCAGGCGTCGCGGCAGGCACAGTCAGGCGTCGCGGCAGGCACAGTCAGGCGTCGCGGTAGGCACAGTCAGGCGTCGCGGCAGGCACAGCACGCGTCAGCGGAACCTAAAACACGGCCTCAACTTAAAAACGTCTTAGCTCAATTAATTACATTCATGACTTTCATGACTGCTATTCTTCAGGTTTTTTTGGCCTTTCACGGCCTCAACTAAGCCGTACGGCCTCGTTAGCTAAGCCGTACGGCCTCGTTAGCTAAGCCGTACGGCCTCGTTAGCTAAGCCGTACGGCCTCGTTATCGTAAACTTTTACTAAGCCTAAGCGTTTTTTAATGTAAAAATAATTTTCTGATGTAAAAATAAAAATGAAATCTGTCAGCATATCTTTCTTCTTCTCAATCGCAGCTGATTCTCTTCGAGATTCCATCTGCAGAATGAACAAAAAAAATTGCAGAGCAAGCAATCACTTCCTGTTTTGTCTACCAAAAAATGCAGCGAAGTCCAATGTTTAATCATAGCTCTACGAAAAGTTTGGAAATTATCACGTATAGATAACGAAATGTGAAATAAATATATAGTCATGAATGTAATTAATTGAGCTAAGCCGTTTTTAAGTTGAGGCCGTGTTTTAGGTTCCGCTGACGCGTGCTGTGTCTGCCGCGACGCCTGACTGTGCCTGCCTGACTGTGCCTTGCTAAAGGCCGTTTGACCGGAGAGGGGCTGTGGCTGTGGATGACCGAATTGATCGTGTGGACGCAGGTCCAGTCGTATTACGGGTCCGACGAGAAACTCGCAGGGCATCCGCTTTCGCTCGTGACATCAGGCTCCCATCGAAGATGACAACATCCTTTCCTTCAGCGATCAGTGTTCTTTTCTCTTGTCAAAGCAAGTACTCTTGCTCTCTCATCTCTCGAGTCAGACTTGGTCGTATGTAGATGAGCTAAAGTGAACAAACGAGAAAAGTCAGACTCTGAGTAATCTTGGACTCTCTTATGTATAAAAACTAAATCGGACACAAGCCTACGATATTCAAGAGATTCTAAATTTAGCATTTTTGAACGTTCAGTGTAAACTACAGGGTTATTTCTAATTGATGACAAACTTTGGGTACGTATCGAGCGCGAGCGGAGACGATCTGCAGATTTTAAATGACACCATTAATTTCGTTAACTTTTGATCTACCTTTAACAGAAAATTTCGTTCTTTAGTATTTGTTACTCGTGAAATGGTGCGTTCTCATCCTATTCAGGGCGCGATTTTGTCGCTGAGTTGTGCTGGACCTCCTCCTTCAGAGATCTCTCGTCGGCTGGGAGTGCATGTCAGACTGTGTATCAAACTCTCAAACGAGGTACGCTCATTGACCGTCCACACTGTGGTCGTCCCATTTCCGCTGCCACCTCACGTATCACAAAAATCGTCAAGCAACGCCTGAACCGCAACAAATGCAGAATCATCAGAAAAATGGCTGCCCAACTGGATATGTTATACGGTACGACGTGGAATGATGTTCAAAAGAAGCTTGGTATGAAGTCATACAAGTACCAGAAGCTTCATGGTCTCAATCCTAATCAGCAAGAAGCACGGTGCGATAAATGCCTTGCTCTCCTTGCTCGAACCGCGACTGTGGAGCATCTCATGACCCTTTTCACCGATGAGAAGACGTTCACCGTGGAGAGGAGCTTCAAAAAACAAAATGATGGGTGCTAGCTCAGTCTTCTGAAGAAACATATACTGCCGGCCGAAGTAGGCATTTTTTTGCTGCAAGTAGGCATCTAATTGACTTATTATGTCTATTTGTCTATTATCGAAAAATCCCGCTTTTTTTTAAAGCGTACCTCCCCAACTCGTACAAATATAAACGGTATTGCAATTGAATGTACTTCTTCCACTTCTAGATTCTATTGTTTTGGTTTTTGGTTGTTTTTTTTTTCAAGAATGTTTCACGGAATCTCGAGTGAAATATTGAACTCAGGTACAGTAGAGCAGTTCATAAGTCGTCTCCGAAACGAGAATGTGCTAAATGAACGGGAGAATAATCAGTAACATTCATAAATTTGCCTTACCTGTCACCACACTTATGTATTTATCATTTACAATGTGTCTCATCATAACCTTGCATTGTAAAATGTCGATAAAAATTATAACATTTTCCATAATTTTGGACATTGAACAAGTTAGGGAAATGGGACGATAACTAGACAATTGATACGCTTTAGATTTAGACTTTAAGATTGGTTTAACAATAGAAGTTTTCCAAAGAGAGGGCACTTTTCCGACTAGTGAAGAGTTTTTAAAAAGAATAGAGAGGGGTTTGAGAAGAACAAATCAAAGTTTTTTAAAAATTAACTATTTTAGGTATATTATCCGGAGATTGCATTTATATTTTAATTTATTCAAAGCCTTAAGTATCATATCTACAGGGTGTCCCATCATAAATTTATGATCGAATTTTGTTAATAACTTTTCGCAGAGTTGACCGATTGGGATGAAATTTTCAGAAACACCTACACTCCGGTTAGGACGCATGATTCTTGAGTTTCAGAAATTTTGCAGAAAAATTGAATAACCTTTCAAACTATGAGCCAATTTTCGAGATATACATAATTTTCTGTTCTAATTTTTTTTTCACCAGAATTTTTCTTCAAGTAACCCTTAACATGACCTCACTTTTAGTTTTATTGTTTTAAATTTCTTAAAGCAGTTTAATGCAAACTTAAACGAGTGATTTTGTCACTTTTTTAATGCGTATATGCAAATTCATCGATATCGTATGCATTTCTCTGACGTTTCTCAGCAAATCGGGCAATCTTTCCAAATGTAGTCGAATACGACTACCCTTTTCATATTTGAATGGGTCTCGTACGGATTGCATCATACCGTACCTAATTTATTTCGCTTTCTTCGCTTTCTACCTAAATTTATGAGACTAGCTCTCATTCTTAGTTATTTTATGTTTATTAGATTTGTTTATTATATATTTGTTTAAACCAAACAGGGTTTAATTACCCAAGTTTGAGGTATCCCTCTACCCTCTACCTCCCCAGCTCCATCTCTCTCTGTCACTTCTCGGCTGTGTTGCCGAATCAAGGAACAATTGTTGGTTGTTTGTTTGAATAAATGAATGTGAAAAGAAAGTGGCAGGCGAACAAATTTTGAGTGAATCAAAGAGAATTCAGTTGGAAACTGAAATTATTATCTGAAGGTTGCATTGGCAACTACGTGGTGCATCGGCCATAGGATGGAGAAAGTTGATAGTGAGAGTTTTGGAGTAGAGGTTAGCGGAGAGAGCCTTGTTGGAGAACATCTTTCAGAACTTGGTGTTTTAGAAAACCAGTTTTACAATTTGGCTGGCAACTTTATTGAAAGTGAAAAAGTACTTGATTGGTCAAAGTGGGATGATTCTGACAGACAGGAAAGGCTTAGGAAGGCAAAGGCTTTGGTGAAAAGAATCAATGTCGATTTGAAGCATTATGTTATGTGAACGCTAATGGTGAATTGAGTAAGGCCATAGGTAATGTGAAGGACGTTGCTCTGCGAGAAAGGCACAAGAACGAATTTGAAAAATGGTTGAGAGTAGACCAAAATCGTCACATAGCAGCCGCCAAAAGAAAATCTGAAATTGTTTCGGTTGAATTGGGAGTTCTTCTTGAGGAATTAGAGACCATGCCAGCGAGCAATAGAGAAGTCAATTCAGTGATGGTCGAGCAGTTGAGAAACGTGAGTGTTGTGGCGGGTGAAACTGAAAGAGTAGAGAGAAGGCTTGGTAATGGTGAGAATAGACCAGAGTTAGGGTCAAATACCAGATTACCTAAGCTTCCATCTCTTCCATTGCCGAATTTTTCGGGTGATTGCCTAGAATTTTCGGAGTGGTATGATCGATTTGATGACATGGTACATGCTCGATCGGACATTTCAGATTCAGAGAAGATGAGTTATTTACTTGCGTGTGTGCAAGGCGTCGCGAGAGTCGCAATAACACAGTTTCCCGTGACAGCGAACGGCTATGCGGGCGCGATGAATCTTCTGAAAGAAAGCTTTGGAGCTAAAGAAAGTGATGAAAGGGCACTGGCCTCCCAGATCGAATCCTTGACGGCAAGTGATTGGTCATGGTCAAGTCAACTGAGTATGGTACTGACGTTGAAGGCACTGGTAGCCAGAATGGAAAGGTTGCGCGAGAGCGTGCAAGGAGATGTGATTCTGCAAGAGATAATAGTGCGTAAGTTTCCTCCACAGTTGAAGGACGTACTTCAGAGGTTCGCATACCACACGAAGAAGGCGACAGTGAAGATGCTGCTGGATAAGGCGGAGGACATCGTGAGAGAAGAGCTATTTGTAGCATCCCTGAATGGAAATGTTGGCAGGAAAGGTATTGGAGCTAGTAACAAACACGTTGTTAGTGCTGTGAGAGAAAGTCAAACAGAGAGTCGTGCAAGGGACAAGACACGGAACACTGAAATGAGAGACGGTGACAACAGAAAGTGCATCTATTGCGGCAAACACAAATTGTCATATGATTGCTACTCAATCAAGTTGATTGTGGACAGGATCGCATTCCTCAAGCAACGTGGACTGTGTCTGGCTTGCCTAAAACCTGCAAGCACTGTTCATAATTGTGAAGTGAGGTGTCCCATCTGCGATAAGGCTCACGATATATCTACTTGCATGCAGTTAGCATCCATGATGCAGTTTCAAAAAAATACAGCACGAGCCCCTCCGCAGAATCGAAATGAAAGTAGAAGAAAGGAAGGTAACCCTCCAAGACAGAGAGAACATGGTCGTCAAAATGTTATCGCAAGCAATTACATTCAAGGGCATGCATCTCAAGTACACTCTCCAAGGCTCCAAACTGGTCAAGTAACGGTACATGGATCTACCCCGGACTGCAAGCGAAGAGTAGCATTCTTGTTAGATACGGGAGCTAGTGTCAGCTTGGTGTCTAAAGAACTTGCTGAAGAGCTCTCCTTGCAGAAGTTATATGATGTGGAATCAACGGTATGTGGATTAGGAGACAGGACAGATGGTCCGAAAGTCTATCCATTGTACGAAGTGCCGCTCCAGAGTATCACAGGACAGGAATTGGTTATCCGAGCGTTGGGATATGCAGAACCAATAGTGGGCACATTGGAATACCCACCTCTGTCTCAATCTGATCTAGAAATGATCAGAAGGAAAAATCTAATATTGGCGGACGAATGCGAGAAAACCATTAAAGTGCAGCCACGTCTGCTGTTGGGGAACAGAGACTATTTGACTGTGACTATGGTAAAAAAGGAGAGAATCAAATTGCCCAGTGGAAACATTCTTCTACCGTCGCTTCTTGGATGGATAGCCAGCGGAGGTGAAGCGTATGACAGCAACAGGTCAACAGTGGCATATGTGGCAGATAGAAAAAGTGCGATGAGAGAAATCAACGAATCTCTTGAAACGTTTTTATCACTGGAGAATTGTGTCAAGGATGACTCAGAGCAGCTTTCAAAGGAAACGTCAGTAGTGGACGATTATTTCCGTGACAATGTGCGAGTGGAAAATGGAAGAGTCCACACTCGATATTGCGTGAGGGAAGATGCTCTGGGGAAGTTGTCGACCAATTTGAAATGTTCACACGCCAGGATGCGTAATGTGATATCGAGCCTACGAGCCAAAAACATGCTTCAGACTTACGACGAAATCATCAAGAAACACAATGTGAAAGACCATGTGGAGATTGTTGAACCTCCGAAAGATGAAAGACGGATGTGTTACCTGCCTCATCACCCGGTCTTCCGAATAGATAAGCCAGAGAAACCGATCAGGATCGTATTTGACGCATCCGCTAAGGAAAGAGGAAAACTTTCCTTGAATGACTGCATGAGAGAGAGTCACGTGCGTTTGGAAAGAATACCAGGACTACTCCTCCGTGCGAGATGTTCTCCGAGCATTATTCTGAGTGATGTAGAAGCCGCCTTTCTACAAGTGGTTATCGCTCCTGAACAGCGCGACATGATGAGATTTCTGTGGCTAAAAAATGCTCACAAACCCATGAACGACGGGAATGTGGTGCACTTAAGGTTCAAAGTGGCACCCTTTGGCATTTCCCAAAGCCCATACCTACTCGAGGCATCTATTCGTTACCACGTCGGGCGCACGAGAAGCATGGAAAAGGGAAGAGCAAGTGGCGAGTCGGATTTCGTTCTTGATCAGCTGGAAGAAAATGTCTATGTTGACAACGTTATGTTTGAATGCAATTCGAACACAAACAAGTTGGACGTTTACAATGAGTCGAAGAGAATATTCGCATTGATCGGAATGAATTTGCGGGAATTCGTTTCGGATGATATCTCCTTCGTTGAATCGCTACCACCTGAAGATAGAGGGCGAGCTGGAATGCAGAAAATTCTGGGTGCACCGTGGTGCTCTAAGAAGGACCAGTTTTTTCTCGGAACCAGATCGTTCATTTCGACGGAACAGATGTCCAAGCGAAGCATTCTAAGCAAACTGGCCTCTGTATTCGATCCGCTCGGATGCTTGGCTCCTCTTCTATTGCCTGCGAAGTTGTTTGTGCAGGAAATGTGGACTAGAGATTACGGCTGGGACACTCAGATCTCAGAGGAGGATAGGAAGGCCTGGACCGCGATTGAGAGAGACGTCGCCAAATTCAGTTATGTGTTGCCTCGACGATTTCTTGAGGCTGAGTCTGAATGGTTACTGGTTGCGTTTGCGGACGCTTCGAGAAAGTCAATGGCGGCATGCGTTTATGTGGTCGGTAGATCTGGAGCCAACTTAGCGATGGCCCGATCACAGCTCGCACCACTCAAAAACAAGTTGACGATTCCACGGCTGGAATTCCGAGCCCTACTCTTGGCGGTAAAGTTGTTGAGATTTGTGCTGCTGAGCATAACCAAGACCCGCCTACATAAAGTAATCGGATGTCGAGTTTTCTCGGATAGTACAATCGCATTACACTGGGCCGTTGGTAAGATAAATCAGAATTCGGAGAGAGGAAGCCGGAATGTCTGCAAGACAAGCGAAAAAATATCTATTGAAAGAAAAGGGATTTGTCGAGAACTACACGGTGAAGCCTGCAAAAAGGAAAGGGACTGCGTGATACTCTGTCACGTGCGTTCGGAAGAGAATCCCGCCGACTGGGCCACTAGGGGAGTTCCAGCTCAAAGGATGATGGCGGAAGGTAGTATGTGGTGGTCAGGTCCAGAATGGTTGACGATAGAATTAGTTGAAAAAAGATGTCCATTTGATCCAACGGAAACACCCGAAGCAGTTGTCAATGAGGCAAATGAGCTAAATTCTCCTCAACCAGTGCTCGCAATTATCCAGGAACCTAAGGCGAGACCAATGTTCGACACGACCCGCTTTTCGACTTGGAAGAGAATGATGAGAGTAATGGCTTATGTCAGACGGCATGTCAGAGCCAGATTTTCGAAGTTGAAAGGCGTTCACAGTGAATGGCTTGCACGGTTGGTTGGTGATGAGCCAACAGATGGTCCGTTGACAGTGGGAGAGTTGAACCGGGCAAAATGCACCATCCTCAAGTTACACCAGCTGAACAACATGGATAAGTTGAAAGATCCAGGCAACCGAAACCTGCAATTGTTCATGGACAAAAATGGTCTTTATAGATGTGGCCATCAAAGATTGGAAAACTCGACATTGGTGTACGATATCAGATGTCCCATATTTGTACCAGGGGGGTTGGACGATCATCTAGTGACTCTGATTATAAGAGAAGCTCATGTGAATGTGATGCATTCTGGAGAGAATCATACGCTAGACGCGGTAAGGTGGAATTACTGGGTGGTGAAAGCAAGAAGGGCAGTGCGCAAAGTTTTAAGGAGTTGCACATCATGTCGAAGAGCGCTTGCCGCTCCCTTTCCATACCCAAGTGTTCCAGACCTCCCAGAGGCTCGAGTGACAAGGCAAAGACCGTTCCAACATGTCGGAATGGATTATGTCGGCCCATTCTTAGTAAAGCAGAAAGAAGAAAGGGTCAAAGTCTATGTGCTTCTTGTCACATGCATGACAACACGGGCCGTACACTTCGAAGTCACAAGCTCACTATCAGCTGTAGATTTCATGGCCAGCTTCAGACGATTCACATCTAGGAGGGATGTTCCAGATCGAGTGATGTCGGATAACGCGCCCACATTTCATTGGGCGAGTGACGCCCTGAAAGAAGGCACCGCAAAAAACGTTTCTGATGATATGTTCCCCACGTACTTGGCCATGAAGGGAGTAAAGTGGGACTTCACGGTGCCTCACGCTCCATGGCAAGGAGGCATATATGAAAGATTGGTTGGGTTGATGAAGAGCTGCTTGACGAGAACCATTGGCAGAAAGCTCCTTGACAGAGGAGAATTTGAAACCATGATCGTGGAGATTGAAGCGGTTGTGAACAACCGACCATTGGTGCACCTGTCCGACGACAGAAAGGACGAAGGACGTGTCATTCGACCATCCGATTTTCTCATGCCGATGGGAGGCGCAATGGGTCTTGCTAGCGATTCAAGGGAATGGCAAGACGTAGATTACCATCGACCAGAAAGTAATGAGAATAGCATGCGCTCTCAGTGTGTTGAGCTGGAAAGTAGGCTTCAGAAGTACTGGGAACTGTTCCGAGAAACGTACATTAACACTCTGAGAGATCAGGCTAGAGCATCAGTGAGAACAGGTCGAACAAGCGCTAGAAGTCCTAGGATAGGAGAAATAGTGTTGTTGAAAGAAGAAATAACACCACGAGGGTCATGGCCGATGGGACGTATTATAGAGTACACTGAAAGAGAAGCAATGGTTCGAACAGGGGCAGGGTCGTTTTTGAGGCGACCCTTGAACCTACTGGTTCCTCTCGAGGTGTATTCAACGGATGAAGAGTCACTCCCCTATGTGGTAAATGATGAAAGTTCAGAGACGACTGCTCCCACGATAGAACCTCGGGAAGTAGCGAAACCTCCTAAAAGACCAATTAGAGGGTGCAAGTCATTGGTAAGAGACCCCGAGTATTGGCAAATGATGAGAAAGTGAAAAGGGTATTGTATCCAAGGTCGGGCGGGGCAGCCTCACCGTGGGTGACCTAATGTACATACTATATATGTTTTTAATAACAATAAATGCTATACTTGTTCAGATATGGGTTGATGAATGACAAGTAAAGTAGTATTTCTTGTAGATGGCGAATCTGGTAGACGTAGATGAAGACCTTCTGGAGAAGGAGCTTATGGACGTGCAGGACGTGCCAGAACGTGAGGATACAGCTCATGAGCAAATGTGGTGCAACTCGATGGCCGAGATAGAGAAAAACTTGTTAAGAAAGTTAAAGGAAATGAGGGCGCACATTGGCGGCCTTGAAGCAAGAATGAGCTGTTTGGAAAAAAGAGTGCTATCTCGACTGGAAAGCACTACGGATTCTGTGCAGCAACTCATGAACCGCGTTTCCGATGGTCTGATCGCCCAGGCTAAGTTGGAGAGCGGTGTCAATACGCTTCTAGTCAGGATCGAGCATCCAACTAAAGAGCAGACAAGTTCTCCAGTGTTGCGATCGGGTACACCGCGATTCTCCAGCTCTTCTGCCTCGAACTTCTCAAGAAAGCGTCATCAGTCCGAAGACATCGAGTCTTCTTCCAACTCATCGAAGGTCTCCAAACCGCAAGTCTCCTGCCTTTTTTTGCGACGACAATCGTCACGTGGCTTCCGGATGCAGAAAACTCACTCTCGAAGGAAGGCGGATCAAACTGGTCAAACTCGAGCGATGTCACTCCTGTCTACGCGTATCGCATGAGGGCCGCCCTTGTCAAATCAAGCAATGCAACCGCTGTTCGGGTCTTCACCATTCGGCTGTGTGCCCGCAAATCCGGTCTTCGCTCGTTGAGGACGCCAAGAAGAATGTTCTATGATGTTTTATATTCATGTATGTATTATCTTTTGTGAATTTTCTGTTCATTGTTGTTTGTGGGAATCTCCTTCTCACCCGCCCCGGGCCCCAGTGTAGTCGAATACGACTACCCTTTTCATATTTGAATGGGTCTCGTACGGATTGCATCATACCGTACCTAATTTATTTCGCTTTCTACCTAAATTTATGAGACTAGCTCTCATTCTTAGTTATTTTATGTTTATTAGATTTGTTTATTATATATTTGTTTAAACCAAACAGGGTTTAATTACCCAAGTTTGAGGTATCCCTCTACCCTCTACCTCCCCAGCTCCATCTCTCTCTGTCACTTCTCGGCTGTGTTGCCGAATCAAGGAACAATTGTTGGTTGTTTGTTTGAATAAATGAATGTGAAAAGAAAGTGGCAGGCGAACAAATTTTGAGTGAATCAAAGAGAATTCAGTTGGAAACTGAAATTATTATCTGAAGGTTGCATTGGCAACTACACCAAAAAAATTTAATTCTTTCGTTCTGTCCTCACAGTGAGCGGTGAAAAAGTGACAAACTCATTCATTTTAAACTGCATTTAACTGATTTGAAAAACTGAAAACAATAAAACTGAAAACTGGGTCATGTTAAAGGTTACTTGAAGAACATTTCTGGTTAACAAAAATTTAGAAAAAAAATATGTATATCAAAAAATGGGCTCAAAGTTTCAAAGGGTATTCAAATTTATGCAAATTTTGAGAAACTCCAGAATCATGCGTTCTATCCTGAGTGTAGGTGCTTCTGAGAATTTCATCCCATTCGGTCAACTCTGCGAAAAGTTATTAACGAAATTCGATCATCAATTTATGATGGGACACCCTGTACATCTATGACATCGAATTGCATATGTGTGGAAGTTAATACATCCGTATTAGGTATAATCTTGCTTGGTTTGGAATAAACAGAAGAGAAATAATGCGAGAAGGCGTTTGCTTTAGACAACGAAGTAAGGACTGGCAAACCAGAAGGGTCTATTAAGTGGGAATCACAATGTTACGGCCTTTTGTACGACTTCGACATTCAGAATAAAAACATCTTAGGTTTCCGTTTCCCACAAGCTTCTCTCTCCATTTGGAATGCATACAGTTCTTCAGAAAACTTGGCAGATAAAGTATTGCTATAAACGGAACTCGGGGAGCGAAGCGATGCGCGTTGAAGTTTTTCATATATCCTCCGAAGCTTCAAAGGATACTATCTAATTCACTTTTTTTCGGAAGAAAAAGGGACAAAAGTCAGAGAAATTATGTATAAAATCAACATTACATTTGTTAGCATTACCCGGTTCGAGAGAAGAAAAAGCAAGGGTCCAATCATGAGAAGAAATCATTAATACCATCATACCCCGATTGGGACGCGAGAAATTTCTAATGAGAGACTCAGAAGTCCTTGACATACATAGTCTCGTAGGTACGTGCTCACGACATTTTGCGAGCGTCCGATTTGGACGGCGGTTGCTCTGGCTGACTTGCTTTCGGCATGTAGAGCATCGATGACAGCTTTTTCAGTGTCGGTGAGGACTTTACCCCTCGGCATTTGACTGAAAACTGCAAAAAATTGAGTGAACCTATGCTTATGTCACGGCATAAAAAACGAAAAACACAAATAGAAGCGCTGGTTGACCTCATTTTCTTACAGTAAGCCGCGATGACAGTTGAAATGGTGAGCAAACGGGTCACATAAATTACGAAAAGAAAACCGATTAATGTTTCTTCAGGAAAACAAAAAATGGGGTGAACCTATAGATATGACGCGCACGAAAACCGATTAATGTTTCTTCAGGAAAACAAAAAATGGGGTGAACCTATAGATATGACGCGCACTGTAGTTGCAAAAGTTATTCGAAAATCAACGGTGGTATGATCACTGTTCGAGAAAGGAGCTGTGGCAATACAATCGCTTATAACTTGATTATTACAGAGTACGATATCTAGAACATTAGGACCACGCGTAGGATGGGATACATATTGGAAAAAGTGTTCATCACAAGCAGAGTTTAAAAAGAAAGAATGATTTTCAATATTGGAACAGATCAGATTTTCCCAGTCGATGTCTGGTAAGTTGAGGTCTCCTACTATGAATATTCGTTTGTTGGTTAGAGAGATAGACTTGTTAAAAAACAGCAATGAAATCATTATCGGTGGAGAGCAAGAAGGCGAACGGTATATGCACACACAACGAATACGACGTGGAAAAGCATTGGGGTGAAATAGATCGATAACAATCACTTCTACGCCTTCATCACGGAAAGAAGATCCAAAAAAGGATGAAAGATTAGAGGAGATAAAGACAGCGGTTCCGCCGCCCTTATTGAAGTCATCTAACGAGCGATCACAACGATAGAGAGCATATTTATGGTCTCTTAGAAACTCACGATCTGAATCAAAAGAAGTTAACCATGTTTCCGTAATAAAAAACAGTTCGAATGATTCGAACTCAAAAATCAAGATCAGTCACTTTATTACGTATGGATCTTGCATTGAATAAGCATGCTTTGACAGCAGGACTATCAGAAGATCTCCTAAAACTGCCATTGACCTAGTGAGACTTTCTCTGAGTCCATTTGCGTACGTCCTTGGCTGCTCTTCTCTGAATGGCCTTGGTAGTCGGAATGGCCTTCGGTAGTCGGAAGAGCTGCCTCAGAGGGACTCAGACTGTCCACTCTATCTGCCTTGCCTGGAGATTCCGCTCTCTCGCGACCTGCCTGCATTGCTTCTCCAATTCCGAGCCAGTTCGAGTGGGATCTTCTCTGACGAAGACGCGTGGATGGGACTGGATCACTGGGGGTCTTGAACTTCTTATCTTTTGAAGAGTGAAAGAACGTAGAGGAGGTAAACTTTTAGAATCATTCATTCATTCATTCATTTTATTCCTTTGCACATGGTTGATATACAATGGATAACTGTCACAGGGTGATTCAGTTCGAGGCAATAAGATAATACATATGTATGTACATTAACCGTAATTTTTGCATTTAAATTACAATTGATCGAGAAGTTCAAGGTGTGAGTTCATAATTAATAATTGGTGAGAAATACTCAAATACTATGTGAGTCTTAGTTTAGAAGAGGGTACAATTACATCAATTGGTAAACTAAGAAGAGCATTTTTAAATTGTGACGAGGATGGCATTGAAACAAGAGGCGAGGGCAGGGAATTCCAAATATCATTACGGCGAGAAACACACGTATCATGACCTTCGGGCATTTTGAAGGGCAGTATAAGTCTGAGAGTGTGGGAGATTCTTTGGCTGTAGGGGGAAGGCCTGATCACAAAGAGATGTGTGGTTCCAAGCACAACGTTATTGTGGATGGCTTTATGAATGAAAGATAGGTCAAGTATGGTGCGCCTATACTCCAAGGTGGTTAGGGTTAATAATTTTAGACGGGCAGAATAATTTTGAGAGATTTGGCCAGCTCTAGCGAGAATGCGTCTGGTGAAGTTTCTTTGTACCCGCTCTATGTCGTTAATGAGACCGACAGAGACAGGTGACCAGAGTTCGCATCCATATTCCAGAATTGGTAGAACGTAGGTTTTGTATGCGCGAAGTAAGACCGGGATGGAGGAGGTTTTTAAAGACCTAAGAAGAATGTTAATAGCTGTTCTGGCTTTTTGAATCATTGTAGTAATATGATGGTTAAATGAGAGAGAAGATTCGAAATGAATACCAAGGTCTTTAACGATTGATTGTGAGGGCAGGGTGTGGTTTTCTAAGGTGTAGGGTAAGTCAGGGTTGTTAGGTCCGCAATGAACAATATAGCATTTAGGGAATGAGATTGTGAGTGACCAAGTTTGAGCGTATTCAGCGATTATGTGAAGAGCATTTTGAAGGGAGGACGAAGACTGGGAGAAAATTTTGAGATCGTCTGCATACAGAAAGCTAAAAACATTTGAGGGTAGAAGCTCTACTATGTCATTAATGAAAATAGAGAAAAGCAGAGGCCCGAGGCAGCTACCCTGAGGAACCCCAGTGGTCACTGCTCTATCTGCAGATTCGAAGCCGTCAACAGAGACGCGAAAAGACCTTTTAGAGAGGAATGACTTGATCAGCAGGAGAAGGGAGGAGTCTATACCACAAGAACTAAGTTTGTAGAGTAGTGCCCTATGATCTACAGTATCAAAAGCCTTTGTGAAGTCAATGAGACATATGTCGAAGGCTTGTTTTTTGAACAAAAGAGACAAATAGACTGAGTGAGCGTGTACAAGGGAAGAAACAGTGGAATGTTTGGAGCGAAAACCAGACTGATTTGGGTTGAGGATGTTGTTGCTTTCGAGGTGATTATAAATAAGGTGAAAAATATGTTTTTCAAAGACTTTCGAGAAGGAAGAGACGAGGGTTATGGGACGATAGTTATTGGGCTCTGATCTTTTACCTTTTTTGAAGATGGGTTTGATAATTCCAGATCTCCAAACACTGGGAAAGTATCCAAGGGTAAATGAATTAGAAAAAATTATTGAGAGAGGATTGCTTAGAGAATTTATGCAGTTTTTGATAAGTATGTTTGGTATTAAGTCGGGAGAGGAGTTCACTTTTGGGCACATTTTAGATATTATTCGGTGAACTTCAAAGAGCGAGACATTGTGGCTAGGGGACATAATGACTTGGGGTGTAGGTCTGGGTAGGGGGCCAGTGACAGGATCAGACACATTTGAAGAGAAAAGAGAGGCGAAGACGTTGGCGCATTGCGTAGGACAAGTTATGGGAGTATTGTCAACTATCAGAGAAGCGGGAGTAATTTTAGGTTTGGTTCGATTCGCGATGATACGGTAAAATGACTTGAAGTTTTTAGGAAAAGCAAATGTGTCTTCACGTTTGCATTCAAACTTGAAAATTTCTCGATGAAGCATTTTACAGGCTTTGAGGGTTGTTGTGGAGTTAGAGGAGCGTTTAATATTTCTTTGTAAAAAGCTGTATATCTTGCGGATTTTTTTAGGATAGAGGAGATGGGTTTTTTTGTGCCTTGAATGCGGAATATGAAGGGAGATAAGATTCTTCAAAAATATGGTTATATGTTCAACACACTGGTCAATCGTGAGGGAAGAGAACGTTATGGTCCAGTCTACAGAGTTGATCGCTTCGTTAATGGCTGTCCAATTAGCATTCTTCCATAACGGATGGAGTAAAGGGGAGAGACCATTAGTGATGATGGAGGACACAGAGACAGAGAACGTTACAGATAGATGGTCACTAGTCGAGAAGGGATGGGATGTGGCACATTTGGATATAAGGGAGGCATGTGTACAGAGAACATAGTCGAGAATGTTAGTCCGACGGGTGGGTGTCTTAACCAGCTGACTGATATGCCTATCAAGGAAGAATTGCAGAAAAGAGTTAGAGATAGGGCAGTTAGATGGACACGTGAGGTTAGGCCAGTTAATGCTTGGAAGGTTGAGGTCTCCACATATAATAGTGGGAAAATACAGAGATATATGCAAAGAGAGAAAGTCTAGGAAGGGTTGGACACTGACAAAAGGGGAGTTGGGAGAGCGATAGCATGATATTAGGCGCAGAGAGGGATACGGGAAGGAGAATCTAGAGTTTGGATGAATATCGGATACAACACATTCAACGGAACCATGAGCAAATGAATCAATAAAGGCTGGGGACAAGTGTGAATTGATAAGCAGGGCTGAGCCTCCTCCTCTATCACTGCCTAATCGATCGGCTCTGAAAACTTGATAGGGTAGGCCATCATTAAGTAGAGAATCAGGATCAGATGATGACAGCCAGGATTCGCACAAAAAAATTATATCAGGAGAGGAGGAACGGAGAACGTGATATAAGTCGTATAACTTGTTCCTAATGGAACGTGCATTGAATGATAGGCAAGTAATGCTACATGAACTCACACCAAATCTGTCCTATTTAGTGGCCCTGGCTGCTCTCGTTCTAAGGGCTCGATTCGCTGGCAGAGTTGGCAGTGGAGCTGAGTGCGTAGCCGCTCTTCTGGTGACACGAGCCAAGACACGAGCCAGGGGCGACGAGCGATGAGCGACGGGCGACGAGCTTTGAGAAGCAGGAGAACAGGGAGTTGCTGTAGACTTCTTGGACGTGGAGTTCAGCGAGAGGAACGATGCTTCGTCATTTGGATGGGGAGGAGATTCACTGGGAGACGATGATGAAGGCGAGGAGCGTATAGTAGCTGCTGGTTTAGGCATGAAAGTCGTCGCAGATAAAGTTGAAGAGGGAGGGTATGTAGGTTGAGTCGGGGGTTTTGCGGAATAGGGGACTTTTCGGTAAGACTGAGTGGCAGGATGATTGTTTGTTGAGGCTGGTTCAAGGTGTGAGTCGATAACTTTAACCGGCGGATGGAGAGGGTTGAGAGCGATTCGCTTGCAGTCGCGCTCGGCGAGAAGTTCAACAGGGGAGAGATCGGCACGAGCAGAGGAACCAGAAGGGAGGCAATTCCTGGTCTTTTTGGTCAGAGCAAGGAACTGGTTCCGTGTAGAGCTGTTTTCAAATGAAATCTTGATGGGCCGTCCTACTTCAGAAGAGAGTCGAGGCCGGTCGATGGGATGGCGGTGATGAGTAATGGCCCCGTCTTCGAGTGCCTTCACAAGATTATCTTGTTTCAGGCACACGAATAGGTGGCGGATGGTGTTTCTGTCACTGGCTTGGGTATTTTCAGCATTGTCTTTTTCGGGAAGACGAAGAAGTACCGCTCGCTTGGCCTTTCCCTGTCTCTTAGTGTGGATTCTACTACAGCTGAGTAGATATGTGGCCGTAGAGAGGCGGGCGAGAGAGACATGTTGATCAGGGAGAGTTCTTTTTCCAGACTTCGTAGCTGTAGCGCCTGGGCCACGATTTGTTGTTGTAGGGGGGCGATGGCTTGTTGAATGACATCTTTCAAAAGTGAACTGACAAAGGGAAGGGGAACTGAGGGAATGTTGATGTCAATGAGAGATTGGGGAGATAGGGTCATTTGCGCTTTTGGCAGGATACGGTCGCGGAGATAGGAATAAGTCACCTACTCCTATGAGCGTAGGAAGGGATATGAGCGTAGGAAGGGATATGAGCGTAGGAAGGGATATGAGCGTAGGAAGGGATATGAGCGTAGGAAGGGATATGAGCGTAGGAAGGGATATGAGCGTAGGAAGGGATATGAGCGTAGGAAGGGATATGAGCGTAGGAAGGGATATGAGCGTAGGAAGGGATATGAGCGTAGGAAGGGATATGAGCGTAGGAAGGGATATGAGCGTAGGAAGGGATATGAGCGTAGGAAGGGATATGAGCGTAGGAAGGGATATGAGCGTAGGAAGGGATATGAGCGTAGGAAGGGATATGAGCGTAGGAAGGGATATGAGCGTAGGAAGGGATATGAGCGTAGGAAGGGATATGAGCGTAGGAAGGGATATGAGCGTAGGAAGGGATATGAGCGTAGGAAGGGATATGAGCGTAGGAAGGGATATGAGCGTAGGAAGGGATATGAGCGTAGGAAGGGATATGAGCGTAGGAAGGGATATGAGCGTAGGAAGGGATATGAGCGTAGGAAGGGATATGAGCGTAGGAAGGGATATGAGCGTAGGAAGGGATATGAGCGTAGGAAGGGATATGAGCGTAGGAAGGGATATGAGCGTAGGAAGGGATATGAGCGTAGGAAGGGATATGAGCGTAGGAAGGGATATGAGCGTAGGAAGGGATATGAGCGTAGGAAGGGATATGAGCGTAGGAAGGGATATGAGCGTAGGAAGGGATATGAGCGTAGGAAGGGATATGAGCGTAGGAAGGGATATGAGCGTAGGAAGGGATATGAGCGTAGGAAGGGATATGAGCGTAGGAAGGGATATGAGCGTAGGAAGGGATATGAGCGTAGGAAGGGATATGAGCGTAGGAAGGGATATGAGCGTAGGAAGGGATATGAGCGTAGGAAGGGATATGAGCGTAGGAAGGGATATGAGCGTAGGAAGGGATATGAGAGTAGGAAGGGATATGAGCGTAGGAAGGGATATGAGCGTAGGAAGGGATATGAGCGTAGGAAGGGATATGAGCGTAGGAAGGGATATGAGCGTAGGAAGGGATATGAGCGTAGGAAGGGATATGAGCGTAGGAAGGGATATGAGCGTAGGAAGGGATATGAGCGTAGGAAGGGATATGAGCGTAGGAAGGGATATGAGCGTAGGAAGGGATATGAGCGTTTTCGGCTTTTCCATGTCTTTTGTGCTTGACATCTCCCTTTCTGAAAGCTCATCGACAAGCTTGGCAATAAGGACTTCATCTTCCGCGGCAGTAGTCGAGTCCGAATCCTTTTACTCCAATCCAACGATAACGATGTTCTTAGATTTCTCTTCTATAATATCCTTGTCTTCCAAAAGACACCGCCTGACGGCTTCATAGGCAACGGCGTCAGGTGAGAGAGATACTTGGTTAGAAGAAACTGTAGAGGAGTGTTGATGGGTCAGAAAGGCGATCGGTTAGTTCTCGGCTTCAATAGTTCGAGCTTGAGTTGCGATTGTATCTGGTTGTAGACGAATAGTTTCGAGAAGAGATGGAATATTCACATTGTTGAGAGAGAGAGTCAATTAGGTCAATTAGGCGAATTTATCGATTATAGAGCAAAATACTGGGTCACTGAGCGAAACTGAGACAAGAAAGTCATCAGCATATGCAAGAGTAGTTGGCGCGAATGAGAGTAGCGGCCGCGAGACCGTGTCCATTAGCATGATGATTAGAAGGGGAGACATCGCACTTCCTTGATATACTCCAAATCTCACATAAAACGGTTTTGTAGTGCCGACGGCCGTTCTCACCGTACTCTTCGAGTCCTTGTACATTGATTGTTATGACCCATCCGATAAGCTCTTCTGGAACGAGGTGATCTCGTAGTGCATGAACAATATGGTCGTGCGGTACTCTGTTCAAGGGCTTCTTCAAGTCGAGGTAGGTCAAATGGGTGTGAGACCTCTTCTCGGCGTGCTTTTTGACTAAAGATCGAAGCGCGAAGATAGCATCATTTGTTCTTCTACCTCTCACAAAGCCACACTGCTGTGTTGAGATCTCGACGATACCGTGTATGCGTGAGTCCAGAATCCTCTTTAATATCTTCATGGTGTGGTTGAGGAGACGGATCGGGCTATAGTTGTTGCAAACTCTGGCGTCAACTTTTTCTTTGAACACTGGGACAGTTGTTAAGTCGCACCAGCTATGAGGAATTCGTCCTTGCTTTGCGACTTTGTGGAAGAGCTGTACTAAGTGTGTTTGCCCAACATCTCCCGCGAGTTTCCAGGCTTCGGTGGCTATGTCGTCAGGGCCACCGGCCATTCTGGTCTTCATTTTGAGTCGATTTCACTTCACTTCGTCGATTGTGATGAGCGGTAGAGGGCCGTGTGAGAGTTAGGAAGAGCTGGGTGGTCGAATTCTTGACCACTTTTTTATTCGAAGTATTCGCGCCACTACTTCCTTACTTCTTCTGCGTCAGTGATGATCTTGCCACATTTGATTCTGACCGTGGTTGGTCTCTGAATGTCCAGCGTGTTGTAGTGTCGTGCTTTCGCCAGGCGATAGATGGTCTTATCACCTCCTGGTCGATCCATTTTCTCATAAAGATCATTTTATCATCGTGGTTACGGTTCCTACAAAGAATAGATTGTAGAGAAGCTGGAGGTTTTTCTACGTCATACACATTATCTAAAAATACATCTTGAACAGCTCTACGATCATCTCTAGTGGATGAATCGGAGATGAAAGGTATTGAAAGGACAGCTCTGTTCTTCTGAACTGCGGATACTTGTTTCCTTCGGCCGAGTGGCTTCTCGGTAAGAGTGTACCCATTTTGAATAGACTTGGCTTTTACCGCAAAAGCGGAATGGAGTTCAAAAGAGCTAACTGATGAGGCTGTACTGAGAGTATTTTTGATAATGGCACGTTTTACGTGAATTGGGTGGTTAGATGTGTTATGCAGTAGAATATTTTTGTTAGAAGATGTTCTATACCATTTGGTTAAGATACGGTCTCCAGATGAATTAAGTTCGATATTAAGGAAAGGTAATATCTTGTTAGAAGAAGTTTCCCTACTCATAAACAAAAAGGCACAACACAGAACAAAAGTGTACTATCGACTGGATAACTCATCCAATGCTTTTAACTCAGCATAAACTCCTCTATAGGATTAGACAGTTGCAAAGCAGTATTAGTGCTTAGAAAGTCATTAAAAACACAAGAGAAAAAGAAGCACTGGAGTTTTGAGTAACAAACAGCTAAGAATAACCTTCTTATGGTATAAACATATAAGCTCCAGTCCAATTACATATATGGTTTATATGTGTGCTGACAGATGTCTTTTAAAATTCTCTTTACAACTGTAGAATTTTTTTTCTGCTTCAGGGTCGAGTTCGAACGCTTTATCAGTGGACAATTTGAATGCGATGTCTTTATAATGTGCTTTTACAAACTAGATATCCCTATTAAGTCTTTGAGTAAATAGCATGCAGGCGAAAAATCCCTGAACCCTCTGACATTGTGCCTAGCAGCCCCTTCTCCTCAATACGAGCGCCGCTTTCTTGATATCAATAAGAGCATATCTTTTAAGGAACCGAAGACTACCGGTAACAAATTTTTCTAAACAAGAAACATTTAAGCCCTGGAAGTCACTGGAAAAGTCATGCTCAGAAGACTTTTTAAGGCAACTTGAGTGACAAATTCTACTTCGGAAGTCATTTAGGTGACTTGATGTTTACCCCTTGGTGCCGTGTTCCCACTGACAAAGTAACATATTTTAAAAAATTTAACGATAACATTTTCTATATTCCAAGTGAACGCCGGAAGAAAGAGAAAGATCGAGAGAGAGAGAGAGAGAGAGAGAGAGAGAGAGAGAGAGAGAGAGAGAGAGAGAGAGAGTGAATAAGATATGAAGATAGTGTGTGTAAGAGTAGGAGAGAGATAGGAGAAGACGAGAGAGAAAGTGAGAGAGAGAGTGTAAAAGAGAGAAAGAATGAGATGAGAGAGAAAAGATAGTGTTAGAAAAAGCAAAAAAAATACAAGGTAATTTTCAAAGGAGAGTGTTCTTCATACATTAATTGAGTTCAAAAATCATGTTTGGAAAAATTGATAAGACAGAAAACAAAAAGACAAAGATAATATAGGATAAGTGGAAAAGAATTGATGCGTGTTCTCCTTGTTACATATGTACATTTGATGAAGTTAGTCGAGAATAAAAAATGTTCTAAAGCGAAACCCCAAGAAAACTTCCGACAGACTAATTTTAACTGGTGAATAGAATGGTAATTTTAAACACATAAAACTAAAGTTGCATAAGAATATGGAAGCTTTGTTTATTTTTTGACAAAAACATCAACACATTTCATGACGCTGAACCTCTTAGTTCTGACCATCAAACATACAGTAACTTTAGTACACTTCGAGCCAAATGAAACATACAGTAACTTCATAGCTACTTCCAAACATATAAGAAGAGCGAAAGACGACTGTATGTAAATGGCGTCTAGAAAAGGTGACCCATGTTGATGATTTCCTTCAAAAGTTCTCTGAAGAAGTTGTCTCCAGAAGCGTTTCTTTCTTCGTTTTCAGTTTTCAGAAACAGGCTTGGAATAGAAGCGCTGCATCTGTACGTAGTTCTGAAAAAACAAAGTTTTCGTTCGTTTTTTTTGGTTTCAATCTAGAATTTTTTTCTCCAACGAGATCAGTAAAGAAACTTTGAGCTAACACTCTTTCAGTCAGGAATGAGAACTATTGTATGTATTGGAATAACGTGGTTTTGAGAGCAGCCAAGACAAAAAAAATCTTTTTTTCACGAAAGACCTTGTGAGACAGTCAAATGAAAAAAATTTCGACGACTTCTTGATACCAACAAAGCCACTGTGCATTACATAAAACGATCACATGAAATAGCAAGTACTAACTTCATTAGAGAAAGAGGAAAAAGCGGCTAAACTTTTTATCAACTCACGGGCCTGTTTTCATCAATATGCGATCGTTCATTCAAATGTTCATTATAATTTGGTACAAGTTTGAAAAGATTCCTTCATTGGGTTGAATGAAGTTATCCATGATTAAAAGACCTTTAAAGAACTTTAAGATTTTTCTTATTATTAATGGGTAGAGTTTTTTTATTAATTAATCGAATAATTTTTTTCCGATTTTTTTTAAAACTAAACACAGCAATTGTTGTAGGCTCAGCTATGACAAGCGAATATTTCATCCGAAACGTCACTTGTACGAGCAAAAACTTAAGAAAATGGAGATTACGTGGAAAAAATTCAATAAAAAATAGTGGTAAAAAGACTTAAGGAGTATCAGGTGTTTATGGGTTCTCCTCGCCAACCTTGGGAGTGACGGTGAAACGATGCGAGAGACCCTTGGGAATGACGACGAGGTCTCCCCGCTCCACATGCACCCTGATCCACTCATCCTCGGAGGGCTCGACATCGAAGTAGCAGGAGCCATCCATGACAAGAGAGACGACGTTCTCTTCCTTCGTCACCGGCTCGTAGTACTCTTCCAACTGAAAATATAATCTGTTCATATCTATGAAGTTATGAAGTTTGAATACTTAAAAAAAGGTTAATTACTAACATAAAGAAGCACATACATTACATAGACACCTGGTTGAGATGGAATATAAGTACACTATCTGATCGAAAACCCCTTGTACACGGGACGGAGTCAAACACAGCTACTCTTTTCTCTTTTTCTATCGCTTTCTTCCTCTCTCCTTCTCTTTCTGTCTTTCTATCTATCTTTATCTTTTAAAAAAATCTTTCTTACTCAAATGCAGAGGTTAGACAGAAAGTTCTTCCCATGCCCGATTCCTGTTTGAACTTACTTTAGTAGTCCAAACGAGCATCTACCAATTATTTATCACGCAATAAATTTTTTTCTCGGTAGTTACGAGTTAGTCTTGTTTCTAATCTGTAATTTAGACTCCGATTCGACTTGCGGTAAATTATCAAAACTTGTTTTCCGATCTGATTCCCCACTCGCCACTTACATCAAATATACATACAGTGCACTGACCAGTATCGCAACTCGCTTCTTATCAGTGCAATGACCAGTATCGCAACTCGCTTCTTATCAGTGCACTGACCAGTATCGCAACTCGCTTCTTATCCTGCTCGAAATCTCACAAGGAAACCATCACGGATTGAAAGAGAGCTGGGTTTTATACCGTCCGATGCATTAACCTCTCTCAGATGAATAGACTCTCCGAAAGTTTCATCATATTCCACCCCAATTATCCATTCAGGTGTCCGATTTTGTATGTCGAGGTGTTTTAAGGGTCTCAAAATAAGTATAGCGCCGTTCAAACTTTTTCTTCGATGTCTCCGATGGATTCAGTGAGGGTGAACATGTCCGACCAGTTGATATTGTTGTCAGCTTTCACCCGAGAAATCCGTTTCTTCATGGCCATTGTATCCTCCAGGTCTACCTGGAATCAATCAAAAATTCGTTAGTTTTCTTTAGCTGATTGAGTAAAAGGAACATAAACCGGTGACGCCCAATGGGAACCAAATCTTAGATTTTTGGCTAACCGGGCGAGCGCCCTAACCATTCAGCCACGGGCGCCATTCCATATCAACCCTGAGACATTGTGCTCTCTGCAAAGAATAGGCAACCGGAAAAAGTAACGTTTGCTCTTCCGTCTTGTCTCTTGATTTCACACTTTACAGTTTAAGAATATCCATTTCTAGAGAACGGTCTACCGATTATCATTCGCGTTACTTCAATCCAATGTGAAGTCAAAAATTGTAGCTGCAAGTTAATCAAGAACGAAATCGCCCAAAAAAGCCTGAGTTAAGCTATGTGGATAACTATAAGATTCGAATACACATTCTCCTGAAACAAACTTTGAAGTATTGAACTCCTGTCTTGTTATGAAGCTGCTCAACAGTCAAACTCTTCGGTGGGAAGACGTGGTGCGGCAGGCGGCGGTCTCCACAGGGGTATGGTTCCATGCACCTGTGAACATTCGAAGCGTCTGTAGACATTGAGGTCACTTGTGGTCATTCAACAATTGGAAGGGTAGCCTCTGACAACCCATGAGCAAAGTTCGGATAAATATCATCCAAAACGGTAGAACATCCCGAACAAAAACTTTTTGTCTTTGTTTTGTTGAACAAATAGGAGAAGAAACTCAATAATCAAAATCCCAAAAGATTTCCTTTTTTCTGCTCAGTTCCGCTTTCCTAACCTGGGGCTGTATGCACGTACCATTTTTGGTGGGAAATGATAAAGAAAATAGTGTTTAGTGTTCTAGGAAAAGTTGTTCTGAGATAACACTGTTTTCTTCATCATTTCCGACCAAAAATGGTACGTGCATACGGCCCCTGTAGAACAAAAGTCTCATTTCTAATTAACTACTAGCCAGGTTTGCAAGAGCAAGAATGAGATACATAGGTTTTAGCCCTTTCGAAATCGATTCTATAGAATCATTGTGGTGACGGATGAGGGGAAGGGGGTGGGTCTGGGACTAGAGATACTTGGAAACCCTTTGTATTATGATAACACAGGCTATTCTTGCGTTAACCTCGTCATCTATTTATTTGCCATAGTTTGCGATATTCTTTTTTCATGACTTTTCAAATATTTCCAGAAAATTAATTCATAAAAAAGGAAGAAGTGAGCATATTTTCATATTAAAACGCTATCAACACAATGAATTATTCTTGTTATTTTTAAAAATAATAAACTTGTGAGAAAGTTTTTATTTTTACTATGAAATAGACGGTCTAGTGAAAAAAATGAATGAAGTTACCAGATCTGCATCTTTTGATTAACAGTCTTGTTTACGCTAACAGTCTTGAGCTGTTGAGCGCTCCTTTCTTGCTGGTTTTTCCCTGTAAAATACTGTGATATCATGGTGTACGGGCAATACGGTAGTATATATTGAGGATTCCATACGGTATCACAATATACAATGGGATGAAGCTTAAACGATGTGAAACAACGAACCCATGATTAGCGGTAAGTGCTCTCTGAAGAAAACCGGGAAGAGAATAAGAATTGATGGATAAGCGAAAGCTTTATAAACGTGGGATCTATGTGAGATAAGAAAGAAAGTGCGATGAAGACAGGATAGAACAAGGCGAAGATTATGAGAAGAGATAGAGGAGCACATTTCCGAATAGAGAGAAAAAAAGAGAAACTCAAATGAAAATAGCGAGGCATTGAATGAGAAAAAACGTTTTTAGAAGAAGTAGAGAGGATCAAACAGTAAAATGGCAAGCTATTATATTCAAATTGCGATAGGGAAAGGATAATGGCGAACAAAAAAGAGACGGTAAAATCCTAATAAAAAATTTCAAAAAAACATAAACAGAAAAACATTAGAAAAGCGTGAGGAAAAGATAATGAGACAAGCAGAATTAGAGAGAAAGAGTGTGTGAGAAAAATAGAGATGGAGAAAGAAGAAAATAAAGATAAAATTAGAGAAAGAGAGAGGGTGAGTAAGAATGAAAGAAAGAGAAAGATAGAGAGAGTGCGCTGCGTGAAAAAAAACAGGGGGAAGTAGCTCAAGCGTAGGCTATTCAGTCTGTAGAAGAGCGATAAATGCGCTGATAAAGAAAGGTTCACATCGGATGTCATCAGAGAGACTCTTCCACATCACACATTCTACATTCTCTTCTTTCTGGAAACAAGGTCAGCTAGGTGGATTTTGTGTGTGAGACGCTCTCTGCTTGTTAAACTTCATCGCCTCATATGCTCTCATCCGATCCAATGTTTTCCAAGAATCTCTAACCTCCACTTTCATTCTAGTAATTTATTCACTCTGGTTCTACGATCAAAAACACGTTTAGAACTGTGAATATTTATTTATTTATTTATTTGTTTATTTATTTATTCATTTACACCATTAGGTGTGACACTAAAATGAGTCGAGATTGGAATGTTTTATGCTTCAATCAGGTGAGTTTATTAAATGCAATTACCTGAGCAAAGTGATTCAAAGAAGTCTTAAATCATCATCTGATAGTGAGTCAAGAAATTCACTGATGAGTTCCCGAAAGAAATTTATAATCTGGTGAGATGCTTGTAATTAGCTGCAGAACTGAATGAAATTCTTCATTGAATTGAAACATTAACAATTCAATTCAACATGAGCATTCTCTAATTAATTTATGTTAGGGTTATGAACAGTTTATCTTAGTTGTTTTCGTGCCTTACTAAAATTTCATCTAATTATACAAAATTTCAGCTGTACGTAATCGAAAGTCGGTTCTTTTTAACTTGGGGGAGGGGGGTGGCCGCGCTTCACTTGGTGGGGGGGGGGCTTTTTAAAGTTAACTATTTTTAAATAGATTATTTTACATTAAAAAAAGCTTAGGCTTAGAAAAAAGTTTACGCTAACGAAGCCGTACGGCTTAGGCGAACGAGACCCCATAAGAAAAGTCACATTTTTTGTTGTATTTTTTAAAACATTTTTTGAACGCACCTAAAAGAGCTCTCCCCCCAAGTAAACTTGTGCCCGAAAGTCAACCACTTCTAATTATATCGGATAATGGAAGTTCAGAAGCAATAGATGGAAAAATTCGAGATGCTAGGATGAACAAAATAATAATGTCTCTCTGGCAGTTTCGATGATAACTGTTTATTACGTGACATACATCACATGGGCCTCATCGAGTTTTTACAGAGAAGAAATAAGTAAGGGGCAGGGGACAGGGAGTTGGTCGAAATATCTTCATTGTAGTCATTCCTAGATGGGCAGGGGACAGGGAGTTGGTCGAAATATCTTCATTGTAGTCATTCCTAGATGTTAAGATACAAATTCATGAGATTCATGAAGTTTTCTTTCAGGTATTGTAGTGAATATTAAGAGAAGTGTTAAAGTCTAGAGACACGAGGGAGGAAGCGAGCATGTCGCAGCGAGTAAAGGGGAAGGGAGAGTAAGGGAGAGTTCATGTCTGAGATACAAAAATCTAGAACAAAGTAAAAACGAAGATCAAACGAAACGTGTTTCGTGAACCGCAACTTATTAATTCACTCCATGAAAATCGAGCATTATATGTACATACCTGAAAAAACAGAAAATTTTACACCGGACCACCTTAGTGCCGTCATCGGTAAATACCCTGAGAGACTACGCACTGTAGTGCAAAAACGGGGTGGCAGTATCAATTAATTTCTATAATCTCCCACGGTATACGCATATAACCAAAATTCGGGTAAAAGCATTTGTCGTGGGGTCCTCACCCTGTAGGTTCTCTTCGTGCCTCAAACTGTTTTATATTTGTATATTTGTGAACTAATTTCAAAAAAGTTTTTGAGAAATCTTGGGAATGAGCAGCGAGTTTTCTTGAAAAGTTTTCGTTATATTGTGAAGTACTCTCTCTCATTTTCCGGGTAAACTTCGACATTTCGCCTCTAGATTTTTATCGGGTAGATCCCTCGACTCACGAACCAATTCTGCTCCATACTTGATAAGGTTTTGAAGGGCATCGAGAGATGTCTCGAAACGCAGTTTTACTAAACTGGACATAAGAATTTGAAAAGCAAATTGAACCGGGCCATGTTGAAACAGAATTCAACAAAAAAAAACTATTTTTAAAAAATTCCCGCGGATAACATTACAGTTCTGTCTGGGCTCAGGGGCGAAACAGACCTGACTCATATTATGAAGGTATATATTAGACACCTCCCTTTTTCCTCAGTGATTTTTTAACTTGCTTCTCCACTACATTACTGTAATAAAATCTCCAAAAAGGTTCGTGAAAAAACCAAAAAATAAATTTTGAAAATTGCACTATTTGTATTTACATTACGTAGTTCAAGCATCCGATTCTGGAAAACCACAAATGTATAATAATAAAAAATGCTGATTTAGTTATTATTCTCCACCTCACTAATTTAAAAACTGAGCTCATTTGAAGATTTAGTCATATAAAGAACACGGTGATGAGGAATGAAATAAGATAGATACAAGAGAGAAAGAGAGAGCAAAATAAAGAATAGGAAGGATGAAAAAAAAAACTCGAGTGCAAAAAAAGAGGAAGATAGTGAAAATAAAAAAAGATGAATTGAACTGCAATTCACCCAGATGTCTGATACTGTCATTAACTGATAAATAATTATTTTTAAAAAAAAAGTTTGATGAATAGCTTCGAAACGGCATTGAATGGTTAGGCTAGCCTTATCAAGCATGTTTCTCTAAGAGTAGCATACAGAACGGACCATTGAGCATAATTCGTTTGAGCGTTGGTCGCGCCGTAGAAAAGAGTACGTTAAGTACGTTGTATAGAGATCGCCTACTTGTATTTGGAGTTCACCACGGAGGTGTATTTAGAAAAATGTGAAGTTTTTTCTGTCATATATCTGCTTGTAACATCCAAGTAGGATGTTCGAATTTCCAGTCTCAGAGTGTCCGTATCTTACTAGCGATCTGGGTCTCAAACTTGAATAGAAGAAGTAGAAGAAACTAATTTTTTGCGAGTTAAGCATTTTTTCAAACTCAAATCGACCAGGCTAAGATACCAGTTTTCGAACGGTAGAACCATACGCAGCGACCAGGCTAAGATACCAGTTTTCGAACGGTAGAACCATACGCGATCATAATCGGTAGAGCTCTAAGAAAACATAAACCGCCAAAGCGAATACCCAATCCTTTTCGAAATTGGGAAAAATTTTTCTGATGAAGAATAAAATAAAGATTAGTGTTGTTATGGCTGCGAAACATACAAGACACAACAAGAACGTAACTCACCTAATTCTAATGTATTTTCTAATTTAATACCATTGCCCGCTCTAGAGATATGAGAAAGCAACTTCATGCTTAATGAGCATTTCATAAACGCACTCTAGTGAAGATGCAACAGTTTCCTCAATGTCTTGCTTGCGTTTTACTGTATTGTCGCCAACAATCCATTGGATATACTGGCTTTTCGCATGAGAAACCAATAATAGTCCATTCCGACACCCGTTCACGTTTACAACACAGTCTTTCTTTTTGTCTTCTATCAAGTTCTAAAAAATATTTTTTACGCTTTGGTAAGATGAAGGAATCATAAGCAGAACTCTTTAACACTTCTTATTTTCTATGTTAAGATCTACTTTAAACTCTATCGTTACTAAAATGCTGTTGGGAGTCATTAGTGAGGATGAATCAACCTCGAAGGAGCGTTACATGAATAAAGTTCTGACTCTCTAATGTATACGGACTACAGCAATTACATAGAAACGGAGTTTCGTTAGGGTACTTATAGACAAGATTCTTTTGTCTACACTCACCGCCGAAAAGCTTTACTTCGAGCTATTGCTCGAGGTAATCAGCTTAGTTGAGTAAAAAATCTTCACAGAAGATTGTTTTGGGCAGAAGACTCCTCTCTTGAAAACCCTTTTCGTTTTGATTAATTTGTTTACTTTTGCTCGACAAAGTTATAACTATCAGAAAACGTGTGAATAGGTTAAATTACAGTGTTTCTCAAGGATGAAAAAAATATAGGCAATATTACGGAGTAAATGAACGATAAAATTTGAAGAATGTTCAGAGAGAAAGCCACCAAAACACAAGGAATACTTGTCATGGGTCATAGGTCGAACAAAATCAGATTTCCTATGACTTTAACCATCTGTTTGAACACCGATATTACGGTATTATTCCAGTGAAGACCTCACTTCTAGCGACTCTACTCACAAGTGCCGGTTATTCACATTAGAAGTTGGGAAGGAAGCGATCAAAGCGAGCTCTGTTTTCGGCTTTTAAACGGCTTTCGCCGCATACAGGACTATCTCAACAGTTCATCTAAATAACTCCGGTCGAGCCCTCTTTTAATCACACTCTCAGCTCGCGCAAGGAGAAAGTCATTCGAAAAAGAGGAATGAGCTTGCAGAGGACCTAAAAGATGAAAAAAAACATATCCAAGAAGAAACGGAAGACATACAGTGAATCTAAAAAGCAAATAAAACTTCGAATGCAGTACTGAAATAAGACTTAGGTATTGAAAAGGTAAAAATATGCGAGGAAGCAGAGAAAAATTATAAAAGCTTCATCAGATAGCTTAGCTTATTAAGCATGGCACTCATGAAAACCCAAACTGGTTTTTATTGAAGTCTCTGAAATAGAATCGCGGATCTATTTCAAAAGGGTTTATCTAAAAGCATCTGTCTATGCAATATCTCAGAGAATCTCACGACTTTTCTTGTTATTGCTTTTTTCGAGCATTTTTTTCCAGTACCTCATAAATTACAATATCTTTTAAAACTGAAAAAAGTTGGAGGTTTTTTAAAAACATATTTTAGAGTGGGAGCTCTGTACAGACCTACAAAAAGTTATTACAATCTTCAAAACTTGATGCACCTGTTATCATACATATCTTTGGTTCTTGTTCCTCATGATCTTTGGTTGCTTCATTCTGATTGTGTTTGAGAATCTTGTTTGCCCCCTTGACCGAGCAAGGCACAAGTCAAAAGACTACCTCAATTGTAGCTACCCACTGAACCTGTTCTAAACAGACCCTGCTTTCCAGGTCATTCCAATTATATATTTATTCAGTAAGGGGGAAATAAGAACAGTAAAGATTTTTCTTGATTCACTCTTTGAAGTAGATTTTCCCTGAGCGGGAGTCGTACTTTGGACCCAGGATCCATTGGTGAAGCCAAGTACACTAAAATTGCTTTGCACTCGGACCTTGGTGGATGATATGGCTTTATCGTACTTTGGACCCAGGATCCATTGGTGAAGCCAAGTAAACTAAAATTGCTTTGCACTCGGACCTTGGTGGATGATATGGCTTTATCGTACTTTGGACCCAGGATCCATTGGTGAAGCCAAGTACACTTAAATTGCTTTGCACTCGGACCTTGGTGGATGATATGGCTTTATCGTACTTTGGACCCAGGATCCATTGGTGAAGCCAAGTACACTAAAATTGCTTTGCACTCGGACCTTGGTGGATGATATGGCTTTATCGTACTTTGGACCCAGGATCCATTGGTGAAGCCAAGTACACTAAAATTGCTTTGCACTCGGACCTTGGTGGATGTTATGGCTTTATCGTACTTTGGACCCAGGATCCATTGGTGAAGCCAAGTACACTAAAATTGCTTTGCACTCGGACCTTGGTGGTTGATATGGCTTTATCGTACTTTGGACCCAGGATCCATTGGTGAAGCCAAGTACACTAAAATTGCTTTGCACTCGGACCTTGGTGGATGATATGGCTTTATCGTACTTTGGACCCAGGATCCATTGGTGAAGCTAAGTACACTAAAATTGATTTGCAATCGGACCTTGGTCGATGATATGGCTTTATCGTACTTTGGACCCAGGATCCATTGGTGAAGCCAAGTACACTAAAATTGCTTTGCACTCGGACCTTGGTGGATGATATGGCTCAATCATAGAAATAGCATGCTCTGAAGGACTTATTTAAATAGAATATAAAATTTACAAAGAATTTGGAGAAGTTTTGAAGTTTCACCGAAATTAAAAATGCGATTGATTATACAATATTTGCGAAAAAAACGCTGACTGTAAGTATATATTTGAAATATGCCAAATATTGAATGATTGTATAAGTTTAAAATGCATTCAATTAAATTCAGAATTTTTGAAAAAATAATGCGTAGATGTTTTCAAAAGACTGTTTATCAAAACACAAATTGTTCGATAAGTAGACTTCATTTTTGTTCATTCACCCTTTATTAATTGATCAACAAAAATTTTTTTTGAGAGAAATGATAATGCACATGCAGACACTTCCAAAAATGGTTCTGGAAGTTTGATTCGTTAAGGGATGAAAACATGGTAACTCAATCACTTTATTTGTAGCAAAATGGAAAATTCAAGCTTTCAAAGCCTGAACGCACATATCATTTTGTACTCGAGGTCTTTGAATATCAACACGAGTACAAGTACGATATAAATAAGAGTGGGTGAAGGAGAAAAGAAAATGAACAAAGAGAAACAGAGTGAGAGAGAGAGAGAGAGAGAGAGAGAGAGAGAGAGAGAGAGAGAGAGAGAGAGAGAGAGAGAGAGATGGAGAGAGAGAGGCCGGAGACAGACATAGAAGTATAAATAGAGATAAATAGATTTATAGAGACCTAAGGCGGAAAGAGGAGAGAGAGGGGCAGAATTCACATCAATCAGAAGTTACCCAAAATGGTTATTGAGAAAGAGTGCGGTTGTTTGCTTTGCAAGACAAATGAACGCTACTTTTTTCGTGCCATCCAATTCGAAAGTTATTACGCCTTTCAACCGTTTTCTCTGATTTCGCTTAACAACATTCGTACTTCTTTCTTCATACATTTCTTCTCCAAATTAAACCCTCTTCTTCTTAACCTCTCCCCGTCCTTTCCCCCAATGTATCGCTTTCTCTGCGGTCTCCCCCCCCTCTCTCTCTTCTCTCTCTCTCTCTCTCTCTCTCTCTCTCTCTCTCTCTCTCTCTCTCTCTCTCTCTCTCTCTTTCTCTAGATCCTTCACTGGCTTTTTAAATCTCTTTCATCCTCTCTATATAATTCTTCTTGTTTGACTCTGCCTCATTCCTTACTTTTTTCCAGGCTGTATTCCGATCCAACCAACTAGTTTTCTCCACGGTGCACAGAACCAAGCCAGTCTGTCCTATCTTTTCCCCAAGTTTGGTTCGATTTCGATAAATTTCTCCTTTTTTTCTCCCTCAGAAGGCGGAGAAGCATATCAGGAAGAGAAAGTAGGTAGAAGAGAAAGAGTGCAGGGAAATAGGTAATTAAAGTGTGCGTGGAAAAGAAAAGAGAGAGCAATACAGAGAGAGAGAGAAAAAGAGAAAGGAACGGATGGAGAGATATAGAGAAATCAAGCAAAAAAGCAAGAGAACAAAAGATGTAAAAAGAGGAAAAGTGCAAGTTGGAAAGATCGTCTGAAAGATACTTAGAAAGAAAAAAACGAGGTAAAAGTCAAATTACGAAAAAAAGACAGTTTTGGCTTTCGAAAATGTAAAAAAATATGATATGATAAATGACATAAGTCTGGAAAGAGTCATCTCTTTCTAAAAATTAGGAGACATTTATTTGAGTGAGATATTGTTCTAGTAGCTTTTTTTGGCTAGCGCTTAGTTAAAAAAAAGAAATCACTGAAATGTATACAAGTCACACCAGAGATAAAAATTAAAGCAGTTATAATCGACAGCTTCACGACTATTAAAAATAAGAAAGTGTCTAAGAACTTGAAGCTTTGTAGGTGCACAGAACTAAACGGTTATGAATCAATGAAAGTAAAGAGCGAAACTGAATATACTTTTTTTTTATTTGCTTCTCTATATTCTGGAACTTGCTGTTCTGCAATATGTCGGGATGTTATTCAGAAAATATATATTTTATCTACATTTCGAAAAATGCAATTGTAGGGTAGTTTGGGAGCTAGGGAGCCTTGGGTGCCCAACGGTTTCCAGAGTTCAAGATCGATGAGAGAACATGCGGGTGACGAATCCACGTGTTTGAGTTTTTTGATAGCGGTGGACCAGGCCGTGATTGGATCGGGAGGAGTACAGAAGGATAGCTTTGGCGAGTGATTTGAGAGCGGCTACCTTGGTTATCGGTTATCGGATGTTCGCAGAACAGCGGTCTCATAGGGATTTAGAGAGCTTGTCTTCTCTGCCTTCTCCTCAAGATAAAGCAAAAATACCAATGAAAACTATCGGACTCTCATAAGGTTTTCAGCTTCATTCGATTTTCCTAGTTGGCCATTAAACGTTATTATGTTGTTAAAAATCTGTGATTCCTTTGATCATTTCTCAAAAAGTCCTAGTTAAGCAAAATTCATGCGACAGAGCAATCGTTCCATCAACCTGGATAACTTCCCTCGTTCTACTACTTGAAGCTGTAATATTGTAAGTTGAAGTTCAACTTTCCTCTCAAAAGACAAGGAAATTTCTTTTAAACGCTTAAAAAAGCCGCTATCTTAGATAAAGAGTAACCAGTTAGCATGAACACTCAGATAAAGAGTAACCAGTTAGCATGAACACTTAGATGAAGAGTAAACAGTTAGCATGAACACTTAGATGAAGAAGAACCAGTTAACATGAACACTTAGATGAAGAGTAACCAGTTAGCATGAACACTTAGATGAAGAGTAACCAGTTAGCATGAACACTTAGATGAAGAGTAACCAGTTAGCATGAACACTTAGATGAAGAGTAACCAGTTAGCATGAACACTTAGATAAAGAGTAACCAGTTAGCATGAACACTTAGATGAAGAGTAACCAGTTAGCATGAACACTTAGATAAAGAGTAACCAGTTAGCATGAACACTTACATGAGCAGTAAACAGTTAGCATGAACACTTAGATGAAGAAGAACCAGTTAGCATGAACACTTACATGAGCAGTAAACAGTTAGCATGAACACTTAGAAGAAGAAGAACCAGTTAGCATGAACACTTAGATGAAGAGGAACCAGTTAGCATGAACACTTAGATGAAGAGTAACCAGTTAGCATGAACACTTAAATGAAGAGTAACCAGTTAGCATGAACATTTAGATGAAGAGTAACCAGTTAGCATGAACACTTGTATGAAGAATAACCAGTTAGCATAAACAGAACCACGCAGTAACAAAGAAAATTCAGCGACGCCAAGCGTAAGATGCGACGCGCTGCCAAACTAGTATAGGCAAAGTGACTGAACTAATTTCTAAAAAAACATTGTTTCATGTTTTTATTCCGATGAAATGTTGATTCTGAAGTGAAAAAACGTATGAAGCAAGATTGGTTAGAGACCAAATGTAATCGGCTGGGAAGAAGCTATTTTGGAAGAGTTGGGGTAATAATAATAATGATAATAATAATAATCTTCATCGCGCATGTTCCCGCCTCGCGGCAGGGTACGCGCTCCCCTGAGATGCAGGACAGACCTATTTTGGTAGAACCTGTGGCTGCCCGCTAGATCACTGCTAGTGTGAACAGCAGTCGAGAGAGTCAGATTCGTGCATGAGACCTACCAACATTTCTTAACCCCCTTGGTTTGGGTGGATCTGTGTGGGGGGGGGAGTTGAACTCGGGACTCTTCGCTCAGTAGTCGAACACACTACCAGTTGCCTTGCCCGAAAGTTGGGGTAATGTCTTCAAATAATCAGTTATCGAATGTATCAAAAATCAGAAGACTCAATGCCAGAGAAAAATAAAAGCAACAAAAATGTGACGAAGTTTTTCCAATGAAACTAATTGGTTATTGGAGACTCAAAAAAAACTAAGAGTGAAAGAGATGTTAAAATATAAAAATAAAACAGTATGAGATAGAGAACTTTGATCAAACATATTATCACTACCTGCTTTTGAACGTTCCTTCTTACACGAAAGCAATCAGCTTAATTTGAATTGTCAAAATCATTTTGAACACAGCCATGTAAGGGTTTTGCAATGAAGTTCCGAAAAAAGTAACTAAATAAGAAGGAAACCGCGTATTAGATAACTTTGAAATTCGACACGATAATACAATTGTTAGCTCATTTTCTTTCTTGACTCGATGGCCTTTGCCCTGGAATCTCTCAAAGGAAGCATTCAACTCTTCCTTCCGTCCTTGCTGTGTACCCACAGCTACGAGCAGACTAATCACTGTTTCACCACTAACAGTTTATTTTATCCAGTTGGTCGACCTTGGACAAAATTGAACGAGAAAAAGCAAGTGAATAAATGAATGTATGTCTAAGAGAGAGAACGATGCCGTTACACAATCGGGAAATGATCACTGCCGAAGATGAAGCTCACGATGACGCGAGTGATGTCTAATGCCGCGAGGATTTATAGAGCGTATAGGTGAAAAAACCACATAATAATACTTCTTCGACGTGTTTCTGCCTGCTGGCCAAGTAAGCACTCCCCTGAGATGAGATGCAAACCTAAGCTGAATGAGCCAGTCGTTGCTTCATTGTCGACTGCTTGTGCGTGTGGCAAGAAGATCTGTCTAAGTAGCAGAGAAATTCACTATAGCAGCTTCTGAATCGGCTTGGTTTAAGTGGATCGGTGTGAATGAGGAGTAGAACTTTTTAGACATTGCACAAAACTCAGCACGCTTCTTATACACTTTCAAATTCTAATTGCCAAAAACCTGAAGGTTACCTCAGATCTCTGCTGGAGATCTAAAGCATTACTGAAAACTTACATAAATTCATAAACACGTGAATTAGACGTCCACCAAATAAATCGAAACGTCACCAAATAACACCATGACATCCACCAAATAAAATGATGACGTCCACCAAAAAAATTCTGACGTACACCAAATAAAATGCTCACGTCCAACAAACAAAGTGCTCACGTCCATCAAATAAAATGCTGACGTCCACCAAATAAAATGCTCAAGTCCACCAAATAGAAAAATTTGTAGAGACATCCACCAAATAAAAAATTTTGTGGAGACGTCCACGAAATAAAAAAAAATGTGGAGACATCCACCAAATTTTTTTCCTCGTGATTTGAGACTCTTCGACAAGAAGCCATTATGACGGTATCAAAACAATTCATTCCTGACCAGGGTTGCAAATTTTTCGATTTTATTTAAAAAAAAAAGGTTTTTACTGTTTTTCGACATTTTCCGAAAGATGTCGAAGAAAATTTTTGAATTTTTTTCGAGCAAGCTTCACTTCCGAAAAATCACTCCTTCTAAAAAAATTTTTCTCACCTGACACCAAACGATAAACTTTCGTAAATTATTCTGCTCTGTGAGTGTCAAATACCTGGTTGATTCTGCCAGCGTTGATATGCTTCGATAAAAGAATAAGCAATGCATGTCTAAGAACATTTCTCTATAGATGAAACTGACGAGTATGAGCTATATAAACTCAACAATGTTTAGGGCTGTTACTTTAGGCATCTCTCTTCTTCCCGTATTGGTATGCTCACATTTGATTGTCAAATTATGTAATTAAATAGTTTTACTCGTTATTATCACTTTAGCACAACTCAAATAGATTTCAAAAAAAGTACCGCATTATTACAGACAAATAAAGTGATTGAAGAAAAAGAAGCCAAATTGGAAGAAAACGCTGGTTGAGTAAAACGAAGAATTCATCAAATTTGGTGGACGTGTCCAAATTTTTTTTCATTTGCTGGACGTCTCCACAATATTTGGTGGACGTGAGCATTTTATTCGATGGAAGTGCGCATTTTATCTGATGGACGTCAGCATTTTATTTGGTGGACGTCATCTGGTAGGACGTTAAATATTTCCCCAATTCATAACCAACCCTGAAGCAATACCAAGAAGTTTTTTTTTAAATCTGTAATCGGGTAGAAGTTGGGATTGAACATGGGTAGGAGCGATATTCTTCTAATAAAGAAGATAAATTCTTATCAATTTTAACGACATCCTCTATTCACTTTCTACGCCTCCTCTATCTTTGTAGAAACGTCGCCGGTTCCTGGGGAAACGTTTCATATCCAAGTTTCTACCGCTCAGAAGAGTTAGCTTGAAGCTGTTTAATTTTCGCATTCTTATATATACAATCTCTGACCTAGTGAACTAGTTTCATGAAGGAATTCTATTTACTGAAAGCTTAATAGGAACTGACTTAAGGCTGAGAATGGTTGATTGTTCTCTGATTTACTCGGTTTCGCAATGTAAAAAATTTCTAAGTAACGAAGCA
Organism: Allodiplogaster pararmata; assembly: GCA_964056735.1. Taxonomy (NCBI): domain Eukaryota; kingdom Metazoa; phylum Nematoda; class Chromadorea; order Rhabditida; family Diplogasteridae; genus Allodiplogaster; species Allodiplogaster pararmata. Next base: position 34,558,363 of record OZ057404.1, on the reverse strand, counting down.
GAAATAAAGGATGAAATTACAGCGAAGTATAAGGAAGTGATAGAGAGAGAGAGAGAGTGACAGTGAGATAACTAGAGAGGAAGAGGGAGAAAGAAGTGATAGAGAGAGAGAGTGACAGTGAGATAACTAGAGAGGAAGAGGGAGAAAGAAGTGATAGAGAGAGAGTGACAGTGAGATAACTAGAGAGGAAGAGGGAGAAAGAAGTGATAGAGAGAGAGTGAGAGTGAGATAACTAGAGAGGAAGAGGGAGAAAGAAGTGATAGAGAGAGAGAGAGTGACAGTGAGATAACTAGAGAGGAAGAGGGAGAAAGAAGTGATAGAGAGAGAGTGACAGTGAGATAACTAGAGAGGAAGAGGGAGAAAAGAGAACGGCATGTTGAAAAAGTGTTCGAGAAGATTCTTCTTGATGGTTTTTCCGCTACCTAGCTACGAAAAAGAAAAAAATCAACGAAGCGAGCGAGGCTGACATGTTGCAAACGCATTTTCGGCGTTACTTCTTGATTTTTTCTAGATGCCTCATCTCTTCACTCTTTTCATCTCCAGTGACTAAGTATGGAAAATTCTATTTACAAACTTCTCTGGAAAACGATTCTATCTAATTCGCAAGTTGCGCTCACGGCTTTTCTTATTCTTTCACTCGCAGTCTTTCATATATCGAACAAATACTAACTTTGAATGAAGAAAAAACATTAGAAAGCGAAGTCTGTAACAAAATTGTCGACAACATTGTGGCAGAGAAATTGTCTTTTACTCAGTAAAATATTGTAAGGAAGAAATTGTCTTTGGTCCAGTACTTCATTTAGGCGAAAAATTCTAGTGAATATAAAAAGAAAACGAAAAAAAGAATGATAAAAAACTTAATCAATAAACTAGTAATATCTCATTATAATCTGTGATTCTGGAATTTCTCCAGCAAAAGACTTCGGAAAAAAGTTATATCTAAAAATCCTTTTGCTATTTTTCAATATTTGATACTTTTCGCACACCATGCAAGAGTCTAGTTCAATACAAAGATTCAAAGATGCTAATTTTTGAATGATGAACGAAATGAGAGAAGTGATTCGATTGATGGTAATTTTCTAAACTAACTTAGGTTAAATTTTACTTTAGCCTCCCAGCACTTTTAGTCCTCCAGTGATACAATAGTCCCCCATACAACTGAAAAAATTTTCGGGGGGAGTAAAATATATGAACTTGAGAAGTGGGGGGAGAAAGTATAATGTCAAGATTTTACAATAGTCCCCACCTCAGGAAATGGGTGGCTAAAGTTCACACCCGGCAATCTTTTACATTAGCCCCGCACCGAGCACGATTTCTGAAAAAAAAGTTTGTAGTACAAAAGCCCCCCGCAGAATTTTTTTTAGTCCTCCCCCCATTTACAAAAGCCCCCCTTCAAAAAAGTACAGTTCAATCACGAATTGAGAAAAGTGGTCCACGGTCACATATAACAACCCAACATATCGTGATACAACATCCTATAACGCCTAAGTTTAAGAGAGTGAGGGGGGGGGGGCTAAAGTATCAGAACTTTCCCAGTGCATTTTGTCACGTGTCGGGGTATAAAGTAAAATTTAGCCGTAACTTACATGCATCATTAATTTAATCATTAAACATTGAAGCTGTACTGATGATAAAACAGATAACTTTTCTACTCAAATACTCAATGAGCGAAAGTTTTTGAAACTGAACTATTCGCGAGGCTTGTTCTAAAGTAGGATTTATAGGGTTATCTGGCATGATCAACTCGTAAATCTTCTCTCTCCAAAGTTAGATATATTGTATCAGCATTCTGCAGCACCACAAAAAACAGCACTACAATATTAACAACAGAGAAACTGAAAATCAGTCAACGGTCGCGCGTTCGTCATATTGAGGCAGTTCAAAAGGGATTACATTCAACCATCAAATCAACGATAAAAATCGTTTTGGGGGTCAACAGCTCGGGGGATGGAAACGTGACCGAAGATGACAATGAGAGAGAAAGAATGGTAGAGGAAAATACAGAGATGCAGAAAAAGACAAAGAAAGAATGAGAAAATGAGAGAGTCAGGAAGAGGGAGAGAAATGGAAAGAGGAGAGACGGATTAAAAGAGCTGGAGAGACAAATTCAAATAGAAAAGCAAGAAGAAAAAAATTCATAAATAGAACATGAAGATCTCATTCTCCCGTTACGTGCTCTTTCTTTTGCCATGGGCTCGAATTGGGGTTGATTGGGAGGAGTAAAGGGGAGGGAGGCGGGCTAGGGATGAGCGGAAGCGATAGAAACACTTAACCTGAAGAGATGACAGGAGTAGAGAGACTCAGAACGAAAACTAAGAATATAGAAAGAAAGCACATAAGTAAAGAGGCGAATTCAGCGGAGAACCGGGGGGAAAGTTACGAAAAAAAAGTCAGAAAAGTAGAGAAAAGGCTAATTGAGATCTCTCTTATGGTAAAGCACCAGTTCTCTTTTGGTAAAGCACCAGTTCTCTTTTGGTAAAGCACCAGTTCTCTCGCAAGAAGCGTTTCTCTCTCTTCGAAATGGTTCGTCATGAAAGAAGACAAGGAGAAACGTATACAAAGAAAGTAGGAAGAGGATGAAGATTGAGAGAGGGGATGAAAAGAGTCAAAATTGGATTTGCACCTTTGTATGTGAATAAAGAATGGTTTCACGATTTTTGACTTCATAATCCAGTTATTATTATTTTTGCTGTTTATCTCATCAAGCTGTGATTAACTGGGCACAAACGTGTAACTTTCTTCAGCGGAAAAAAAGAGGAGATGAGAGTTTTTAAGGACACTTTTGGCAAAAAGGTTCTTTGTTGACACATACAAGTTTCAAGCTGATCTTCAAAGCTTCCACCATCTTGATGACATGATTCTAATTCTGCCATAAAGTAAATTTACTCTCATCTTGAACCAGTGAAAAAAATAAGATTAAACTGCCGCACGGACAAAAAATAATGTGCTTGGAGGTACCCAACCCAGCCATTAATTTCTTACCGGAAGCGAGCGCAATATTATTGCAATGCCGAAGAAAAGTTGAAAACAACGCGTCAAATTGATTGAAATGGGAATTAAGTGAATTTGAGAGTGAAGATAGAGCATAAAAGACAATGCTAATATGTTGATAAGCTTTGGTAATAACCGTTCAATCTTCCCTGAGCTTTGTTATTTCGAAAATTCTTCGTTTTTATTCGACAAAATCTATCATTTCTAACATTGCCAAGCCTGCTGAAAGAGCTTATACTGGGCGTAGTTTTTAATCTCAACCACTGATCACTTTTCTTCACGCGCTTGAATCAATACTTTGGTATTTATTACAAATAACATAGTTCTCGAAAAAAACACATAAGTTTAGTTGTGAGTCTTTCCGTTAGTCATCCGCTATGCCTCATCTCGATATCTCTTGATTCCCTGCTCATCTAAGGGTCTCTGCATTCGATGTTATCTAGTGAGATCAACCAAGTTCGTCCTGTATAACTACTCTGTCAGCTTTCGGTTTCAACCGCCACTAAGCCTTCATTTTCCCATGATTTCCAAGCTTAACCAAATTACGCATTGTATTCTCACTCTTCTCGTTTTCTTTTCTCCGATCTCACTGTTTGTCTCGTACTCTCTCTCTCTCTCTCTCTCTCTTTCTCTCTCTCTAGCCCTTTTCCCCTAACATTGAACCAATAAAACTTTTCTTCTCATCTCTCTTCCGCAAAATGCTTATGTTCTTTTTTCACCCCAAACTTTCTCTGAACTTTTTGATTCTGTGTTTAAAATCTATAATATATGTTTCTCTGCATCGGTTTGTCCTACAATTCTATGTAGGTATGTATCTGCTAAATACAAAGAATTCCAAGAAATGCCTAAATATGAAGAAATGAATTATCGAGCGATCTTAGTAATCCATTTTATACCGCAAAACCTTGTTTGGCAAATACGTTTGTACTTTAGATCAACTGTATTTTTAGAGTTTGTTACGTTAGAAGAGTGGAATCGAATTAGGCTGATGCAGAAAATGAATATGAGAGAAAGTTCTCTCCGCTGTGCAAACTGTATAGTCGAGTTACACTCGACAGTAAAATAGACGTTTGTATCTAAAACTTTCTGTAATAAACTACCCTGAAAATTAATTGCTCAGAAGTTTATGAACTTTGGTTAATTTTGATCAGCTGAACATGAAAATTCGACTGGAAAAAGGTTTGAAGAGACGATTACAATTTACAGGGTGGCCCATATATTCGCAAACCAATCTTTCGGCGTTTATAATTCAATTTGTAGTGCACGCTGAGCTCCAATTCTTACACATGTTCTTCTCATATGTTTTTTTATTACATGGTTCAAATTTCATATCATTTGATCAATTCTCAAAAGAATGGTGTTCTCTCATAGAGCACGCTCTATCATTGTGGACTTGCACAAACTTGGTCGATCAAATACGCGCATCGCTAAAGATCTCAACGCCTCGCAATCTTGTCTGAAAAGTAATCAAACGGTTTGAACAGATCGGTACACTTGCTGACTTGCCCCGAAAAGGTGATCCTCGATTAGTGCGCACCCCTAACAAGATTGAGGCCATGAGGAAGCGAGTCGGTCGAAATGCTAGGCGTAGCTTGAAAAAAATGGCCTCCGAGATGAACTTATCACGCAACATTCTTCAAAGAATCGTTGAAGAGGACTAGAGTCTCCCCCATATCGTACTAAAAAGGCTGCCATCCTAACTCTAAAGAACAAGGAGAAAATACTCAAAAGGTGCCGCGCCCCAATCCTCTGGACGCGCGACAGTGCTCACCTCAGGACAGTCTTCTCGGATGAGAAGCTGTTCATTGTGGAAGAGGCCTACAACCCTCAAAATGTGCGAGTGCTTGCTCGGGACTCACAGGCAGCTAATCATACCGGTGGATTCCTGCATAGAGCTTCCCATCCTGCAAAAGTCATGGTTTGGGACGGAGTGTCCGCCACCGGCAAAACTCCCCTTGTTTTGTTCGAACCAGGAGCCAAAATTAATCAGGAGTACTACCGCCAGCAGATTCTTCGAAAAGTATTGCTTCCTTGGTCTGCTTCCCACTACCGTAATACACATTGGGTCTTACAGCAAGATTCTGCGCCTGCTCACAAGGCCATCGGAACACAGGCATGTTGCAACGCTCATTTCCCCGACTTCATCTCCAGCGCAGAATGGCCCTCCTCATCGCCCGACCTCAATCCGCTGGACTATTCCGTGTGGTCCTACCTTGAGAGCAAAGTCAATGCTCATCCTCTCTTGAATCTGAAGTCTCCAAAAAATCCCTGCAGGAGGAGTGGTCGAAGATCGACGAAAAGTACCTTCGTCCAGTGATCGAAGCGTTCTCAAAGCGAATCCGGGCTGTCGTTCGTGCCAAAGGGGACCGAATTGAATGAATTTTTGACCCAATGTTTTTATTAATGTGTGCTGATAAATGTACAAATTTGAACACTCTTGCTCACTTATGCACTGAGATACACGTTTTTAAACGCGTTTGCGAATATATGGGCCACCCTGTACAGACTAATGTTTTGAGAAAAAAGGTATGCTAAAATGAATATTTTTCAGAAAATATATGTCCCAGAGGTCCCAGACAATTGCGTCGAGACGTTAGCGCCGACCCCACCAGCGCAGCACCTAATAACGCCACACCCTTTAGCGCCAACACCTATTAGCGGCACACCGAACAGCGAGGATATCCGTTAGCGCCACACCCATTTGCGTTGATACCCCTTAGCGCCGAACCCAATTGCGCTCATACCTATTAGCGCCGAACCCAATAGCACTCATACCCATTAGCGCCGAACCCAATAGCGCTCATACTCATTAGCGCCGAACCCAATAGCGCTCATACCCCTTAGCGCCGTACCCAATTGCGCTAATTCGATTAGCGCAAAACCCAATTGCGCTCATACCCAATAGCGCTCATACTCATTGGCGCCGAACCTAATAGCGCCCAAACCCATTAGCGCCGAACCCAATAGCGCTCATACTAATTAGCGCCGAACCCAATAGCGCTCATACCCAATAGCGCTCATACTCATTAGCGCCGAACCCAATTGCGCTCATACCCATTAGCGTTGAACCCAATAGCGCTCATATACTCATTATCGCCGAACCCAATTGCGCTTATGCCCATTAGCGTCGATAACCGTTTGCAACTCAGAATAAATTTGATCTATTTGGATGAGCGTTAAATCAACGTGAACAACTTCTCAGAATGAATATTAGAGAAGGTTTAAAACATAGAATCGCCCCGAGAGCAGCTTTTGCATGCTGCCTTGATATAAGACGATGCTGGGAATAATTTTCGCCAAAATGCTCAAAATGTTGTTCCTCGGGCAGATTTCCCTTGAAAAACCAAGCTTTTCCATGGCAAGAAACGGAAAAAAGCGCCATGATAAATGGCAGCAAATAACATGCGTTTTGACGGGCCTGCCAAGAAAAACCGTCAAAAAACAAGCTTTCTACTTTGTACTCGTTTTGTCACTGCTAAAGAAGGGACAAAATTTGTAACTACTTATGTCACTGCCAAAAACGGGCTTTTTTGTGTACTTCTTTTTTTCCTGCCAAAATCGGGCTTTTTTGTCCTTGTTTTGTCTCTGCCAAAATCGGGCTTTTTTGTCCTTCTTTTGTCTCTGCCAAAACCGGCCTTTTTTTTCTCCTTGTTTTGTCACTGCCAAAATCGGGTTTTTTTTTTGTCCTTGTTTTGCCACTGCCAGAACCGGGATTTTGTCCTTGTTTTGTCACTGCCAAAATCGGGCTTTTTTTGGAGCCCCTGCAACTCCTTAGCCTCATTTCTGGGATGATGGAGGATCGCTCTCAGGAACTCTTTGGGGAGTGCCAATACTAGACTTTGATCTCTTTAAATGTGTGGTTCAGGCTACGTCTTTCAACGAGCCAGATCGAATCTTTACCTCAAACTTGGGTAATTAAACCGACTACAACCGCCACACAAATCTTTACGTACTAGCGCAGCAACATACATTTTTCTCAACTGTTTACTAAACTCGGTTGGGGTACGTCGCTAGATGTGGTTAATATGTGGTCGTTGCGGAGCTTTGTTCAACGGACAAAAAGTGTTCCAAAAAAAAGCCGAGTTTGGCAGTGCCAAAACATGACACGAAAGAAAAACAAAATTGTCCCTGATTTGGTAGTGACAAAAAGTGTGTCAAAAAAAAGAGCCGAGTTTGGCAGTGCCAAAACATGACGCAAAAGAAAAACAAAATTGTCCGTAATTTGGCATTGACAAAAAGTGTTCAAAAAAAGAGCCGAGTTTGGCAGTGCCAAAACATGTCACAAAGGAAAAAAACAAAATTGTCCGTGATTTGGCAGGAACAAAACTTGGCCACAGAGTCATCCATCATTTGGCACTGCGAAATGGTGGCCGATTCTTCGTCTCTATTTTGGCAGCTAAAAAAATACAAATAACGGAATTTCCTTCTCCCAAGTTCGCATACTCGAAATCTTGGCGAAATAAAGTTTTTGGCTGAGGAACAACATTTCGAGCATTTTGGCGAAAATTATTCCCAGCATCGTCTTATATATTGGTAAGATGTTCGCTCATCCTTCGGGAATGAAGGGGAGGTTTGTGAGATCGAATCGTCCTGAGAGCATTTTTTGCATGCTATCTTGGTATATTGGTAAGATATTCGCTCATCCTTCGGGAATGAGGGGGAGGTTTGTGAGATCGAATCGTCCTGAGAGCATTTTTTGCATGCTATCTTGGTATATTGGTAAGATATTCGCTCATCATTCGTGAATGAGAGGAGGTTTGTAAGATCGAATCGCTCATATAAAATAATTAAAATTTCTGTAACTTGCTTAATTCGAAAGGAAGCTTCTTTTCTTTCTACGGTTTCGTTCCAAGTGCCTTTTCAGCGTGATCTCGGTTGATATTTGAATGAAAATGTTTTATGGTTTTAGGTTATCGCAACAAAATGCACTGAAAAAGTTCTGAATAAAACTAATGTTTGTGAGATCGAATCGACTGCCGGGTCTGCATTTCAGCAACCAATCTTCTGTGATGGGGGTCTGCATTTCAGCCACCAATCTTCCGTGAAGGGGGTCTGCATTTCAGCCACCAATCTTCTGTGATTTGGGTCTGCATTTCAGCCACCAACTTTCTCTGATGGGGGTCTGCATTTCAGCCACCAATCTTCTGTGATGGGGGTCTGCATTTCAGCCACCAATCTTCCGTGAAGGGGGTCTGCATTTCAGCCACCAATCTTCTGTGATTTGGGTCTGCATTTCAGCCACCAACTTTCTCTGATGGGGGTCTGCATTTCAGCCACCAATCTTCTGTGATGGGGGTCTGCATTTCAGCCACCAATCTTCTGTGATGAGGGTCTGCATTTCAGCAACCAATCTTCTGTGATGGGGTCTGCATTTCAGCCACCAATCTTCTGTGATGGGGGTCTGCATTTCAGCCACCAATCTTCTGTGATGCGGGTCTGCATTTCAGCCACCAACTTTCTGTGATGGGGTCTGGATTTCAGCCACCAATCTTCTGTGATGGGGGTCTGCATTTCAGCCACCAATCTTCTGTGATGGGGGTCTGCATTTCAGCAACCAATCTTCTGTGATGGGGGTCTGCATTTCAGCCACCAATTTTCTGTGATGGGGATCTGCATTTCAGCCACCAATCTTCTGTGATTGGGGTCTGCATTTCAGCCACCAATCTTCTGTGATGGGGGAGATCGTATCGACTGCCGGGTCTGCATTTCAGCCACAAATCTTCTGTGATGGGGGTCTGCATTTCAGCCACCAATCTTCTGTGATGGGGGTCTGCATTTCAGCCACCAATCTTATGTGATGGGGGTCTGCATTTCAACCACCAATCTTCTGTGATGGGGGTCTGCACTTCAGCCACCAATCTTCTGTGATGGGGGTCTGCATTTCAGCCACCAATCTTCTGTGATGAGGGTCTGCATTTCAGCAACCAATCTTCTGTGATGGGGGTCTGCATTTCAGCCACCAATCTTCTGTGATGGGGGTCTGCATTTCAGCCACCAACTTTCTGTGATGGGGATCTGCATTTCAGCCACCAATCTTCTGTGATTGGGGTCTGCATTTCAGCCACCAATCTTCTGTGATGGGCGGAGATCGTATCGACTGCCGGGTCTGCATTTCAGCCACAAATCTTCTGTGATGGGGGTCTCCATTTCAGCCACCAATCTTCTGTGATGGGGGTCTGCATTTCAGCCACCAATCTTATGTGATGGGGGTCTGCATTTCAGCCACCAATCTTCTGTGATGGGGGTCTGCACTTCAGCCACCAACCTTCTGTGATGGGGGTCTGCATTTCAGCCACCAATCTTCTGTGATGGGGGTCTGCATTTTAGCAACCAATCTTCTGTGATGGGGGTCTGCATTTCAGCCACCAATCTTCTGTGATGGGGGAGATCGAATAAACTGCCGGGTCTGCAATTCAGCCACCAATCTTCTGTGATGGGGTCTGCATTTCAGCCACCAATATTCTGTGATGGGGGTTTCGTATAATTCTGATATTTACTTCCTTCCCCCGCTCCTTCCCGAAAACACATACTTTACGTTCATCCCCTCAAAATTTGTGTGGATGCTTCTTGTCACACTGGAGGGACTAGAAGTACTGTGAGCACGCATCATTCGTTGACGCTATATTTGTAGAGTGCTTTTAACGGAGGCGCTTTTCACGAAAAGGAGTCAGCACACTCGAGAAGACACTAAAAAAATATTTTCGTTTGACTTTAGTTATTTTCTCGTTTGACTTTGGTTTACTATCGAATTATCGACGGAAAACGTTCTAATTTCTCGCAAGTATTATATTAATTCAATTCTTTATTCCGCTTGAAACAAAACATAATGTTAAGTGACGAAACAGATGACACTGTCACAAGAAAAGTGAATTCAGTGAAGGTTATGAAAAGTGAGATCTAAATATGACAAGAACAATGAGGAACATTTCATTTTAGGAAAATAGGAAAGCACACAAAAAAAGCAAAGAAAGCAAAGCTTGTATCTTCAGTTATGAACTATTCATCAGCAATAAAGAACTATTCATCCGCAATAATAACTTGAAATTCCAAAAATTCAACTCACTCTTTATCATTCGAGAGCTAACTGAGAACACAAATAAAATTGAAAAAAAAGAGGAGAAACAGAAACAAAACATTTGAAGAAACAAAGCACTTGAATTAAAAATGTATTCTAGAGTTGGTGACAATGGTCTCACAATCAAGCTTGATAAGTTCATTTCTAAAAATGCTAGAAGAGCTTGTAGAAACCAAAGAACAAGGTAACTTATTCCAGACATTAATCATTCTTGAGGCACAAGTGCTTGTTCTGCTTTGATATTTACACGGCAAGCATATTCTGTAGTTATTCGACTCTCTCAGCGAATAAGGCGATGGGCAAAGTTTAAACATATTTGAGTAATCTACTTGAATATTTCCGTGCAGACATTTATGGATGAACACAAGATCGGCCACATTTCTTCTATATTCAAGCGAGGAGATGGAAAGAAAATTCAGTCTAGCAACATAACTCATTTTGGGTAATCCGGCCCTTTGTAGTAACCTTCGTGTAAATGATCTTTGCACTTTTTCTATGCAGTTAACGAGACCGATAGTTACTGGGGACCATACCTCACTCCCATATTCAATAAGGGGTCTTATGTATGTGGTGTATATTCTGAGCAGAACTTTAATTGATTTGGTTTTAAAGGCTCTGAAGATCATGTTTATACATTTTTGGGACTTTAGGGAGGTTAGTTCAATATGTTTAGAGAATGTGATATCTTCCTGAAATGTAATGCCAAGATCTTTCACTAATGAAGTAGTTGGTATGATATTGTCTTCTAGGTTATATGTTACTTTTGGATTCCTAGGACCACAGTGCATGATAAAGCATTTTTGAGTTGATATCACAAGTCCCCAAGTCAGTGAGTAATCGGAAATGGAATCCAGACTTTTCTGAAGAGAGTCTCTGTTCTTGGAAAAAATTTTGAGGTCATCGGCATATAGAAAACCATGGACATCTGGCTCTATGTGCTCCATGATATCATTTATAAATATTGAAAAGAGGAGGGGTCCAAGGCAACTCCCCTGGGGAACACCACTGTTGTATACTTTAGGGCCTGATAATGTTTCTCCGATTGAGACTTTCGAGGACCTGCTCGTGAGAAAAGAACGGATAAGATAGAGGAGGTTGCCCGTTATTCCCACTTTTTCAAGTTTGTGAACAAGAAATCTTATGTTTACAGAGTCGAAAGCCCGTGAAAAGTCGACTAGACAGATGTCAAAGTCTATTTTTTTATTCTGAAGCGTGAGGTAAATGGAATGAGCCTCTACCAGGGATGTTACCGTGGACCGTCTCCGGCGGAAACCATGTTGTTTGGGATGTAGTATGCCATTGGTTTCCAGATATTGATAAGTTATATTGAAGATCAGTTTCTCGAATACCTTTGACATAGAGCACACCATAGTGATAGGACGATAATTTTCGATCTGAGAGCGGGGCCCTTTTTTATGAACTGGTTTGATTATTCCTTTTTTCCAGGCCAGAGGGTAGTGCCCTAAGGTTAGTGAGTTGGTGAAAATGATTGAGAGAGGTATGGCCAGTGAGTCCAGACAATTTTTGAGTAGTCTACTTGGAATAAAGTCAGGGGAAGAGTTCAGTTTCGGAGCTATTCGTTTCAGAATGGAGTTCACCTCAAAAGGGGAGATGTCATTAATGTGGTCGAGGTGAAAATTCGGGCGAGAGATCTGAAGGGGTCCACTGATTGGTAAGGGTTGTAACTTATCAAAATACTCGGCGAAGTGAGTTGCTTGTTCGAAGGGGATAGTAGTTGGTTTATTGTTCACTATGAGAGCAGGAATAGATGTGTTGCTTTTAATGCGGTTGGATATAGTTCTGAAGAATACCTTATAGTTTCTCGGGAACTTAAGCTTGTCTTCCCTAAGAACCTCGAATTTGACTAGTTCTTTGTGAAGTTTCTTGGATGTGCGTAATGACGTAATGGAGAGAGGGTTTCGTTTGTTACTTCTCTGTAGGAAGCTGTATAATCTTCTTATCTTGGGGGGATATTTCAAATGTGTTTTGACATTCTTATTTTTTGGAATCCTATTATCCATTATGAATTGGATGATGTTGGTTAATTTATCGACACTTTCGTCAATAGTTAGGTTTGAGAGCATGTAAGTCCAGTCGATGCTAAAGAGGTCTGAGTTGATTATTTCCCAATCTGCCTTTTTCCAGTCTAACGATGAGCTGGTGCTTGTGATAATACGCTTGGCTCTATCTCTGATTTCAAAGTATATTGAGGCATGATCGCTGGTGGAGAAGGGAGGCCTGACAATACAGTCTTTTATGATATTTGAATTACAGAGCAGGCAATCGAGTGTATTTTGAAGTCTAGTGGGAGAAAGTACGAGTTGTTTAAGATTGTTGTCGCATGTCATGTTTAAGAATGCAAGAGACATACTACATGTATTGGGAGCGGTGAGATTTGCCCAGTCTATCTTGGGGAGGTTCATGTCTCCGCACAGAATGGTGGGAAATACTTCAGTAACATGAGAGGTGATAAACGAGCAGAGATCCTTTGTATTTTCTACTCCACAGCTAGGAGATCGATATATATTAATCAGTCTAATGGCCGAGAAAGCAAACGAGAAAGATGTGTTAGGATAAATGTCTATTACTAACCCCTCGCACTGAGCCTTGCTATATTGAACAACTAAAGATGAGGAGATGGCATTATCTACTAGAATGGCTACGCCTCCTCCTCTTTGTGCCAATCTGTCACCTCTGAATACCGTGAAGGGTAAACTATCGGTTAGAATGGAGTCGGGAAGCTCACTGTGCATCCATGTCTCAGATAGTAAGAGAATGTGATATTTACAGCAACGAAGAAGAAAATAAAGATCATATAGCTTATTCATCACTGATCTACAGTTGAAATACAAGCATTTGATTACTTCTTTTCTAGCTCTTTTATCCGACTTATCCTATGGTGAATAACGAGAGGTTTTCCTAACATTTCTTCTTCTGGAAACAAATTCGTCTGACTTTCTGGGGCATGAGGCAGATTCTTCGGCGTTTCTGGTAATGCGTCTGCTTCTGACTTGTAGCGGCTTCACTGAGCTTTCCGCCAGAGAAGGAAAGTCAGCTGAAGAAGCCTCGAATGTAGATGTCGACCGGGCCCCAGAGTTCACCAGCGAAGACGATGGCATTTGGGAGTGTTGAGTTGAACTGGCTAAGGGGGATAGTGACGAAGAGGCGGGAGGAGGGGAAATTGGTCGATAGGGTACTCGTTTGTAAGACTGGGCAAAACGAGGAAAGGCAGGGATTAGGTGAGCATCGACCACTTTGGCAGGGGGAAAAGATGGGTTAGTGGATATTCGGATGCAGTCTCTCTCGGCTTGAAGCTCTGCCGGCGAGAGGTCAGCTCGGGAGTAACATCCTTTAGGAAAAGGGTGTTTCGCCTTTCTGCAAAGTTCCAGAAAAAGGTTACGCTTTCCAAGCGAAGAAAACTCAATTTTCATGGGACGGCCATGAGGAGCAGAGAGACGTGGGCGATCAATTGGGTGACGATGATGATTGATATTACCCTTCTCTAGGTCGTCAATAAGGTCCGCTGAATTGAGTCTGATGATAAGACGTGAGATAAGATCTTTATCTTTGCAACACGTATCATCCTCTGACTTGCCTTCTGGAAGTCCGATAATAACAGCTCGTTTACCTTTTCCTATGAGCATATCCTTGTCTCGATAAGTGGATTCGACGATAGCTGAATACAAGTGGGGTCTAAGTGTGGCCGGAGAGACAGATGACTTTATGGATTGCATTTCTTCACTAATCCGTAGAAGTTGCTGTGACTGGTCCAGAATTACTTTGTTCATGTCAGAAATCTGTTGGGACTGAGCAAGTATCATCTGTTGAAGCGGCTGCATAACTTTTGTCAGCGTTTCTCGGACAAGACTATCGATGAACGGAAGAGAGACTGTGGGAATTTGGAGGTTGCAAAGATTAGGAGGAGATTTGCCATCAATTGGCAGAGCTCGGGAAGGGTCACCACTCATAGAGAACGGAGATCGAAAAAAAAAAAAAAAAATTAAGATCAAAAATGGCTAAAAATGAATGGAAAATGTCGAAATAATGTGGTGAATTTGAAATGCCTAACGTTTGACGGCAAATACTAGTCGTAGGAATATGATTAGAATCTTTTAAAAACCGCATTTTTTCAATCCGTCGAAACGTCGAGAAAAATTCGGAATTAAGCTCCATTTACTTTAGAAAAAAATGAAGTTTCACTATTTCCAATTTTTACAGTAAATTTCATTTTTTTTTGGGTCTAACAACGACGTGTTTGTTTCTTCATATTATTTTGAGAACCTTACTTCTACACTATATAGATTCTCCGTGTGAGGGGGGGGGGGTGGATTAAAGTTCAACCCGTTTTTTTCTGGCCGGATGTAATGCAGCGCCTCACAAGACTTGAAACAGAATTCTCTGCGCCTTTATCAATTTCAACAAGAACTTTGGAGTTGTTTTCAACAAGAACCTCGAGAAGCACGTCAGCAGTGATCCTCGAGAAGCACGTCAGCAGTGATCCTCGACATGGAAGTTCGAATTTTTAGTCAAATCGATTTCGTTATGAAGCTAGTTTTGAACTTTGAGACTTTGCAAAGCTACTATACAATTTCATTTTGGGATCATTGTTATTGTGAAAAGAACTCCAAATCAACTTTATTGTTAATACAAAAAAGTAGGCAAGCATTTTTTTTCTGAATACTTGAGCAAAATAAGAAATTGAAGCCCGAACTCACACGTTTGTCAAACGATAAACTCCATAAAAAAGTCGTCTTGTGCTCAATGAACACAAAGAAGGTTACTAAAAACAGGAAAAAAAATATATAGCTAATAACCCATAAATTGTTGGTGATTGAATTGATTTAACACTTCGAAACTAATATTTATGTGCAAAGATTTTGAGAGAGCAATTAGTGAGATTAGAAACAATGACTGGGAATCGTTTGTAGGAAAGTGGCGTTCAACAAAAAACTCACAATCGTTTCGAAAATTCACAAAAAAAAAATTTTTTTAAAAGAAAATTCACAAAAAAATTTTTTTTTTAAATATCATCAGATACTTACAGTGGGAAGTTTTAGATTAAGAAGCTGTTATATGATCATCTTCGAGATTTTCATTATGTACATCAACTTGAGTTACAAATGTTTTTGCGAAACGAGTCTGCGGATATGTAGTTTGTAGCTTTATCAGCTCGGCAGGACTGGTCTCCATCATTGACTGGCAATGACCATCTGGCAACAAATTCTTCGGCATGAGGCCTGTTTCAGGACTCGTCCAGAATGGAGTGAATCGATTCTTAGCCACTTTGTTAGACAATCCGTTGTCCGTTAGTACACTGAAAGAAGTTTTGTGAGGAAAATATTGATTCTCATAACTTGATCAACTCTATTCTCCCCCAGAATTCCGCAATTCTACCCTCTATCGAATCAGTCAGCAGCGCAGCAAAACTCTTTCTTTTTTTGCGTCAAATAAAAAAAAGAAAACTGATAAGATACGATTTCAGCTTTATATATGTGACATTTATATAATTGTTTACATTTTTATCCAAAAAATGTTCTTAGATAACTTCATTGGAGGAATGTTGCATGCAGTGAAAGTACTCAATCCTATCTCAAATCAGTGGAATAGCTTATCATATTCATCTTTTATGCTTCGTTTTTTGTGAAAAGTTCGAGGAGTACATTCATCAAACCTAGCTGAAACTAGAGTATCTAACTCAACACCCGCCTATAAATTTACATTATTGAAATAGTTCTTTCAAACATACAGTACCCAACCTCGCTTCACACTCGCTGCCTTCTCCGTTAGTTACTGTAGCTGTCATGGTTGAGTAGCCATTGTCGGATGAGGAAGAGATCGTTGCTGCTCCCAATTCTAAATTAAGGGCATTTAGCGGAGAGATAACAAGTTACCGGTTATCTGAACGGTTTTCACGCATCGAACATCGAACACACGAACCTGGGTATCTTTGAATGGGGAAAGGTAGTGACACCGCCGCATCCTGTTCGAATGAGATCAGAGCACGCAGAGAGACCTTTTCTGCAAACTCATGCTCTTGCACATATGTCACCAGAGCTCCCGTTCCTCCCTATTACTCATCGCGCACTCGTCCTTTCTCTATTCTTCAATTTCCTTAAATTCACTTCCCATTGATACTATAGACCAGGTTATCAATAATATAAGGGTGAAAACAAAAATTTATTTGTTAAAATTATATTAAATCAAAATCTTCTTATGATAAAAAATATAATTCGCGCCTATTGAAAAGTCACTACGGACCAGGCGCTATCATGTTGTGAGCATTGATAGTGTCGACTCTTTCCTAAAAAACTGACTTTCCTGAAAACTGACTACCCACAGCGTATGATTTTTTGATCCATTACCAGACCATGAATTAGAAAAAATTCGAACCTCCATCAGGAGAAGAGAGTACAGCTGATTCCAGACTGTTGACCCCTCTGCATGAAGACGAAGTCATCAGAAGAGGACCCACATATCCACAAGAACCGTCCAATCTTGAACTCATTCTCTGAAAATAACCATTTGTGGTGCGCTCTAACTGAGATAAACCATAGATCACCAGGATGTGCTTAAAATATATATTTTGGGTGGGCGACCCGGAGGGAGGAGATAGGGGTCAACAAAGGAGGAAGAAAATAGGGGTCAACAAAGGAGGGAGAAGATAGGGGTCAACAAAGGAGGGAGAAGATAGGAATCAACAAAGGAGCGAGAAGATAGGGGTCAACAAAGGAGGGAGAAAATATGAGGTCAACAAAGGAGGGAGAAGATAGGGGTCAACAAAGGAGGGAGAAGATAGGGGTCAACAAAGGAGCGAGAAGATAGGGGTCAACAAAGGAGGGAGAAAATATGGGGTCAACAAAGGAGGGAGAAGATAGGGGTCAACAAAGGAGGGAGAAGATAGGGGTCAACAAAGGAGGGAGAAGATAGGGGTCGACAAAGGAGGGAGAAGATAGGGGTCAACAAAGGAGGGAGAAGATAGGGGTCAACAAAGGAGCGAGAAGATAGGGGTCAACAAAGGAGGGAGAAGATAGGGGTCAACAAAGGAGGGAGAAAATATGGGGTCAACAAAGGAGGGAGAAGATAGGGGTCAACAAAGGAGGGAGAAGATAGGGGTCGACAAAGGAGGGAGAAGATAGGGGTCAACAAAGGAGGGAGAAAATATGGGGTCAACAAAGAAGTTTTTCTGTTTCACTTGATTAAATCCGGCCTGAAACAAAAAGTTTTTTGCACTTTTTGGCGGTTAATAAAAGTTTTTAAACATCTCAAAACGGCGGCAAGCATTCACGCGAAATTCAAACCTAGCCTTTATGAAGCATTTTGTAAGAATGACACAGACGCGAAGAGAGTTAGCCAGTTTTTAGTAACTTGAGTTAAGTAAATGATATTTTTCCTCGGAGATTAGGCGGGCGAACGGGAAAAATTTCACAGGTATGGCGAGCTATGAGATAAACGAGTTGCCTTGAATTCCATCACGTTTATACTATCGCTTTTTGTCTTCTTATCCGAACACAGTACTCATCTAGGATTAGAAACAATGATTCCGAACAGTACATTAACAATTCCTTCTCGAGCACTGACGGATCACGGAAAGAAAAGTGAAAAACTTTAGACGATGGAAGTATCTGTTTAAAATATAAACAAATCACGGTATCTTCGGACATAGGTAGTACCTGACTACGGTAACAGCCAAGAGCCATTACGGCAAGGAGAGTTGTGCCAAGTGCAGCCGCCAGAATCGGTCCCAGAGGCAGGGAAGGACGAGAAGGGGGAAGCGCTGGCTGTGGAAGCTCTCCGTTAGCGGAGGAGGCAGCGAAGCGAAAAGGAGATGTCGGCCATTCTGTGAAGAAGAAACTGTTTCGGACACTGGATAATAAAGGAGAAAAATACCATTCAATCTTTTATTTAGTCTTACCGAGTTTTAAACTTTCTTCGAATCTCGCGAATCGCTCAAACCGAATCTTCTAAGCCCTAGATTCTCTGTCTCCCACTTTTACGAAAAGTCTTTTCTAGGCTTTCACTTTTCATCCTTGTACTCGAACGTCTGATTGATATTGATGTAGTGCTCTTGCACGAATCTGACTCTCCCCACTGCTGCTACACACAGTAGCAGTGATCTAGTAGGCAGCCACTGGTTCTACCAGGATAGTTTTTTCCTGCATCTCAGGGGAGCGCGTACCCTGCCGCGAGGAAGATTATTATTATTATTATTATTTTTATTATTAGGATTTGGGAATCTTGAGACCGTTCCTTCAAAGATAATTCGCTTCACCAACCCCACACTTCATACATTATCGTTTGTGCTTCCCACTTTCTTGCTCTTTCCTCAACAGGAATCCAGAATAGTTCATCTGAGAGCAATTTTACTCACTAAGGGACATCATGATTTGCTCTGTCGGATGGACGAATAGATTATGGAATGCCTAATATACATCCGATTTTCTGTCTGTTCACACCTTCTGTGAAGAACCTGGGTTGACCATCAAAAAAGAAGACCAACTTCTCGGTCTGGCCCCCAGCTCGCCTCGGTAGCAACTCGCCGTGAGTGCACAGCGGGCGCCTCCGTGCAGGGCTGCTCCCGCGAGTGTCCGACTGCACCAGACACAGCCGGCGGTCTTCAGGCAGTTCTCCTGCGAGGAGATATCCCAGCACCTGATCAAGCAATCGATATTTCTTTGAAGGCATGTGTATTTTAAATCAAGCCTCGAGGTAGTATGAGCTCTCTCGAAGTTCCTACACAATTATGTGAAATCAGTGCCTACTTTTTAGATTACTGGTACTAGTGAAGGCAAAAAAGAAAACATGTCAGTCCTTATAATAATACGCAAGGTGCATATCCCACTCTTTCGGTTTAAGTAAACGTCCAACTTGATTTCTTAAAATCATAGTCAGGTAACACTATCATTGCGTTCCACCCGGATTTGTATAACACAATTCTATTTACCAGTGGCCGGTTTCAAGAACATCTTTTGTACGTACAAAAGTGTTTTATGTACAAAAGTTTGCGGTTTTTTTGTTTTTCCAGTTGCAAGAAACTTTTGTTTTACTCACTTTTGTTACAAAAGTGTTTTATGTACAAACGTTTGTTTGTTTTTTTGTTTTTCCAGTTGCAAGAAACTTTTGTTTTACTCACTTTTGTTTTTCAAACCCATTTATAGTACAAAAGTGTTTTTCTAGCGTACCCTAGTAAAAAGTTCGGTAAAACAAGTTTTACTCACAATAGGAAGTAATTTTTCTATTATTTTTCATCATTTTCAACAGTTTTTTTTTGGTTTATTGTTAAATTCTTACGTCCTTTCTATGTTTTTTTCAAATTCTATTAAAATTATTAACTTTTAGAAACGAATGGAAGCTATTGACCGGGACCTCCGAGAATTTTGGATAAGAGGTTCGCTTCAGCGAATATTCCGTGACAGAGCAAATCCATTCGACGTCTTGTCGGATGCAGAATTCCGTAGGAAGTACCGTTTTTCACGGAAAGCATTCTTTGAGCTTCTCGAAACGTTCAAATATCAGCTAAGCAAGCCAACAAATATAGGAAAGGCGCTTTTACCGGTTCAGCGTTTGGGCATTGCACTTGAAGTGCTAGCGTCTAATTCCTTCTAAGGAACTACCGCTGAGGTGTCAGGATGTAGCAGAAGCACAGTTTGCCGCATCGTTCATGAAGTATCGTCAATGATTGTTCGTAACGTTGATGACTTCGTTTACTGGCCAAGCGATTCCGATCGGCTTCGCATCCATGCAGAATAGGCTAATTCTGTTCACATTGAAATGACTTACAATTTTTGTCTATTGAAAACAGAAAAGTAATTTTGAACTTCAGGTTTCGCGCCATTAGCGGCATTCCTGCCGTGATCGGTTGTGTGGATCGTACGCACGTCAAGATTATTGCACCAACGTTCAACGAGCACATGTATGTAAATAGGAAAGGGTTTCACTCCATTAATTTGGGTCTGATGTGCGACTCGACTCTCCGGTTCATTTGGTTCAGTGAACGATTCCCAGGAAGCGCACACGATAGCCGCGTATTCCGTGAATCGGTTGGTTCATTGATGTTTTAAGCTGTTTTAGAAAGTTCGCATTTCAGGTAACACATTCCAAGTTAACAAGTAAGGATTACAAAGGAATAGGGGACTCAGCATATCGTGCGGATGCCTTTCTGATCAAGCCAATCCTCACACCAATAAACGAAGAAGGTTATAAAGACACTGATATTAATGATTTTAACCTCTTGACAAGCACACAAAAGTAAGCATTGCTGTTTTTTCCAGAGAGAGCGTACACAGTCGCGGTACTCAAAGTCAGAGTGAAGATTGAGAATGCAATCGGCTGTCTCAAGCGTCATTGGCACATTCTGCAAGCGGAATGTCGGTACAAACCAAGGCGTGCTGCAACTATCGCTGCGGCATGCGTCTGTCTCCGTAATGCTGCGATCGACATATACGACGATCAGAACCTAGATAACCATGAAGTCGATACATCAAACACACCTGGAGGATCCGCTCTACAGAGCATGATAATAGGACAGTATTTCTCTTGAACCTAATTAAATCTCTTTGTTTTGTTCTTCATTCTTTTATTTGAATTACAATCAATTCTCTGTAAATGATCTTATTTTCTGTGTCGTGCCTTGTTAAATGCTCTGTTGAAGAGACAAGTTTGGTCCGAACGTTTCGCTTTATCAAACATCGTCAGCGAATTGTTATCATCTACATAAATAACATTGATGAGCCCAGCAGTAAAGAGTCTCTTTCTAATATTTTACAGTATACAGCAAAAAGAAATCGAACTTTTACAAAAAAATGAAGCCATACATGGCTTCACTTTTCGGAAGATGGCTCTGAGTACTCGAGTCCGTTTACTTGCATTTTCGCCAGTATCGCCTCTCTCTGCACTTTGAGAAGTTCTTTCTTGAGAAATGTAATCTCCCGGTTGCTCTCAATAGCTTCTTGCTCACGTTGGATGCGAAGAACTGCGAGTTCTCGATCAGTTTTGAGTCGAAGATCCGCGATTTCGAGCTCACGACTCAGCAGCACCGGAAAACTTTTCACTTTTACAGCTCCTGTTTTCAGCGTTTCCACCCTTTCCTCAGATAAGCGTTGGCGCACAATTGTCAGCTCACCAACAACGATTCGCTTGACCTGTAAAAATCAACCCTATGCAGTTGTGTTCAAGAAAACTAAACATGACGCAAACGTTCACCAACACAACTTTTGAGCGGGAACGCCGTTAAAAATTCTGTAATTCAATTAAAAGACAAAATCGGACCTGTTCCGTTGAGCGCTTATATCCCATATTCTCCAATTGTCGCGTCCATTTCTCCCAGTGCTGCTTTTTCACTGTTCCACTCTCTTTTCTACTCCCTCCAACCACCCTTGCGTTATATGTGCCATAGATCTCTTGAGTTATCCACTGAGCTAAGGCTATTCTTGCTTCTTGAGGAAGATCCTCCACTTTTTGCCGCTTTAAATCACTCATGATCACTGTAATTCGAACTATTAAACATTTAACTCCAAAATGTTTGTCGTAAACAACAAATTAAAAACGAAAAATGATGAAAATAGAAGGTTGCACTAAAAGTGCGACAGCTTTGTACCGAAAAACGAAAGTTCAAACAAACGTTTTACGTACAAACGTTTTCAGTACAAAACATTGTTCTTGGAAAAGGAAAAACACTTTTGTAAGTAAAACCAGTTTTATCGTAAAACGTTTGTTTTTCAAACCATTTGTGAAAAACAAACGTCTTGAAACCGGCCACAGGTCTTCGGAACTTCAGCTTCATAAAAAGGTATTCTGAAGAGGTTTAACTTTTGGGTACACATACGAAAGCCAACTTTTAGGTACACATACAAGAAAGCCAACTGAAAGAACCAAGAAGATCGCAACTTTTATTCAATGTTCTGTCCACTTAATCAGCGCATGAAATATTTCGTCCTTCTACGCTCCCTCGATGGAACGTTCTTGAGTTGCAGTGCTATTTACTCAATACTTACATATAACATTCTATCCTTGAGCAGATCCATCAATGCGCGCTAACACTCGTGTCTAATCGCCGAATTGAGCTTAACCTGATAGGATAGCATTCTGGTAGACTATCGATTAGCTGCCGGTGCTGCGCTAAAAAAGATGCAGCTCGCAGGTCCGAGCCTTCAGGACATGTCGGCAGAACACTCTCTAACCCCTCATCTGCAAACATGTACCTTTCTAAGAGGGAGAGAAAACGTGGAAGAAAAGGTAGAGCAAAACAGCAAGGACTTCCTACGATTCTACAGTAGCTTCTCGAGATCATTTCAAATGGTTAAAAACAAAAAACACAAGAAACATTTATAAAAAAACTTTTTGAAACTTTAGAATGTTTTTTTACAGACCATTGTGATAGAAGTGATAGACCATTGTGCGAAGAGTCCCGAGTTCGACTCCCACCCCGGACAGATCCACCCAAACCAAGGGAGTTAAGAAATGTTGGTAGTGCTCATGTACGAATCTGACTCTCCCCACTGCTGCTAATCACACTAGCAGTGATCTAGTAGGCAGCCACTGGTTCTACCAGGATAGGTCTGTCCTGCATCTCAGGGGAGCGCGTACCCTGCCGCGAGGCGGGAACAAGCGCGAGGAAGAAGAAGAAGAAGAAGAAGGTTTTTTTTACACTCGTTTCAACAGCAAAGCTATGAACCATGTACATGAAATTTTCATGAACAACCTTTTCGAATGGGGGGAAGGTCAAAAAAAAGATAAGCCGCCTAGAGATGAAGAACACAGAAGAAAAATGGATTGGGAGATATACATAAGAGGAGAAGACTCGCCCGTTTATCATTGCTCAAGGCGAGAGGAGAAGACTCGCCCGTTTCTCATAAGAGGAGAAGACTCGCCCGTTTCTCATAAGAGGAGAAGACTCGCCCGTTTCTCATAAGAGGAGAAGACTCGCCCGTTTCTCATAAGAGGAGAAGACTCGCCCGTTTATCATTGCTCAAGGCCCCTTTCCTTGCAGAGTGGTACTTTTTTCAGATTTTGCAACAATGCAGGTGACCTATGTTTAAAAGACGAAATTCTCTGATTTCAAAGTTTATTTTGGATTCGTCGCATTCAACAATAAGATCACCCAAATCAACTACTACTATGAGTAGGAGGTTGTCTCTAATATATCTCTGATTTCAAAGTTTAAGACGCCCTCGAAACACACTGGCTCGAAACACACTGGCAACAGTGGCCATTCGTGACTCTACAGCCTTAAGAGCCTGTCACGGATGGAGCCGGATCATCCAGTCCAGAATCGAGCGCGACCTCAGGTGGCGGATAGAGGGACGCCTCCCTACGAAGAATTCGTGCTGGGAGGTAGCGGGAGAAATCCCGCCGCAGACCAAAACTGGGTAGTATAGCTCGTCAATGGAGGGCGATGCCGGACCGGCCTGGGCATGCCACCGGACAAAACATCAGCCGATACTCCGCTATACTTTCAATGGCGAGTCGAGGCGCCAGTGAAATAACCTCTTGCCCTTCTCCGGTTAACGAATGGGTCTCGCCAAGAGGATCGCCGACTGCGGTGCGAGTGTAGACGGAGAAAATCTCTCCGGACTCAAAAGGATCTTCACCAACCTATCCCAAAAGGACTCCTCTCGACAGGATCTATGGGCAAAACAACAACAACAACATCTTATATATCAGTAACCTAACCTTTTTCGTTGACTCGATCTTCTGTTGAACAACTCTGCGTTGCCTGACTCTTCCTCTTCGCCATCGTACACCTTAAAAGAAATTTTTCTCTGAATTGATTGAGAAAATTCTAATTTTTATCTGAGATGTATCAATTTAAGTTTTTTCATTAACCTCAGACTTAGCTCGCTTATTTTTTAACCTTCTCTTAATGAGTTTGAAAGTTAATTTCAGAAGCCGTTCAACCGAACTTCTTCGCGATGAAAAATTATCAGGAAATCATTCAAAACCTTTCGAAATCAGAAATCGACCTCTCGAATGTCATAGCCCTACCGAACTTTCTGTTTTCAACAGCAAGAGTGGACACCAACGAAAATTGACCGTCTTATTCCTCATTAATCCCCTTCCTATTTCATGATTCCATATAAGCGATGGCCTTACAAGCTATCCTATGGTAATAAAAAACTACACTACTTAAAAAAAACCATTTTCCGGTACACTCTAAATACTTATTGCGAGGATTATTTTCAACCTGCAAGGACATTCACATTCCGTCGCATCGAATCTCCCACACAACATGCATCGACGGTCTGTCACAGAGCAAGGGCAGAAAGACTGCAATCGATCGATATCAATCAGTTAAAAGAACACGAATGGACACGTTTGAGCCCGATATGACACTAAAATTAACTGTAATAGCATTGTTGCGTCGACAATTTTTGGTGATAAACACCAGGAGTACGTTCGTCTGTGGAACCAGAAGAGACTCCGCAAATAGATCAGGAGGCTTGAGACGCGGATTGAAAGTGTAGTTGAAGCTGTTCCGCGCGGAAGACAACACATCCGAGGTTTCTTCCAATTTAGCCGTGCCGCATGGCATCTGTAAACCGCATAGCTCTGTTTAATATGTGTTTCAGTAGTTTAATTACAAGTAACGTACTCACTTTTCCTGAACACAATTAAGTTACGTGTATTTGGAAAACAAAACTCCACACACAGGGTGTTTCTTAGCACCCGCACTACTTTTTTCGAGCGCATAGATTCTCAAAATTTCAAAGTTAAACTTTAAATTTTTCCTATGATTTGGACTTTCCTTACGAAAAAACTGATAAAAAATTTTCCAAGCGCATAGATTTCAATGTTTTTTGGAGTTTTTGGAGAGCGCATAGAATCCTTTTCACCCGCGGTGCGGGTCAAAGAAACACCCGTCCACACATTGATTTAGACATTTTAAAATCCTCCACCAATAGCTCTATCAACAATTCAACTACACACTTTATCAGCAAAAGGTGGTTTAAAAGCACATTTTCTGATTCTGAAGCCAAAGAAACTATTTAAACCTCTGTTTTCACAATTCCACATAACGAATAGAGTTCACATCTATTATTCCGTACAAATACGCCAACAAGATATCGTAAACGGTTACCGTATACACTTTGGTATGGGAAGTGTTGAGGGAGTAATATCGATCCCGCACACCGAGGCCTCCCGCACACTCCCGCTTTCGCATCTCATCATTCAAGGATTCATTCATTTCAACTATTTCTCAACTCTTCACATTCATTCATATGAGCTGATTTTGATGAAAATTCCCACAAAAAAACTAATGACAAATTATATTCCATCTGAACCTTTTTTACTGACTAGAGGCTTCAAATCAAATTTTGCTGCAAACCTTCCTAACGAACATATATTTATATAGCCCTCCTCTCTCGCATCCTCTTGCTTTCTCACTAAGTTATTGTTCTTTTTTAGAAGTTTTAATTCTGTTCTTGCCTCTTTACTATGACCTCGTGATGTAATGTCTTTTTTTTTGTTCTTCTCTCCCTTTGTGGGAAGTGCGTTCTAATTATTATTTGTTCTCTCGACTCATTTTAGTGTCACACCTAATGGTGTAAATGAATAAATAAATAAATAAATAAATAAATAAATATACATACATATGTATGTATAATAAACATAAACATCCATGTTCGTTGATTTGTTTAAATGTTCGGTTTTAAAATGGCAGCAAAATTTGAACTTTCTTTGAAACTTACGTCTATAGAAATAAAATTGGTAGATTTTCTAGTAGCACACGACATTATGTCATATGACATCTGCACTGGTGGAAACATTATAAAAATGAGGGCTCTTTTGAGCGAGGGGCCCGGAATAATAAGAAGCGAGCAAGTTTCCACATTTCTGTCGACTGAGTTGTCGAATCTTCGTATCTACTCAGACTTTGCCGTATCTTCGTATCTACTCAGACTTTGCCGTATCTTCGTATCTACTCAGACTTTGCCGTATCTTCGTATCTACTCAGACTTTGCCGTATCTTCGTATCTACTCAGACTTTGCCGTATCTTCGTATCTACTCAGACTTTGCCGTATCTTCGTATCTACTCAGACTTTGCCGTATCTTCGTATCTACTCAGACTTTGCCGTATCTTCGTATCTACTCAGACTTTGCCGTATCTTCGTATCTACTCAGACTTTGCCGTATCTTCGTATCTACTCAGACTTTGCCGTATCTTCGTATCTACTCAGACTTTGCCGTATCTTCGTATCTACTCAGACTTTCAACTCTGACTCGTTTCTTACTATTCTAGGCCACGCTCGAATTAGCTAACCCTTTCTTTTATTTTGAGTTGTGCAGGTAAACTATGCACTCTATCACATTTCTTATAGTTCCTTGAAAGTTTACGCTTCAAAAACTAATTCAAGTAGCCCTTTATAATTCCATCACGCGAGTTTATAAAAAAATTACTTTTAAATGTTGAAATTTGCATTAGTCAATAATAAGACTTGCATTGACTCAAATACAGACTATAAACGACAATTCGACTTGTATGACTATTCTCGATTTGGTCACCAACCATGACTTGATTCAGGCCAAGTTGGGTTGCCAGGAGCGGCTCTAAGTGTCCCACATGCCATCTCTCGACAGCGTTCGCTGTCTGAGAGTCGAGAGGCCCAGATGAGGATAGAATGTCTCCACTCTCAGATATCACCACACAACGGTGATCCTCAAACATAAAGTCACTCTCATCCTAACCAGGCAACAAATTGCACTTTTTTCAGATTGATTTGAAAACCAAAATATCTTCAATGGATTTTGTATATATTAGTAGCTCGATTAAAAAAGGATCAAGTTATTCTCCGCAGGTTTTATTACCTTCTAATGCAAAACCTTCGAGGAGCCTTTCACTTGGGTAACTCTTTTGTTCTCAAACTGTCTGGAATGTTTTCATACCCACCTCAGAAACTACTGAAGAAGGTAACTGACTTCCGCACAAGTAGCAATCGATTGCAGCAGAATCCCTTCTAGCCAGGAAGCCGACACTTCCATTGCCATCACACCGAACACCTGATACCGTGACTGATGAAAGCTTATTGGAAAATTCCATGACTTCCCATGACAATTTTTTTATTTTTTCTTCCGTTGCAGTAGAGTATTCTTTGATTACTCACTCTACTCACTTTTTCAGCACTTAATCATCTTCTTCTACTTCTTACTCGCGCTTGTTCCCGCCTCGCGGCAGGGTACGCGCTCCCCTGAGATGCAGGACAGACCTATCCTGGTAGAACCAGTGGCTGCCTGCTAGATCACTGCTAGTGTGATTAGCAGCAGTGGGGAGAGTCAGATTCGTGCATGAGCACTACCAACATTTCTTAACCCCCTTGGTTTGGGTGGATCTGTTTGGGTGGATCAGGTGGATCTGTTTGGGTGGATCCCCTTGGTTTGGGTGGATCAGCACTTAATCATATCTATAAAAATTGAGCCAAAGTGCCCGCTCTTCTGATTTGAATTGAACGATTATCACCAAATTGATTTAAAGTCTGTTGGCCAAGTCACTGCTAGTGGTTGTAGCAGAAGAACACGAGAAGGGCAAGCCCTTTTGAAATTCCGGATCTCTTCAGTTCTGGTAATGAACCTTTCCATAGAGAGAGAAGGAGAGAAAAAGAGATAGATAGAGAGAACGAACTAGGAACCCGTGGCACAACCATAGGTAAAATACTTTAGGGCCATTTATTTTCGATTCTCCTCATTAGAGCATGATCCAATTTCATCCAAACCCTAGAACAGAATACTTAGTCAGCTGAACACATTTTTTATGAAGCTTAACTGATAAATTTTCATGTATCCTTTTTAGTGTTCGGGATTAACGATTAGGACTAGTAAATTTTACGAACTTCTCGAGTTGAGTGACTCTCAATGAATCCAGGGGACTCTTAATACCCGAAAAAAACCCTAGAAGTACATAAAGTGTTCCTCCAATCCAACCTGATCCGTGCGCGCGTCATGAAGGCTGCCCGAAACCCCTTCGAATACCGTAGTTGAGATTGTTATCACCTGTGAACATAATGGAAATACTATCTTACATTGTCGGAACAAGTTTTAAAAGGAGAAAGTTATTGATACGGGATTGCCATCTCCCTTATCAGAAGCGTTATCATCAGACTACCGATAGCACAATGATATTACAATTGAGGCATAAATATTCAATTTAAAAAAATTTATTATTAAGCAAGAATGTGAAGGGATTTTCGTAGACAGAAAAAATCTAAATTTCTCAATAATTACCTAATAATAACTATGGTTAAAAAAATAAAACTTTTAAAATATCCATTTATTGTACTCATTAACCAGAAATGAACGTTCTGAAAGTAACTTCTCCCAAAGTCTCATCCGTGTACGGTCCACTGAAGACGATTCGGCCAGGATGAGCGACAGCTCGAGTGAACCTCAACAGAAAATATTTAGTTAAAAGGTTCACCTGCTCATGTTAGACCCGAGAATGTTGAACGCTGCTTCTTGTAGAGAAATAAAGATTGAAACCCGCTCTAGACCGGAGACGGATTTTTCATACCTGCTACTTGCAGAAGAGTGGATTTGAAATTCTGCTTTTGAATTTGAAGAAACATTAAACAAGGCCTCTGGGTGCAAATTACAATTAAGCACCATTGCTGGTTTGTCGGATCGTAATCCTCCCTGACGACGGCAGCAGGAAAGGTCACCATCACACCACTTCGTGTTGCTGCGAAACGCCGAATAGTTTGTCTGGGTGCAAATTACAATTAAGCACCATTGCTGGTTTGTCGGATCGTAATCCTCCCTGACGACGGCAGCAGGAAAAGTCACCATCACACAACTTCGTGTTGCTGCGAAACACCGAATAGTTTGTCTGGGTGCAAATTACAATTAAGCACCATTGCTGGTTTGTCGGATCGTAATCCTTCCTGACGACGGCAGCAGGAAAGGTAACCATCACACCACTTCGTGTTGCTGCGAAACGCCGAATAGTTTGTCTGGGTGCAAATTACAATTAAGCACCATTGCTGGTTTGTCGGATCGTAAACCTCCCTGACGACGGCAGCAGGAAAGGTAACCATCACACCACTTCGTGTTGCTGCGAAACGCCGAATAGTTTGTCTGGGTGCAAATTACAATTAAGCACCATTACTGGTTTGTCGGATCGTAATCCTCCCTGACGACGGCAGCAGGAAAGGTCGCCATCACACCACTTCGTGTTGCTGCGAAACGCCGAATAGTTTGTCTGGGTGCAAATTACAATTAAGCACCATTGCTGGTTTGTCGGATCGTAATCCTCCCTGACGACGGCAGCAGGAAAGGTCACCATCACAACACTTCGTGTTGCTGCGAAACGCCGAATAGTTTGTCTGGGTGCAAATTACAATTAAGCACCATTGCTGGTTTGTCGGATCGTAATCCTCCCTGACGACGGCAGCAGGAAAGGTCACCATCACACCACTTCGTGTTGCTGCGAAACACCGAATAGTTTGTCTGGGTGCAAATTACAATTAAGCACCATTGCTGGTTTGTCGGATCGTAATCCTCCCTGACGACAGCAGCAGGAAAAGTCACCATCACACCACTTCGTGTTGCTGCGAAACGCCGAATAGTTTGTCTGGGTGCAAATTACAATTAAGCACCATTGCTGGTTTGTCGGATCGTAATCCTCCCTGACGACGGCAGCAGGAAAGGTCACCATCACACCACTTCGTGTTGCTGCGAAACGCCGAATAGTTTGTCTGGGTGCAAATTACAATTAAGCACCATTGCTGGTTTGTCGGATCGTAATCCTCCCTGACGACGGCAGCAGGAAAGGTCACCATCACACCACTTCGTGTTGCTGCGAAACGCCGAATAGTTTGCTTCATCGCTGCTTCTGAAAACAGGTTCAATTGTTCAATTTGTTTATCCATGTTACATTCATGAGAGAAAAGAAAAAAACACAGAGGTAACATACATTTGACGTTCAAACATGGTGATTCTAAATCTATGAAATCTATTTTGGAAACCTGAAAAGAAAAAAAAACAGTATATCATTCAAGTGGCAGTGTTCATTTAATCTATTGAAATCAGGGGTTAAATAGAGTCGCCCAATTTGGGTTTACATGTATCCGCCGCTCAAAGTTTGGAGGAAAAAAGAAGAGGGGATGAAGGAAAAGGGTAAGAAAAGAAAGGGAGTTTTTTGTCAATAATGTGTGTGCATGTATCCGCCGACGGGACCGATCCGGTCACTATTTAACCCCTGATTGAAATTATGGGTTCGGGCAAATTAAATTCGAAAGGCAGCTCTCTCATTTTCAAACGAAGTTATCAAGATAAGGATTCGCTATCAAAGTTTGATGCAGAGAATTCCAGATTGAGATCGATCTAGAGGCACACGTAGAAAACCGGGATCGGTGAATAGTGAAAGGTAATGGGATTCTGAACGGGTTAGAATTACGGAGGGCTATATTAAGAGGAGCCATTTAGAATAATCGAGACGAATTGAAATCAGATAAACAATGATTTTTATGAATGAATGACATTGCTGTTCAGGTCAAGGTTTATTGATTTACGTTAATAGTCTTTAAATGATCTTAGGATAGGATTAGCACCGTCATGGGTTCTGTGGTATTATTATTCATGATCTTCCCTGTGATTAAACAAGAACTGGGATCAAATGATGAAATAATCCGTTCGCTAATAGACAAGGTTTTCATAATGTGAATGAAATGGACACAAAGTTCCGCAGAATACGGAGATTTTTTTGAACAGAAACTCCACGCTGACATTATGGAGTAATTTCAGACATGACAGTAAGTTTCTCGCAAGACTGATTTCTGCGAAAAAAAACCTCGAGCAATAAAAACCACGGCTTTCTGGATAGTCAACAGACGTGAGGCTCAACTGTTTACACGTATATTAACGCGCAAAGCCTGTTTGGGTATTCAACTACCGGATTTTACTGCAATTCGTATATCGGTCTCTGAACTGCAGCTCACCAGAACCTAAGAAGTAATAAAACACCTTCTCGGTCCATCCACCGTTCAGCTATCTTAGCGAGTGCTCCGACTTCTTCACGCACTCCTTCGCGCATCGAGGTTGAGCGTATAATTCCAATCATATCGGACAGGTACACCTAAACACGGTTGACTTTCTTGTGCGGTACAATTTACCTTTAGGTGTTCTTCGCTTAAGGTCTGATTAGAAAGTAAAAGGAAAAAGAATGAGTTAAAGGAAGTTATAATAATAATAATAATAATAATAACAAGAATAATAATAATAATAATAATAATACTTTATCTCAAGTTGCAGTAGAGAAATATAAGATCAGCCAGCCTCGAATTATTTAAACTTCTGAAAAGTACAGAAAGAGTTATTTCTATAAAGGCCAAAAGGGAATTGGTATAAAAACTACAAACTACAAATGCATCTCTTGTACTCACCCATATCTTCCCAGCTTCCATCTTCTTCTCTTGCAGCCGAAAAGCTCTTCGGGGCAAAAAGATCGAGGCCCTTTGCCGCATAGAGAGACCTTGCCAATGCAGGCAGAAGCTGGACTTGTTCTGGACGCCCTGGTACGAGCGACTTTTCCTCGATTTAATGCTTACAAAACTTGATAACATTTCTCGAGTACCATAAGTAGAGAGTGCCAATTAAATTTCCTCTACTCACTTTTAAATCCATCTCATGATAGACAAGAGCATGGAGACTGTGCAGTTGGCGATCCGCTTTCGGAAGGCGGATAACCTTAGCGGGCAGCGTATCCGACACGAAACGGAGAAGGACAATTGCTGACGTCTTCTTGATCTTAAGGGGTATTTTTCGGTAGGCCACTTAACACTAGCTTTAATGAGCAACAAACCAATGTTTATAGCTCCAAAGAGAATTTTTGAATGTAGTAAAACTACGCAAAAAGAAAAAAATCACTGACTCTGCGGGTACAGTATGAATAAGTGACAATGGATCCCTTTCTTGAGTGAGCTTCTACCTTGCAGTTCCCATCGTCAACACACTTTCTCCATCTGCAATACATACTCCTTATCTTTTTTTCCCCGCTATCATCCATGTCAACAAAAGTTATTGAATCAAATGTTAATGGAACTTTACCATGGCAGATCTACGTTTTCGATTTTTTTACAACTCATAATGCCATGCTAAGTGCTAACACGATTTGTATCCATGAAAATATCCAAAAAAATACCATGTAATCTGTTACCGCGTGTTCTTTCAATTACTCACTCACAAGTATGATTCAATAAATGCTTTATCAAGTAGGTTTTGGTTCAAAAAAGTTATTCACAAAAGCACTTCATTCTTAGAGATGCTATACGTCCAGAAGTCTTCCTCATAAATATTCATCTTTTGAATATAAAGGGTATACCATTTATTCGGCAACCAATCTTTCCAAAATTATAGTCTATGCTGAACTTCAATTTTCACACATGATTTTTCACATGTGTTTTCATCACGTGGTTGAAATTTCATTTCAACTGATCCATTCTCAAGAAAAAATGGTGGCCGTTCATAGAGCACGCTCTATCATTGTAGACTTGCAGAAAATTGGTATATCGAATACGTGCATCGCTAAGGATTTCAGCGTCTCTCGCAATCTCGTCTGGGAAATGATAAAACGGTTTGAAAAGGTCGGTATACTTTCTGACTTGCCTCGAAAAGATGGTCCTCGATTTGTGAGCACCTTAACAATTTGAGTACGTGAGGAAACGATTTGGTCGAAATGCTAAGCGAAGCATGAACGAGATGATCTCCGATATTAGCTTATCAAGCGCGACTCTTCAAAGAATCTTTTAAGAAGTTCAGAGGCTTACCCTTTATCGTGATAAGAAGGCTGTCATCCTGACTCCGAAGAACAAGGAGAAAAGACTCGAAAATAGCCATGTACTAATAATCCGGACCCGCGGCAAGTTTCTCCTCAGGAAAGTTTTATCTAATGATGAGCTGTTCACTGTTAAAGAGGTCTTCAGCCCTCAAAACGGGCGAGTGCTTGCTCGAAACTCTAAGGCCGCTAGTGAAGCAGGCAGAATCCTTCAGGAAGCTTCCCATCCTGCACAATTCATGTTTTGAGCCGGCGTGTTTACCACCCTCAAAACTCGCCTCGTTTTAATCGAACCAGGCAATTAAACTGACCTGGAATACTACCGCCAGCATTGTTTTCCAAAGTTTCCACTACGGTAACCTTTAAAGGGTTTCCCAGCAAGATTCTGCACCTGCTTACAAGGCTATGATAACACAGGCAATGTGCAAGACTGTGCAAGAATTTTTCAAACTTCATCTCCAGCGCAGAATGGCCCTTGCATCGCCCGATCTCAATCCGTAGAACTTTTTCGTGTGATCCTACTTTGAGAGCAAAGTTAATGCTCATCTCCACTCAAATATCGAGTCTCTAAAAAAAATTCCTGCAGGAGGAGTGCTCGAAGATCGACGACAAGTACCTTCGCCCAGCGTTCTCACAGCGACTCCTGGCTTCGCTTGTGGTTTTTTATATAATGTTTTTATCAATGTGAGCTAATAAATTTTGAAATTTGAAAAATAAGATACATGTTTGCAAACGCGTTGCCGAATATATGGGCTACGTTGTATAATATTAAAACCTGTGACGGCCTGCTCTTCCTTCCAGCCACGCATCCGATTCCCATACCATTCTACCCCTCGAATCACTCTGAGTCGACGCAACGATTTTGCTGCAATATATTTATTGACTCAAAAACCTGTATTGGAAGAGGTTCCGTTTCAGTAGAGGTGCAGTTTTGTAGAAGTTTACTGTATCAGCGTGAACTATAGCTTTGAAAGCCAAAAAGTCGAACGAACCCTTCGTAATTTGTGAAAAAGAGTGCGGCAGCGGTTGTATCAGAAAGATACGGTATCATGGTGTCCGAGAAGAGAGGCTCTGCTATCTGCGCCATTTCCACATCAAAGCCGATAGCGGAAGCTATCGCGGCACTCTGATTACTTTCTCGAGTCTCGTCCAAATCAAGCAATTTCGAGAACGAAACCTGCGAAAAAAAATTGTTCTCTCTATTATATTTCTACTTCAAATATGAATTGGGAAAAAGACTATGAAAAAAAAGAGGTACAGAGATAAACCCAGTAGGGTCAAGATTGCGAGAAATTAGAAGGAAGAGAGAGAGAGAGAGAGAGAGAGAGAGAGAGAGAGAGAGAGAGAGAGAGAGAGAGCGAGAGATTTCGAGCTAGATAACGTTTGTAAGATGCAACCTAGCAGCACGCCTTTGACGCATTTTTTGAAAGTTAGTATTGATTCTTTCCCAGCCGAGTGCCAATTTTTGCCCATGTAATGGATTTCATTCATTATAGTCTCAGCCCATCGTTGCTTGAAACGATTAAAACAAATTTTTCTTCTTCTTGTTATCTGAACAATTTTTGACTGGACTCCTCTAACAAAAAAAAACCTCTGGAAAGTTTTTATTATATTTTCTATAGATTATGAACCTTGTCCGAGTCGGAGAAGAGAACGGACACATCCCTTCCTGAGTCTGAGTCTTCCCATTCTGCAGATTGCAGCCTGAGGACATTCGCGAGAGGCAGGGAACTCGAGACTGCCGACCAAGCAACTACCTTAATCTCTCTCATCTTCAAGAACAATACCTATCCCATAATAGAAAGCGTTCAAAATCTTGATGTTTATCCATACTCACTAAGTGTGTAGATCATGATGTTCCCTACTCACTAAGTGTGTAGATCATGATGTTCCCTACTCACTAAGTGTGTAGATCATGATGTTCCCTACTCACTAAGTGTGTAGATCATGATGTTCCCTACTCACTAAGTGTGTAGATCATGATGTTCCCTACTCACTAAGTGTGTAGATCATGATGTTCCCTACTCACTAAGTGTGTAGATCATGATGTTCCCTACTCACTAAGTGTGTAGATGTTGTTGTTGTTGTTGCCGGATGTAGCCGGCTTCGAAGAACGTCTGTGTACTTCGTTTCTTGTTCTTCTTTTTTTTTTTTCTTATATCTTCAAGAACGCTGCGACATCCAGCGGCTTGGTCCAGAGGTCGATTGGAGACAGCGCGGTCGGGTGGCATGGGCAGTTGAAGAGATGCGCAACGTCGTGAGGTCCGGAAGAGCAATCGGGACACACGTCGGGGATGGATTCGTCAATGCGGTGGAGGTAGTTGTTGATGAATCTGCTGAATCCCGAGCGGAGCTGGCTGAGCGTGCATCTAGTCTTGCGGGGTAACTCCTTCTCTTCTTCCAGGATAAGGGGCGGAGGTCTGCCTCCCAGGATGACGGCACCCTTCAACGATTGGAGTTCGTTCGAGACCATCATCGAGTGTACGGTGTTTGCGACTGATTTCCCATTGTTCGGATCCTTTGACATTTGTTTCGCGGCTTCGACAGTCTTCTTGCAGCTCAACACGAGGTGGTTCTTCATTGCGCGAGGGGGCGCCGGGCAGTCGAGGAGGCCGTGGTGGATGTGTTCTGGGTCCAACGATCTCGAGAGGTACTGCGCGGCGAGCATGTTCAGATGGGATTTGGTGCGCATGACCTTTGATTCGCGATGAATATGGTCAGTGTCGGCCATTTGATGATTCCCTGTCACGACGCGGAGTCCGGAGTTCTGAGAACGTTGGATTTTGGCGTGAGCGGAGTCCGAGAGGAAGGTGGACCAGGCGGGTGCGGCGTAGTTGCAGATCGCTTGCGAGATGGCTTTGAACGTGAGGCGGAGGGTTTCTTTTTGGTTGCCCCAGGTGCTTCCGGCTAAGGCTTTCAGTACGTTATTGCGCTGCGACATCCGTCTCGCGATGTCTTTGGCATGATGGCTGAATGTGAACATCGAGTCGTACGTGACGCCGAGTAGCTTGGCCTGGTTGACGGTGGGGACGGGTGATCCGCAGATTGATATGTCCAGAGTAGACTTGAATTCACGACTGAACGGGGTGAAAAACATGAGCTGGCTCTTGGTCGGGGAAATGATGAGTGACCGTTCTTTGAGGAAGTTTTCAATTTTCGTGATGGCCCTGCGTAGATTTTCGGAGGCGACGTTGATGTCGGGATCTGACGCCCAGATCGTGATGTCATCAGCATACGAGATGACGTTCGTGTGGGCATCGTCTGTGGGAAGATCGCGGAGGTAAAGGTTGAAAAGCGTGGGCGAGAGGGCGCTGCCTTGTGGGACTCCGTTTCTGAAGAGTCTGGAACTTGATACCGAGTCGCGGAAGCTACAACGATGTCCGCCTACTCGCGGTGCAGCACGTCAGTCTCAGGACTGCAAAGGACATCACCAATCTTCTCCGGAAGCAGACCAGCTCCGAAGACACGAAGTGTGTAGATCATGATGTTCCCTACTCACTAAGTGTGTAGATCATGATGTTCCCTACTCACTAAGTGTGTAGATCAACAAGGCTCATGGTGAGCGATAAAACTTCTAAAAATATCCAGAAAGTGCGTGCGATCAAAGAGTTGAAATTCAATGAAATACTAGGGTTCTTTTTGATTGCGCATCTACTTGCGCAATGATTTAAGCATTGCGAAACAAAACAAAAAAACAACATCTACCCCCCCCTCGTTCCAACAAATCTTCTTCAAAAAGATTACTCAGGAAGCAGAGGTGGAATCAGAAACATTTCAAATACCCTGGTAGATAGATCGGAAAGCTTATTATGAAGTTGACCCATTGCTTCATACACTAAAAATCTTTCCAACAATTTACACTTGGGTTTTCTCTAGTTTGCCGTTAATATTAGATGAATCGAGATACTATTCATGTGCCGGTTCCCTTTTCTATCTCATAGTTATCCTAATATCCGTTTAAAAAAAACCTGACAGTGAAATTTTCGCGCAGATCTCGATTGTCTTCGGAGATGAGCAACTGGTTGAGAATTAAATCTTTCTTCCGTAGCTTTTCCATTTCGTCATTCGGCCATTGACTTCTGTTGCCTCCCAGTAGATACAAAACATTCGTGTAGTTGCTATCTGTGATTAAGTAATTACACAACAGCTTTTGATCAAAAGTTTGGCACAAGTGTAGTAAGTCTTTAACCGAACGAGTAAAATTGAAACTTTGCCTCGAAATACGTAGAAGAATCAGAAACTTAAAGAATCTTTTAGTTGATCTAAAACAGAATGTTCGTGTTATAGTAAAAGATTCTACGGGATATTTCACGTGACAAACCAAGTTAACCAGTTTCATTTGGTTTTAAACTAAATACTTATCACTCATCTTTCTTCCCAAAAACTCGGAAATCATAAAAGTCACTTTCCCAAATAAAAGATTCAAATCAGAAAAGAACCAAACTGAAACACTCGAGAAAAAAAAGCTAACCTATTTCGAATAAAGCAGAAGCTCTGTCTAATAGTGGCTTCAACATAGTCTGATTTTCATGTAGCCTGTAATCCAGACACATATATTTGAATTTTAGTGTATCTTTTGTTCTCTT
Source organism: Allodiplogaster pararmata (assembly GCA_964056735.1). NCBI lineage: Eukaryota > Metazoa > Nematoda > Chromadorea > Rhabditida > Diplogasteridae > Allodiplogaster > Allodiplogaster pararmata. The sequence goes on along the minus strand of OZ057404.1, from coordinate 34,520,951 downwards.
AATTACAAACATTAATCTGCTTATTTAGGTGTAAAAAATGATGTGAACTATTTGTTGAGACATTAAAGAAGAAAATCCATTCAAAGTGAGAGTTTCAAGAAAAAGAGCCACCAACTTGAGTAAATCGATGGAGTCTATCAAATCATCCATTTCTCTTGAATAGAAAGTGCAGAAATCGGGCGTGGAGCATCTGTTCATAGTCACAGCATGAGTGAACAATGAACTTGTTTTCATCCTGACCTTTTTATAACATGAAAAGTTCGAGTGTTGTACGATGAGTGAAAGATAACGGGTAGTACTCACCTCGACGAAGAAAAGATAGATTTGAGATAGTATTCATGATGGAACGGCAAACATCAGCAAAACACAGAAAAAGGGTAATTGTATGAAAATATATCGAAGAACAACATAATTAGAAAACGAGAATCCTAATCAGCTTTTTTTTTAAAACGCACAGTTTTCACCAGTGGCGTGCGAAACTTTTGCAATTTAAGGTACGGGCGAAGGCGGAAGTAGATTTATTCCCTCTTAGTTAATGAAACTCTATTATAAGCTAACCTCGATTTCGTCGAGATTAGTGCGTACAAATCTCCAGGAAGAGCCACTTCAATCAGGATTTGTATCACTTTTTTCATTGCTTCCAAGTATTCGGAGGGCGCGGAGGATGAGGACTCATCTGCAAAGAATTCAACTCTAGTAAATGGTCTTTCATACCACAGTTCATCGAAAAGAGTTTAGATTCATCTCCCACTGCTCTCTTCTCATCCACTAAAACCTCGCTTTTTCTACCATTACCCCTGACGCTCGCCTACTCTCTATTATAGCGCTTTTCTCGTATTAACAACTAGCTTTCCATTTTACGTCAATGTTGTTGTGCCATCTACATAATGTGCCATCTACATAATCTCTCTCCAGAATGGATCAAACGGGAACGGATGAAGTGGATTTAGCAGAATTTCAAAATTTCATGCTACTGTATCCCTCGTCAGACCCGAAGGACATTGCTGGATTCTGGAAACACAATCTGGTGCGTTTATAAAATTATCTTAATTTTCTCGCTTTCTCTCTTCTTTCTCTTTTTTCGACTTGGTTCACGATTCAGTAACGCAGGTATTCGATGTCGGAGTTTTTTGCTCGTTTTCCCCGGAGAAGAAAAAAAACCATTTTAAACATCCAACCCTGTACTCTACCGTCTCAAATTCAATTCACACAAGCTTATGCTTAATTCTAGACAAGCTCGTTCCCCTCCTCTCATAGTCCGAACTTGTATCGATTAGTACTGCGACTCGTCTCGGTTTCTTCCCCTGCAGCACAGCCATGGCATACTGTCGCCAATGCTCTCGCCTCGCTCCATGGAGTAGACGGGCGGGGAATTCGAAGTGAGCCTGGACTGAGGCGTCCACCAAGAACTCACCGCGTATTCCCGCGTGTGAAGAGATACGCGTGAAAGCTCAAATCTTTTTTTTGTCTCGGAGTCTCGTCAAATAGATTTTACAACGATTTAAAACAAGATTTAGAGAAAAAGTAAATTTCAATTGTAAAACGAATCTATGGAGCGATCTGGAGCAAAGATACTAAGATGAAGAAATTTTTTATTATTATATAATTGAAACTATACTTTTCTCAGTAAATAAGTGTTTCATTGCTCTGACATACTTCTTAATACGGTAGTCTCACTACGGTAGACATACTTCTTAATACGGTAGTCTCACATATGAACAAAATCTGAACCATTTTGAATGTTGCGGTATCCCAGTAGACTTTCTGCTTTCCTTGATGAAGAAGAAGCAAAAGGCACTTGACAGTAGATATCATCCATCGAACCCCCTCTTAAAAAAGATGAATAGAAAATACATTTACAATCAGTGATGAAGTGTATAATACATGTTGTGAATTTAAAAAAAACTATCGCTTTTTGAGCGGTGATGGTCCAGAAATATGAAAAGCGAGCTGAAGGTGAAAGCGGAAGACTAGAGATATTAGACCGGAAGTTTAATATTAGACCAATCAGTAAAATGCTTTAACCTCGCGACAACACTGGCAAGTCTCGCACAATGAGGCGGCGGTGATTCGCGACCTCGCCAGCCCATCGCATTCAGATGAGCCTCTCGTTTGAGAGAACTCGCCTCCCTGGAATGATCTTCTTCAAATGAGCGAGACCAATTTCATACAGGGGTTAAATGGTTACCGGACCAGCTATGTTGGCGCATGCATGTTCGCTCCGGGAAAGATCTAAATTCTCTTTCCTTCCGTTCTATTTTACTTCTCGTCTACTTCTCTTTTCACTCTTTTTGCCTTTCCCCATTTCTTTTTCAACTCGCTCGGCGCGTACAAACATGCCTGAGACCGGTCTCATTTAACGCCTTGTTTAAAAAACTTGCAAAAAATTATAACTTCAAGTATACTTAAAAAATTGAAACTCTTACAAGACCTGCTGCGAATTAGACTCGGGTTTAAATTCGAACCGGACCGCTGTAGTGAAGCATATATGTGCGCGCCGAAAAAGATCTAATTTAATACCCCTTTTGATTCCAAAGCTCAACAAGACTCGGAAAAGTTCTAAGTTTAAGGCAGGAAAACTTGAAAAGAAGCTAGCCTTTCTAGGAGCTGTGAGTAATGAGTTATTCTCTCTTCCACTGCATTGGCGGTCTGAAAAAAGAGGCAGTATTAATCAAGTATCTAATTGATAACTTTGACTCAAATTTATATTTTTTTGAATTGCCTTTCAAACAATTTAAACTTTTGTAATTTTTTTAAAAAGAATTTCAATTGATGTTGATCTATGAACGCTTTTGAAAGTAGTGTAGAAACTAGGGTACGTTTTCTCGTCCTTCATAAGACGTGTCAACACAAAATAAAAAGCATAAGTTACAAGCAAGTATTATTGAAAAAATTTCGAAAACTACGATTTTTTGATTAAATGAGTCGAGAATAATGATGAGCTCTCCACTCTCTGTCCTTTACTTCTAGCTCGCTTCTGATTCTTCCAGACTCCTGCTGGTAAGTTCTAGGTTCGTAGAGCGGTTTTTTTATAGTAAAAATTTCAAAACTGCAAGTGACGTTTGTTGAGCTCGCTGGTAAGCACTGTTGCTCGTTTGCGCTCTGATTACCTCATTTTGTTTTCATTATTACCCAATCTATTCTTCTCTGCTATTCAAGCCTTCTCCTAATCAAGTTTTTTGATCTGTATTGAACCTCGGTCAACACCAGACAATGGCTTCTCTTTGCACGACTTGTTTTCATCTTTTCTTCTTCCCTACAGAAATTGATGAAAACGAACATATTCCAAGATACTCTCGTCGATTTGATGCGAGATAAATGTCATGGAGTCAAGAGAGGTCTGGACATCGGGGATCGCGAGGAGGTCATTAGAAAGCGAGCGGAGGCGGCGGTAGAAAGCATCCGAGTGTATGTGGGCTCCCAAGGAGAAGAGGGAACTGGCGGGTCCTTCTAGAGAAGTTATTCGTACTGCATCAGTTTGTACTGATGAGATCTTGCTCCCAGTTTGAATACAAATATCTGAATTGCTCGTTAAACGCTGACCAGCAATAAAACTCAGGCTTAGCACATTTGAAACGCGGTACCAGGAAGATTTTTGTTTCTTTTTATAAGAATTACTCAAAAGTACTTCACAATTTCTTTGAGAAGAAAACTGAAAGGAAAAAATAAAAACTCACTAATTCTCTAGATAATACTTTTAACACAGAAAGGCGAACCTGGTAGCTTTGAAGGAATTTCTTCTAATGATAAAGCTGTGCTCAGGTAGAATGCTGAGAAGAAAGACAGCACCCAGGAAAGATGCATGATATCCTCTTCCGAATCACGGCATCACAAATTCATTTCCTGAAAATCAATTATGCACTCGGAATGACGTTATTTTACTATAAAAAAACACACAGATTAGTTGATAGTACAAAATAAATGATGAAAACTGGTTTGATTTAAGATGCTTCGGAAGCAAAAAAAATTCAATCTTTGCTCCCTACCGCATCTCCAAGATAAGAATACTCTTTCCATGCGAACCCTATTGAACCAAAAAAGAAGATTGGCTGACGAGTTGAAGGCTCTGGAGAACAGAGAAGACGGCTATTTGCATATTCTTCTCTTAAGAGCAGGGCCCGGATGATGGATCATCTATCAAAATACATATGCCGGCAACCTTGAAATAGAATTCAAACCTCTCAACATTTAATTTTTTTTCTTACAGTAGGGAATGAAGTAAAACGTTCAAGCATGCATTCATTGGCATCACGACGATTCACTTCTCGAAATTTCACTCCCGAAAATTCATTCCCACATAACTTATGTGAAGACGTTAATTTGACACTTTGCGTTTAACCACCCCCTCCCCACACGTTTACCGGAGATTCAATAGGTCATTCGTCTGACTCTTCGTCCTACTCTCTTGGATATATAGGGGAATTATTTAATGTCCACCAAATAAAACGTGACGTCCACCAAATGAAATGATGACGTCCACCAAATAAATTTTCACGTCCACCAAATAAAACTTACGTCCACCAAATAAAATGCTCCTTTTTTACTTATCTTTTATTTGTTTGACATTTTTTTGACAAATCCATCCTTTCTTTTCAAATTATCTTTATAAATTTTGAGGAAAGGAAAGGGGGGAGGGGGAGGGAGGTTTACCTAAGCAGGGAAGGGAGGGGGGCCCTAAAGGGGGAAGGGGGGATGAAGAGGGCCCTACCTAAGCGAAGACCTAAGCGGGGGGGTAGGGGCCCTAGGGGGGGAGGGGAAGAGGGGCCCTGAAGGGGGGAAAAGGGCCCTAAGAAGAAAAGGGGGGACGGGAGTTTTCATGAATAAAATCTCTTTCTGAGTGAGAGATCAACGTGTATGTATTTAAACATTCGCAAAAAGCGAAAGAATGGCTGATCACAAACAGCTATGTCTCTATGTGTGCGTCGAGAGAGTGTGCTCTGTGGCTCATCGCAGAGAAAAATATTGACCTAAATAGCAATCACCTTCCCTCTCGTCCCTTGCCGCAGAGAGAAGGCGTCTCTCTTTCTCTGCGGCGAGAAATTCTGATCGTTATACAGTAATATGGCAAGAGAGAGGAATGAGAAGGAAAATGAGAAATACTCGCTCTCCCCTCTCCGTTCATTGGTCCGTTTCTCCAGACAAGATAAGTAAAAAAGTGCCTGATTTTTTGTTGTAAATGCGATAGCAGGTTTTTGAGCTCTTTTCAACTTAGGGGCCGCACTCCACTTGGAGGAAGGGCTGGGGAGGCCGCAGTTCACTTGGAAGGTAGGCCGCGCTCCACTTGGGAAGTTGGGAGGGAAGGGGGAAGAGATTCGCAGACAACTCATGGGGTCAGGTATTCTTCACTGCCTTTTTGCTCAAATTCACATTAGATGGACGCTAACGAAGCCGTACGGCTTAAGCACCAGACCGCCTAAAAAGTACTCAAACATCTATTTCAGCGTTTGTATAGCGGATTCTTCATTCGGCGAGCGATGGCGGAAAGAAATTGGAATCAAACGATGGAACTGAACGCATGTATTTTTATAGAAAATAATTTTTTTTAAACACTTACGTTGATCACAACAAATTAGAATCGCAACATTCGACAAAAGAGATATGTAATAAGAGCTGTTAAAAGACAATAAGACTAATGTAAGAAGAGCCATCAATGTTGAATTTGAGCAGAAAAATCATTCCTTGCTCACTTTAAAAGACAAAGAAAACTGCTGAAAAGCTGAGTTCGCTTGATTTAAAGGTTTGTTGTCAGAGGTCCGTTTTAAACGTTGAATGAGCATGTAGACAGCCTGTTCAATGTGAAAACAAGTCACCTTTCCTCAGTACCTACGCACAAAAAAGCGTATTAATATTCATACTTTTGAAAGCATGACAATGGAACTATATACCTTAAAAGTATTCCAAATTTTTCCGCACACAAGTGTTACTATTCATACTTTGATTGAAAGTATGTTAGGGATAATTTGAAAGTTAGCCTACCCCTTAGCCTACCCCTTAGCCTACCCCTTAGCCTACCCCTTAGCCTACCCCTTAGCCTACCCCTTAGCCTACCCCTTAGCCTACCCCTTAGCCTACCCCTTAGCCTACCCCTTAGCCTACCCCTTAGCCTACCCCTTAGCCTACCCCTTAGCCTACCCCTTAGCCTACCCCTTAGCCTACCCCTTAGCCTACCCCTTAGCCTACCCCTTAGCCTACCCCTTAGCCTACCCCTTAGCCTACCCCTTACCCTACCCCTTACCCTACCCCTTACCCTACCCCTTACCCTACCCCTTACCCTACCCCTTACCCTACCCCTTACCCTACCCCTTACCCTACCCCTTACCCTACCCCTTACCCTACCCCTTACCCTACCCCTTACCCTACCCCTTACCCTACCCCTTACCCTACCCCTTACCCTACCCCTTACCCTACCCCTTACCCTACCCCTTACCCTACCCCTTACCCTACCCCTTACCCCTACCCCTTACCCTACCCCTTACCCTACCCCTTACCCTACCCCTTACCCTACCCCTTACCCTACCCCTTACCCTACCCCTTACCCTACCCCTTACCCTACCCCTTACCCTACCCCTTACCCTACCCCTTACCCTACCCCTTACCCTACCCCTTACCCTACCCCTTACCCTACCCCTTACCCTACCCCTTACCCTACCCCTTACCCTACCCCTTACCCTACCCCTTACCCTACCCCTTACCCTACCCCTTACCCTACCCCTTACCCTACCCCTTACCCTACCCCTTACCCTACCCCTTACCCTACCCCTTACCCTACCCCTTACCCTACCCCTTACCCTACCCCTTACCCTACCCCTTACCCTACCCCTTACCCTACCCCTTACCCTACCCCTTACCCTACCCCTTAACCTACCCCTTACCCCTACCCCTTAACCTACCCCTACCCCTTAACCTACCCCTTAACCTACCCCTTAACCTACCCCTTAACCTACCCCTTAACCTACCCCTTAACCTACCCCTTAACCTACCCCTTAACCTACCCCTTACCCCTACCCCTTACCCCTACCCCTTAACCTACCCTTAACCCTACCCCTCAACCTACCCCTTAACCTACCCCTTAACCTACCCCTTAACCTACCCCTTAACATACCCCTTAACCTACCCCTTACCCTACCCCTTACCCTACCCCTTACCCTACCCCTTACCCTACCCCTTACCCTACCCCTTACCCTACCCCTTACCCTACCCCTTACCCTACCCCTTACCCTACCCCTTACCCTACCCCTTACCCTACCCCTTACCCCTACCCCTCAACCTACCCCTTACCCTAACCCCCTTACCCTATCCCCTTACCCTAACCCGCTTACCCTATCCCCCTTACCCTAACCCCCTTACCCTATCCCCCTTTCCCTAACCCCCTTTCCCTAACCCCCTTACCCTATCCCCTTACCCTACCCCCCACACCTCAACCCCTTACCCTACCCCCTTACCCTACCCCCTCACCATACCCCCACACCTTAACCCCTTACCCTACTCCCCTTACCCTACCCCCCTTACCCTACCCCTTACTTAAATCTACGGCTACAATTCACGTTAAGTAACTACTTACATAATGATGAATTGCGTTTTCGGTTTTGTAGCTTGATTGTGTTTTCAAGAATCGAGTTTAAGAGAGTAAATGTAAAGAAAAATTTTGACGATTGGCAAGCATTAGGGGGGATATCGAAAACTTAGAAGACAAAGATAACATTGAATTCGAGCAGCTGTCTCGTTACAGTTGCGCTTCTGAGTAATGAAGTGTCTTGATAAGAGAAGGAAATGAATTCTGTCCTGTTTGAAGGAAAGGGGTAACCGAATATGCGAAAATCCTTTGTTTGTTACCTCCCACTCCCGATTTCTCCATCTCAGATTTGAAATAGTCAAGTTGATTTGCAAGAGTGAAGTCGGAATGATTGCCGTCTTGTTTGTGATTGCAGAGGATGCGATGGAAATATAATACAAACCTTCGATTCTTTTTTGTTGTTCCACTGTAATACCATCACAAAACGGAGAACATATGGAACATTTTCAAATAGTATAATTACGTCAGTTACAACTGTTATGTTACAACTAATTTTTGTTTGTTACAACTATTTTTCTTACTCACAGATAAATTTCAACTAAAAATCAAGAACCGGTGAGCCATCAGCGGAATCTCTTCTTTCAATAGCGCTACATGCTCCATGACATCGATAATATGGTTTTTGTAATTTTAAACTTACTATATATAAATTTCGTATGCGAATCGTGAACTGGAAAAAGAACAGCTAATCATAACCTGGTTGACTGCTGAAATGGGAGCCATATGTGAAAGGAGGAATTAGGTCCTTAAGAAGATGGAATCGGAAGGGATCTTTCATCCCGGCTCTTACAAGGGATACGACGCTACCGTACGGGTACCTGCAATGAATAGAGCAGGTTTAACTAGCAGGTAAGTTTTTGCCTAATATAGATCTCCGCTGTGTTTTCGTAGTCAAAGAAACTTACAGTTTTCATCTTCCACGATTTGATTCAAAGCAAAGTAAAATACTAGTTCTCAAATGACTTTAGTCCGAGAAGATGGAAGTCTACTTCACAGCTCTTCTCTTTCCCCGTTGTATATTCTTCTGAATCATCGAGATCTTCACAGAGAGTTTCCTCATCTTCCATAGAAATACCTCAAAATCAAGTTCCGTGAGAGAAAAACCATGCAGGTATTGAAAGTTATAAAAACAGTTGTATAACTTATTAAAACTTTTTTATAAAATTCAAGTCAAGGGTAAATTCCTTTCTGAATACATATAACTACATATAAGTAGGTCCTGTGTTGGTAACACGACCTCAAATTAAAGGAAACTGAATGCATTTCAGTCTAATTGCGTTGTCCTGTAAATGACTTAAAGCTAAGAAAACACATGAAGAATACTGGATACTTGAGATTCAACTCACTGAAAATTTGTTTTTACTTTAACTAAACAAAATGTAATAGGTATTTTATAAACATAGATGATGTTTGAAAAGATTTACACTCTGGAGCGTCTGCTTGATTCTGAGAAGCGCTTCATTTTCGGTTTCCTTCAGTTTTTTTCTTGTCAAGGAGGCTGGGTCAAATACAGGGACGTAGTTCAGGTCGACGGGCAGACCCAGGTCGGAAAGAGTTTGTGGTGTTACGAAGGAGGGATGGAATGGTTGGAGCATTACATTCAAGAACCACACCAATTTCTCAGTCAGGCCTGGCTCAATCTGAGCTGTTCAGAGACTATTTTTGTTGTTCGCTAGTTTCTTGGAGATGTTCCATACCAAAAGAAAGTCGCAAGTTTTACAGTGAGGTGTTGGAAACATATTTGCCCATTTCTCAAAACTTTAACTTTTTACACAAATATAAATCAGTTTTGTCTCATTTCGCTGGCTTTTCACAGCAATTCGTTGTGAGATAAATTTAATTGATTTAAGCAACGCTCTCTTCAGCTTTCACTGGAAAAGACTTTTTTTAAACATTAATTTCAACGCTCGTAGTTAGTTAGATGTAGTTGTTCGAATCAATGATGCTTGATGTTTCTGAACATCAAGAATTGAAAACTCAAGTTGAACTTCAAACTGAAAGGTTCTCATCCAGTTCCTCTATCTCCTAGAACTCAGTGATTTATAGTTTTTAAAAAAAAAACACGCACCAACTTATTTCGTGATCACAACACTATTTACGGAATACATATAACCAGCTTATAGTCGAAGGAAATTGTTAGCGGGTTTTTTTTCGCGAGCTGTGAAAGAAAGTAACCGAGAAGCTTCGCTTGTAGTAGGTGGCTACAGCAGCTGCGGTCTGGACGCAACGGAGAGCCGGCGAGAATATGATGCGGAGCTCTTTGCAGCCTCGTTGCTGCATTGCTCGGGCCACTATCTGGGAGGGGTACTTACCTGTAAAGAAATGCAGATATCTACTACGAGGGGTCTCAATTTCCTGGAATGGATTGTTGACTGCCAGTAGGGATAATTATAGGCAGATGCTGCTGCGTTTTCGCCGAAAAGAGACTTCTTCTCAGATATGAGGAAGTTTCATGAATGAGAGGAAAACAAACGAAATTCTAAGTTTTGATTATCGACCAAAAACTCTGATTGAGCAAGTTTGAACAAATTTTTGGAAATTGGAAATTCTTTTTTTAAAATCTCAAACAACAATATCTGCCTTTTTCATATAGCATATTTGGCACTGTTTGCGTTTATGCCCTTCCCTACCAGTTGTTCCATGGGTCATACGTATGACTTACTTACAGTTACAAAAAATTCTTAGCTAAAGAGGCGGTAAGGC
>OZ057404.1:34480911-34510475 GCA_964056735.1 Allodiplogaster pararmata | reverse complement strand
GGATACTTGAGATTCAACTCACTGAAAATTTGTTTTTACTTTAACTAAACAAAATTTAATAGGTATTTTATAAACATAGATGATGTTTGAAAAGATTTACACTCTGGAGCGTCTGCTTGATTCTGAGAAGCGCTTCATTTTCAGTTTCCTTCAGTTTTTTTCTTGTCAAGGAGGCTGGGTCAAATACAGGGACGTAGTTCAGGTCGACGGGCAGACCCAGGTCGGAAAGAGTTTGTGGTGTTACGAAGGAGGGATGGAATGGTTGGAGCATTACATTCAAGAACCACACCAATTTCTCAGTCAGGCCTGGCTCAATCTGAGCTGTTCAGAGACTATTTTTGTTGTTCGCTAGTTTCTTGGAGATGTTCCATACCAAAAGAAAGTCGCAAGTTTTACAGTGAGGTGTTGGAAACATATTTGCCCATTTCTCAAAACTTTAACTTTTTACACAAATATAAATTAGTTTTGTCTCATTTCGCTGGCTTTTCACAGCAATTCGTTGTGAGATAAATTTAATTGATTTAAGCAACGCTCTCTTCAGCTTTCACTGGAAAAGACTTTTTTTAAACATTAATTTCAACGCTCGTAGTTAGTTAGATGTAGTTGTTCGAATCAATGATGCTTGATGTTTCTGGACATCAAGAATTGAAAACTCAAGTTGAACTTCAAACTGAAAGGTTCTCATCCAGTTCCTCTATCTCCTAGAACTCAGTGATTTATAGTTTAAAAAAAAAACACGCACCAACTTATTTCGTGATCACAACACTATTTACGGAATACATATAACCAGCTTATAGTCGAAGGAAATTGTTAGCGGGTTTTTTTTCGCGAGCTGTGAAAGAAAGTAACCGAGAAGCTTCGCTTGTAGTAGGTGGCTACAACAGCTGCGGTCTGGACGCAACGGAGAGCCGGCGAGAATATGATGCGGAGCTCTTTGCAGCCTCGTTGCTGCATTGCTCGGGCCACTATCTGGGAGGGGTACTTACCTGTAAAGAAATGCAGATATCTACTACGAGGGGTCTCAATTTCCTGGAATGGGTTGTTGACTGCCAGTAGGGATAATTATAGGCAGATGCTGCTGCGTTTTCGCCGAAAAGAGACTTCTTCTCAGATATGAGGAAGTTTCATGAATGAGAGGAAAACAAACGAAATTCTAAGTTTTGATTATCGACCAAAAACTCTGATTGAGCAAGTTTGAACAAATTTTTGGAAATTGGAAATTCTTTTTTTCAAATCTCAAACAACAATATCTGCCTTTTTCATATAGCATATTTGGCACTGTTTGCGTTTATGCCCTTCCCTACCAGTTGTTCCATGGGCCATACGTATGACTTACTTACAGTTACAAAAAATTCTTAGCTAAAGAGGCGGTAAGGCTTAGCTAACGAGGCCGTACGGCTTAGCTAACGAGGCCGTACGGCTTTGCTAACGAGGCTGTGTTTTCATTGAAAAAATAGTTTTACATTAAAAAACATTTTTACATTTAAAAACGCTTAGGCTTAGGCAAAAGTTTACGCTAACTAGGTCGTACGGCTTAGGCTAACAAGACCGTACCGTAAGACCGTCAACGGAATGTTTTGGTCCGTAGGAAGAAGCTGTGAAGCAAACAGTTTTTAAATTCCCACACAAAAACTTTGAGAAGAAAACGCTTTTAAAAGCGGTTTACGTTTAGCTTCTTTCGTTCGACATCTTTCACTGTGACTCACCATTGACACAAAATGTAATATTTTGCTTAGAACTGCATTCAAACCAAGGTTTTTAATAAAGTTTCTCTGGAAAATAGTTCGTCCTCTTTTACTGAACTTATCGTCTCTGATTCACAGAGCTCAATAATTAGGTCTGTTTGAAAAAAGGTTATTACTTTCTCCACTTATAACACCTTACAGTTACAATAGCTCTTCAAGATGACTATATACAATGTTAGTTTTCGAGGCTAGAGCTGAGGCTGAGACACAAAAGGACAGCACAACTAGCTTTGTTAAATAATGTAATGAACTGCAGATCGATCGGAAAAAAGAGAAGTTCAGTCTCTCATTTCAAATTTCCTACAATGTGAAGAACGGTCGACGAGAATCGACTTCTTCTAGTACCTCTTTCATTTCATCAAACTATCGAGTTCGAAATTGGTCTGTAGCACAACTAAGAAATTTATTTCTAGATCAAAAATTTTTTGAAGGGGTTTTTTTATATAAAAAAAAGAAACGTTTCCAAACATGATTTCAAGTGCGTCTAGGTAGAAACAAAGTTCAAGTAAAATACCCGTTCATCGATGTTCTCGGTATCCTGCCAGTCTGCTCCAAAGACTTGATCGATTCGTTCTGCATTGCGCATCACAAAGAGGAGGCGCTCGTGGTCGTTTTTGTGTCTCGATATGAGGGTCCACAGCGTCTTCGTAAGCAAGGGCGCAGGAACCTGATCCATGTCTCAGAAACTTCCAGATCAACCCAGGAATGGTTAGATGGTGTTCTTTCTCGACTCTACTGCTCCTCACGCACTACCTTCATCTCACCCTTTTACATCGAATCATCCCTAAACTCCTTACAAATGGAATGAAAGAAAATTTTCAATGCTAAAACTATGCTCAAGTTTTCTATGAGAACAAGACAATTGTTCAATCATTCTGTAAAGACAAAGCGAAAAGCTCCTTGAATTAGTCCAGTTTGTTTCGACTCACAAGAGCTGCTTCCCACTGGTTCTTCTTTTGACAATCTTGCAGCGGCGTTTCGATGCACCTTTTTTGGTAGTCCGAAGCGACTTTGTCACATTGATCTCATCCGTTGAACCCTAGTGACGATTCTCGTTCATGATTTCAAAAAAGTAAGTAATTTAAACGATGGAAAGTAAGATTTTAAGTCGGAAGATTATTATAGGCTTATGTTCGAATGGACAATAAGACACCTCAAAACGGGATAGGAAACGCATATTCTTCCATGACTTGGAATACTGATTATGTCTAATGATAAATGTGTCACCACTAATCATTGCAATTTAGGAGAGGAACAGGGGAGGCGACTGCTTCTCACCGTGAGAAGATTGTAAAATGAAACGGAGGAATCTAGATAGATTATGTCATATCGCCGACGGCTCGATAGTGATAAGGAATGAAAAATTTACATAAAACATGGAATAATCATGGAGCGTTGAATTCAAAAAGTACTTTTCTAGTAGGAAGAGAGCAGTTTCATATGCTCTATAGGGTTCCATGACATTTGGCCCCGCGAACATTCGCACTGAACATTTCATGGAATTTTTCAAAAAAAGTAGGTATATTATTGCCTCATGAACTCTGTCCTCACTATTGAAAAAAAGAAAATTGGTTCGTCGGGTCCTGTGGTATAGCGCGTTAAATGACGATTTACTGAATACTTCATTTTCACCCTGTTTATTATGAAGTTTAATGTGATGGTGATGTTAGAAGAACATACTTGAATTGGTTTTTCGAGTTCAGACGACGAGGTTTCACTGAATTCAGATGATACAATTTTATTTGCGGCGCAAGTGCTTGAGATAATTGGGATAATTGGAGGGGGGATGTTATACTTTACTTGGAAAGGGGGAGATGTACTACTGTATCTAATACACCCTTTTCTCGTTTATAACCGACGGGTTCACTCAAGTTGATCGGCAAAAAAATTATAATGTGAGATTTTTTTTCCATGCGGTCTCGTTCCTAAGCCGTACATCCTCGTTAGCGTAACCTTAGCCTGAGCCTTAGCGAATAAAAACGTTGAAAATTCGTGAAAACAGCTAAGACAATCCATTTAAATAGACGGGTTCAAACATTAATAATGTGGCTAATTCTCCCATACGACCATATTTCTAAGCGGTATGATCTACAAAGGGCAAAATACTTTCAAATCCTATTCTCTAGCGGTCGACTTGGTTGCCTGATATTTATTGCAAAACTACTACCGCTCTACTTAACTTTTTACCTTGGGTTTTCTTCACGTTTTTCAGTGAAGAAGTATACTACAATAAGCTGCTTCGAAAAAAATCAGACACTTCTATTTTTTGTTGTCACTCGAAGATGAGTGTGAGAGACAGGAAACAACATAATTATTATTCAAATGCTCAGAGTTATGCTCCATTCACGACGCTTTCGCTTCATGAGCATGCGTGACTAAGAGAACGAGGCAATTGAGCCTTTATAAGCACTATCGCACGGAATAGCAATGTGTCACCGTGGTGTAATGGTTAACACGCTCGCTCCCAGATAGAGGAGAGATGGTTGCATGGGTTCGAGTCCCCCCGGTGACTAGCTTTTTTCCGTGCGGTGGTTTGATCAATAAATATTATTATTTTATAATATACGTATCACTAACGTGTTCTTGATGTTTATCGAAAAAGAACGTAGAAAGTAAAGACACGATGAGTACAAGGTAGCCCATATATTCTGCAACGCGTTTGCACACGTGCACGGCACCTTTTGAGTCTTCCCTCCTTGTTGTTCAGAGTTAGGATGGGAGCCTTTTTAGTACGATATTGGGTGAGCCTCAAATCCTCTTTAACGATTCTTTGAAGAGTCGTGTGTGATAAGTTAATATCGGAGGTCATTTTTTCAATGCTTCGCATACTCGCTTTCGCCTAAGCACTTCGACCAACTCGCTTTCTCACGGCCTCAATTTAGTTGGGAGGCTGTCAGAAAGAATTTCGTTAGCGCACTAATCGAGGACCACCTGTTCGAGGCAAGTCAGCAAGTGTACCTACCAGTTCAAACCGTTTGATTGTTCTCCAGACGAGATTGCGAGAGACGTTGAGATTTTTATCGATGCGCGTAATCAATCGACCAAGTTTGGGCAGGTCCAGAATGGAAGAGCATGTTTTTTTAGCTGTCATTATTCTTTTGAACATGTAACAAGTAAATTTGAAACCTAACCATGTATATAAAAACACGTAGAAAAAATGTCTGTGAAAATTGAAGCTCATCGTGCACTATAAAATTAATTTTGAAGTTCAAAAGAAGGGTTGCAGAATAGATGGGCCACCCTGTAGAACACAGATTCGGTCGTACAGTCACAATCTTGCTAGAGACGTGTTTTCAAAGTTTTTTTGAGTGTAGAATTGGAAACAGAGAAAGCCTACAGTTGTTGGTTTTCTTGCCTGTGAACATCGAAACTGAATTCCCTTTTTTTTTAAAGAGCTGTCAATCTGATGGTTAATCTAGTAATTTACCGATTGTTTCATAACTTTTGTTGATTTTATTTTAGTGCCTCTTTAGTTCCAGGTTTTCAATTTGATGAATTTAATTTAGGAATTCTTCCCGAACTTCGCTTGAACTTAAGAAAGAACATGAGAATTTCTTCATACCATTGAGATCTTAAAAGAAATTATATCTTAAAACATGAGGTTGGTATGAGACGAGAAATTCTTGTGACATCAGAATGAGTATCTGCAACAAAGGTCACTCGCCGACGCTCAAGAACTAAGTATTAATTGATGTTCGAAAAATTAGACCCGCAAAGTTGAAACTTAGAAATATGACCATTAAAACTTTCACGGGTCGTAACTTTAAGAATGAATAACTTCGAAAACAATTTATCATTTAATATTTTCCAGTTAAGTCAATATGGCGAATTTCGTATGAGAGAAGAAAAACTGTCAAAAAGACGGAAAATTTGAAATTTAATAAAAAAAATTTTTCATATACTCGAATACAACAAAAAAATGAAAAAAAGTAACATCAAAATTTCTTTTTTCAAGATGAAAACATTCACTTTAACAATCCGTAAAAAATTATCGTGCTGAATCCTTTTCTCCCTAAATTTTCTTTTCAAATGGGGCGAAAATTATGTTTCTTCACTGAAAGACGTGAGGGAAATCCAAGAAAAAATTAAGTAGAGGGGTAGAAGTTTGTATTGAATAACAAGCTACCAAGTCGACCGCTAAAGAATGGGATTTGAAAGGATTTTGCCCTTTGTAGATCATACCGCTTAGGAACATGGTCGTATGGAAGAATCAGCCACGCTATTGATGTTTGAAATTTAATTTCCTAATTAAATGAATTGTCTTAGCTGTTTTCAGGTATTTTTCATCGTTTTTATTCGCTTAGGCTGAGGCAAAGGTTACGCTAACGTCTCTCTTCTGTCTTAATCGTGAAATCTGGAGTTACGCTGCATTCATGACGCAATCGCTTGATAAGCATGCGTGACTAAGAGAACAAGGCATATGAGCCTTTCATATAACACTATCGCACGGAATAGCAATGTGTCCCCGTGGTGTAATGGTAACACGCGCTCCCGGTTTGAGTCGAGATGGTCTGGGTTCGATCCCGCACGGTGGACTAGCTTTTTTCTGTGCAATAGTTCAATCATTTGCCATCTTAACCAGGCGTCACTGCCTTTAAACTGTGTAACTTGGCATTTGAAGATTTATCATTCATCTTCCATCTCTCTTCTGTCTTAATCGTGAGCTCTGGAGTTACGCTGCATTCATGACGCAATCGCTTGATAAGCATGCGTGACTAAGAGAACAAGGCATATGAGCCTTTCATATAACACTATCGCACGGAATAGCAATGTGTCCCCGTGGTGTAATGGTAACACGCGCTCCCGGTTTGAGTCGAGATGGTCTGGGTTCGATCCCGCACGGTGGACTAGCTTTTTTCTGTGCGATAGTTCAATCATTTGTCATCTTAACCAGGCGTCACTGCCTTTAAACTGTGTAACTTAGCATTTGAAGATTTATCATTCATCTTCCATCTCTCTTCTGAAAGCATTTGAAGAATCCTGAACTCTGGAGTTACGCTGCATTCATGAAGCAATCGCTTGGTAAGCATGCATGACTAAGAGAACAAGGCATATGAGCCTTTCATATAACAGTATCGCACGGAATAGCAATGTGTCCCCGTGGTGTAATGGTAACACGCGCTCCCGGTTTGATTCGAGATGGTCTGGGTTCGATCCCGCACGGTGGACTAGCTTTTTTCTGTGCGATAGTTCAATCATTTGCCATCTTAACCAGGCGTCACTGCCTTTAAACTGTGTAACTTAGCATTTGAAGATTTATCATTCATCTTCCATCTCTCTTCTGTCTTAATCGTGAACTCTGGAGTTACGCTGCATTCATGACGCAATCGCTTGATAAGCATGCGTGACTAAGAGAACAAGGCATATGAGCCTTTCATATAACACTATCGCACGGAATAGCAATGTGTCCCCGTGGTGTAATGGTAACACGCGCTCCCGGTTTGAGTCGAGATGGTCTGGGTTCGATCCCGCACGGTGGACTAGCTTTTTTCTGTGCGATAGTTCAATCATTTGTCATCTTAACCAGGCGTCACTGCCTTTAAACTGTGTAACTTAGCATTTGAAGATTTATCATTCATCTTCCATCTCTCTTCTGAAAGCATTTGAAGAATCCTGAACTCTGGAGTTACGCTGCATTCATGACGCAATCGCTTGATAAGCATGCATGACTAAGAGAACAAGGCATATGAGCCTTTCATAAAACACTATCGCACGGAATAGCAATGTGTCCCCGTGGTGTAATGGTAACACGCGCTCCCAGTTTGATTCGAGATGGTCTGGGTTCGATCCCGCACGGTGGACTAGCTTTTTTCTGTGCGATAGTTCAATCATTTGCCATCTTAACCAGGCGTCACTGCCTTTAAACTGTGTAACTTAGCATTTGAAGATTTATCATTCATCTTCCATCTCTCTTCTGTCTTAATCGTGAACTCTGGAGTTACGCTGCATTCATGACGCAATCGCTTGATAAGCATGCGTGACTAAGAGAACAAGGCATATGAGCCTTTCATATAACACTATCGCACGGAATAGCAATGTGTCCCCGTGGTGTAATGGTAACACGCGCTCCCGGTTTGATTCGAGATGGTCTGGGTTCGATCCCGCACGGTGGACTAGCGTTTTTCTGTGCGATAGTTCAATCATTTGTCATCTTAACCAGGCGTCACTGCCTTTAAACTGTGTAACTTAGCATTTGAAGATTTATCATTCGTCTTCCATCTCTCTTCTGTCTTAATCGTGAAATCTGGAGTTACGCTGCATTCATGACGCAATCGCTTGATAAGCATGCGTGACTAAGAGAACAAGGCATATGAGCCTTTCATATAAAACTATCGCACGGAATAGCAATGTGTCCCCGTGGTGTAATGGTAACACGCGCTCCCGGTTTGAGTCGAGATGGTCTGGGTTCGATCCCGCACGGTGGACTAGCTTTTTTCTGTGCGATAGTTCAATCATTTGTCATCCCTATTGTTTCTGACTAATGGCTTTAATACACTGCCACTGTATTACCTCACCTTCTTCTTTTTCATTTCTTAATTTTATCATATATAAAAATCCATGTTATATTGTTTTTATATTTCGATTCCACGTTAAACATACACATGTACATGGAAATAAAGAATGAATGAATGAATGAATCTTAACCACGCGTCACTGCCTTTAAACTGTGTAACTTAGCATTTGAAGATTTATCATTCATCTTCCATCTCTCTTCTGTCTTAATCGTGAAATCTGGAGTTACGCTGCATTCATGACGCAATCGCTTGATAAGCATGCGTGACTAAGAGAACAAGGCATATGAGCCTTTCATATAACACTATCGCACGGAATAGCAATGTTTCCCCGTGGTGTAATGGTAACACGCGCTCCCGGTTTGAGTCGAGATGGTCTGGGTTCGATCCCGCACGGTGGACTAGCTTTTTTCTGTGCGATAGTTCAATCATTTGTCATCTTAACCAGGCGTCACTGCCTTTAAACTGTGTAACTTAGCATTTGAAGATTTATCATTCGTCTTCCATCTCTCTTCTGTCTTAATCGTGAAATCTGGAGTTACGCTGCATTCATGACGCAATCGCTTGATAAGCATGCGTGACTAAGAGAACAAGGCATATGAGCCTTTCATATAACACTATCGCACGGAATAGCAATGTGTCCCCGTGGTGTAATGGTAACACGCGCTCCCGGTTTGAGTCGAGATGGTCTGGGTTCGATCCCGCACGGTGGACTAGCTTTTTTCTGTGCGATAGTTCAATCATTTGTCATCTTAACCAGGCGTCACTGCCTTTAAACTGTGTAACTTAGCATTTGAAGATTTATCATTCATCTTCCATCTCTCTTCTGTCTTAATCGTGAACTCTGGAGTTACGCTGCATTCATGACGCAATCGCTTGATAAGCATGCGTGACTAAGAGAACAAGGCATATGAGCCTTTCATATAACACTATCGCACGGAATAGCAATGTGTCCCCGTGGTGTAATGGTAACACGCGCTCCCGGTTTGAGTCGAGATGGTCTGGGTTCGATCCCGCACGGTGGACTAGCTTTTTTCTGTGCGATAGTTCAATCATTTGTCATCCCTATTGTTTCTGACTAATGGCTTTAATACACTGCCACTGTATTACCTCACCTTCTTCTTTTTCATTTCTTAATTTTATCATATATAAAAATCCATGTTATATTGTTTTTATATTTCGATTCCACGTTAAACATACACATGTACATGGAAATAAAGAATGAATGAATGAATGAATCTTAACCAGGCGTCACTGCCTTTAAACTGTGTAACTTAGCATTTGAAGATTTATCATTCATCTTCCATCTCTCTTCTGTCTTAATCGTGAAATCTGGAGTTACGCTGCATTCATGACGCAATCGCTTGATAAGCATGCGTGACTAAGAGAACAAGGCATATGAGCCTTTCATATAACACTATCGCACGGAATAGCAATGTTTCCCCGTGGTGTAATGGTAACACGCGCTCCCGGTTTGAGTCGAGATGGTCTGGGTTCGATCCCGCACGGTGGACTAGCTTTTTTCTGTGCGATAGTTCAATCATTTGTCTTCTTAACCAGGCGTCACTGCCTTTAAACTGTGTAACTTAGCATTTGAAGATTTATCATTCATCTTCCATCTCTCTTCTGTCTTAATCGTGAACTCTGGAGTTACGCTGCATTCATGACGCAATCGCTTGATAAGCATGCGTGACTAAGAGAACAAGGCATATGAGCCTTTCATATAACACTATCGCACGGAATAGCAATGTGTCCCCGTGGTGTAATGGTAACACGCGCTCCCGGTTTGAGTCGAGATGGTCTGGGTTCGATCCCGCACGGTGGACTAGCTTTTTTCTGTGCGATAGTTCAATCATTTGTCATCCCTATTGTTTCTGACTAATGGCTTTAATACACTGCCACTGTATTACCTCACCTTCTTCTTTTTCATTTCTTAATTTTATCATATATAAAAATCCATGTTATATTGTTTTTATATTTCGATTCCACGTTAAACATACACATGTACATGGAAATAAAGAATGAATGAATGAATGAATCTTAACCAGGCGTCACTGCCTTTAAACTGTGTAACTTAGCATTTGAAGATTTATCATTCATCTTCCATCTCTCTTCTGTCTTAATCGTGAAATCTGGAGTTACGCTGCATTCATGACGCAATCGCTTGATAAGCATGCGTGACTAAGAGAACAAGGCATATGAGCCTTTCATATAACACTATCGCACGGAATAGCAATGTTTCCCCGTGGTGTAATGGTAACACGCGCTCCCGGTTTGAGTCGAGATGGTCTAGGTTCGATCCCGCACGGTGGACTAGCTTTTTTCTGTGCGATAGTTCAATCATTTGTCATCTTAACCAGGCGTCACTGCCTTTAAACTGTGTAACTTAGCATTTGAAGATTTATCATTCATCTTCCATCTCTCTTCTGTCTTAATCGTGAACTCTGGAGTTACGCTGCATTCATGACGCAATCGCTTGATAAGCATGCGTGACTAAGAGAACAAGGCATATGAGCCTTTCATATAACACTATCGCACGGAATAGCAATGTGTCCCCGTGGTGTAATGGTAACACGCGCTCCCGGTTTGATTCGAGATGGTCTGGGTTCGATCCCGCACGGTGGACTAGCGTTTTTCTGTGCGATAGTTCAATCATTTGTCATCTTAACCAGGCGTCACTGCCTTTAAACTGTGTAACTTAGCATTTGAAGATTTATCATTCGTCTTCCATCTCTCTTCTGTCTTAATCGTGAAATCTGGAGTTACGCTGCATTCATGACGCAATCGCTTGATAAGCATGCGTGACTAAGAGAACAAGGCATATGAGCCTTTCATATAACACTATCGCACGGAATAGCAATGTGTCCCCGTGGTGTAATGGTAACACGCGCTCCCGGTTTGAGTCGAGATGGTCTGGGTTCGATCCCGCACGGTGGACTAGCTTTTTTCTGTGCGATAGTTCAATCATTTGTCATCCCTATTGTTTCTGACTAATGGCTTTAATACACTGCCACTGTATTACCTCACCTTCTTCTTTTTCATTTCTTAATTTTATCATATATAAAAATCCATGTTATATTGTTTTTATATTTCGATTCCACGTTAAACATACACATGTACATGGAAATAAAGAATGAATGAATGAATGAATCTTAACCACGCGTCACTGCCTTTAAACTGTGTAACTTAGCATTTGAAGATTTATCATTCATCTTCCATCTCTCTTCTGTCTTAATCGTGAAATCTGGAGTTACGCTGCATTCATGACGCAATCGCTTGATAAGCATGCGTGACTAAGAGAACAAGGCATATGAGCCTTTCATATAACACTATCGCACGGAATAGCAATGTTTCCCCGTGGTGTAATGGTAACACGCGCTCCCGGTTTGAGTCGAGATGGTCTGGGTTCGATCCCGCACGGTGGACTAGCTTTTTTCTGTGCGATAGTTCAATCATTTGTCATCTTAACCAGGCGTCACTGCCTTTAAACTGTGTAACTTAGCATTTGAAGATTTATCATTCGTCTTCCATCTCTCTTCTGTCTTAATCGTGAAATCTGGAGTTACGCTGCATTCATGACGCAATCGCTTGATAAGCATGCGTGACTAAGAGAACAAGGCATATGAGCCTTTCATATAACACTATCGCACGGAATAGCAATGTGTCCCCGTGGTGTAATGGTAACACGCGCTCCCGGTTTGAGTCGAGATGGTCTGGGTTCGATCCCGCACGGTGGACTAGCTTTTTTCTGTGCGATAGTTCAATCATTTGTCATCTTAACCAGGCGTCACTGCCTTTAAACTGTGTAACTTAGCATTTGAAGATTTATCATTCATCTTCCATCTCTCTTCTGTCTTAATCGTGAACTCTGGAGTTACGCTGCATTCATGACGCAATCGCTTGATAAGCATGCGTGACTAAGAGAACAAGGCATATGAGCCTTTCATATAACACTATCGCACGGAATAGCAATGTGTCCCCGTGGTGTAATGGTAACACGCGCTCCCGGTTTGAGTCGAGATGGTCTGGGTTCGATCCCGCACGGTGGACTAGCTTTTTTCTGTGCGATAGTTCAATCATTTGTCATCCCTATTGTTTCTGACTAATGGCTTTAATACACTGCCACTGTATTACCTCACCTTCTTCTTTTTCATTTCTTAATTTTATCATATATAAAAATCCATGTTATATTGTTTTTATATTTCGATTCCACGTTAAACATACACATGTACATGGAAATAAAGAATGAATGAATGAATGAATCTTAACCAGGCGTCACTGCCTTTAAACTGTGTAACTTAGCATTTGAAGATTTATCATTCATCTTCCATCTCTCTTCTGTCTTAATCGTGAAATCTGGAGTTACGCTGCATTCATGACGCAATCGCTTGATAAGCATGCGTGACTAAGAGAACAAGGCATATGAGCCTTTCATATAACACTATCGCACGGAATAGCAATGTTTCCCCGTGGTGTAATGGTAACACGCGCTCCCGGTTTGAGTCGAGATGGTCTGGGTTCGATCCCGCACGGTGGACTAGCTTTTTTCTGTGCGATAGTTCAATCATTTGTCATCTTAACCAGGCGTCACTGCCTTTAAACTGTGTAACTTAGCATTTGAAGATTTATCATTCATCTTCCATCTCTCTTCTGTCTTAATCGTGAACTCTGGAGTTACGCTGCATTCATGACGCAATCGCTTGATAAGCATGCGTGACTAAGAGAACAAGACATATGAGCCTTTCATATAACACTATCGCACGGAATAGCAATGTGTCCCCGTGGTGTAATGGTAACACGCGCTCCCGGTTTGATTCGAGATGGTCTGGGTTCGATCCCGCACGGTGGATTAGCGTTTTTCTGTGCGATAGTTCAATCATTTGTCATCTTGACCAGGCGTCACTGCCTTTAAACTGTGTAACTTAGCATTTGAAGATTTATCATTCATCTTCCATCTCTCTTCTGTCTTAATCGTGAACTCTGGAGTTACGCTGCATTCATGACGCAATCGCTTGATAAGCATGCGTGACTAAGAGAACAAGGCATATGAGCCTTTCATATAACACTATCGCACGGAATAGCAATGTTTCCCCGTGGTGTAATGGTAACACGCGCTCCCGGTTTGAGTCGAGATGGTCTGGGTTCGATCCCGCACGGTGGACTAGCTTTTTTCTGTGCGATAGTTCAATCATTTGTCATCTTAACCAGGCGTCACTGCCTTTAAACTGTGTAACTTAGCATTTGAAGATTTATCATTCATTTTCCATCTCTCTTCTGTCTTAATCGTGAACTCTGGAGTTACGCTGCATTCATGACGCAATCGCTTGATAAGCATGCGTGACTAAGAGAACAAGACATATGAGCCTTTCATATAACACTATCGCACGGAATAGCAATGTGTCCCCGTGGTGTAATGGTAACACGCGCTCCCGGTTTGATTCGAGATGGTCTGGGTTCGATCCCGCACGGTGGATTAGCGTTTTTCTGTGCGATAGTTCAATCATTTGTCATCTTAACCAGGCGTCACTGCCTTTAAACTGTGTAACTTAGCATTTGAAGATTTATCATTCATCTTCCATCTCTCTTCTGTCTTAATCGTGAACTCTGGAGTTACGCTGCATTCATGACGCAATCGCTTGATAAGCATGCGTGACTAAGAGAACAAGGCATATGAGCCTTTCATATAACACTATCGCACGGAATAGCAATGTGTCCCCGTGGTGTAATGGTAACACGCGCTCCCGGTTTGAGTCGAGATGGTCTGGGTTCGATCCCGCACGGTGGACTAGCTTTTTTCTGTGCGATAGTTCAATCATTTGTCATCCCTATTGTTTCTGACTAATGGCTTTAATACACTGCCACTGTATTACCTCACCTTCTTCTTTTTCATTTCTTAATTTTATCATATATAAAAATCCATGTTATATTGTTTTTATATTTCGATTCCACGTTAAACATACACATGTACATGGAAATAAAGAATGAATGAATGAATGAATCTTAACCAGGCGTCACTGCCTTTAAACTGTGTAACTTAGCATTTGAAGATTTATCATTCATCTTCCATCTCTCTTCTGTCTTAATCGTGAAATCTGGAGTTACGCTGCATTCATGACGCAATCGCTTGATAAGCATGCGTGACTAAGAGAACAAGGCATATGAGCCTTTCATATAACACTATCGCACGGAATAGCAATGTGTCCCCGTGGTGTAATGGTAACACGCGCTCCCGGTTTGAGTGGAGATGGTCTGGGTTCGATCCCGCACGGTGGACTAGCTTTTTTCTGTGCGATAGTTCAATCATTTGTCATCTTAACCAGGCGTCACTGCCTTTAAACTGTGTAACTTAGCATTTGAAGATTTATCATTCATCTTCCATCTCTCTTCTGTCTTAATCGTGAACTCTGGAGTTACGCTGCATTCATGACGCAATCGCTTGATAAGCATGCGTGACTAAGAGAACAAGGCATATGAGCCTTTCATATAACACTATCGCACGGAATAGCAATGTGTCCCCGTGGTGTAATGGTAACACGCGCTCCCGGTTTGAGTCGAGATGGTCTGGGTTCGATCCCGCACGGTGGACTAGCTTTTTTCTGTGCGATAGTTCAATCATTTGTCATCCCTATTGTTTCTGACTAATGGCTTTAATACACTGCCACTGTATTACCTCACCTTCTTCTTTTTCATTTCTTAATTTTATCATATATAAAAATCCATGTTATATTGTTTTTATATTTCGATTCCACGTTAAACATACACATGTACATGGAAATAAAGAATGAATGAATGAATGAATCTTAACCAGGCGTCACTGCCTTTAAACTGTGTAACTTAGCATTTGAAGATTTATCATTCATCTTCCATCTCTCTTCTGTCTTAATCGTGAAATCTGGAGTTACGCTGCATTCATGACGCAATCGCTTGATAAGCATGCGTGACTAAGAGAACAAGGCATATGAGCCTTTCATATAACACTATCGCACGGAATAGCAATGTGTCCCCGTGGTGTAATGGTAACACGCGCTCCCGGTTTGAGTCGAGATGGTCTGGGTTCGATCCCGCACGGTGGACTAGCTTTTTTCTGTGCGATAGTTCAATCATTTGTCATCTCAACCAGGCGTCACTGCCTTTAAACTGTGTAACTTAGCATTTGAAGATTTATCATTCATCTTCCATCTCTCTTCTGTCTTAATCGTGAACTCTGGAGTTACGCTGCATTCATGACGCAATCGCTTGATAAGCATGCGTGACTAAGAGAACAAGGCATATGAGCCTTTCATATAACACTATCGCACGGAATAGCAATGTGTCCCCGTGGTGTAATGGTAACACGCGCTCCCGGTTTGAGTCGAGATGGTCTGGGTTCGATCCCGCACGGTGGACTAGCTTTTTTCTGTGCGATAGTTCAATCATTTGTCATCCCTATTGTTTCTGACTAATGGCTTTAATACACTGCCACTGTATTACCTCACCTTCTTCTTTTTCATTTCTTAATTTTATCATATATAAAAATCCATGTTATATTGTTTTTATATTTCGATTCCACGTTAAACATACACATGTACATGGAAATAAAGAATGAATGAATGAATGAATCTTAACCAGGCGTCACTGCCTTTAAACTGTGTAACTTAGCATTTGAAGATTTATCATTCATCTTCCATCTCTCTTCTGTCTTAATCGTGAAATCTGGAGTTACGCTGCATTCATGACGCAATCGCTTGATAAGCATGCGTGAATAAGAGAACAAGGCATATGAGCCTTTCATATAACACTATCGCACGGAATAGCAATGTGTCCCCGTGGTGTAATGGTAACACGCGCTCCCGGTTTGAGTCGAGATGGTCTGGGTTCGATCCCGCACGGTGGACTACCTTTTTTCTGTGCGATAGTTCAATCATTTGTCATCTTAACCAGGCGTCACTGCCTTTAAACTGTGTAACTTAGCATTTGAAGATTTATCATTCATCTTCCATCTCTCTTCTGTCTTAATCGTGAACTCTGGAGTTACGCTGCATTCATGACGCAATCGCTTGATAAGCATGCGTGACTAAGAGAACAAGGCATATGAGCCTTTCATATAACACTATCGCACGGAATAGCAATGTGTCCCCGTGGTGTAATGACTAGCTTTTTTCTGTGCGATAGTTCAATCATTTGTCATCCCTATTGTTTCTGACTAATGGCTTTAATACACTGCCACTGTATTACCTCACCTTCTTCTTTTTCATTTCTTAATTTTTTCATATATAAAAATCCATGTTATATTGTTTTTATATTTCGATTCCACGTTAAACATACACATGTACATGGAAATAAAGAATGAATGAATGAATGAATCTTAACCAGGCGTCACTGCCTTTAAACTGTGTAACTTAGCATTTGAAGATTTATCATTCATCTTCCATCTCTCTTCTGTCTTAATCGTGAAATCTGGAGTTACGCTGCATTCATGACGCAATCGCTTGATAAGCATGCGTGACTAAGAGAACAAGGCATATGAGCCTTTCATATAACACTATCGCACGGAATAGCAATGTGTCCCCGTGGTGTAATGGTAACACGCGCTCCCGGTTTGAGTCGAGATGGTCTGGGTTCGATCCCGCACGGTGGACTAGCTTTTTTCTGTGCGATAGTTCAATCATTTGTCATCTTAACCAGGCGTCACTGCCTTTAAACTGTGTAACTTAGCATTTGAAGATTTATCATTCATCTTCCATCTCTCTTCTGTCTTAATCGTGAACTCTGGAGTTACGCTGCATTCATGACGCAATCGCTTGATAAGCATGCGTGACTAAGAGAACAAGGCATATGAGCCTTTCATATAACACTATCGCACGGAATAGCAATGTGTCCCCGTGGTGTAATGGTAACACGCGCTCCCGGTTTGAGTCGAGATGGTCTGGGTTCGATCCCGCACGGTGGACTAGCTTTTTTCTGTGCGATAGTTCAATCATTTGTCATCCCTATTGTTTCTGACTAATGGCTTTGATACACTGCCACTGTATTACCTCACCTTCTTCTTTTTCATTTCTTAATTTTATCATATATAAAAATCCATGTTATATTGTTTTTATATTTCGATTCCACGTTAAACATACACATGTACATGGAAATAAAGAATGAATGAATGAATGAATCTTAACCAGGCGTCACTGCCTTTAAACTGTGTAACTTAGCATTTGAAGATTTATCATTCATCTTCCATCTCTCTTCTGTCTTAATCGTGAAATCTGGAGTTACGCTGCATTCATGACGCAATCGCTTGATAAGCATGCGTGACTAAGAGAACAAGGCATATGAGCCTTTCATATAACACTATCGCACGGAATAGCAATGTGTCCCCGTGGTGTAATGGTAACACGCGCTGCCGGTTTGAGTCGAGATGGTCTGGGTTCGATCCCGCACGGTGGACTAGCTTTTTTCTGTGCGATAGTTCAATCATTTGTCATCTTAACCAGGCGTCACTGCCTTTAAACTGTGTAACTTAGCATTTGAAGATTTATCATTCATCTTCCATCTCTCTTCTGTCTTAATCGTGAACTCTGGAGTTACGCTGCATTCATGACGCAATCGCTTGATAAGCATGCGTGACTAAGAGAACAAGGCATATGAGCCTTTCATATAACACTATCGCACGGAATAGCAATGTGTCCCCGTGGTGTAATGACTAGCTTTTTTCTGTGCGATAGTTCAATCATTTGTCATCCCTATTGTTTCTGACTAATGGCTTTAATACACTGCCACTGTATTACCTCACCTTCTTCTTTTTCATTTCTTAATTTTTTCATATATAAAAATCCATGTTATATTGTTTTTATGTTTCGATTCCACGTTAAACATACACATGTACATGGAAATAAAGAATGAATGAATGAATGAATCTTAACCAGGCGTCACTGCCTTTAAACTGTGTAACTTAGCATTTGAAGATTTATCATTCATCTTCCATCTCTCTTCTGTCTTAATCGTGAAATCTGGAGTTACGCTGCATTCATGACGCAATCGCTTGATAAGCATGCGTGACTAAGAGAACAAGGCATATGAGCCTTTCATATAACACTATCGCACGGAATAGCAATGTGTCCCCGTGGTGTAATGGTAACACGCGCTCCCGGTTTGAGTCGAGATGGTCTGGGTTCGATCCCGCACGGTGGACTAGCTTTTTTCTGTGCGATAGTTCAATCATTTGTCATCTTAACCAGGCGTCACTGCCTTTAAACTGTGTAACTTAGCATTTGAAGATTTATCATTCATCTTCCATCTCTCTTCTGTCTTAATCGTGAACTCTGGAGTTACGCTGCATTCATGACGCAATCGCTTGATAAGCATGCGTGACTAAGAGAACAAGGCATATGAGCCTTTCATATAACACTATCGCACGGAATAGCAATGTGTCCCCGTGGTGTAATGGTAACACGCGCTCCCGGTTTGAGTCGAGATGGTCTGGGTTCGATCCCGCACGGTGGACTAGCTTTTTTCTGTGCGATAGTTCAATCATTTGTCATCCCTATTGTTTCTGACTAATGGCTTTAATACACTGCCACTGTATTACCTCACCTTCTTCTTTTTCATTTCTTAATTTTATCATATATAAAAATCCATGTTAAGCATACCTTTGGCGAATAAATTTTTTTTTCTAAATTTTTTTTTCTTCTCGTTTTTTTTGTTGTTTAATGTCTACCTTATAAGTGTATGCGACAACAAGCATACCTTTGGCGAATAAAGTGAATTGAATTGAATTGTTTTTATATTTCGATTCCACGTTAAACATACACATGTACATGGAAATAAAGAATGAATGAATGAATGAATCTTAACCAGGCGTCACTGCCTTTAAACTGTGTAACTTAGCATTTGAAGATTTATCATTCATCTTCCATCTCTCTTCTGTCTTAATCGTGAAATCTGGAGTTACGCTGCATTCATGACGCAATCGCTTGATAAGCATGCGTGACTAAGAGAACAAGGCATATGAGCCTTTCATATAACACTATCGCACGGAATAGCAATGTGTCCCCGTGGTGTAATGGTAACACGCGCTGCCGGTTTGAGTCGAGATGGTCTGGGTTCGATCCCGCACGGTGGACTAGCTTTTTTCTGTGCGATAGTTCAATCATTTGTCATCCCTATTGTTTCTGACTAATGGCTTTAATACACTGCCACTGTATTACCTCACCTTCTTCTTTTTCATTTCTTAATTTTATCATATATAAAAATCCATGTTATATTGTTTTTATATTTCGATTCCACGTTAAACATACACATGTACATGGAAATAAAGAATGAATGAATGAATGAATGAATCTTAACCAGGCGTCACTGCCTTTAAACTGTGTAACTTAGCATTTGAAGATTTATCATTCATCTTCCATCTCTCTTCTGTCTTAATCGTGAAATCTGGAGTTACGCTGCATTCATGACGCAATCGCTTGATAAGCATGCGTGACTAAGAGAACAAGGCATATGAGCCTTTCATATAACACTATCGCACGGAATAGCAATGTGTCCCCGTGGTGTAATGGTAACACGCGCTCCCGGTTTGAGTCGAGATGGTCTGGGTTCGATCCCGCACGGTGGACTAGCTTTTTTCTGTGCGATAGTTCAATCATTTGTCATCCCTATTGTTTCTGACTAATGGCTTTAATACACTGCCACTGTATTACCTCACCTTCTTCTTTTTCATTTCTTAATTTTATCATATATAAAAATCCATGTTATATTGTTTTTATATTTCGATTCCACGTTAAACATACACATGTACATGGAAATAAAGAATGAATGAATGAATGAATCTTAACCAGGCGTCACTGCCTTTAAACTGTGTAACTTAGCATTTGAAGATTTATCATTCATCTTCCATCTCTCTTCTGTCTTAATCGTGAACTCTGGAGTTACGCTGCATTCATGACGCAATCGCTTGATAAGCATGCGTGACTAAGAGAACAAGGCATTTGAGCCTTTCATATAACACTATCGCACGGAATAGCAATGTGTCCCCGTGGTGTAATGGTAACACGCGCTCCCGGTTTGAATCGAGATGGTCTGGGTTCGATCCCGCACGGTGGACTAGCTTTTTTCTGTGCGATAGTTCAATCATTTGTCATCCCTATTGTTTCTGACTAATGGCTTTAATACACTGCCACTGTATTACCTCACCTTCTTCTTTTTCATTTCTTAATTTTATCATATATAAAAATCCATGTTATATTGTTTTTATATTTCGATTCCACGTTAAACATACACATGTACATGGAAATAAAGAATGAATGAATGAATGAATCTTAACCAGGCGTCACTGCCTTTAAACTGTGTAACTTAGCATTTGAAGATTTATCATTCATCTTCCATCTCTCTTCTGTCTTAATCGTGAACTCTGGAGTTACGCTGCATTCATGACGCAATCGCTTGATAAGCATGCGTGACTAAGAGAACAAGGCATTTGAGCCTTTCATATAACACTATCGCACGGAATAGCAATGTGTCCCCGTGGTGTAATGGTAACACGCGCTCCCGGTTTGAATCGAGATGGTCTGGGTTCGATCCCGCACGGTGGACTAGCTTTTTTCTGTGCGATAGTTCAATCATTTGTCATCCCTATTGTTTCTGACTAATGGCTTTAATACACTGCCACTGTATTACCTCACCTTCTTCTTTTTCATTTCTTAATTTTTTCATATATAAAAATCCATGTTATATTGTTTTTATATTTCGATTCCACGTTAAACATACACATGTACATGGAAATAAAGAATGAATGAATGAATGAA
This sequence comes from Allodiplogaster pararmata, assembly GCA_964056735.1. Taxonomy (NCBI): domain Eukaryota; kingdom Metazoa; phylum Nematoda; class Chromadorea; order Rhabditida; family Diplogasteridae; genus Allodiplogaster; species Allodiplogaster pararmata. The sequence continues at coordinate 34,489,445 of OZ057404.1, read as the reverse complement.
TCTTAACCAGGCGTCACTGCCTTTAAACTGTGTAACTTAGCATTTGAAGATTTATCATTCATCTTCCATCTCTCTTCTGTCTTAATCGTGAAATCTGGAGTTACGCTGCATTCATGACGCAATCGCTTGATAAGCATGCGTGACTAAGAGAACAAGGCATATGAGCCTTTCATATAACACTATCGCACGGAATAGCAATGTGTCCCCGTGGTGTAATGGTAACACGCGCTCCCGGTTTGAATCGAGATGGTCTGGGTTCGATCCCGCACGGTGGACTAGCTTTTTTCTGTGCGATAGTTCAATCATTTGTCATCCCTATTGTTTCTGACTAATGGCTTTAATACACTGCCACTGTATTACCTCACCTTCTTCTTTTTCATTTCTTAATTTTATCATATATAAAAATCCATGTTATATTGTTTTTATATTTCGATTCCACGTTAAACATACACATGTACATGGAAACAAAGAATGAATGAATGAATGAATCTTAACCAGGCGTCACTGCCTTTAAACTGTGTAACTTAGCAATTGAAGATTTATCATTCATCTTCCATCTCTCTTCTGTCTTAATCGTGAACTCTGGAGTTACGCTGCATTCATGACGCAATCGCTTGATAAGCATGCGTGACTAAGAGAACAAGGCATTTGAGCCTTTCATATAACACTATCGCACGGAATAGCAATGTGTCCCCGTGGTGTAATGGTAACACGCGCTCCCGGTTTGAATCGAGATGGTCTGGGTTCGATCCCGCACGGTGGACTAGCTTTTTTCTGTGCGATAGTTCAATCATTTGTCATCCCTATTGTTTCTGACTAATGGCTTTAATACACTGCCACTGTATTACCTCACCTTCTTCTTTTTCATTTCTTAATTTTATCATATATAAAAATCCATGTTATATTGTTTTTATATTTCGATTCCACGTTAAACATACACATGTACATGGAAATAAAGAATGAATGAATGAATGAATCTTAACCAGGCGTCACTGCCTTTAAACTGTGTAACTTAGCATTTGAAGATTTATCATTCATCTTCCATCTCTCTTCTGTCTTAATCGTGAAATCTGGAGTTACGCTGCATTCATGACGCAATCGCTTGATAAGCATGCGTGACTAAGAGAACAAGGCATATGAGCCTTTCATATAACACTATCGCACGGAATAGCAATGTGTCCCCGTGGTGTAATGGTAACACGCGCTCCCGGTTTGAATCGAGATGGTCTGGGTTCGATCCCGCACGGTGGACTAGCTTTTTTCTGTGCGATAGTTCAATCATTTGTCATCCCTATTGTTTCTGACTAATGGCTTTAATACACTGCCACTGTATTACCTCACCTTCTTCTTTTTCATTTCTTAATTTTATCATATATAAAAATCCATGTTATATTGTTTTTATATTTCGATTCCACGTTAAACATACACATGTACATGGAAATAAAGAATGAATGAATGAATGAATCTTAACCAGGCGTCACTGCCTTTAAACTGTGTAACTTAGCATTTGAAGATTTATCATTCATCTTCCATCTCTCTTCTGTCTTAATCGTGAACTCTGGAGTTACGCTGCATTCATGACGCAATCGCTTGATAAGCATGCGTGACTAAGAGAACAAGGCATTTGAGCCTTTCATATAACACTATCGCACGGAATAGCAATGTGTCCCCGTGGTGTAATGGTAACACGCGCTCCCGGTTTGAATCGAGATGGTCTGGGTTCGATCCCGCACGGTGGACTAGCTTTTTTCTGTGCGATAGTTCAATCATTTGTCATCCCTATTGTTTCTGACTAATGGCTTTAATACACTGCCACTGTATTACCTCACCTTCTTCTTTTTCATTTCTTAATTTTATCATATATAAAAATCCATGTTATATTGTTTTTATATTTCGATTCCACGTTAAACATACACATGTACATGGAAATAAAGAATGAATGAATGAATGAATCTTAACCAGGCGTCACTGCCTTTAAACTGTGTAACTTAGCATTTGAAGATTTATCATTCATCTTCCATCTCTCTTCTGTCTTAATCGTGAACTCTGGAGTTACGCTGCATTCATGACGCAATCGCTTGATAAGCATGCGTGACTAAGAGAACAAGGCATTTGAGCCTTTCATATAACACTATCGCACGGAATAGCAATGTGTCCCCGTGGTGTAATGGTAACACGCGCTCCCGGTTTGAATCGAGATGGTCTGGGTTCGATCCCGCACGGTGGACTAGCTTTTTTCTGTGCGATAGTTCAATCATTTGTCATCCCTATTGTTTCTGACTAATGGCTTTAATACACTGCCACTGTATTACCTCACCTTCTTCTTTTTCATTTCTTAATTTTATCATATATAAAAATCCATGTTATATTGTTTTTATATTTCGATTCCACGTTAAACATACACATGTACATGGAAATAAAGAATGAATGAATGAATGAATCTTAACCAGGCGTCACTGCCTTTAAACTGTGTAACTTAGCAATTGAAGATTTATCATTCATCTTCCATCTCTCTTCTGTCTTAATCGTGAACTCTGGAGTTACGCTGCATTCATGACGCAATCGCTTGATAAGCATGCGTGACTAAGAGAACAAGGCATTTGAGCCTTTCATATAACACTATCGCACGGAATAGCAATGTGTCCCCGTGGTGTAATGGTAACACGCGCTCCCGGTTTGAATCGAGATGGTCTGGGTTCGATCCCGCACGGTGGACTAGCTTTTTTCTGTGCGATAGTTCAATCATTTGTCATCCCTATTGTTTCTGACTAATGGCTTTAATACACTGCCACTGTATTACCTCACCTTCTTCTTTTTCATTTCTTAATTTTATCATATATAAAAATCCATGTTATATTGTTTTTATATTTCGATTCCACGTTAAACATACACATGTACATGGAAATAAAGAATGAATGAATGAATGAATCTTAACCAGGCGTCACTGCCTTTAAACTGTGTAACTTAGCATTTGAAGATTTATCATTCATCTTCCATCTCTCTTCTGTCTTAATCGTGAAATCTGGAGTTACGCTGCATTCATGACGCAATCGCTTGATAAGCATGCGTGACTAAGAGAACAAGGCATATGAGCCTTTCATATAACACTATCGCACGGAATAGCAATGTGTCCCCGTGGTGTAATGGTAACACGCGCTCCCGGTTTGAGTCGAGATGGTCTGGGTTCGATCCCGCACGGTGAACTAGCTTTTTTCTGTGCGATAGTTCAATCATTTGTCATCTTAACCAGGCGTCACTGCCTTTAAACTGTGTAACTTAGCATTTGAAGATTTATCATTCATCTTCCATCTCTCTTCTGTCTTAATCGTGAACTCTGGAGTTACGCTGCATTCATGACGCAATCGCTTGATAAGCATGCGTGACTAAGAGAACAAGGCATATGAGCCTTTCATATAACATTATCGCACGGAATAGCAATGTGTCCCCGTGGTGTAATGGTAACACGCGCTCCCGGTTTGAGTCGAGATGGTCTGGGTTCGATCCCGCACGGTGGACTAGCTTTTTTCTGTGCGATAGTTCAATCATTTGTCATCCCTATTGTTTCTGACTAATGGCTTTAATACACTGCCACTGTATTACCTCACCTTCTTCTTTTTCATTTCTTAATTTTATCATATATAAAAATCCATGTTATATTGTTTTTATATTTCGATTCCACGTTAAACATACACATGTACATGGAAATAAAGAATGAATGAATGAATGAATCTTAACCAGGCGTCACTGCCTTTGAACTGTGTAACTTAGCATTTGAAGATTTATCATTCATCTTCCATCTCTCTTCTGTCTTAATCGTGAACTCTGGAGTTACGCTGCATTCATGACGCAATCGCTTGATAAGCATGCGTGACTAAGAGAACAAGGCATTTGAGCCTTTCATATAACACTATCGCACGGAATAGCAATGTGTCCCCGTGGTGTAATGGTAACACGCGCTCCCGGTTTGAATCGAGATGGTCTGGGTTCGATCCCGCACGGTGGACTAGCTTTTTTCTGTGCGATAGTTCAATCATTTGTCATCCCTATTGTTTCTGACTAATGGCTTTAATACACTGCCACTGTATTACCTCACCTTCTTCTTTTTCATTTCTTAATTTTATCATATATAAAAATCCATGTTATATTGTTTTTATATTTCGATTCCACGTTAAACATACACATGTACATGGAAATAAAGAATGAATGAATGAATGAATCTTAACCAGGCGTCACTGCCTTTAAACTGTGTAACTTAGCATTTGAAGATTTATCATTCATCTTCCATCTCTCTTCTGTCTTAATCGTGAAATCTGGAGTTACGCTGCATTCATGACGCAATCGCTTGATAAGCATGCGTGACTAAGAGAACAAGGCATATGAGCCTTTCATATAACACTATCGCACGGAATAGCAATGTGTCCCCGTGGTGTAATGGTAACACGCGCTCCCGGTTTGAGTCGAGATGGTCTGGGTTCGATCCCGCACGGTGAACTAGCTTTTTTCTGTGCGATAGTTCAATCATTTGTCATCTTAACCAGGCGTCACTGCCTTTAAACTGTGTAACTTAGCATTTGAAGATTTATCATTCATCTTCCATCTCTCTTCTGTCTTAATCGTGAACTCTGGAGTTACGCTGCATTCATGACGCAATCGCTTGATAAGCATGCGTGACTAAGAGAACAAGGCATATGAGCCTTTCATATAACACTATCGCACGGAATAGCAATGTGTCCCCGTGGTGTAATGGTAACACGCGCTCCCGGTTTGAGTCGAGATGGTCTGGGTTCGATCCCGCACGGTGGACTAGCTTTTTTCTGTGCGATAGTTCAATCATTTGTCATCCCTATTGTTTCTGACTAATGGCTTTAATACACTGCCACTGTATTACCTCACCTTCTTCTTTTTCATTTCTTAATTTTATCATATATAAAAATCCATGTTATATTGTTTTTATATTTCGATTCCACGTTAAACATACACATGTACATGGAAACAAAGAATGAATGAATGAATGAATCTTAACCAGGCGTCACTGCCTTTAAACTGTGTAACTTAGCAATTGAAGATTTATCATTCATCTTCCATCTCTCTTCTGTCTTAATCGTGAACTCTGGAGTTACGCTGCATTCATGACGCAATCGCTTGATAAGCATGCGTGACTAAGAGAACAAGGCATTTGAGCCTTTCATATAACACTATCGCACGGAATAGCAATGTGTCCCCGTGGTGTAATGGTAACACGCGCTCCCGGTTTGAATCGAGATGGTCTGGGTTCGATCCCGCACGGTGGACTAGCTTTTTTCTGTGCGATAGTTCAATCATTTGTCATCCCTATTGTTTCTGACTAATGGCTTTAATACACTGCCACTGTATTACCTCACCTTCTTCTTTTTCATTTCTTAATTTTATCATATATAAAAATCCATGTTATATTGTTTTTATATTTCGATTCCACGTTAAACATACACATGTACATGGAAATAAAGAATGAATGAATGAATGAATCTTAACCAGGCGTCACTGCCTTTAAACTGTGTAACTTAGCATTTGAAGATTTATCATTCATCTTCCATCTCTCTTCTGTCTTAATCGTGAAATCTGGAGTTACGCTGCATTCATGACGCAATCGCTTGATAAGCATGCGTGACTAAGAGAACAAGGCATATGAGCCTTTCATATAACACTATCGCACGGAATAGCAATGTGTCCCCGTGGTGTAATGGTAACACGCGCTCCCGGTTTGAGTCGAGATGGTCTGGGTTCGATCCCGCACGGTGAACTAGCTTTTTTCTGTGCGATAGTTCAATCATTTGTCATCTTAACCAGGCGTCACTGCCTTTAAACTGTGTAACTTAGCATTTGAAGATTTATCATTCATCTTCCATCTCTCTTCTGTCTTAATCGTGAACTCTGGAGTTACGCTGCATTCATGACGCAATCGCTTGATAAGCATGCGTGACTAAGAGAACAAGGCATATGAGCCTTTCATATAACACTATCGCACGGAATAGCAATGTGTCCCCGTGGTGTAATGGTAACACGCGCTCCCGGTTTGAGTCGAGATGGTCTGGGTTCGATCCCGCACGGTGGACTAGCTTTTTTCTGTGCGATAGTTCAATCATTTGTCATCCCTATTGTTTCTGACTAATGGCTTTAATACACTGCCACTGTATTACCTCACCTTCTTCTTTTTCATTTCTTAATTTTATCATATATAAAAATCCATGTTATATTGTTTTTATATTTCGATTCCACGTTAAACATACACATGTACATGGAAACAAAGAATGAATGAATGAATGAATCTTAACCAGGCGTCACTGCCTTTAAACTGTGTAACTTAGCATTTGAAGATTTATCATTCATCTTCCATCTCTCTTCTGTCTTAATCGTGAAATCTATAGTTACGCTGCATTCATGACGCAATCGCTTGATAAGCATGCGTGACTAAGAGAACAAGGCATATGAGCCTTTCATATAACACTATCGCACGGAATAGCAATGTGTCCCCGTGGTGTAATGGTAACACGCGATCCCGGTTTGAGTCGAGATGGTCTGGGTTCGATCCCGCACGGTGGACTAGCTTTTTTCTGTGCGATAGTTCAATCATTTGTCATCTTAACCAGGCGTCACTGCCTTTAAACTGTGTAACTTAGCATTTGAAGATTTATCATTCATCCTGCATCTCTCTTCAGTCTTAATCGTGAACTCTGGAGTTACGCTGCATTCATGACGCAATCGCTTGATAAGCATGCGTGACTAAGAGAACAAGGCATATGAAGCCTTTCATATAACACTATCGCACGGAATAGCAATGTGTCCCCCGTGGTGTAATGGTAACACGCCGCTCCCGGTTTGAGTCGAGATGGTCTGGGTTCGATCCCGCACGGTGGACTAGCTTTTTTCTGTGCGATAGTTCAATCATTTGTCATCCCTATTGTTTCTGACTAATGGCTTTAATACACTGCCACTGTATTACCTCACATTCTTCTTTTTCATTTCTTAATTTTATCATATATAAAAATCCATGTTATATTGTTTTTATATTTCGATTCCACGTTAAACATACACATGTACATGGAAATAAAGAATGAATGAATGAATGAATCTTAACCAGTGCGTCACTGCCTTTAAACTGTGTAACTTAGCATTTGAAGATTTATCATTCATCTTCCATCTCTCTTCTGTCTTAATCGTGAAATCAGGAGTTACGCTGCATTCATGACGCAATCGCTTGATAAGCATGCGTGACTAAGAGAACAAGGCATATGAGCCTTTCATATAACACTATCGCACGGAATAGCAATGTGTCCCCGTGGTGTAATGGTAACACGCGCTCCCGGGTTTGACTCGAGATGGTCTGGGTTCGATCCCGCAACGGTGGACTAGCTTTTTTCTGTGCGATAGTTCAATCATTTGTCATCTTAACCAGGCGTCACTGCTTTAAACTGTGTAACTTAGCATTTGAAGATTTATCATTCATCTTCCATCTCTCTTCTGTCTTAATCGTGAACTCTGGAGTTACGCTGCATTCATGACGCAATCGCTTGATAAGCATGCGTGACTAAGAGAACAAGGCATATGAGCCTTTTCATATAACACTATCGCACGGAATAGCAATGTGTCCCCGTGGTGTAATGGTAACACGCGCTCCCGGTTTGAGTCGAGATGGTCTGGGTTCGATCCCGCACGGTGGACTAGCTTTTTTCTGTGCGATAGTTCAATCAATTTGTCATCTTAACCAGGCGTCACTGCCTTTAAACTGTGTAACTTAGCATTTGAAGATTTATCATTCATCTTCCATCTCTCTTCTGTCTTAATCGTGAAATCTGGAGTTACGCTGCATTCATGACGCAATCGCTTGATAAGCATGCGTGACTAAGAGAACAAGGCATATGAGCCTTTCATATAACACTATCGCACGGAATAGCAATGTGTCCCCGTGGTGTAATGGTACACGCGCTCCCGGTTTGAGTCGAGATGGTCTGGGTTCGATCCCGCACGGTGGACTAGCTTTTTTCTGTGCGATAGTTCAATCATTTGTCATCTTAACCAGGCGTCACTGCCTTTAAACTGTGTAACTTAGCATTTGAAGATTTATCATTCATCTTCCATCTCTCTTCTGTCTTAATCGTGAACTCTGGAGTTACGCTGCATTCATGACGCAATCGCTTGATAAGCATGCGTGACTAAGAGAACAAGGCATATGAGCCTTTCATATAAACACTATCGCACGGAAATAGCAATGTGTCTGCGGGATCGAACCCAGACCATCTCGACTCAAACCGGGAGGCGCGTGTTACCATTACACCACGGGGACACATTGCTATTCCGTGCGATAGTGTTATATGAAAGGCTCATATGCCTTGTTCTCTTAGTCGCGCATGCTTATCAAGCGATTGCGTCATGAATGCAGCGTAACTCCAGAGTTCACGATTAAGACAGAAGAGAGATGGAAGATGAATGATAAATCTTCAAATGCTAAGTTACACAGTTTAAAGGCAGTGACGCCTGGTTAAGATGACAAATGATTG
>OZ057404.1:34446793-34480711 GCA_964056735.1 Allodiplogaster pararmata | reverse complement strand
ACTTAGCATTTGAAGATAATTCATTCGTCTTCCATCTCTCTTCTGTCTTAATCGTGAAATCTGGAGTTACGCTGCATTCATGACGCAATCGCTTGATAAGCATGCGTGACTGAGAGAACAAGGCATATGAGCCTTTCATATAACACTATCGCACGGAATAGCAATGTGTCCCCGTGGTGTAATGGTAACACGCGCTCCCGGTTTGAGTCGAGATGGTCTGGGTTCGATCCCGCACGGTGGACTAGCTTTTTTCTGTGCGATAGTTCAATCATTTGCCATCTTAACCAGGCGTCACTGCCTTTAAACTGTGTAACTTAGCATTTGAAGATTTATCATTCATCTTCCATCTCTCTTCTGTCTTAATCGTGAACTCTGGAGTTACGCTGCATTCATGACGCAATCGCTTGATAAGCATGCGTGACTAAGAGAACAAGGCATATGAGCCTTTCATATAACACTATCGCACGGAATAGCAATGTGTCCCCGTGGTGTAATGGTAACACGCGCTCCCGGTTTGAGTCGAGATGGTCTGGGTTCGATCCCGCACGGTGGACTAGCTTTTTTCTGTGCGATAGTTCAATCATTTGTCTTCTTAACCAGGCGTCACTGCCTTTAAACTGTGTAACTTAGCATTTGAAGATTTATCATTCATCTTCCATCTCTCTTCTGTCTTAATCGTGAACTCTGGAGTTACGCTGCATTCATGACGCAATCGCTTGATAAGCATGCGTGACTAAGAGAACAAGGCATATGAGCCTTTCATATAACACTATCGCACGGAATAGCAATGTGTCCCCGTGGTGTAATGGTAACACGCGCTCCCGGTTTGAGTCGAGATGGTCTGGGTTCGATCCCGCATGGTGGACTAGCTTTTTTCTGTGCGATAGTTCAATCATTTGTCATCTTAACCAGGCGTCACTGTCTTTAAACTGTGTAACTTAGCATTTGAAGATTTATCATTCATCTTCCATCTCTCTTCTGTCTTAATCGTGAACTCTGGAGTTACGCTGCATTCATGACGCAATCGCTTGATAAGCATGCATGACTAAGAGAACAAGGCATATGAGCCTTTCATATAACACTATCGCACGGAATAGCAATGTGTCCCCGTGGTGTAATGGTAACACGCGCTCCCGGTTTGATTCGAGATGGTCTGGGTTCGATCCCGCACGGTGGACTAGCGTTTTTCTGTGCGATAGTTCAATCATTTGTCATCTTAACCAGGCGTCTTTGCCTTTAAACTGTGTAACTTAGCATTTGAAGATTTATCATTCGTCTTCCATCTCTCTTCTGTCTTAATCGTGAAATCTGGAGTTACGCTGCATTCATGACGCAATCGCTTGATAAGCATGCGTGACTAAGAGAACAAGGCATATGAGCCTTTCATATAACACTATCGCACGGAATAGCAATGTGTCCCCGTGGTGTAATGGTAACACGCGCTCCCGGTTTGAGTCGAGATGGTCTGGGTTCGATCCCGCACGGTGGACTAGCTTTTTTCTGTGCGATAGTTCAATCATTTGTCATCCCTATTGTTTCTGACTAATGGCTTTAATACACTGCCACTGTATTACCTCACCTTCTTCTTTTTCATTTCTTAATTTTATCATATATAAAAATCCATGTTATATTGTTTTTATATTTCGATTCCACGTTAAACATACACATGTACATGGAAATAAAGAATGAATGAATGAATGAATCTTAACCAGGCGTCACTGCCTTTAAACTGTGTAACTTAGCATTTGAAGATTTATCATTCATCTTCCATCTCTCTTCTGTCTTAATCGTGAAATCTGGAGTTACGCTGCATTCATGACGCAATCGCTTGATAAGCATGCGTGACTAAGAGAACAAGGCATATGAGCCTTTCATATAACACTATCGCACGGAATAGCAATGTGTCCCCGTGGTGTAATGGTAACACGCGCTCCCGGTTTGAGTCGAGATGGTCTGGGTTCGATCCCGCACGGTGGACTAGCTTTTTTCTGTGCGATAGTTCAATCATTTGTCATCTTAACCAGGCGTCAATGCCTTTAAACTGTGTAACTTAGCATTTGAAGATTTATCATTCATCTCCCATCTCTCTTCTGTCTTAATCGTGAACTCTGGAGTTACGCTGCATTCATGACGCAATCGCTTGATAAGCATGCGTGACTAAGAGAACAAGGCATATGAGCCTTTCATATAACACTATCGCACGGAATAGCAATGTGTCCCCGTGGTGTAATGGTAACACGCGCTCCCGGTTTGATTCGAGATGGTCTGGGTTCGATCCCGCACGGTGGATTAGCGTTTTTCTGTGCGACAGTTCAATCATTTGTCATCTTAACCAGGCGTCACTGCCTTTAAACTGTGTAACTTAGCATTTGAAGATTTATCATTCATCTTCCATCTCTCTTCTGTCTTAATCGTGAACTCTGGATTTACGCTGCATTCATGACGCAATCGCTTGATAAGCATGCGTGACTAAGAGAACAAGGCATATGATCCTTTCATATAACACTATCGCACGGAATAGCAATGTGTCCCCGTGGTGTAATGGTAACACGCGCTCCCGGTTTGAGTCGAGATGGTCTGGGTTCGATCCCGCACGGTGGACTAGCTTTTTTCTGTGCGATAGTTCAATTATTTGTCATCCCTATTGTTTCTGACTAATGGCTTTAATACACTGCCACTGTATTACCTCACCTTCTTCTTTTTCATTTCTTAATTTTATCATATATAAAAATCCATGTTATATTGTTTTTATATTTCGATTCCACGTTAAACATACACATGTACATGGAAATAAAGAATGAATGAATGAATGAATCTTAACCAGGCGTCACTGCCTTTAAACTGTGTAACTTAGCATTTGAAGATTTATCATTCATCTTCCATCTCTCTTCTGTCTTAATCGTGAAATCTGGAGTTACGCTGCATTCATGACGCAATCGCTTGATAAGCATGCGTGACTAAGAGAACAAGGCATATGAGCCTTTCATATAACACTATCGCACGGAATAGCAATGTGTCCCCGTGGTGTAATGGTAACACGCGCTCCCGGTTTGAGTCGAGATGGTCTGGGTTCGATCCCGCACGGTGGACTAGCTTTTTTCTGTGCGATAGTTCAATCATTTGTCATCTTAACCAGGCGTCACTGCCTTTAAACTGTGTAACTTAGCATTTGAAGATTTATCATTCATCTTCCATCTCTCTTCTGTCTTAATCGTGAACTCTGGAGTTACGCTGCATTCATGACGCAATCGCTTGATAAGCATGCGTGACTAAGAGAACAAGGCATATGAGCCTTTCATATAACACTATCGCACGGAATAGCAATGTGTCCCCGTGGTGTAATGGTAACACGCGCTCCCGGTTTGAGTCGAGATGGTCTGGGTTCGATCCCGCACGGTGGACTAGCTTTTTTCTGTGCGATAGTTCAATCATTTGTCATCCCTATTGTTTCTGACTAATGGCTTTAATACACTGCCACTGTATTACCTCACCTTCTTCTTTTTCATTTCTTAATTTTATCATATATAAAAATCCATGTTATATTGTTTTTATATTTCGATTCCACGTTAAACATACACATGTACATGGAAATAAAGAATGAATGAATGAATGAATCTTAACCAGGCGTCACTGCCTTTAAACTGTGTAACTTAGCATTTGAAGATTTATCATTCATCTTCCATCTCTCTTCTGTCTTAATCGTGAAATCTGGAGTTACGCTGCATTCATGACGCAATCGCTTGATAAGCATGCGTGACTAAGAGAACAAGGCATATGAGCCTTTCATATAACACTATCGCACGGAATAGCAATGTGTCCCCGTGGTGTAATGGTAACACGCGCTCCCGGTTTGAGTCGAGATGGTCTGGGTTCGATCCCGCACGGTGGACTAGCTTTTTTCTGTGCGATAGTTCAATCATTTGTCATCTTAACCAGGCGTCAATGCCTTTAAACTGTGTAACTTAGCATTTGAAGATTTATCATTCATCTCCCATCTCTCTTCTGTCTTAATCGTGAACTCTGGAGTTACGCTGCATTCATGACGCAATCGCTTGATAAGCATGCGTGACTAAGAGAACAAGGCATATGAGCCTTTCATATAACACTATCGCACGGAATAGCAATGTGTCCCCGTGGTGTAATGGTAACACGCGCTCCCGGTTTGATTCGAGATGGTCTGGGTTCGATCCCGCACGGTGGATTAGCGTTTTTCTGTGCGATAGTTCAATCATTTGTCATCTTAACCAGGCGTCACTGCCTTTAAACTGTGTAACTTAGCATTTGAAGATTTATCATTCATCTTCCATCTCTCTTCTGTCTTAATCGTGAACTCTGGATTTACGCTGCATTCATGACGCAATCGCTTGATAAGCATGCGTGACTAAGAGAACAAGGCATATGAGCCTTTCATATAACACTATCGCACGGAATAACAATGTGTCCCCGTGGTGTAATGGTAACACGCGCTCCCGGTTTGAGTCGAGATGGTCTGGGTTCGATCCCGCACGGTGGACTAGCTTTTTTCTGTGCGATAGTTCAATCATTTGTCATCCCTATTGTTTCTGACTAATGGCTTTAATACACTGCCACTGTATTACCTCACCTTCTTCTTTTTCATTTCTTAATTTTATCATATATAAAAATCCATGTTATATTGTTTTTATATTTCGATTCCACGTTAAACATACACATGTACATGGAAATAAAGAATGAATGAATGAATGAATCTTAACCAGGCGTCACTGCCTTTAAACTGTGTAACTTAGCATTTGAAGATTTATCATTCATCTTCCATCTCTCTTCTGTCTTAATCGTGAAATCTGGAGTTACGCTGCATTCATGACGCAATCGCTTGATAAGCATGCGTGACTAAGAGAACAAGGCATATGAGCCTTTCATATAACACTATCGCACGGAATAGCAATGTGTCCCCGTGGTGTAATGGTAACACGCGCTCCCGGTTTGAGTCGAGATGGTCTGGGTTCGATCCCGCACGGTGGACTAGCTTTTTTCTGTGCGATAGTTCAATCATTTGTCATCTTAACCAGGCGTCACTGCCTTTAAACTGTGCAACTTAGCATTTGAAGATTTATCATTCATCTTCCATCTCTCTTCTGTCTTAATCGTGAACTCTGGAGTTACGCTGCATTCATGACGCAATCGCTTGATAAGCATGCGTGACTAAGAGAACAAGGCATATGAGCCTTTCATATAACACTATCGCACGGAATAGCAATGTGTCCCCGTGGTGTAATGGTAACACGCGCTCCCGGTTTGAGTCGAGATGGTCTGGGTTCGATCCCGCACGGTGGACTAGCTTTTTTCTGTGCGATAGTTCAATCATTTGTCATCCCTATTGTTTCTGACTAATGGCTTTAATACACTGCCACTGTATTACCTCACCTTCTTCTTTTTCATTTCTTAATTTTATCATATATAAAAATCCATGTTATATTGTTTTTATATTTCGATTCCACGTTAAACATACACATGTACATGGAAATAAAGAATGAATGAATGAATGAATCTTAACCAGGCGTCACTGCCTTTAAACTGTGTAACTTAGCATTTGAAGATTTATCATTCATCTTCCATCTCTCTTCTGTCTTAATCGTGAAATCTGGAGTTACGCTGCATTCATGACCCAATCGCTTGATAAGCATGCGTGACTAAGAGAACAAGGCATATGAGCCTTTCATATAACACTATCGCACGGAATAGCAATGTGTCCCCGTGGTGTAATGGTAACACGCGCTCCCGGTTTGAGTCGAGATGGTCTGGGTTCGATCCCGCACGGTGGACTAGCTTTTTTCTGTGCGATAGTTCAATCATTTGTCATCTTAACCAGGCGTCACTGCCTTTAAACTGTGCAACTTAGCATTTGAAGATTTATCATTCATCTTCCATCTCTCTTCTGTCTTAATCGTGAACTCTGGAGTTACGCTGCATTCATGACGCAATCGCTTGATAAGCATGCGTGACTAAGAGAACAAGGCATATGAGCCTTTCATATAACACTATCGCACGGAATAGCAATGTGTCCCCGTGGTGTAATGGTAACACGCGCTCCCGGTTTGAGTCGAGATGGTCTGGGTTCGATCCCGCACGGTGGACTAGCTTTTTTCTGTGCGATAGTTCAATCATTTGTCATCCCTATTGTTTCTGACTAATGGCTTTAATACACTGCCACTGTATTACCTCACCTTCTTCTTTTTCATTTCTTAATTTTATCATATATAAAAATCCATGTTATATTGTTTTTATATTTCGATTCCACGTTAAACATACACATGTACATGGAAATAAAGAATGAATGAATGAATGAATCTTAACCAGGCGTCACTGCCTTTAAACTGTGTAACTTAGCATTTGAAGATTTATCATTCATCTTCCATCTCTCTTCTGTCTTAATCGTGAAATCTGGAGTTACGCTGCATTCATGACCCAATCGCTTGATAAGCATGCGTGACTAAGAGAACAAGGCATATGAGCCTTTCATATAACACTATCGCACGGAATAGCAATGTGTCCCCGTGGTGTAATGGTAACACGCGCTCCCGGTTTGAGTCGAGATGGTCTGGGTTCGATCCCGCACGGTGGACTAGCTTTTTTCTGTGCGATAGTTCAATCATTTTTCATCTTAACCAGGCGTCACTGCCTTTAAACTGTGTAACTTAGCATTTGAAGATTTATCATTCATCTTCCATCTCTCTTCTGTCTTAATCGTGAACTCTGGAGTTACGCTGCATTCATGACGCAATCGCTTGATAAGCATGCGTGACTAAGAGAACAAGGCATATGAGCCTTTCATATAACACTATCGCACGGAATAGCAATGTGTCCCCGTGGTGTAATGGTAACACGCGCTCCCGGTTTGAGTCGAGATGGTCTGGGTTCGATCCCGCACGGTGGACTAGCTTTTTTCTGTGCGATAGTTCAATCATTTGTCATCCCTATTGTTTCTGACTAATGGCTTTAATACACTGCCACTGTATTACCTCACCTTCTTCTTTTTCATTTCTTAATTTTATCATATATAAAAATCCATGTTATATTGTTTTTATATTTCGATTCCACGTTAAACATACACATGTACATGGAAATAAAGAATGAATGAATGAATGAATCTTAACCAGGCGTCACTGCCTTTAAACTGTGTAACTTAGCATTTGAAGATTTATCATTCATCTTCCATCTCTCTTCTGTCTTAATCGTGAACTCTGGAGTTACGCTGCATTCATGACGCAATCGCTTGATAAGCATGCGTGACTAAGAGAACAAGGCATATGAGCCTTTCATATAACACTATCGCACGGAATAGCAATGTGTCCCCGTGGTGTAATGGTAACACGCGCTCCCGGTTTGAGTCGAGATGGTCTGGGTTCGATCCCGCACGGTGGACTAGCTTTTTTCTGTGCGATAGTTCAATCATTTGTCATCCCTATTGTTTCTGACTAATGGCTTTAATACACTGCCACTGTATTACCTCACCTTCTTCTTTTTCATTTCTTAATTTTATCATATATAAAAATCCATGTTATATTGTTTTTATATTTCGATTCCACGTTAAACATACACATGTACATGGAAATAAAGAATGAATGAATGAATGAATCTTAACCAGGCGTCACTGCCTTTAAACTGTGTAACTTAGCATTTGAAGATTTATCATTCATCTTCCATCTCTCTTCTGTCTTAATCGTGAAATCTGGAGTTACGCTGCATTCATGACCCAATCGCTTGATAAGCATGCGTGACTAAGAGAACAAGGCATATGAGCCTTTCATATAACACTATCGCACGGAATAGCAATGTGTCCCCGTGGTGTAATGGTAACACGCGCTCCCGGTTTGAGTCGAGATGGTCTGGGTTCGATCCCGCACGGTGGACTAGCTTTTTTCTGTGCGATAGTTCAATCATTTTTCATCTTAACCAGGCGTCACTGCCTTTAAACTGTGTAACTTAGCATTTGAAGATTTATCATTCATCTTCCATCTCTCTTCTGTCTTAATCGTGAACTCTGGAGTTACGCTGCATTCATGACGCAATCGCTTGATAAGCATGCGTGACTAAGAGAACAAGGCATATGAGCCTTTCATATAACACTATCGCACGGAATAGCAATGTGTCCCCGTGGTGTAATGGTAACACGCGCTCCCGGTTTGAGTCGAGATGGTCTGGGTTCGATCCCGCACGGTGGACTAGCTTTTTTCTGTGCGATAGTTCAATCATTTGTCATCCCTATTGTTTCTGACTAATGGCTTTAATACACTGCCACTGTATTACCTCACCTTCTTCTTTTTCATTTCTTAATTTTATCATATATAAAAATCCATGTTATATTGTTTTTATATTTCGATTCCACGTTAAACATACACATGTACATGGAAATAAAGAATGAATGAATGAATGAATCTTAACCAGGCGTCACTGCCTTTAAACTGTGTAACTTAGCATTTGAAGATTTATCATTCATCTTCCATCTCTCTTCTGTCTTAATCGTGAAATCTGGAGTTACGCTGCATTCATGACGCAATCGCTTGATAAGCATGCGTGACTAAGAGAACAAGGCATATGAGCCTTTCATATAACACTATCGCACGGAATAGCAATGTGTCCCCGTGGTGTAATGGTAACACGCGCTCCCGGTTTGAGTCGAGATGGTCTGGGTTCGATCCCGCACGGTGGACTAGCTTTTTTCTGTGCGATAGTTCAATCATTTGTCATCTTAACCAGGCGTCACTGCCTTTAAACTGTGTAACTTAGCATTTGAAGATTTATCATTCATCTTCCATCTCTCTTCTGTCTTAATCTTGAACTCTGGAGTTACGCTGCATTCATGACGCAATCGCTTGATAAGCATGCGTGACTAAGAGAACAAGGCATATGAGCCTTTCATATAACACTATCGCACGGAATAGCAATGTGTCCCCGTGGTGTAATGGTAACACGCGCTCCCGGTTTGAGTCGAGATGGTCTGGGTTCGATCCCGCACGGTGGACTAGCTTTTTTCTGTGCGATAGTTCAATCATTTGTCATCCCTATTGTTTCTGACTAATGGCTTTAATACACTGCCACTGTATTACCTCACCTTCTTCTTTTTCATTTCTTAATTTTATCATATATAAAAATCCATGTTTTATTGTTTTTATATTTCGATTCCACGTTAAACATACACATGTACATGGAAATAAAGAATGAATGAATGAATCTTAACCAGGCGTCACTGCCTTTAAACTGTGTAACTTAGCATTTGAAGATTTATCATTCATCTTCCATCTCTCTTCTGTCTTAATCGTGAAATCTGGAGTTACGCTGCATTCATGACGCAATCGCTTGATAAGCATGCGTGACTAAGAGAACAAGGCATATGAGCCTTTCATATAACACTATCGCACGGAATAGCAATGTGTCCCCGTGGTGTAATGGTAACACGCGCTCCCGGTTTGAGTCGAGATGGTCTGGGTTCGATCCCGCACGGTGGACTAGCTTTTTTCTGTGCGATAGTTCAATCATTTGTCATCTTAACCAGGCGTCACTGCCTTTAAACTGTGTAACTTAGCATTTGAAGATTTATCATTCATCTTCCATCTCTCTTCTGTCTTAATCGTGAACTCTGGAGTTACGCTGCATTCATGACGCAATCGCTTGATAAGCATGCGTGACTAAGAGAACAAGGCATATAAGCCTTTCATATAACACTATCGCACGGAATAGCAATGTGTCCCCGTGGTGTAATGGTAACACGCGCTGCCGGTTTGAGTCGAGATGGTCTGGGTTCGATCCCGCACGGTGGACTAGCTTTTTTCTGTGCGATAGTTCAATCATTTGTCATCCCTATTGTTTCTGACTAATGGCTTTAATACACTGCCACTGTATTACCTCACCTTCTTCTTTTTCATTTCTTAATTTTATCATATATAAAAATCCATGTTATATTGTTTTTATATTTCGATTCCACGTTAAACATACACATTTACATGGAAATAAAGAATGAATGAATGAATCTTAACCAGGCGTCACTGCCTTTAAACTGTGTAACTTAGCATTTGAAGATTTATCATTCATCTTCCATCTCTCTTCTGTCTTAATCGTGAAATCTGGAGTTACGCTGCATTCATGACGCAATCGCTTGATAAGCATGCGTGACTAAGAGAACAAGGCATATGAGCCTTTCATATAACACTATCGCACGGAATAGCAATGTGTCCCCGTGGTGTAATGGTAACACGCGCTGCCGGTTTGAGTCGAGATGGTCTGGGTTCGATCCCGCACGGTGGACTAGCTTTTTTCTGTGCGATAGTTCAATCATTTGTCATCCCTATTGTTTCTGACTAATGGCTTTAATACACTGCCACTGTATTACCTCACCTTCTTCTTTTTCATTTCTTAATTTTATCATATATAAAAATCCATGTTATATTGTTTTTATATTTCGATTCCACGTTAAACATACACATGTACATGGAAATAAAGAATGAATGAATGAATGAATCTTAACCAGGCGTCACTGCCTTTAAACTGTGTAACTTAGCATTTGAAGATTTATCATTCATCTTCCATCTCTCTTCTGTCTTAATCGTGAAATCTGGAGTTACGCTGCATTCATGACGCAATCGCTTGATAAGCATGCGTGACTAAGAGAACAAGGCATATGAGCCTTTCATATAACACTATCGCACGGAATAGCAATGTGTCCCCGTGGTGTAATGGTAACACGCGCTGCCGGTTTGAGTCGAGATGGTCTGGGTTCGATCCCGCACGGTGGACTAGCTTTTTTCTGTGCGATAGTTCAATCATTTGTCATCCCTATTGTTTCTGACTAATGGCTTTAATACACTGCCACTGTATTACCTCACCTTCTTCTTTTTCATTTCTTAATTTTATCATATATAAAAATCCATGTTATATTGTTTTTATATTTCGATTCCACGTTAAACATACACATGTACATGGAAATAAAGAATGAATGAATGAATGAATCTTAACCAGGCGTCACTGCCTTTAAACTGTGTAACTTAGCATTTGAAGATTTATCATTCATCTTCCATCTCTCTTCTGTCTTAATCGTGAAATCTGGAGTTACGCTGCATTCATGACGCAATCGCTTGATAAGCATGCGTGACTAAGAGAACAAGGCATATGAGCCTTTCATATAACACTATCGCACGGAATAGCAATGTGTCCCCGTGGTGTAATGGTAACACGCGCTCCCGGTTTGAGTCGAGATGGTCTGGGTTCGATCCCGCACGGTGGACTAGCTTTTTTCTGTGCGATAGTTCAATCATTTGTCATCTTAACCAGGCGTCACTGCCTTTAAACTGTGTAACTTAGCATTTGAAGATTTATCATTCATCTTCCATCTCTCTTCTGTCTTAATCGTGAACTCTGGAGTTACGCTGCATTCATGACGCAATCGCTTGATAAGCATGCGTGACTAAGAGAACAAGGCATATGAGCCTTTCATATAACACTATCGCACGGAATAGCAATGTGTCCCCGTGGTGTAATGGTAACACGCGCTCCCGGTTTGAGTCGAGATGGTCTGGGTTCGATCCCGCACGGTGGACTAGCTTTTTTCTGTGCGATAGTTCAATCATTTGTCATCCCTATTGTTTCTGACTAATGGCTTTAATACACTGCCACTGTATTACCTCACCTTCTTCTTTTTCATTTCTTAATTTTATCATATATAAAAATCCATGTTATATTGTTTTTATATTTCGATTCCACGTTAAACATACACATGTACATGGAAATAAAGAATGAATGAATGAATGAATCTTAACCAGGCGTCACTGCCTTTAAACTGTGTAACTTAGCATTTGAAGATTTATCATTCATCTTCCATCTCTCTTCTGTCTTAATCGTGAACTCTGGAGTTACGCTGCATTCATGACGCAATCGCTTGATAAGCATGCGTGACCACGAGAACAAGGCATATGAGCCTTTCATATAACACTATCGCACGGAATAGCAATGTGTCCCCGTGGTGTAATGGTAACACGCGCTCCCGGTTTGAGTCGAGATGGTCTGGGTTCGATCCCGCACGGTGGACTAGCTTTTTTCTGTGCGATAGTTCAATCATTTGTCATCCCTATTGTTTCTGACTAATGGCTTTAATACACTGCCACTGTATTACCTCACCTTCTTCTTTTTCATTTCTTAATTTTATCATATATAAAAATCCATGTTATATTGTTTTTATATTTCGATTCCACGTTAAACATACACATGTACATGGAAATAAAGAATGAATGAATGAATGAATCTTAACCAGGCGTCACTGCCTTTAAACTGTGTAACTTGGCATTTGAAGATTTATCATTCATCTTCCATCTCTCTTCTGTCTTAATCGTGAAATCTGGAGTTACGCTGCATTCATGACGCAATCGCTTGATAAGCATGCGTGACTAAGAGAACAAGGCATATGAGCCTTTCATATAACACTATCGCACGGAATAGCAATGTGTCCCCGTGGTGTAATGGTAACACGCGCTCCCGGTTTGAGTCGAGATGGTCTGGGTTCGATCCCGCACGGTGGACTAGCTTTTTTCTGTGCGATATTTCAATCATTTGTCATCTTAACCAGGCGTCACTGCCTTTAAACTGTGTAACTTAGCATTTGAAGATTTATCATTCATCTTCCATCTCTCTTCTGTCTTAATCGTGAACTCTGGAGTTACGCTGCATTCATGACGCAATCGCTTGATAAGCATGCGTGACCACGAGAACAAGGCATATGAGCCTTTCATATAACACTATCGCACGGAATAGCAATGTGTCCCCGTGGTGTAATGGTAACACGCGCTCCCGGTTTGAGTCGAGATGGTCTGGGTTCGATCCCGCACGGTGGACTAGCTTTTTTCTGTGCGATAGTTCAATCATTTGTCATCCCTATTGTTTCTGACTAATGGCTTTAATACACTGCCACTGTATTACCTCACCTTCTTCTTTTTCATTTCTTAATTTTATCATATATAAAAATCCATGTTATATTGTTTTTATATTTCGATTCCACGTTAAACATACACATGTACATGGAAATAAAGAATGAATGAATGAATGAATCTTAACCAGGCGTCACTGCCTTTAAACTGTGTAACTTGGCATTTGAAGATTTATCATTCATCTTCCATCTCTCTTCTGTCTTAATCGTGAAATCTGGAGTTACGCTGCATTCATGACGCAATCGCTTGATAAGCATGCGTGACTAAGAGAACAAGGCATATGAGCCTTTCATATAACACTATCGCACGGAATAGCAATGTGTCCCCGTGGTGTAATGGTAACACGCGCTCCCGGTTTGAGTCGAGATGGTCTGGGTTCGATCCCGCACGGTGGACTAGCTTTTTTCTGTGCGATATTTCAATCATTTGTCATCTTAACCAGGCGTCACTGCCTTTAAACTGTGTAACTTAGCATTTGAAGATTTATCATTCATCTTCCATCTCTCTTCTGTCTTAATCGTGAACTCTGGAGTTACGCTGCATTCATGACGCAATCGCTTGATAAGCATGCGTGACTAAGAGAACAAGGCATATGAGCCTTTCATATAACACTATCGCACGGAATAGCAATGTGTCCCCGTGGTGTAATGGTAACACGCGCTCCCGGTTTGAGTCGAGATGGTCTGGGTTCGATCCCGCACGGTGGACTAGCTTTTTTCTGTGCGATAGTTCAATCATTTGTCATCCCTATTGTTTCTGACTAATGGCTTTAATACACTGCCACTGTATTACCTCACCTTCTTCTTTTTCATTTCTTAATTTTATCATATATAAAAATCCATGTTATATTGTTTTTATATTTCGATTCCACGTTAAACATACACATGTACATGGAAATAAAGAATGAATGAATGAATGAATCTTAACCAGGCGTCACTGCCTTTAAACTGTGTAACTTAGCATTTGAAGATTTATCATTCAACTTCCATCTCTCTTCTGTCTTAATCGTGAAATCTGGAGTTACGCTGCATTCATGACGCAATCGCTTGATAAGCATGCGTGACTAAGAGAACAAGGCATATGAGCCTTTCATATAACACTATCGCACGGAATAGCAATGTGTCCCCGTGGTGTAATGGTAACACGCGCTCCCGGTTTGAGTCGAGATGGTCTGGGTTCGATCCCGCACGGTGGACTAGCTTTTTTCTGTGCGATATTTCAATCATTTGTCATCTTAACCAGGCGTCACTGCCTTTAAACTGTGTAACTTAGCATTTGAAGATTTATCATTCATCTTCCATCTCTCTTCTGTCTTAATCGTGAACTCTGGAGTTACGCTGCATTCATGACGCAATCGCTTGATAAGCATGCGTGACTAAGAGAACAAGGCATATGAGCCTTTCATATAACACTATCGCACGGAATAGCAATGTGTCCCCGTGGTGTAATGGTAACACGCGCTCCCGGTTTGAGTCGAGATGGTCTGGGTTCGATCCCGCACGGTGGACTAGCTTTTTTCTGTGCGATAGTTCAATCATTTGTCATCCCTATTGTTTCTGACTAATGGCTTTAATACACTGCCACTGTATTACCTCACCTTCTTCTTTTTCATTTCTTAATTTTATCATATATAAAAATCCATGTTATATTGTTTTTATATTTCGATTCCACGTTAAACATACACATGTACATGGAAATAAAGAATGAATGAATGAATGAATCTTAACCAGGCGTCACTGCCTTTAAACTGTGTAACTTGGCATTTGAAGATTTATCATTCATCTTCCATCTCTCTTCTGTCTTAATCGTGAAATCTGGAGTTACGCTGCATTCATGACGCAATCGCTTGATAAGCATGCGTGACTAAGAGAACAAGGCATATGAGCCTTTCATATAACACTATCGCACGGAATAGCAATGTGTCCCCGTGGTGTAATGGTAACACGCGCTCCCGGTTTGAGTCGAGATGGTCTGGGTTCGATCCCGCACGGTGGACTAGCTTTTTTCTGTGCGATATTTCAATCATTTGTCATCTTAACCAGGCGTCACTGCCTTTAAACTGTGTAACTTAGCATTTGAAGATTTATCATTCATCTTCCATCTCTCTTCTGTCTTAATCGTGAACTCTGGAGTTACGCTGCATTCATGACGCAATCGCTTGATAAGCATGCGTGACTAAGAGAACAAGGCATATGAGCCTTTCATATAACACTATCGCACGGAATAGCAATGTGTCCCCGTGGTGTAATGGTAACACGCGCTCCCGGTTTGAGTCGAGATGGTCTGGGTTCGATCCCGCACGGTGGACTAGCTTTTTTCTGTGCGATAGTTCAATCATTTGTCATCCCTATTGTTTCTGACTAATGGCTTTAATACACTGCCACTGTATTACCTCACCTTCTTCTTTTTCATTTCTTAATTTTATCATATATAAAAATCCATGTTATATTGTTTTTATATTTCGATTCCACGTTAAACATACACATGTACATGGAAATAAAGAATGAATGAATGAATGAATCTTAACCAGGCGTCACTGCCTTTAAACTGTGTAACTTAGCATTTGAAGATTTATCATTCAACTTCCATCTCTCTTCTGTCTTAATCGTGAAATCTGGAGTTACGCTGCATTCATGACGCAATCGCTTGATAAGCATGCGTGACTAAGAGAACAAGGCATATGAGCCTTTCATATAACACTATCGCACGGAATAGCAATGTGTCCCCGTGGTGTAATGGTAACACGCGCTCCCGGTTTGAGTCGAGATGGTCTGGGTTCGATCCCGCACGGTGGACTAGCTTTTTTCTGTGCGATATTTCAATCATTTGTCATCTTAACCAGGCGTCACTGCCTTTAAACTGTGTAACTTAGCATTTGAAGATTTATCATTCATCTTCCATCTCTCTTCTGTCTTAATCGTGAACTCTGGAGTTACGCTGCATTCATGACGCAATCGCTTGATAAGCATGCGTGACTAAGAGAACAAGGCATATGAGCCTTTCATATAACACTATCGCACGGAATAGCAATGTGTCCCCGTGGTGTAATGGTAACACGCGCTCCCGGTTTGAGTCGAGATGGTCTGGGTTCGATCCCGCACGGTGGACTAGCTTTTTTCTGTGCGATAGTTCAATCATTTGTCATCCCTATTGTTTCTGACTAATGGCTTTAATACACTGCCACTGTATTACCTCACCTTCTTCTTTTTCATTTCTTAATTTTATCATATATAAAAATCCATGTTATATTGTTTTTATATTTCGATTCCACGTTAAACATACACATGTACATGGAAATAAAGAATGAATGAATGAATGAATCTTAACCAGGCGTCACTGCCTTTAAACTGTGTAACTTAGCATTTGAAGATTTATCATTCATCTTCCATCTCTCTTCTGTCTTAATCGTGAACTCTGGAGTTACGCTGCATTCATGACGCAATCGCTTGATAAGCATGCGTGACTAAGAGAACAAGGCATATGAGCCTTTCATATAACACTATCGCACGGAATAGCAATGTGTCCCCGTGGTGTAATGGTAACACGCGCTCCCGGTTTGAGTCGAGATGGTCTGGGTTCGATCCCGCACGGTGGACTAGCTTTTTTCTGTGCGATAGTTCAATCATTTGTCATCCCTATTGTTTCTGACTAATGGCTTTAATACACTGCCACTGTATTACCTCACCTTCTTCTTTTTCATTTCTTAATTTTATCATATATAAAAATCCATGTTATATTGTTTTTATATTTCGATTCCACGTTAAACATACACATGTACATGGAAATAAAGAATGAATGAATGAATGAATCTTAACCAGGCGTCACTGCCTTTAAACTGTGTAACTTAGCATTTGAAGATTTATCATTCATCTTCCATCTCTCTTCTGTCTTAATCGTGAACTCTGGAGTTACGCTGCATTCATGACGCAATCGCTTGATAAGCATGCGTGACCACGAGAACAAGGCATATGAGCCTTTCATATAACACTATCGCACGGAATAGCAATGTGTCCCCGTGGTGTAATGGTAACACGCGCTCCCGGTTTGAGTCGAGATGGTCTGGGTTCGATCCCGCACGGTGGACTAGCTTTTTTCTGTGCGATAGTTCAATCATTTGTCATCCCTATTGTTTCTGACTAATGGCTTTAATACACTGCCACTGTATTACCTCACCTTCTTCTTTTTCATTTCTTAATTTTATCATATATAAAAATCCATGTTATATTGTTTTTATATTTCGATTCCACGTTAAACATACACATGTACATGGAAATAAAGAATGAATGAATGAATGAATCTTAACCAGGCGTCACTGCCTTTAAACTGTGTAACTTGGCATTTGAAGATTTATCATTCATCTTCCATCTCTCTTCTGTCTTAATCGTGAAATCTGGAGTTACGCTGCATTCATGACGCAATCGCTTGATAAGCATGCGTGACTAAGAGAACAAGGCATATGAGCCTTTCATATAACACTATCGCACGGAATAGCAATGTGTCCCCGTGGTGTAATGGTAACACGCGCTCCCGGTTTGAGTCGAGATGGTCTGGGTTCGATCCCGCACGGTGGACTAGCTTTTTTCTGTGCGATATTTCAATCATTTGTCATCTCAACCAGGCGTCACTGCCTTTAAACTGTGTAACTTAGCATTTGAAGATTTATCATTCATCTTCCATCTCTCTTCTGTCTTAATCGTGAACTCTGGAGTTACGCTGCATTCATGACGCAATCGCTTGATAAGCATGCGTGACCACGAGAACAAGGCATATGAGCCTTTCATATAACACTATCGCACGGAATAGCAATGTGTCCCCGTGGTGTAATGGTAACACGCGCTCCCGGTTTGAGTCGAGATGGTCTGGGTTCGATCCCGCACGGTGGACTAGCTTTTTTCTGTGCGATAGTTCAATCATTTGTCATCCCTATTGTTTCTGACTAATGGCTTTAATACACTGCCACTGTATTACCTCATCTTCTTCTTTTTCATTTCTTAATTTTATCATATATAAAAATCCATGTTATATTGTTTTTATATTTCGATTCCACGTTAAACATACACATGTACATGGAAATAAAGAATGAATGAATGAATGAATCTTAACCAGGCGTCACTGCCTTTAAACTGTGTAACTTGGCATTTGAAGATTTATCATTCATCTTCCATCTCTCTTCTGTCTTAATCGTGAAATCTGGAGTTACGCTGCATTCATGACGCAATCGCTTGATAAGCATGCGTGACTAAGAGAACAAGGCATATGAGCCTTTCATATAACACTATCGCACGGAATAGCAATGTGTCCCCGTGGTGTAATGGTAACACGCGCTCCCGGTTTGAGTCGAGATGGTCTGGGTTCGATCCCGCACGGTGGACTAGCTTTTTTCTGTGCGATATTTCAATCATTTGTCATCTTAACCAGGCGTCACTGCCTTTAAACTGTGTAACTTAGCATTTGAAGATTTATCATTCATCTTCCATCTCTCTTCTGTCTTAATCGTGAACTCTGGAGTTACGCTGCATTCATGACGCAATCGCTTGATAAGCATGCGTGACTAAGAGAACAAGGCATATGAGCCTTTCATATAACACTATCGCACGGAATAGCAATGTGTCCCCGTGGTGTAATGGTAACACGCGCTCCCGGTTTGAGTCGAGATGGTCTGGGTTCGATCCCGCACGGTGGACTAGCTTTTTTCTGTGCGATAGTTCAATCATTTGTCATCCCTATTGTTTCTGACTAATGGCTTTAATACACTGCCACTGTATTACCTCACCTTCTTCTTTTTCATTTCTTAATTTTATCATATATAAAAATCCATGTTATATTGTTTTTATATTTCGATTCCACGTTAAACATACACATGTACATGGAAATAAAGAATGAATGAATGAATGAATCTTAACCAGGCGTCACTGCCTTTAAACTGTGTAACTTAGCATTTGAAGATTTATCATTCATCTTCCATCTCTCTTCTGTCTTAATCGTGAAATCTGGAGTTACGCTGCATTCATGACGCAATCACTTGATAAGCATGCGTGACTAAGAGAACAAGGCATATGAGCCTTTCATATAACACTATCGCACGGAATAGCAATGTGTCCCCGTGGTGTAATGGTAACACGCGCTCCCGGTTTGAGTCGAGATGGTCTGGGTTCGATCCCGCACGGTGGACTAGCTTTTTTCTGTGCGATATTTCAATCATTTGTCATCTTAACCAGGCGTCACTGCCTTTAAACTGTGTAACTTAGCATTTGAAGATTTATCATTCATCTTCCATCTCTCTTCTGTCTTAATCGTGAACTCTGGAGTTACGCTGCATTCATGACGCAATCGCTTGATAAGCATGCGTGACTAAGAGAACAAGGCATATGAGCCTTTCATATAACACTATCGCACGGAATAGCAATGTGTCCCCGTGGTGTAATGGTAACACGCGCTCCCGGTTTGAGTCGAGATGGTCTGGGTTCGATCCCGCACGGTGGACTAGCTTTTTTCTGTGCGATAGTTCAATCATTTGTCATCCCTATTGTTTCTGACTAATGGCTTTAATACACTGCCACTGTATTACCTCACCTTCTTCTTTTTCATTTCTTAATTTTATCATATATAAAAATCCATGTTATATTGTTTTTATATTTCGATTCCACGTTAAACATACACATGTACATGGAAATAAAGAATGAATGAATGAATGAATCTTAACCAGGCGTCACTGCCTTTAAACTGTGTAACTTAGCATTTGAAGATTTATCATTCATCTTCCATCTCTCTTCTGTCTTAATCGTGAAATCTGGAGTTACGCTGCATTCATGACGCAATCGCTTGATAAGCATGCGTGACTAAGAGAACAAGGCATATGAGCCTTTCATATAACACTATCGCACGGAATAGCAATGTGTCCCCGTGGTGTAATGGTAACACGCGCTCCCGGTTTGAGTCGAGATGGTCTGGGTTCGATCCCGCACGGTGGACTAGCTTTTTTCTGTGCGATAGTTCAATCATTTGTCATCTTAACCAGGCGTCACTGCCTTTAAACTGTGTAACTTAGCATTTGAAGATTTATCATTCATCTTCCATCTCTCTTCTGTCTTAATCGTGAACTCTGGAGTTACGCTGCATTCATGACGCAATCGCTTGATAAGCATGCGTGACTAAGAGAACAAGGCATATGAGCCTTTCATATAACACTATCGCACGGAATAGCAATGTGT
Source organism: Allodiplogaster pararmata (assembly GCA_964056735.1). NCBI lineage: Eukaryota > Metazoa > Nematoda > Chromadorea > Rhabditida > Diplogasteridae > Allodiplogaster > Allodiplogaster pararmata. The sequence continues at coordinate 34,460,550 of OZ057404.1, read as the reverse complement.
CCCCGTGGTGTAATGGTAACACGCGCTGCCGGTTTGAGTCGAGATGGTCTGGGTTCGATCCCGCACGGTGGACTAGCTTTTTTCTGTGCGATAGTTCAATCATTTGTCATCCCTATTGTTTCTGACTAATGGCTTTAATACACTGCCACTGTATTACCTCACCTTCTTCTTTTTCATTTCTTAATTTTATCATATATAAAAATCCATGTTATATTGTTTTTATATTTCGATTCCACGTTAAACATACACATGTACATGGAAATAAAGAATGAATGAATGAATGAATCTTAACCAGGCGTCACTGCCTTTAAACTGTGTAACTTAGCATTTGAAGATTTATCATTCATCTTCCATCTCTCTTCTGTCTTAATCGTGAAATCTGGAGTTACGCTGCATTCATGACGCAATCGCTTGATAAGCATGCCTGACTAAGAGAACAAGGCATATGAGCCTTTCATACATATAACACTATTGCACGGGATAGCAATGTGTCCCCGTCGTGTAATGGTAACTCGCTTGCTTCGGGTTTGAGAAGAGATGGCTGGGTTCGATCCCGCCCGCTGGGATAGTTTTTTTCTATGCGATAGTTCAATCATTTGTCATCTTAACCAGGCGTCACTGCCTTTAAACTGTGTAACTTAGCATTTGAAGATTTATCATTCATCTTCCATCTCTCTTCTGTCTTAATCGTGAACTCTGGAGTTACGCTGCATTCATGACGCAATCGCTTGATAAGCATGCGTGACTAAGAGAACAAGGCATATGAGCCTTTCATATAACACTATCGCACGGAATAGCAATGTGTCCCCGTGGTGTAATGGTAACACGCGCTCCCGGTTTGAGTCGAGATGGTCTGGGTTCGATCCCGCACGGTGGACTAGCTTTTTTCTGTGCGATAGTTCAATCATTTGTCATCCCTATTGTTTCTGACTAATGGCTTTAATACACTGCCACTGTATTACCTCACCTTCTTCTTTTTCATTTCTTAATTTTATCATATATAAAAATCCATGTTATATTGTTTTTATATTTCGATTCCACGTTAAACATACACATGTACATGGAAATAAAGAATGAATGAATGAATGAATCTTAACCAGGCGTCACTGCCTTTAAACTGTGTAACTTAGAATTTGAAGATTTATCATTCATCTTCCATCTCTCTTCTGTCTTAATCGTGAAATCTGGAGTTACGCTGCATTCATGACGCAATCGCTTGATAAGCATGCGTGACTAAGAGAACAAGGCATATGAGCCTTTCATATAACACTATCGCACGGAATAGCAATGTGTCCCCGTGGTGTAATGGTAACACGCGCTCCCGGTTTGAGTCGAGATGGTCTGGGTTCGATCCCGCACGGTGGACTAGCTTTTTTCTGTGCGATAGTTCAATCATTTGTCATCTTAACCAGGCGTCACTGCCTTTAAACTGTGTAACTTAGCATTTGAAGATTTATCATTCATCTTCCATCTCTCTTCTGTCTTAATCGTGAACTCTGGAGTTACGCTGCATTCATGACGCAATCGCTTGATAAGCATGCGTGACTAAGAGAACAAGGCATATGAGCCTTTCATATAACACTATCGCACGGAATAGCAATGTGTCCCCGTGGTGTAATGGTAACACGCGCTCCCGGTTTGAGTCGAGATGGTCTGGGTTCGATCCCGCACGGTGGACTAGCTTTTTTCTGTGCGATAGTTCAATCATTTGTCATCCCTATTGTTTCTGACTAATGGCTTTAATACACTGCCACTGTATTACCTCACCTTCTTCTTTTTCATTTCTTAATTTTATCATATATAAAAATCCATGTTATATTGTTTTTATATTTCGATTCCACGTTAAACATACACATGTACATGGAAATAAAGAATGAATGAATGAATGAATCTTAACCAGGCGTCACTGCCTTTAAACTGTGTAACTTAGCATTTGAAGATTTATCATTCATCTTCCATCTCTCTTCTGTCTTAATCGTGAAATCTGGAGTTACGCTGCATTCATGACGCAATCGCTTGATAAGCATGCGTGACTAAGAGAACAAGGCATATGAGCCTTTCATATAACACTATCGCACGGAATAGCAATGTGTCCCCGTGGTTTAATGGTAACACGCGCTGCCGGTTTGAGTCGAGATGGTCTGGGTTCGATCCCGCACGGTGGACTAGCTTTTTTCTGTGCGATAGTTCAATCATTTGTCATCCCTATTGTTTCTGACTAATGGCTTTAATACACTGCCACTGTATTACCTCACCTTCTTCTTTTTCATTTCTTAATTTTATCATATATAAAAATCCATGTTATATTGTTTTTATATTTCGATTCCACGTTAAACATACACATGTACATGGAAATAAAGAATGAATGAATGAATGAATCTTAACCAGGCGTCACTGCCTTTAAACTGTGTAACTTAGCATTTGAAGATTTATCATTCATCTTCCATCTCTCTTCTGTCTTAATCGTGAAATCTGGAGTTACGCTGCATTCATGACGCAATCGCTTGATAAGCATGCGTGACTAAGAGAACAAGGCATATGAGCCTTTCATATAACACTATCGCACGGAATAGCAATGTGTCCCCGTGGTGTAATGGTAACACGCGCTCCCGGTTTGAGTCGAGATGGTCTGGGTTCGATCCCGCACGGTGGACTAGCTTTTTTCTGTGCGATAGTTCAATCATTTGTCATCTTAACCAGGCGTCACTGCCTTTAAACTATGTAACTTAGCATTTGAAGATTTATCATTCATCTTCCATCTCTCTTCTGTCTTAATCGTGAACTCTGGAGTTACGCTGCATTCATGACGCAATCGCTTGATAAGCATGCGTGACTAAGAGAACAAGGCATATGAGCCTTTCATATAACACTATCGCACGGAATAGCAATGTGTCCCCGTGGTGTAATGGTAACACGCGCTCCCGGTTTGAGTCGAGATGGTCTGGGTTCGATCCCGCACGGTGGACTAGCTTTTTTCTGTGCGATAGTTCAATCATTTGTCATCACTATTGTTTCTGACTAATGGCTTTAATACACTGCCACTGTATTACCTCACCTTCTTCTTTTTCATTTCTTAATTTTATCATATATAAAAATCCATGTTATATTGTTTTTATATTTCGATTCCACGTTAAACATACACATGTACATGGAAATAAAGAATGAATGAATGAATGAATCTTAACCAGGCGTCACTGCCTTTAAACTGTGTAACTTAGCATTTGAAGATTTATCATTCATCTTCCATCTCTCTTCTGTCTTAATCGTGAAATCTGGAGTTACGCTGCATTCATGACGCAATCGCTTGATAAGCATGCGTGACTAAGAGAACAAGGCATATGAGCCTTTCATATAACACTATCGCACGGAATAGCAATGTGTCCCCGTGGTGTAATGGTAACACGCGCTGCCGGTTTGAGTCGAGATGGTCTGGGTTCGATCCCGCACGGTGGACTAGCTTTTTTCTGTGCGATAGTTCAATCATTTTTCATCCCTAATGTTTCTGACTAATGGCTTTAATACACTGCCACTGTATTACCTCACCTTCTTCTTTTTCATTTCTTAATTTTATCATATATAAAAATCCATGTTATATTGTTTTTATATTTCGATTCCACGTTAAACATACACATGTACATGGAAATAAAGAATGAATGAATGAATGAATCTTAACCAGGCGTCACTGCCTTTAAACTGTGTAACTTAGCATTTGAAGATTTATCATTCATCTTCCATCTCTCTTCTGTCTTAATCGTGAAATCTGGAGTTACGCTGCATTCATGACGCAATCGCTTGATAAGCATGCGTGACTAAGAGAACAAGGCATATGAGCCTTTCATATAACACTATCGCACGGAATAGCAATGTGTCCCCGTGGTGTAATGGTAACACGCGCTCCCGGTTTGAATCGAGATGGTCTGGGTTCGATCCCGCACGGTGGACTAGCTTTTTTCTGTGCGATAGTTCAATCATTTGTCATCCCTTTTGTTTCTGACTAATGGCTTTAATACACTGCCACTGTATTACCTCACCTTCTTCTTTTTCATTTCTTAATTTTATCATATATAAAAATCCATGTTATATTGTTTTTATATTTCGATTCCACGTTAAACATACACATGTACATGGAAATAAAGAATGAATGAATGAATGAATCTTAACCAGGCGTCACTGCCTTTAAACTGTGTAACTTAGCATTTGAAGATTTATCATTCATCTTCCATCTCTCTTCTGTCTTAATCGTGAACTCTGGAGTTACGCTGCATTCATGACGCAATCGCTTGATAAGCATGCGTGACTAAGAGAACAAGGCATTTGAGCCTTTCATATAACACTATCGCACGGAATAGCAATGTGTCCCCGTGGTGTAATGGTAACACGCGCTCCCGGTTTGAATCGAGATGGTCTGGGTTCGATCCCGCACGGTGGACTAGCTTTTTTCTGTGCGATAGTTCAATCATTTGTCATCCCTATTGTTTCTGACTAATGGCTTTAATACACTGCCACTGTATTACCTCACCTTCTTCTTTTTCATTTCTTAATTTTATCATATATAAAAATCCATGTTATATTGTTTTTATATTTCGATTCCACGTTAAACATACACATGTACATGGAAATAAAGAATGAATGAATGAATGAATGAATCTTAACCAGGCGTCACTGCCTTTAAACTGTGTAACTTAGCATTTGAAGATTTATCATTCATCTTCCATCTCTCTTCTGTCTTAATCGTGAACTCTGGAGTTACGCTGCATTCATGACGCAATCGCTTGATAAGCATGCGTGACTAAGAGAACAAGGCATTTGAGCCTTTCATATAACACTATCGCACGGAATAGCAATGTGTCCCCGTGGTGTAATGGTAACACGCGCTCCCGGTTTGAATCGAGATGGTCTGGGTTCGATCCCGCACGGTGGACTAGCTTTTTTCTGTGCGATAGTTCAATCATTTGTCATCCCTATTGTTTCTGACTAATGGCTTTAATACACTGCCACTGTATTACCTCACCTTCTTCTTTTTCATTTCTTAATTTTATCATATATAAAAATCCATGTTATATTGTTTTTATATTTCGATTCCACGTTAAACATACACATGTACATGGAAATAAAGAATGAATGAATGAATGAATCTTAACCAGGCGTCACTGCCTTTAAACTGTGTAACTTAGCATTTGAAGATTTATCATTCATCTTCCATCTCTCTTCTGTCTTAATCGTGAACTCTGGAGTTACGCTGCATTCATGACGCAATCGCTTGATAAGCATGCGTGACTAAGAGAACAAGGCATTTGAGCCTTTCATATAACACTATCGCACGGAATAGCAATGTGTCCCCGTGGTGTAATGGTAACACGCGCTCCCGGTTTGAATCGAGATGGTCTGGGTTCGATCCCGCACGGTGGACTAGCTTTTTTCTGTGCGATAGTTCAATCATTTGTCATCCCTATTGTTTCTGACTAATGGCTTTAATACACTGCCACTGTATTACCTCACCTTCTTCTTTTTCATTTCTTAATTTTATCATATATAAAAATCCATGTTATATTGTTTTTATATTTCGATTCCACGTTAAACATACACATGTACATGGAAATAAAGAATGAATGAATGAATGAATCTTAACCAGGCGTCACTGCCTTTAAACTGTGTAACTTAGCATTTGAAGATTTATCATTCATCTTCCATCTCTCTTCTGTCTTAATCGTGAAATCTGGAGTTACGCTGCATTCATGACGCAATCGCTTGATAAGCATGCGTGACTAAGAGAACAAGGCATATGAGCCTTTCATATAACACTATCGCACGGAATAGCAATGTGTCCCCGTGGTGTAATGGTAACACGCGCTCCCGGTTTGAGTCGAGATGGTCTGGGTTCGATCCCGCACGGTGGACTAGCTTTTTTCTGAGCGATAGTTCAATCATTTGTCATCTTAACCAGGCGTCACTGCCTTTAAACTGTGTAACTTAGCATTTGAAGATTTATCATTCATCTTCCATCTCTCTTCTGTCTTAATCGTGAACTCTGGAGTTACGCTGCATTCATGACGCAATCGCTTGATAAGCATGCGTGACTAAGAGAACAAGGCATATGAGCCTTTCATATAACACTATCGCACGGAATAGCAATGTGTCCCCGTGGTGTAATGGTAACACGCGCTCCCGGTTTGAGTCGAGATGGTCTGGGTTCGATCCCGCACGGTGGACTAGCTTTTTTCTGTGCGATAGTTCAATCATTTGTCATCCCTATTGTTTCTGACTAATGGCTTTAATACACTGCCACTGTATTACCTCACCTTCTTCTTTTTCATTTCTTAATTTTATCATATATAAAAATCCATGTTATATTGTTTTTATATTTCGATTCCACGTTAAACATACACATGTACATGGAAATAAAGAATGAATGAGTGAATGAATCTTAACCAGGCGTCACTGCCTTTAAACTGTGTAACTTAGCATTTGAAGATTTATCATTCATCTTCCATCTCTCTTCTGTCTTAATCGTGAAATCTGGAGTTACGCTGCATTCATGACGCAATCGCTTGATAAGCATGCGTGACTAAGAGAACAAGGCATATGAGCCTTTCATATAACACTATCGCACGGAATAGCAATGTGTCCCCGTGGTGTAATGGTAACACGCGCTCCCGGTTTGAGTCGAGATGGTCTGGGTTCGATCCCGCACGGTGGACTAGCTTTTTTCTGTGCGATAGTTCAATCATTTGTCATCTTAACCAGGCGTCACTGCCTTTAAACTGTGTAACTTAGCATTTGAAGATTTATCATTCATCTTCCATCTCTCTTCTGTCTTAATCGTGAACTCTGGAGTTACGCTGCATTCATGACGCAATCGCTTGATAAGCATGCGTGACTAAGAGAACAAGGCATATGAGCCTTTCATATAACACTATCGCACGGAATAGCAATGTGTCCCCGTGGTGTAATGGTAACACGCGCTGCCGGTTTGAGTCGAGATGGTCTGGGTTCGATCCCGCACGGTGGACTAGCTTTTTTCTGTGCGATAGTTCAATCATTTGTCATCCCTATTGTTTCTGACTAATGGCTTTAATACACTGCCACTGTATTACCTCACCTTCTTCTTTTTCATTTCTTAATTTTATCATATATAAAAATCCATGTTATATTGTTTTTATATTTCGATTCCACGTTAAACATACACATGTACATGGAAATAAAGAATGAATGAATGAATGAATCTTAACCAGGCGTCACTGCCTTTAAACTGTGTAACTTAGCATTTGAAGATTTATCATTCATCTTCCATCTCTCTTCTGTCTTAATCGTGAACTCTGGAGTTACGCTGCATTCATGACGCAATCGCTTGATAAGCATGCGTGACTAAGAGAACAAGGCATTTGAGCCTTTCATATAACACTATCGCACGGAATAGCAATGTGTCCCCGTGGTGTAATGGTAACACGCGCTCCCGGTTTGAATCGAGATGGTCTGGGTTCGATCCCGCACGGTGGACTAGCTTTTTTCTGTGCGATAGTTCAATCATTTGTCATCCCTATTGTTTCTGACTAATGGCTTTAATACACTGCCACTGTATTACCTCACCTTCTTCTTTTTCATTTCTTAATTTTATCATATATAAAAATCCATGTTATATTGTTTTTATATTTCGATTCCACGTTAAACATACACATGTACATGGAAATAAAGAATGAATGAATGAATGAATCTTAACCAGGCGTCACTGCCTTTAAACTGTGTAACTTAGCATTTGAAGATTTATCATTCATCTTCCATCTCTCTTCTGTCTTAATCGTGAACTCTGGAGTTACGCTGCATTCATGACGCAATCGCTTGATAAGCATGCGTGACTAAGAGAACAAGGCATTTGAGCCTTTCATATAACACTATCGCACGGAATAGCAATGTGTCCCCGTGGTGTAATGGTAACACGCGCTCCCGGTTTGAATCGAGATGGTCTGGGTTCGATCCCGCACGGTGGACTAGCTTTTTTCTGTGCGATAGTTCAATCATTTGTCATCCCTATTGTTTCTGACTAATGGCTTTAATACACTGCCACTGTATTACCTCACCTTCTTCTTTTTCATTTCTTAATTTATCATATATAAAAATCCATGTTATATTGTTTTTATATTTCGATTCCACGTTAAACATACACATGTACATGGAAATAAAGAATGAATGAATGAATGAATCTTAACCAGGCGTCACTGCCTTTAAACTGTGTAACTTAGCATTTGAAGATTTATCATTCATCTTCCATCTCTCTTCTGTCTTAATCGTGAAATCTGGAGTTACGCTGCATTCATGACGCAATCGCTTGATAAGCATGCGTGACTAAGAGAACAAGGCATATGAGCCTTTCATATAACACTATCGCACGGAATAGCAATGTGTCCCCGTGGTGTAATGGTAACACGCGCTGCCGGTTTGAGTCGAGATGGTCTGGGTTCGATCCCGCACGGTGGACTAGCTTTTTTTCTGTGCGATAGTTCAATCATTTGTCATCCCTATTGTTTCTGACTAATGGCTTTAATACACTGCCACTGTATTACCTCACCTTCTTCTTTTTCATTTCTTAATTTTATCATATATAAAAATCCATGTTATATTGTTTTTATATTTCGATTCCACGTTAAACATACACATGTACATGGAAAAAAGAATGAATGAATGAATGAATCTTAACCAGGCGTCACTGCCTTTAAACTGTGTAACTTAGCATTTGAAGATTTATCATACATCTTCCATCTCTCTTCTGTCTTAATCGTGAACTCTGGAGTTACGCTGCATTCATGACGCAATCGCTTGATAAGCATGCGTGACTAAGAGAACAAGGCATTTGAGCCTTTCATATAACACTATCGCACGGAATAGCAATGTGTCCCCGTGGTGTAATGGTAACACGCACTCCCGGTTTGAATCGAGATGGTCTGGGTTCGATCCCGCACGGTGGACTAGCTTTTTTCTGTGCGATAGTTCAATCATTTGTCATCCCTATTGTTTCTGACTAATGGCTTTAATACACTGCCACTGTATTACCTCACCTTCTCCTTTTTCATTTCTTAATTTTATCATATATAAAAATCCATGTTATATTGTTTTTATATTTCGATTCCACGTTAAACATACACATGTACATGGAAATAAAGAATGAATGAATGAATGAATCTTAACCAGGCGTCACTGCCTTTAAACTGTGTAACTTAGCATTTGAAGATTTATCATTCATCTTCCATCTCTCTTCTGTCTTAATCGTGAACTCTGGAGTTACGCTGCATTCATGACGCAATCGCTTGATAAGCATGCGTGACTAAGAGAACAAGGCATTTGAGCCTTTCATATAACACTATCGCACGGAATAGCAATGTGTCCCCGTGGTGTAATGGTAACACGCGCTCCCGGTTTGAATCGAGATGGTCTGGGTTCGATCCCGCACGGTGGACTAGCTTTTTTCAGTGCGATAGTTCAATCATTTGTCATCCCTATTGTTTCTGACTAATGGCTTTAATACACTGCCACTGTATTACCTCACCTTCTTCTTTTTCATTTCTTAATTTTATCATATATAAAAATCCATGTTATATTGTTTTTATATTTCGATTCCACGTTAAACATACACATGTACATGGAAATAAAGAATGAATGAATGAATGAATCTTAACCAGGCGTCACTGCCTTTAAACTGTGTAACTTAGCATTTGAAGATTTATCATTCATCTTCCATCTCTCTTCTGTCTTAATCGTGAACTCTGGAGTTACGCTGCATTCATGACGCAATCGCTTGATAAGCATGCGTGACTAAGAGAACAAGGCATTTGAGCCTTTCATATAACACTATCGCAAGGAATAGCAATGTGTCCCCGTGGTGTAATGGTAACACGCGCTCCCGGTTTGAATCGAGATGGTCTGGGTTCGATCCCGCACGGTGGACTAGCTTTTTTCTGTGCGATAGTTCAATCATTTGTCATCCCTATTGTTTCTGACTAATGGCTTTAATACACTGCCACTGTATTACCTCACCTTCTTCTTTTTCATTTCTTAATTTTATCATATATAAAAATCCATGTTATATTGTTTTTATATTTCGATTCCACGTTAAACATACACATGTACATGGAAATAAAGAATGAATGAATGAATGAATCTTAACCAGGCGTCACTGCCTTTAAACTGTGTAACTTAGCATTTGAAGATTTATCATTCATCTTCCATCTCTCTTCTGTCTTAATCGTGAAATCTGGAGTTACGCTGCATTCATGACGCAATCGCTTGATAAGCATGCGTGACTAAGAGAACAAGGCATATGAGCCTTTCATATAACACTATCGCACGGAATAGCAATGTGTCCCCGTGGTGTAATGGTAACACGCGCTCCCGGTTTGAATCGAGATGGTCTGGGTTCGATCCCGCACGGTGGACTAGCTTTTTTCTGTGCGATAGTTCAATCATTTGTCATCCCTTTTGTTTCTGACTAATGGCTTTAATACACTGCCACTGTATTACCTCACCTTCTTCTTTTTCATTTCTTAATTTTATCATATATAAAAATCCATGTTATATTGTTTTTATATTTCGATTCCACGTTAAACATACACATGTACATGGAAATAAAGAATGAATGAATGAATGAATCTTAACCAGGCGTCACTGCCTTTAAACTGTGTAACTTAGCATTTGAAGATTTATCATTCATCTTCCATCTCTCTTCTGTCTTAATCGTGAACTCTGGAGTTACGCTGCATTCATGACGCAATCGCTTGATAAGCATGCGTGACTAAGAGAACAAGGCATTTGAGCCTTTCATATAACACTATCGCACGGAATAGCAATGTGTCCCCGTGGTGTAATGGTAACACGCGCTCCCGGTTTGAATCGAGATGGTCTGGGTTCGATCCCGCACGGTGGACTAGCTTTTTTCTGTGCGATAGTTCAATCATTTGTCATCCCTATTGTTTCTGACTAATGGCTTTAATACACTGCCACTGTATTACCTCACCTTCTTCTTTTTCATTTCTTAATTTTATCATATATAAAAATCCATGTTATATTGTTTTTATATTTCGATTCCACGTTAAACATACACATGTACATGGAAATAAAGAATGAATGAATGAATGAATCTTAACCAGGCGTCACTGCCTTTAAACTGTGTAACTTAGCATTTGAAGATTTATCATTCATCTTCCATCTCTCTTCTGTCTTAATCGTGAACTCTGGAGTTACGCTGCATTCATGACGCAATCGCTTGATAAGCATGCGTGACTAAGAGAACAAGGCATTTGAGCCTTTCATATAACACTATCGCACGGAATAGCAATGTGTCCCCGTGGTGTAATGGTAACACGCGCTCCCGGTTTGAATCGAGATGGTCTGGGTTCGATCCCGCACGGTGGACTAGCTTTTTTCTGTGCGATAGTTCAATCATTTGTCATCCCTATTGTTTCTGACTAATGGCTTTAATACACTGCCACTGTATTACCTCACCTTCTTCTTTTTCATTTCTTAATTTTATCATATATAAAAATCCATGTTATATTGTTTTTATATTTCGATTCCACGTTAAACATACACATGTACATGGAAATAAAGAATGAATGAATGAATCTTAACCAGGCGTCACTGCCTTTAAACTGTGTAACTTAGCATTTGAAGATTTATCATTCATCTTCCATCTCTCTTCTGTCTTAATCGTGAAATCTGGAGTTACGCTGCATTCATGACGCAATCGCTTGATAAGCATGCGTGACTAAGAGAACAAGGCATATGAGCCTTTCATATAACACTATCGCACGGAATAGCAATGTGTCCCCGTGGTGTAATGGTAACACGCGCTCCCGGTTTGAGTCGAGATGGTCTGGGTTCGATCCCGCACGGTGGACTAGCTTTTTTCTGTGCGATAGTTCAATCATTTGTCATCTTAACCAGGCTTCACTGCCTTTAAACTGTGTAACTTAGCATTTGAAGATTTATCATTCATCTTCCATCTCTCTTCTGTCTTAATCGTGAACTCTGGAGTTACGCTGCATTCATGACGCAATCGCTTGATAAGCATGCGTGACTAAGAGAACAAGGCATATGAGCCTTTCATATAACACTATCGCACGGAATAGCAATGTGTCCCCGTGGTGTAATGGTAACACGCGCTCCCGGTTTGAGTCGAGATGGTCTGGGTTCGATCCCGCACGGTGGACTAGCTTTTTTCTGTGCGATAGTTCAATCATTTGTCATCTTAACCAGGCGTCACTGCCTTTAAACTGTGTAACTTAGCATTTGAAGATTTATCATTCATCTTCCATCTCTCTTCTGTCTTAATCGTGAAATCTGGAGTTACGCTGCATTCATGACGCAATCGCTTGATAAGCATGCGTGACTAAGAGAACAAGGCATATGAGCCTTTCATATAACACTATCGCACGGAATAGCAATGTGTCCCCGTGGTGTAATGGTGACACGCGCTCCCGGTTGAGTCGAGATGGTCTGGGTTCGATCCCGCACGGTGGACTAGCTTTTTTCTGTGCGATAGTTCAATCATTTGTCATCTTAACCAGGCGTCACTGCCTTTAAACTGTGTAAACTTAGCATTTGAAGATTTATCATTCATCTTCCATCTCTCTTCTGTCTTAATCGTGAACTCTGGAGTTACGCTGCATTCATGACGCAATCGCTTGATAAGCATGCGTGTGACTAAGAGAACAAGGCATATGAGCCTTTCATATAACACTATCGCACGGAATAGCAATGTGTCCCCGTGGTGTAATGGTAACACGCGCTCCCGGTTTGAGTCGAGATGGTCTGGGTTCGATCCCGCACGGTGGACTAGCTTTTTTCTGTGCGATAGTTCAATCATTTGTCATCTTAACCAGGCGTCACTGCCTTTAAACTGTGTAACTTAGCAATTGAAGATTTATCATTCATCTTCCATCTCTCTTCTGTCTTAATCGTGAACTCTGGAGTTACGCTGCATTCATGACGCAATCGCTTGATAAGCATGCGTGACTAAGAGAACAAGGCATATGAGCCTTTCATATAACACTATCGCACGGAATAGCAATGTGTCCCCGTGGTGTAATGGTAACACGCGCTCCCGGTTTGAGTCGAGATGGTCTGGGTTCGATCCCGCACGGTGGACTAGCTTTTTTCTGTGCGATAGTTCAATCATTTGTCATCTTAACCAGGTGTCACTGCCTTTAAACTGTGTAACTTAGCATTTGAAGATTTATCATTCATCTTCCATCTCTCTTCTGTCTTAATCGTGAACTCTGGAGTTACGCTGCATTCATGACGCAATCGCTTGATAAGCATGCGTGACTAAGAGAACAAGGCATATGAGCCTTTCATATAACACTATCGCACGGAATAGCAATGTGTCCCCGTGGTGTAATGGTAACACGCGCTCCCGGTTTGAGTCGAGATGGTCTGGGGTTCGATCCCGCACGGTGGACTAGCTTTTTTCTGTGCGATAGTTCAATCATTTGTCATCCCTATTGTTTCTGACTAATGGCTTTAATACACTGCCACTGTATTACCTCACCTTCTTCTTTTTCATTTCTTAATTTTATCATATATAAAAATCCATGTTATATTGTTTTTATATTTCGATTCCACGTTAAACATACACATGTACATGGAAATAAAGAATGAATGAATGAATGAATCTTAACCAGGCGTCACTGCCTTTAAACTGTGTAACTTAGCATTTGAAGATTTATCATTCATCTTCCATCTCTCTTCTGTCTTAATCGTGAAATCTG
>OZ057404.1:34280927-34446593 GCA_964056735.1 Allodiplogaster pararmata | reverse complement strand
AAGGTGAGGTAATACAGTGGCAGTGTATTAAAGCCATTAGTCAGAAACAATAGGGATGACAAATGATTGAACTATCGCACAGAAAAAAGCTAGTCCACCGTGCGGGATCGAACCCAGACCATCTCGATTCAAACCGGGAGCGCGTGTTACCATTACACCACGGGGACACATTGCTATTCCGTGCGATAGTGTTATATGAAAGGCTCAAATGCCTTGTTCTCTTAGTCACGCATGCTTATCAAGCGATTGCGTCATGAATGCAGCGTAACTCCAGAGTTCGCGATTAAGACAGAAGAGAGATGGAAGATGAATGATAAATCTTCAAATGCTAAGTTACACAGTTTAAAGGCAGTGACGCCTGGTTAAGATTCATTCATTCATTCATTCTTTATTTCCATGTACATGTGTATGTTTAACGTGGAATCGAAATATAAAAACAATATAACATGGATTTTTATATATGATAAAATTAAGAAATGAAAAAGAAGAAGGTGAGGTAATACAGTGGCAGTGTATTAAAGCCATTAGTCAGAAACAATAGGGATGACAAATGATTGAACTATCGCACAGAAAAAAGCTAGTCCACCGTGCGGGATCGAACCCAGACCATCTCGACTCAAACCGGCAGCGCGTGTTACCATTACACCACGGGGACACATTGCTATTCCGTGCGATAGTGTTATATGAAAGGCTCATATGCCTTGTTCTCTTAGTCACGCATGCTTATCAAGCGATTGCGTCATGAATGCAGCGTAACTCCAGATTTCACGGTTAAGACAGAAGAGAGATGGAAGATGAATGATAAATCTTCAAATGCTAAGTTACACAGTTTAAAGGCAGTGACGCCTGGTTAAGATTCATTCATTCATTCATTCTTTATTTCCATGTACATGTGTATGTTTAACGTGGAATCGAAATATAAAAACAATATAACATGGATTTTTATATATGATAAAATTAAGAAATGAAAAAGAAGAAGGTGAGGTAATAAAGTGGCAGTGTATTAAAGCCATTAGTCAGAAACAATAGGGATGACAAATGATTGAACTATCGCACAGAAAAAGCTAGTCCACCGTGCGGGATCGAACCCAGACCATCTCGACTCAAACCGGCAGCGCGTGTTACCATTACACCACGGGGACACATTGCTATTCCGTGCGATAGTGTTATATGAAAGGCTCATATGCCTTGTTCTCTTAGTCACGCATGCTTATCAAGCGATTGCGTCATGAATGCAGCGTAACTCCAGAGTTCACGATTAAGACAGAAGAGAGATGGAAGATGAATGATAAATCTTCAAATGCTAAGTTACACAGTTTAAAGGCAGTGACGCCTGGTTAAGATGACAAATGATTGAACTATCGCACAGAAAAAAGCTAGTCCACCGTGCGGGATCGAACCCAGACCATCTCGACTCAAACCGGGAGCGCGTGTTACCATTACACCACGGGGACACATTGCTATTCCGTGCGATAGTGTTATATGAAAGGCTCATATGCCTTGTTCTCTTAGTCACGCATGCTTATCAAGCGATTGCGTCATGAATGCAGCGTAACTCCAGAGTTCACGATTAAGACAGAAGAGAGATGGAAGATGAATGATAAATCTTCAAATGCTAAGTTACACAGTTTAAAGGCAGTGACGCCTGGTTAAGATGACAAATGATTGAACTATCGCTCAGAAAAAAGCTAGTCCACCGTGCGGGATCGAACCCAGACCATCTCGACTCAAACCGGGAGCGCGTGTTACCATTACACCACGGGGACACATTGCTATTCCGTGCGATAGTGTTATATGAAAGGCTCATATGCCTTGTTCTCTTAGTCACGCATGCTTATCAAGCGATTGCGTCATGAATGCAGCGTAACTCCAGATTTCACGATTAAGACAGAAGAGAGATGGAAGATGAATGATAAATCTTCAAATGCTAAGTTACACAGTTTAAAGGCAGTGACGCCTGGTTAAGATTCATTCATTCATTCATTCTTTATTTCCATGTACATGTGTATGTTTAACGTGGAATCGAAATATAAAAACAATATAACATGGATTTTTATATATGATAAAATTAAGAAATGAAAAAGAAGAAGGTGAGGTAATACAGTGGCAGTGTATTAAAGCCATTAGTCAGAAACAATAGGGATGACAAATGATTGAACTATCGCACAGAAAAAAGCTAGTCCACCGTGCGGGATCGAACCCAGACCATCTCGATTCAAACCGGGAGCGCGTGTTACCATTACACCACGGGGACACATTGCTATTCCGTGCGATAGTGTTATATGAAAGGCTCAAATGCCTTGTTCTCTTAGTCACGCATGCTTATCAAGCGATTGCGTCATGAATGCAGCGTAACTCCAGAGTTCACGATTAAGACAGAAGAGAGATGGAAGATGAATGATAAATCTTCAAATGCTAAGTTACACAGTTTAAAGGCAGTGACGCCTGGTTAAGATTCATTCATTCATTCATTCTTTATTTCCATGTACATGTGTATGTTTAACGTGGAATCGAAATATAAAAACAATATAACATGGATTTTTATATATGATAAGATTAAGAAATGAAAAAGAAGAAGGTGAGGTAATACAGTGGCAGTGTATTAAAGCCATTAGTCAGAAACAATAGGGATGACAAATGATTGAACTATCGCACAGAAAAAAGCTAGTCCACCGTGCGGGATCGAACCCAGACCATCTCGATTCAAACCGGGAGCGCGTGTTACCATTACACCACGGGGACACATTGCTATTCCGTGCGATAGTGTTATATGAAAGGCTCAAATGCCTTGTTCTCTTAGTCACGCATGCTTATCAAGCGATTGCGTCATGAATGCAGCGTAACTCCAGAGTTCACGATTAAGACAGAAGAGAGATGGAAGATGAATGATAAATCTTCAAATGCTAAGTTACACAGTTTAAAGGCAGTGACGCCTGGTTAAGATTCATTCATTCATTCATTCTTTATTTCCATGTACATGTGTATGTTTAACGTGGAATCGAAATATAAAAACAATATAACATGGATTTTTATATATGATAAAATTAAGAAATGAAAAAGAAGAAGGTGAGGTAATACAGTGGCAGTGTATTAAAGCCATTAGTCAGAAACAATAGGGATGACAAATGATTGAACTATCGCACAGAAAAAAGCTAGTCCACCGTGCGGGATCGAACCCAGACCATCTCGATTCAAACCGGGAGCGCGTGTTACCATTACACCACGGGGACACATTGCTATTCCGTGCGATAGTGTTATATGAAAGGCTCAAATGCCTTGTTCTCTTAGTCACGCATGCTTATCAAGCGATTGCGTCATGAATGCAGCGTAACTCCAGAGTTCACGATTAAGACAGAAGAGAGATGGAAGATGAATGATAAATCTTCAAATGCTAAGTTACACAGTTTAAAGGCAGTGACGCCTGGTTAAGATTCATTCATTCATTCATTCTTTATTTCCATGTACATGTGTATGTTTAACGTGGAATCGAAATATAAAAACAATATAACATGGATTTTTATATATGATAAAATTAAGAAATGAAAAAGAAGAAGGTGAGGTAATACAGTGGCAGTGTATTAAAGCCATTAGTCAGAAACAATAGGGATGACAAATGATTGAACTATCGCACAGAAAAAAGCTAGTCCACCGTGCGGGATCGAACCCAGACCATCTCGACTCAAACCGGCAGCGCGTGTTACCATTACACCACGGGGACACATTGCTATTCCGTGCGATAGTGTTATATGAAAGGCTCATATGCCTTGTTCTCTTAGTCACGCATGCTTATCAAGCGATTGCGTCATGAATGCAGCGTAACTCCAGATTTCACGATTAAGACAGAAGAGAGATGGAAGATGAATGATAAATCTTCAAATGCTAAGTTACACAGTTTAAAGGCAGTGACGCCTGGTTAAGATTCATTCATTCATTCATTCTTTATTTCCATGTACATGTGTATGTTTAACGTGGAATCGAAATATAAAAACAATATAACATGGATTTTTATATATGATAAAATTAAGAAATGAAAAAGAAGAAGGTGAGGTAATAAAGTGGCAGTGTATTAAAGCCATTAGTCAGAAACAATAGGGATGACAAATGATTGAACTATCGCACAGAAAAAGCTAGTCCACCGTGCGGGATCGAACCCAGACCATCTCGACTCAAACCGGCAGCGCGTGTTACCATTACACCACGGGGACACATTGCTATTCCGTGCGATAGTGTTATATGAAAGGCTCATATGCCTTGTTCTCTTAGTCACGCATGCTTATCAAGCGATTGCGTCATGAATGCAGCGTAACTCCAGAGTTCACGATTAAGACAGAAGAGAGATGGAAGATGAATGATAAATCTTCAAATGCTAAGTTACACAGTTTAAAGGCAGTGACGCCTGGTTAAGATGACAAATGATTGAACTATCGCACAGAAAAAAGCTAGTCCACCGTGCGGGATCGAACCCAGACCATCTCGACTCAAACCGGGAGCGCGTGTTACCATTACACCACGGGGACACATTGCTATTCCGTGCGATAGTGTTATATGAAAGGCTCATATGCCTTGTTCTCTTAGTCACGCATGCTTATCAAGCGATTGCGTCATGAATGCAGCGTAACTCCAGAGTTCACGATTAAGACAGAAGAGAGATGGAAGATGAATGATAAATCTTCAAATGCTAAGTTACACAGTTTAAAGGCAGTGACGCCTGGTTAAGATGACAAATGATTGAACTATCGCTCAGAAAAAAGCTAGTCCACCGTGCGGGATCGAACCCAGACCATCTCGACTCAAACCGGGAGCGCGTGTTACCATTACACCACGGGGACACATTGCTATTCCGTGCGATAGTGTTATATGAAAGGCTCATATGCCTTGTTCTCTTAGTCACGCATGCTTATCAAGCGATTGCGTCATGAATGCAGCGTAACTCCAGATTTCACGATTAAGACAGAAGAGAGATGGAAGATGAATGATAAATCTTCAAATGCTAAGTTACACAGTTTAAAGGCAGTGACGCCTGGTTAAGATTCATTCATTCATTCATTCTTTATTTCCATGTACATGTGTATGTTTAACGTGGAATCGAAATATAAAAACAATATAACATGGATTTTTATATATGATAAAATTAAGAAATGAAAAAGAAGAAGGTGAGGTAATACAGTGGCAGTGTATTAAAGCCATTAGTCAGAAACAATAGGGATGACAAATGATTGAACTATCGCACAGAAAAAAGCTAGTCCACCGTGCGGGATCGAACCCAGACCATCTCGATTCAAACCGGGAGCGCGTGTTACCATTACACCACGGGGACACATTGCTATTCCGTGCGATAGTGTTATATGAAAGGCTCAAATGCCTTGTTCTCTTAGTCACGCATGCTTATCAAGCGATTGCGTCATGAATGCAGCGTAACTCCAGAGTTCACGATTAAGACAGAAGAGAGATGGAAGATGAATGATAAATCTTCAAATGCTAAGTTACACAGTTTAAAGGCAGTGACGCCTGGTTAAGATTCATTCATTCATTCATTCTTTATTTCCATGTACATGTGTATGTTTAACGTGGAATCGAAATATAAAAACAATATAACATGGATTTTTATATATGATAAAATTCAGAAATGAACAAGAAGAAGGTGAGGTAATACAGTGGCAGTGTATTAAAGCCATTAGTCAGAAACAATAGGGATGACAAATGATTGAACTATCGCACAGAAAAAAGCTAGTCCACCGTGCGGGATCGAACCCAGACCATCTCGATTCAAACCGGGAGCGCGTGTTACCATTACACCACGGGGACACATTGCTATTCCGTGCGATAGTGTTATATGAAAGGCTCAAATGCCTTGTTCTCTTAGTCACGCATGCTTATCAAGCGATTGCGTCATGAATGCAGCGTAACTCCAGAGTTCACGATTAAGACAGAAGAGAGATGGAAGATGAATGATAAATCTTCAAATGCTAAGTTACACAGTTTAAAGGCAGTGACGCCTGGTTAAGATTCATTCATTCATTCATTCTTTATTTCCATGTACATGTGTATGTTTAACGTGGAATCGAAATATAAAAACAATATAACATGGATTTTTATATATGATAAAATTAAGAAATGAAAAAGAAGAAGGTGAGGTAATACAGTGGCAGTGTATTAAAGCCATTAGTCAGAAACAATAGGGATGACAAATGATTGAACTATCGCACAGAAAAAAGCTAGTCCACCGTGCGGGATCGAACCCAGACCATCTCGATTCAAACCGGGAGCGCGTGTTACCATTACACCACGGGGACACATTGCTATTCCGTGCGATAGTGTTATATGAAAGGCTCAAATGCCTTGTTCTCTTAGTCACGCATGCTTATCAAGCGATTGCGTCATGAATGCAGCGTAACTCCAGAGTTCACGATTAAGACAGAAGAGAGATGGAAGATGAATGATAAATCTTCAAATGCTAAGTTACACAGTTTAAAGGCAGTGACGCCTGGTTAAGATTCATTCATTCATTCATTCTTTATTTCCATGTACATGTGTATGTTTAACGTGGAATCGAAATATAAAAACAATATAACATGGATTTTTATATATGATAAAATTAAGAAATGAAAAAGAAGAAGGTGAGGTAATACAGTGGCAGTGTATTAAAGCCATTAGTCAGAAACAATAGGGATGACAAATGATTGAACTATCGCACAGAAAAAAGCTAGTCCACCGTGCGGGATCGAACCCAGACCATCTCGATTCAAACCGGGAGCGCGTGTTACCATTACACCACGGGGACACATTGCTATTCCGTGCGATAGTGTTATATGAAAGGCTCAAATGCCTTGTTCTCTTAGTCACGCATGCTTATCAAGCGATTGCGTCATGAATGCAGCGTAACTCCAGAGTTCACGATTAAGACAGAAGAGAGATGGAAGATGAATGATAAATCTTCAAATGCTAAGTTACACAGTTTAAAGGCAGTGACGCCTGGTTAAGATTCATTCATTCATTCATTCTTTATTTCCATGTACATGTGTATGTTTAACGTGGAATCGAAATATAAAAACAATATAACATGGATTTTTATATATGATAAAATTAAGAAATGAAAAAGAAGAAGGTGAGGTAATACAGTGGCAGTGTATTAAAGCCATTAGTCAGAAACAATAGGGATGACAAATGATTGAACTATCGCACAGAAAAAAGCTAGTCCACCGTGCGGGATCGAACCCAGACCATCTCGACTCAAACCGGCAGCGCGTGTTACCATTACACCACGGGGACACATTGCTATTCCGTGCGATAGTGTTATATGAAAGGCTCATATGCCTTGTTCTCTTAGTCACGCATGCTTATCAAGCGATTGCGTCATGAATGCAGCGTAACTCCAGATTTCACGATTAAGACAGAAGAGAGATGGAAGATGAATGATAAATCTTCAAATGCTAAGTTACACAGTTTAAAGGCAGTGACGCCTGGTTAAGATTCATTCATTCATTCATTCTTTATTTCCATGTACATGTGTATGTTTAACGTGGAATCGAAATATAAAAACAATATAACATGGATTTTTATATATGATAAAATTAAGAAATGAAAAAGAAGAAGGTGAGGTAATAAAGTGGCAGTGTATTAAAGCCATTAGTCAGAAACAATAGGGATGACAAATGATTGAACTATCGCACAGAAAAAGCTAGTCCACCGTGCGGGATCGAACCCAGACCATCTCGACTCAAACCGGCAGCGCGTGTTACCATTACACCACGGGGACACATTGCTATTCCGTGCGATAGTGTTATATGAAAGGCTCATATGCCTTGTTCTCTTAGTCACGCATGCTTATCAAGCGATTGCGTCATGAATGCAGCGTAACTCCAGAGTTCACGATTAAGACAGAAGAGAGATGGAAGATGAATGATAAATCTTCAAATGCTAAGTTACACAGTTTAAAGGCAGTGACGCCTGGTTAAGATGACAAATGATTGAACTATCGCACAGAAAAAAGCTAGTCCACCGTGCGGGATCGAACCCAGACCATCTCGACTCAAACCGGGAGCGCGTGTTACCATTACACCACGGGGACACATTGCTATTCCGTGCGATAGTGTTATATGAAAGGCTCATATGCCTTGTTCTCTTAGTCACGCATGCTTATCAAGCGATTGCGTCATGAATGCAGCGTAACTCCAGAGTTCACGATTAAGACAGAAGAGAGATGGAAGATGAATGATAAATCTTCAAATGCTAAGTTACACAGTTTAAAGGCAGTGACGCCTGGTTAAGATGACAAATGATTGAACTATCGCTCAGAAAAAAGCTAGTCCACCGTGCGGGATCGAACCCAGACCATCTCGACTCAAACCGGGAGCGCGTGTTACCATTACACCACGGGGACACATTGCTATTCCGTGCGATAGTGTTATATGAAAGGCTCATATGCCTTGTTCTCTTAGTCACGCATGCTTATCAAGCGATTGCGTCATGAATGCAGCGTAACTCCAGATTTCACGATTAAGACAGAAGAGAGATGGAAGATGAATGATAAATCTTCAAATGCTAAGTTACACAGTTTAAAGGCAGTGACGCCTGGTTAAGATTCATTCATTCATTCATTCTTTATTTCCATGTACATGTGTATGTTTAACGTGGAATCGAAATATAAAAACAATATAACATGGATTTTTATATATGATAAAATTAAGAAATGAAAAAGAAGAAGGTGAGGTAATACAGTGGCAGTGTATTAAAGCCATTAGTCAGAAACAATAGGGATGACAAATGATTGAACTATCGCACAGAAAAAAGCTAGTCCACCGTGCGGGATCGAACCCAGACCATCTCGATTCAAACCGGGAGCGCGTGTTACCATTACACCACGGGGACACATTGCTATTCCGTGCGATAGTGTTATATGAAAGGCTCAAATGCCTTGTTCTCTTAGTCACGCATGCTTATCAAGCGATTGCGTCATGAATGCAGCGTAACTCCAGAGTTCACGATTAAGACAGAAGAGAGATGGAAGATGAATGATAAATCTTCAAATGCTAAGTTACACAGTTTAAAGGCAGTGACGCCTGGTTAAGATTCATTCATTCATTCATTCTTTATTTCCATGTACATGTGTATGTTTAACGTGGAATCGAAATATAAAAACAATATAACATGGATTTTTATATATGATAAAATTCAGAAATGAACAAGAAGAAGGTGAGGTAATACAGTGGCAGTGTATTAAAGCCATTAGTCAGAAACAATAGGGATGACAAATGATTGAACTATCGCACAGAAAAAAGCTAGTCCACCGTGCGGGATCGAACCCAGACCATCTCGATTCAAACCGGGAGCGCGTGTTACCATTACACCACGGGGACACATTGCTATTCCGTGCGATAGTGTTATATGAAAGGCTCAAATGCCTTGTTCTCTTAGTCACGCATGCTTATCAAGCGATTGCGTCATGAATGCAGCGTAACTCCAGAGTTCACGATTAAGACAGAAGAGAGATGGAAGATGAATGATAAATCTTCAAATGCTAAGTTACACAGTTTAAAGGCAGTGACGCCTGGTTAAGATTCATTCATTCATTCATTCTTTATTTCCATGTACATGTGTATGTTTAACGTGGAATCGAAATATAAAAACAATATAACATGGATTTTTATATATGATAAAATTAAGAAATGAAAAAGAAGAAGGTGAGGTAATACAGTGGCAGTGTATTAAAGCCATTAGTCAGAAACAAAAGGGATGACAAATGATTGAACTATCGCACAGAAAAAAGCTAGTCCACCGTGCGGGATCGAACCCAGACCATCTCGATTCAAACCGGGAGCGCGTGTTACCATTACACCACGGGGACACATTGCTATTCCGTGCGATAGTGTTATATGAAAGGCTCAAATGCCTTGTTCTCTTAGTCACGCATACTTATCAAGCGATTGCGTCATGAATGCAGCGTAACTCCAGAGTTTACGATTAAGACAGAAGAGAGATGGAAGATGAATGATAAATCTTCAAATGCTAAGTTACACAGTTTAAAGGCAGTGACGCCTGGTTAAGATTCATTCATTCATTCATTCTTTATTTCCATGTACATGTGTATGTTTAACGTGGAATCGAAATATAAAAACAATATAACATGGATTTTTATATATGATAAAATTAAGAAATGAAAAAGAAGAAGGTGAGGTAATACAGTGGCAGTGTATTAAAGCCATTAGTCAGAAACAATAGGGATGACAAATGATTGAACTATCGCACAGAAAAAAGCTAGTCCACCGTGCGGGATCGAACCCAGACCATCTCGACTCAAACCGGCAGCGCGTGTTACCATTACACCACGGGGACACATTGCTATTCCGTGCGATAGTGTTATATGAAAGGCTCATATGCCTTGTTCTCTTAGTCACGCATGCTTATCAAGCGATTGCGTCATGAATGCAGCGTAACTCCAGATTTCACGATTAAGACAGAAGAGAGATGGAAGATGAATGATAAATCTTCAAATGCTAAGTTACACAGTTTAAAGGCAGTGACGCCTGGTTAAGATTCATTCATTCATTCATTCTTTATTTCCATGTACATGTGTATGTTTAACGTGGAATCGAAATATAAAAACAATATAACATGGATTTTTATATATGATAAAATTAAGAAATGAAAAAGAAGAAGGTGAGGTAATACAGTGGCAGTGTATTAAAGCCATTAGTCAGAAACAATAGGGATGACAAATGATTGAACTATCGCACAGAAAAAAGCTAGTCCACCGTGCGGGATCGAACCCAGACCATCTCGACTCAAACCGGCAGCGCGTGTTACCATTAAACCACGGGGACACATTGCTATTCCGTGCGATAGTGTTATATGAAAGGCTCATATGCCTTGTTCTCTTAGTCACGCATGCTTATCAAGCGATTGCGTCATGAATGCAGCGTAACTCCAGATTTCACGATTAAGACAGAAGAGAGATGGAAGATGAATGATAAATCTTCAAATGCTAAGTTACACAGTTTAAAGGCAGTGACGCCTGGTTAAGATGACAAATGATTGAACTATCGCACAGAAAAAAGCTAGTCCACCGTGCGGGATCGAACCCAGACCATCTCGACTCAAACCGGGAGCGCGTGTTACCATTACACCACGGGGACACATTGCTATTCCGTGCGATAGTGTTATATGAAAGGCTCATATGCCTTGTTCTCTTAGTCACGCATGCTTATCAAGCGATTGCGTCATGAATGCAGCGTAACTCCAGATTTCACGATTAAGACAGAAGAGAGATGGAAGATGAATGATAAATCTTCAAATGCTAAGTTACACAGTTTAAAGGCAGTGACGCCTGGTTAAGATTCATTCATTCATTCATTCTTTATTTCCATGTACATGTGTATGTTTAACGTGGAATCGAAATATAAAAACAATATAACATGGATTTTTATATATGATAAAATTAAGAAATGAAAAAGAAGAAGGTGAGGTAATACAGTGGCAGTGTATTAAAGCCATTAGTCAGAAACAATAGGGATGACAAATGATTGAACTATCGCACAGAAAAAAGCTAGTCCACCGTGCGGGATCGAACCCAGACCATCTCGACTCAAACCGGGAGCGCGTGTTACCATTACACCACGGGGACACATTGCTATTCCGTGCGATAGTGTTATATGAAAGGCTCATAAGCCTTGTTCTCTTAGTCACGCATGCTTATCAAGCGATTGCGTCATGAATGCAGCGTAACTCCAGAGTTCACGATTAAGACAGAAGAGAGATGGAAGATGAATGATAAATCTTCAAATGCTAAGTTACACAGTTTAAAGGCAGTGACGCCTGGTTAAGATGACAAATGATTGAACTATCGCATAGAAAAAAAACTATCCCAGCGGGCGGGATCGAACCCAGCCATCTCTTCTCAAACCCGAAGCAAGCGAGTTACCATTACACGACGGGGACACATTGCTATCCCGTGCAATAGTGTTATATGTATGAAAGGCTCATATGCCTTGTTCTCTTAGTCAGGCATGCTTATCAAGCGATTGCGTCATGAATGCAGCGTAACTCCAGATTTCACGATTAAGACAGAAGAGAGATGGAAGATGAATGATAAATCTTCAAATGCTAAGTTACACAGTTTAAAGGCAGTGACGCCTGGTTAAGATTCATTCATTCATTCATTCTTTATTTCCATGTACATGTGTATGTTTAACGTGGAATCGAAATATAAAAACAATATAACATGGATTTTTATATATGATAAAATTAAGAAATGAAAAAGAAGAAGGTGAGGTAATACAGTGGCAGTGTATTAAAGCCATTAGTCAGAAACAATAGGGATGACAAATGATTGAACTATCGCACAGAAAAAAGCTAGTCCACCGTGCGGGATCGAACCCAGACCATCTCGACTCAAACCGGCAGCGCGTGTTACCATTACACCACGGGGACACATTGCTATTCCGTGCGATAGTGTTATATGAAAGGCTCATATGCCTTGTTCTCTTAGTCACGCATGCTTATCAAGCGATTGCGTCATGAATGCAGTGTAACTCCAGATTTCACGATTAAGACAAAAGAGAGATGGAAGATGAATGATAAATCTTCAAATGCTAAGTTACACAGTTTAAAGGCAGTGACGCCTGGTTAAGATTCATTCATTCATTCATTCTTTATTTCCATGTACATGTGTATGTTTAACGTGGAATCGAAATATAAAAACAATATAACATGGATTTTTATATATGATAAAATTAAGAAATGAAAAAGAAGAAGGTGAGGTAATACAGTGGCAGTGTATTAAAGCCATTAGTCAGAAACAATAGGGATGACAAATGATTGAACTATCGCACAGAAAAAAGCTAGTCCACCGTGCGGGATCGAACCCAGACCATCTCGACTCAAACCGGGAGCGAGTGTTACCATTACACCACGGGGACACATTGCTATTCCGTGCGATAGTGTTATATGAAAGGCTCATATGCCTTGTTCTCTTAGTCACGCATGCTTATCAAGCGATTGCGTCATGAATGCAGCGTAACTCCAGAGTTCACGATTAAGACAGAAGAGAGATGAAAGATGAATGATAAATCTTCAATTGCTAAGTTACACAGTTTAAAGGCAGTGACGCCTGGTTAAGATGACAAATGATTGAACTATCGCACAGAAAAAAGCTAGTCCACCGTGCGGGATCGAACCCAGACCATCTCGACTCAAACCGGGAGCGCGTGTTACCATTACACCACGGGGACACATTGCTATTCCGTGCGATAGTGTTATATGAAAGGCTCATATGCCTTGTTCTCTTAGTCACGCATGCTTATCAAGCGATTGCGTCATGAATGCAGCGTAACTCCAGAGTTCACGATTAAGACAGAAGAGAGATGGAAGATGAATGATAAATCTTCAAATGCTAAGTTACACAGTTTAAAGGCAGTGACGCCTGGTTAAGATTCATTCATTCATTCATTCTTTATTTCCATGTACATGTGTATGTTTAACGTGGAATCGAAATATAAAAACAATATAACATGGATTTTTATATATGATAAAATTAAGAAATGAAAAAGAAGAAGGTGAGGTAATACAGTGGCAGTGTATTAAAGCCATTAGTCAGAAACAATAGGGATGACAAATGATTGAACTATCGCACAGAAAAAAGCTAGTCCACCGTGCGGGATCGAACCCAGACCATCTCGACTCAAACCGGGAGCGCGTGTTACCATTACACCACGGGGACACATTGCTATTCCGTGCGATAGTGTTATATGAAAGGCTCATATGCCTTGTTCTCTTAGTCACGCATGCTTATCAAGCGATTGCGTCATGAATGCAGCGTAACTCCAGAGTTCACGATTAAGACAGAAGAGAGATGGAAGATGAATGATAAATCTTCAAATGCTAAGTTACACAGTTTAAAGGCAGTGACGCCTGGTTAAGATGACAAATGATTGAAATATCGCACAGAAAAAAGCTAGTCCACCGTGCGGGATCGAACCCAGACCATCTCGACTCAAACCGGGAGCGCGTGTTACCATTACACCACGGGGACACATTGCTATTCCGTGCGATAGTGTTATATGAAAGGCTCATATGCCTTGTTCTCTTAGTCACGCATGCTTATCAAGCGATTACGTCATGAATGCAGCGTAACTCCAGATTTCACGATTAAGACAGAAGAGAGATGGAAGATGAATGATAAATCTTCAAATGCTAAGTTACACAGTTTAAAGGCAGTGACGCCTGGTTAAGATTCATTCATTCATTCATTCTTTATTTCCATGTACATGTGTATGTTTAACGTGGAATCGAAATATAAAAACAATATAACATGGATTTTTATATATGATAAAATTAAGAAATGAAAAAGAAGAAGGTGAGGTAATACAGTTGCAGTGTATTAAAGCCATTAGTCAGAAACAATAGGGATGACAAATGATTGAACTATCGCACAGAAAAAAGCTAGTCCACCGTGCGGGACCCTACCCCTTACCCTACCCCTTACCCTACCCCTTACCCTACCCCTTACCCTACCCCTTACCCTACCCCTTACCCTACCCCTTACCCTACCCCTTACCCTACCCCTTACCCTACCCCTTACCCTACCCCTTACCCTACCCCTTACCCTACCCCTTACCCTACCCCTTACCCTACCCCTTACCCTACCCCTTACCCTACCCCTTACCCTACCCCTTACCCTACCCCTTACCCTACCCCTTACCCTACCCCTTACCCTACCCCTTACCCTACCCCTTACCCTACCCCTTACCCTACCCCTTACCCTACCCCTTACCCTACCCCTTACCCTACCCCTTACCCTACCCCTTACCCTACCCCTTACCCTACCCCTTACCATACCCCTTACCCTACCCCTTACCCTACCCCTTACCCTACCCCTTACCCTACCCCTTACCCTACCCCTTACCCTACCCCTTACCCTACCCCTTACCCTACCCCTTACCCTACCCCTTACCCTACCCCTTACCCTACCCCTTACCCTACCCCTTACCCTACCCCTTACCCTACCCCTTACCCTACCCCTTACCCTACCCCTTACCCTACCCCTTACCCTACCCCTTACCCTACCCCTTACCCTACCCCTTACCCTACCCCTTACCCTACCCCTTACCCTACCCCTTACCCTACCCCTTACCCTACCCCTTACCCTACCCCTTACCCTACCCCTTACCCTACCCCTTACCCTACCCCTTACCCTACCCCTTACCCTACCCCTTACCCTACCCCTTACCCTACCCCTTACCCTACCCCTTACCCTACCCCTTACCCTACCCCTTACCCTACCCCTTACCCTACCCCTTACCCTACCCCTTACCCTACCCCTTACCCTACCCCTTACCCTACCCCTTACCCTACCCCTTACCCTACCCCTTACCCTACCCCTTACCCTACCCCTTACCCTACCCCTTACCCTACCCCTTACCCTACCCCTTACCCTACCCCTTACCCTACCCCTTACCCTACCCCTTACCCTACCCCTTACCCTACCCCTTACCCTACCCCTTACCCTACCCCTTACCCTACCCCTTACCCTACCCCTTACCCTACCCCTTACCCTACCCCTTACCCTACCCCTTACCCTACCCCTTACCCTACCCCTTACCCTACCCCTTACCCTACCCCTTACCCTACCCCTTACCCTACCCCTTACCCTACCCCTTACCCTACCCCTTACCCTACCCCTTACCCTACCCTTTACCCTACCCCTTACCCTACCCCTTACCCTACCCCTTACCCTACCCCTTACCCTACCCCTTACCCTACCCCTTACCCTACCCCTTACCCTACCCCTTACCCTACCCCTTACCCTACCCCTTACCCTACCCCTTACCCTACCCCTTACCCTACCCCTTACCCTACCCCTTACCCTACCCCTTACCCTACCCCTTACCCTACCCCTTACCCTACCCCTTACCCTACCCCTTACCCTACCCCTTACCCTACCCCTTACCCTACCCCTTACCCTACCCCTTACCCTACCCCTTACCCTACCCCTTACCCTACCCCTTACCCTACCCCTTACCCTACCCCTTACCCTACCCCTTACCCTACCCCTTACCCTACCCCTTACCCTAACCCCCTTACCCTATCCCCTTACCCTAACCCCCTTACCCTATCCCCCTTACCCTATCCCCCTTTCCCTAACCCCCTTTCCCTAACCCCCTTTCCCTAACCCCCTTTACCTAACCCCCTTACCCTATCCCCTTACCCTACCCCCCACACCTCAACCCCTTACCCTACCCCCTTACCCTACCCCCTCTCCCTACCCCCCACACCTTAACCCCTTACCCTACTCCCCTTACCCTACCCCCCTTACCCTACCCCTTTCCTCTAATCTTACCCTTTAACATACCTCTTACCTTACCCTTTTACCTACCTCTTACCTAACGCTTTGACCTACCTCTTACCTTACCCCTTACCCTACCCCACCCTTACCCTATCCCTACCCTACCCTACCCCATATAAGAACAAATCTTCAACTATTTATGAGAAAAAAATCTTGAACTCGCATACCTGATTAATCCTCCATTCCGCCGATGATGAAAAATGTCATCTTCCTTCTCGCTGTCCAAACAATGATAGACTTACTTAAATCTACGGCTACAATTCACGTTAAGTAACTACTTACATAATGATGAATTGCGTTTTCGGTTTTGTAGCTTGATTGTGTTTTCAAGAATCGAGTTTAAGAGAGTAAATGTAAAGAAAAATTTTGACGATTGGCAAGCATTAGGGGGGATATCGAAAACTTAGAAGACAAAGATAACATTGAATTCGAGCAGCTGTCTCGTTACAGTTGCGCTTCTGAGTAATGAAGTGTCTTGATAAGAGAAGGAAATGAATTCTGTCCTGTTTGAAGGAAAGGGGTAACCGAATATGCGAAAATCCTTTGTTTGTTACCTCCCACTCCCGATTTCTCCATCTCAGATTTGAAATAGTCAAGTTGATTTGCAAGAGTGAAGTCGGAATGATTGCCGTCTTGTTTGTGATTGCAGAGGATGCGATGGAAATATAATACAAACCTTCGATTCTTTTTTGTTGTTCCACTGTAATACCATCACAAAACGGAGAACATATGGAACATTTTCAAATAGTATAATTACGTCAGTTACAACTGTTATGTTACAACTAATTTTTGTTTGTTACAACTATTTTTCTTACTCACAGATAAATTTCAACTAAAAATCAAGAACCGGTGAGCCATCAGCGGAATCTCTTCTTTCAATAGCGCTACATGCTCCATGACATCGATAATATGGTTTTTGTAATTTTAAACTTACTATATATAAATTTCGTATGCGAATCGTGAACTGGAAAAAGAACAGCTAATCATAAGCTGGTTGACTGCTGAAATGGGAGCCATTTGTGAAAGGAGGAATTAGGTCCTTAAGAAGATGGAATCGGAAGGGATCTTTCATCCCGGCTCTTACAAGGGATACGACGCTACCGTACCTGCAATGAATAGAGCAGGTTTAACTAGCAGGTAAGTTTTTGCCTAATATAGATCTCCGCTGTGTTTTCGTAGTCAAAGAAACTTACAGTTTTCATCTTCCACGATTTGATTCAAAGCAAAGTAAAATACTAGTTCTCAAATGATTTTAGTCCGAGAAGATGGAAGTCTACTTCACAGCTCTTCTCTTTCCCCGTTGTATATTCTTCTGAATCATCGAGATCTTCACAGAGAGTTTCCTCATCTTCCATAGAAATACCTCAAAATCAAGTTCCGTGAGAGAAAAACCATGCAGGTATTGAAAGTTATAAAAACAGTTGTATATATTATTAAACCTTTTTTATAAAATTCAAGTCAAGGGTAAATTCCTTTCTGAATTAATATAACTACATATAAGTAGGTCCTGTGTTGGTAACACGACCTCAAATTAAAGGAAACTGAATGCATTTCAGTCTAATTGCGTTGTCCTGTAAATGACTTAAAGCTAAGAAAACACATGAAGAATACTGGATACTTGAGATTCAACTCACTGAAAATTTGTTTTTACTTTAACTAAACAAAATTTAATAGGTATTTTATAAACATAGATGATGTTTGAAAAGATTTACACTCTGGAGCGTCTGCTTGATTCTGAGAAGCGCTTCATTTTCAGTTTCCTTCAGTTTTTTCTTGTCAAGGAGGCTGGGTCAAATACAGGGACGTAGTTCAGGTCGACGGGCAGACCCAGGTCGGAAAGAGTTTGTGGTGTTACGAAGGAGGGATGGAATGGTTGGAGCATTACATTCAAGAACCACACCAATTTCTCAGTCAGGCCTGGCTCAATCTGAGCTGTTCAGAGACTATTTTTGTTGTTCGCTAGTTTCTTGGAGATGTTCCATACCAAAAGAAAGTCGCAAGTTTTACAGTGAGGTGTTGGAAACATATTTGCCCATTTCTCAAAACTTTAACTTTTTACACAAATATAAATTAGTTTTGTCTCATTTCGCTGGCTTTTCACAGCAATTCGTTGTGAGATAAATTTAATTGATTTAAGCAACGCTCTCTTCAGCTTTCACTGGAAAAGACTTTTTTTAAACATTAATTTCAACGCTCGTAGTTAGTTAGATGTAGTTGTTCGAATCAATGATGCTTGATGTTTCTGGACATCAAGAATTGAAAACTCAAGTTGAACTTCAAACTGAAAGGTTCTCATCCAGTTCCTCTATCTCCTAGAACTCAGTGATTTATAGTTAAAAAAAAAAACACGCACCAACTTATTTCGTGATCACAACACTATTTACGGAATACATATAACCAGCTTATAGTCGAAGGAAATTGTTAGCGGGTTTTTTTTCGCGAGCTGTGAAAGAAAGTAACCGAGAAGCTTCGCTTGTAGTAGGTGGCTACAACAGCTGCGGTCTGGACGCAACGGAGAGCCGGCGAGAATATGATGCGGAGCTCTTTGCAGCCTCGTTGCTGCATTGCTCGGGCCACTATCTGGGAGGGGTACTTACCTGTAAAGAAATGCAGATATCTACTACGAGGGGTCTCAATTTCCTGGAATGGGTTGTTGACTGCCAGTAGGGATAATTATAGGCAGATGCTGCTGCGTTTTCGCCGAAAAGAGACTTCTTCTCAGATATGAGGAAGTTTCATGAATGAGAGGAAAACAAACGAAATTCTAAGTTTTGATTATCGACCAAAAACTCTGATTGAGCAAGTTTGAACAAATTTTTGGAAATTGGAAATTCTTTTTTTTAAATCTCAAACAACAATATCTGCCTTTTTCATATAGCATATTTGGCACTGTTTGCGTTTATGCCCTTCCCTACC
Organism: Allodiplogaster pararmata; assembly: GCA_964056735.1. NCBI lineage: Eukaryota > Metazoa > Nematoda > Chromadorea > Rhabditida > Diplogasteridae > Allodiplogaster > Allodiplogaster pararmata. The sequence continues at coordinate 34,427,338 of OZ057404.1, read as the reverse complement.
AGTTGTTCCATGAGTCATACGTATGACTTACTTACAGTTACAAAAAATTCTTAGCTAAAGAGGCGGTAAGGCTTAGCTAACGAGGCCGTACGGCTTAGCTAACGAGGCCGTACGGCTTTGCTAACGAGGCTGTGTTTTCATTGAAAAAATAGTTTTACATTAAAAACGCTTAGGCTTAGGCAAAAGTTTACGCTAACTAGGTCGTACGGCTTAGGCTAACAAGACCGTACCGTAAGACCGTCAACGGAATGTTTTGGTCCGTAGGAAGAAGCTGTGAAGCAAACAGTTTTTAAATTCCCACACAAAAACTTTGAGAAGAAAACGTTTTTAAAAGCGGTTTACGTTTAGCTTCTTTCGTTCGACATCTTTCACTGTGACTCACCATTGACACAAAATGTAATATTTTGCTTAGAACTGCATTCAAACCAAGGTTTTTAATAAAGTTTCTCTGGAAAATATTTCGTCCTCTTTTACTGAACTTATCGTCTCTGATTCAGAGAGCTCAATAATTAGGTCTGTTTGAAAAAAGGTTATTACTTTCTCCACTTATAACACCTTACAGTTACAATAGCTCTTCAAGATGACTATATACAATGTTAGTTTTCGAGGCTAGAGCTGAGGCTGAGACACAAAAGGACAGCACAACTAGCTTTGTTAAATAATGTAATGAAGCAGATCGATCGGAAAAAAGAGAAGTTCAGTCTCTCATTTCAAATTTCCTACAATGTGAAGAACGGTCGACGAGAATCGACTTCTTCTAGTACCTCTTTCATTTCATCAAACTATCGAGTTCGAAATTGGTCTGTAGCACAACTAAGAAATTTATTTCTAGATCAAAAATTTTTTGAAGGGGTTTTTTTATATAAAAAAAAGAAACGTTTCCAAACATGATTTCAAGTGCGTCTAGGTAGAAACAAAGTTCAAGTAAAATACCCGTTCATCGATGTTCTCGGTATCCTGCCAGTCTGCTCCAAAGACTTGATCGATTCGTTCTGCATTGCGCATCACAAAGAGGAGGCGCTCGTGGTCGTTTTTGTGTCTCGATATGAGGGTCCACAGCGTCTTCGTAAGCAAGGGCGCAGGAACCTGATCCATGTCTCAGAAACTTCCAGATCAACCCAGAAATGGTTAGATGGTGTTCTTTCTCGACTCTACTGCTCCTCACGCACTACCTTCATCTCACCCTTTTACATCGAATCATCCCTAAACTCCTTACAAATGGAATGAAAGAAAATTTTCAATGCTAAAACTATGCTCAAGTTTTCTATGAGAACAAGACAATTGTTCAATCATTCTGTAAAGACAAAGCGAAAAGCTCCTTGAATTAGTCCAGTTTGTTTCGACTCACAAGAGCTGCTTCCCACTGGTTCTTCTTTTGACAATCTTGCAGCGGCGTTTCGATGCACCTTTTTTGGTAGTCCGAAGCGACTTTGTCACATTGATCTCATCCGTTGAACCCTAGGGACGATTCTCGTTCATGATTTCAAAAAAGTAAGTAATTTAAACGATGGAAAGTAAGATTTTAAGTCGGAAGATTATTATAGGCTTATGTTCGAATGGACAATAAGACACCTCAAAACGGGATAGGAAACGCATATTCTTCCATGACTTGGAATACTGATTATGTCTAATGATAAATGTGTCACCACTAACCATTGCAATTTAGGAGAGGAACAGGGGAGGCGACTGCTTCTCACCGTGAGAAGATTGTAAAATGAAACGGAGGAATCTAGATAGATTATGTCATATCGCCGACGGCTCGATAGTGATAAGGAATGAAAAATTTACATAAAACATGGAATAATCATGGAGCGTTGAATTCAAAAAGTACTTTTCTAGTAGGAAGAGAGCAGTTTCATATGCTCTATAGGGTTCCATGACATTTGGCCCCGCGAACATTCGCACTGAACATTTCATGGAGTTTTTCAAAAAAAGTAGGTATATTATTGCCTCATGAACTCTGTCCTCACTATTGAAAAAAAGAAAATTGGTTCGTCGGGTCCTATGGTATAGCGCGTTAAATGACGATTTACTGAATACTTCATTTTCACCCTGTTTATTATGAAGTTTAATGTGATGGTGATGTTAGAAGAACATACTTGAATTGGTTTTTCGAGTTCTGACGACGAGGTTTCACTGAATTCAGATGATACAATTTTATTTGCGGCGCAAGTGCTTGAGATAATTGGGATAATTGGAGGGGGGATGCTATACTTTACTTGTAAAGGGGGAGATGTACTACTGTATCTAATACACCCTTTTCTCGTTTATAACCGACGGGTTCACTCAAGTTGATCGGCAAAAAAATTATAATGTGAGATTTTTTTCCATGCGGTCTCGTTCTTAAGCCGTACATCCTCGTTAGCGTAACCTTTGCCTGAGCCTTAGCGAATAAAAACGTTGAAAATTCGTGAAAACAGCTAAGACAATCCATTTAAATAGACGGGTTCAAACATTAATAATGTGGCTAATTCTCCCATACGACCATATTTCTAAGCGGTATGATCTACAAAGGGCAAAATACATTCAAATCCTATTCTCTAGCGGTCGACTTGGTTGCCTGATATTTATTGCAAAACTACTACCGCTCTACTTAACTTTTTACCTTGGGTTTCCTTCACGTTTTTCAGTGAAGAAGTATACTACTGTAAATTAGAGTATTCCCTACTCCTCGTTGATCCTAAGCAACGGATTTTTTTATACCAAGCAGAGGAGCGGATTGATCGCAGAAACTTGTGCAAAAATCGTGTGGTGTGACGGGAACCGAACCCGTGACCTTTCGCGTTCCGGGCGAATGCTCTCCCCACTGAGCTACACACGCATCTGTCAACCAGGATTGCGAGAGGTCCCGGGTTCGAATCCCGGTTCGGCCCCCATGTAATGTTAGAGTATCCTCTACTCCTCGCTGTTCGCAGGCAACGGGTCCTGGGATATCCACTTTTATCAACAACAAAGGCCACAAAACCAAACAAAAGCACTCCGGACCGCGGTCCAATTGATAATCAACAAAATTTCTCTTCTCTATAGGCTGATCAGGCCTCCTATGCGCGCGAGGGTTTTCCTTTCCTCACATAACCCATATCAACCTAGAGAACATAACAATTACACAACTGTCCAACACATCATTACAAAAATAGCATGGCGAAAGAATTATAGAAAAAAAGCTACTTAAAACCAATAACAATAAAAGTAGATCATGGAACAACAATACAATAAACGATAACGAGATTAAAGACCAGGACTCCTTACATGCCCCCCTTTTAAACTCGACGCCCACGACGAGTAGGGTGCCTATCGTATGGCTGATATCTGCGGGGCTGGAGAGGGCTCGTCCACTGTTGGGCAGTGATTGAGTCCCAGAAAGGCAGCAGGATGATTGCCACTCCTTGGTCGCATTTCATCCTTTCTATCGCAGTTATCATCTCTGCGTTGGTGGTGTATCTCACGATGTGCACGTCCTTGGAGTTCTTGATGGAGGCGGCGTCTCTCTCTTTCATGATGACCAACGTTGTCAGGCGATTTCTGTAATAATTGATCCATCCCTTTCTGCTTTCTTTTCTTTACTGTTTCTGAACTTTGGTTTTCTAGTTCCTTTTTCATGAATCTTAACTGATCAAATGGGATCCGTAAAACGCCTTTGTCTTCAAGTTTCATCACTTTAGCGGAGTTGTCACTCACTTCTTCCACACGATAGGGTCCATCCCACTCATTCGTAAGTTTGGGGAACCTACTGTTTCCTTTCTCGCTGGGCACTCTCACAAAGACTCGGTCGCCCGGTTTCGGATACGTTTTGTTTTCTACGTGATGTTTCCGATCGTATTCTTTTTCATCTTCTCTCTTTCTCCTTTCGATGTCTCATTCACTTTTTCCCATATGAGTCTCAAACCTTCGAACAATTCCGTTTTATAGTCGTCTATTTCGCAATATCTCCCTCTTTTCTTTACTCTCAGTCCATCTCCGAATGGCTTGGGGTCTCTCCCAAAAATCACGAAATGCGGACTTTCCCCTGTGGTCGAATGAGGGGTGATATTGTAGGCACATACTACATACGGAATTAACTCGTCCCATTTGTCGGCTTCTTTTATCTTTTTCTGTAACAGACGGATAATAGTTTGATTGAATCTCTCTGTCAGACCATTCTCTCTTGCATTATACCCTTTTGTCACGATGTGCTTCATTTCCAGTATACTACAAATTTCTCTTATCACTTCGTTCACAAATTCTGTTCCTTGATCCGACAGTATGGATTCTGGCAACCTCCCCATCTCGAGAATCCACTTTGTTGTGAGAATTTTAGCCACTGTACTTGCTCTTTTGTCTTGTATTGGATAGGCTGCTCCGTACTTGCTGAACGCGTCGATCACGGTCAATAGATATCTATTACCCGACAAAGCTTGTCCAATTTCAACAATATCCACACCAATCAATTCGAATGGCTCGCTCGTCTCTATCGGTTTCAGCGGAGGGGTCATAATTTCTGTCGGGTTGAAAAGTGCGCATTTCATACAGCGGTCAATATATTTCTTGACTTCTTCTCTCATACCTTCCCAGTGGAATTCTTTCATTTTTTTCATCGTCTTATTTAGTCCCCAATGCCCCCCAAGAACTCCTTCGTGATTCTCCTTTATCAGACTCTCTCTCAATTTCTTTGATACGTAAATCTTTTTTTTTCCTCGAGCTCCTTCCACTAATATTACGCCTTCCGGCGAAATAGTCCACCTAAGTCCTTTCTCCTGCACGGTTCTTTCGACGACACCCTTTAATCTTTTCAGCCACCATTTTCCCTTTTCGTCATCTTCGGTTGCTTCTCTCCAATTTTCTAATATCCCTTTGAACGATATCCTGTTCAACACTCTTTCGACTTCCGTCTTTTCGGCAACTATTTCATCTTCTTCCTTTCTAACTACTTCACTCCTACTTAAGGCATCTGCCACTTTGTTCGCGCTCCCCTTCACGTATTCTATAGTGACATCATAGCTCTGCAGCTCTAGAGCCCATCTCATTATTCGTGCCGAAGAATTCATTTGCTTGAATAGTGCCTTGAGTGGTTGGTGATCAGTACGCACAATCGTTTTGGTTCCCAAAATGAAAAACTTGAACTTTCTGAGAGCGAACATAACAGCCAACGCCTCAGAGTCTGTCACATGATAATTTCTCTCTGCGGGGGCACAGATTTTCGATGCGAAGTATATCGGATGAACATAACCGTCGTCTCCTTCTTGGCACAGAACTGCTCCTATTGCAACTTTGCTAGCATCCGTATATATTATGAATAGTTTTTCTCCATTCCGAGCTCCTTCTATATCTGGTTGGCCTAGTACCGGAGTACTAGTTAGTTTTTCTTTCATCTCTTTGAATGCTTTCTCTTCCACTTCATTCCATTCCCATTTCACTTTCTCTGACGTCATTCTCGTCAATGGAGCTACCTTTTCCGCAAACTGGTGTACGAATTTTCTATAATACGAGCACAGCCCTATAAATCTTCTCAGTTCATGCACATCTTTAGGAGGTGCCTGTGCTAGTATGTTCTCTATTTTGGCTCTGTCAACCAGGATTCCTTCTCTTGTCACCATGTGTCCTAGGTATTCTACTTCGACCTGGGCTAGTGCACACTTTTGTGCTCTCAATTTGAGATTGTGTTTCCTGAAAGCCGTCAGAACGCGTTTAAGCTCTCGTGCGTGCGTTTCTTCGTCTTCAGTTGCTATCATGATGTCGTCCAGATAAACCATCACGTTCTTCCCTAGAATGCCATCGAGTACCCTCGTCATCAGTCTTTGAAAAACAGCTGGAGATGTCGATAACCCGAACGGCAACACGTTGAACTCGTACAGTCCGTTCATCGTCGCGAAGGCCGACTTTTCTCGAGACTCTACTGCTAGAGGTACTTGCCAGTAACCTGCGATCATATCTAGCGTCGAAAAAAACTTCTTTCCCTTCAATGCTTGTAGGGTAAGGTCTATCGACGGTAACGGAAAAGCATCCTTTTTCGTGATTTCATTCAACTTTCTATAGTCAACACAAAGTCTCAAGCTATTGTCTTTCTTTTGAGCGATGACTAGCGGAGAGACCCATGGTGAAGCACTCTCTGATATGACCCCCTGGCTCAACATTTCCTTCAGCTTTTCTTTCACCTGTCCTTGTAATCCTAAAGGCACGGGTCGAGGATTCTGCCGAATGGGTAGGTTGTCTCCAGTATCTATGGTATGTTCTACCATGTCAGTTCTTCCCATTTCTTCATCTTTTGTTGAGAACACATCGAGGAAATCAAGAACAACTTGTTTACATCGGCTACTTCTGATCTCTGCTTTGCTCTGTATAGCCTCAAGTACTTCTGCCTCTCTGTTTTGTCTCTCGTATGTCTCTGGTGTCTTTTCTATCAAGTGGGCATCCAGCCATACAGGCTCTTCTCCTTCTCCAATCACTTCATCTTTCTTCAATATCATTGGCATTTCCGTAGCGTTATTCACTCTCACTTTCCACTTGCCTTTCTTCTCTTCCATTACTCCTGACCCTATCCCTTTCTTTTCTGCCCACTATTTACATGGGGGCCGAACCGGGATTCGAAGAGAGGATAAAAAGAGAAAAAGAAGAAAAAAAAGAGAAAAAGAAGAAAACCTGAGCATGAGCTAGTTCGTAGAAACAAAGGCGCCTAGACCTCTGACCCTAGACCTCGAGAGACCTCGGTGTTGAGAGGGGGGCATGTTGTATGGGCCTTAAAATGTGCATTTATCATGTGTGCGTGTGTAGCTCAGTGGGGAGAGCATTCGCCCGGAACGCGAAAGGTCACGGGTTCGGTTCCCGTCACACCACACGATTTTTGCACAAGTTTCTACGAACAATCCGCTCCTCTGCTCGGTATAAAAATCCGTTGCTTGAGATCAACGAGGAGTAGGGAGTACTCTAGTTTACAAACTTACATGGGGGCCGAACCGCTCGAATAAATTTGAGTGGACATCGGGATTGTTCAATAATTTGAGTAATTTGTGCCATTGTTCAAGAGGTTGGACTTTGAGAGCACGGATCATCCAATAAGTTGGAGATCGAAGTCGGGTTCAAGAGGTTGGACACCGTGGAATTTGAACGAAAGAGAGAAGTCTTTCAGACTGATAATTGAAAGGGAGGAGGAAAGTAAAGAGTTGCGTGAAGCGACAAGTGTTGCACCCCTGAGAAGCGACGCGGTCAGGCGTGGCGGTTGAGCCGCGTGATTCGTTGAAGAGACGGGTACTTTGAAAATTGTTTGAAGTATTTCGGGTTATAAAAGTTGTGGTACCAAGGATAACTCGCTGTTGATTCTCGAATAATTCGCTGTTGATTGTCGAACTCTTGTGTAGACGGTACAACTGAAATATTGATTACAGTTGAAAAGTATGGAAGAAGAGGACGTCTTCGATCCCCTCGCCCTGGAAGAACTGTGGCCAGCAGATGATCGCCAAAACGAAGAACAGGTCAGCAAAACAAGACTACAAAAATTTCACAGAAAAATAGACCACAAACTGGCACTAGTAGAAAAACTAGCTAAAGATCCCAAATTTTCGAAAAAGAACATGGCGGAAATCATTATTCGGTTGGGAGAAGATTGCAAAGATTGGGCTACTTCGTGCGAAAGTTGGGAAAAAGAGATAACAGTGATGATTCAAAAAACCCTTCAGTCTCACGCCGAAAAGCAAGCTGAGCCACAGCAGCAGCATCTTCAGCAGAGCCAGCAGCAGAAGATACAACAACAGCAGAAACTCATTGAAGGTGAGAAAGAAGAAAACAAAAGAGACAGAAGACTCCAGAGTTTTGAATTCAATGAGGAAAATACTTTTGTGCAGAACTGCTCGCGGAGAGGACAGCCCGGGAGAATCGAGCTGGAGAGAAAGTCGATGGAGAGCAGACGACAAGAAACAGGTATCAATTCATTCATCGAGAAAGAGAGAACAGAAAGAGAGAGATGGGAATATGAAAGGAGAGCTGCAGAAAGAAATATTGGAAGAGAAAGCGATGGCACAGTAGAAAAATTGGGAGCCGTAATGACATCGATGGCGATGCCAAGTATTCGAAGTTTTTCCGGTAGAGGTGGGTTGCGAGAGTTCAAAGACTTCGTTGATAGAATCGATCTGAAGTATGGTAAACTTATTGGCGAGGATCAGCTGATAACAGTTTTTAGACAGCACTTAGAAGGAGATGCTTTGAATATATTTGATACCCTGCCAAGAGAGATAAGGGACGGTTCGTACAGAGGTATAGTATTAAAAATGAAGGATCGCTTCAGGGGTGATCAAACCCTCAAGAAATATGATGCTCAAAGGAAGCTCGATAGGATACAGAAAAGAGAGAGAGAGACTGTAGTTCAGTTCTGCTGTGCCTTGGAATCCCTAACCATGGAGGCTTACCCTGATGCTTCCCCGGTAATGCTCTCCGAAATAAGAGCGGGAAAACTAGTCAACGCACTCCCGGATTTTGAGCACCAAATACAGCTGTTTAAGATCTTGGATGAGACAGAGGACTATGACAAGTATGAAAGACTGAGAGAAGAGGCCCAAAAGTTGGAGTTGTTGGAAAGAAGGAAATCAATAATGAGAGAAGAGAAAATAATTAGATACCCTATGAGAACGGTTGACCGAAGGTGGCAAAGAGATGAAATAGGGAAAAGATCCACAAATGATTCGCAAAACATAAGATCGGTAGAACAGAGAAATGTCACGCATACCGTGAATCATGCACTCAACCCTAGCGCGATGCCCTTTTTTCCTACGCAAAGTACCAGGAGACCGGAAGAAAGAATTAGGAACCAAGCTGCAATTGAGAGGAGGAAATACTTTAAGTGTCAAGAAGAAGGTCATTATAGTTATGCTTGCCCGAAAAACAACACTGAACCTGTAAGAAATATGAGCACGCGGAAAGTAGAGACGAAAATTCTGGAAGAGAAAGAAGATACAGTGCCATATTTTGGGGCACTGTGGAAAGCCCAGGCAGACTTCAACGGGGTCAAGTGCACAGTAGTGATAGATACAGGGGCAGAGTCGACCGTGATTCCACGAAAGATAATGGAAGAGATCGAGAGATGCGGTAGAGAAAAAATTAAATGGCGGGAAGCGCGTGAAATAATGAACGATGCAATAGGCAGACCGATAGAGATAGTCGGGAAGACGGAAATGTTGGTCAAAATGGAAGGAACAGAACAATCAATGATTGGAGTATTTGTAGTGGACTCAAAGGAAGATTACATATTGTTGGGGCAGAACGCGAGCGAGATATGGGTTATGTGAGGAAAGGAAAAACCTCGCGCGCATAGGAGGCCTGATCAGCCTATAGAGAAGAGGAAGTGTGTTGATTATCAATTGGACCGCGGTCCGGAGTGCTTTTGTTTGGTTTTGTGGCCTTTGTTGTTGATAAAAGTGGATATCCCAGGACCCGTTGCCTGCGAACAGCGAGGAGTAGAGGATACTCTAACATTACATCGTCCAGATAAACCATCACACATGATAATGCACATTTTAAGGCCCATACAACATGCCCCCCTCTCAACACCGAGGTCTCTCGAGGTCTAGGGTCAGAGGTCTAGGCGCCTTTGTTTCTGCGAACAAGCTCATGCTCGGGTTTTCTTCTTTTTCTCTTTTTTTTTCTTTTTCTCTTTTTATCCTCTCTTCTCATCCCGGTTTGGCCCCCATGTAAATTAGAGTATTCCCTACTCCTCGTTGATCCTAAGCAACGGATTTTTTTATACCAAGCAGAGGAGCGGATTGATCGCAGAAACTTGTGCAAAAATCGTGTGGTGTGACGGGAACCGAACCCGTGACCTTTCGCGTTCCGGGCGAATGCTCTCCCCACTGAGCTACACACGCACACATGATAATGCACTTTTTAAGGCCCATACAACACTACAATAAGCTGCTTCGAAAAAAATCAGACGCTTCTATTTTTTGTTGTCACTCGAAGATGAGTGTGAGAGACAGGAAACAACATAATTATTATTCAAATGCTCAGAGTTATGCTCCATTCACGACGCTTTCGCTTCATGAGCATGCGTGACTAAGAGAACGAGGCAATTGAGCCTTTATAAGCACTATCGCACGGAATAGCAATGTGTCACCGTGGTGTAATGGTTAACACGCTCGCTCCCAGATAGAGGAGAGATGGTTGCATTGGTTCGAGTCCCCCCGGTGACTAGCTTTTTTCGTGCGGTGGTTTGATCAATAAATATTATTATTTTATAATATACGTATCACTAACGTGTTCTTGATGTTTATCGAAAAAGAACGTAGAAAGTAAAGACACGATGAGTACAAGGTAGCCCATATATTCTGCAACGCGTTTGCACACGTGCACGGCACCTTTTGAGTCTTCCCTCCTTGTTGTTCAGAGTTAGGATGGGAGCCTTTTTAGTACGATATTGGGTGAGCCTCAAATCCTCTTTAACGATTCTTTGAAGAGTCGTGTGTGATAAGTTAATATCGGAGGTCATTTTTTCAATGCTTCGCATACTCGCTTTCGCCTAAGCACTTCGACCAACTCGCTTTCTCACGGCCTCAATTTAGTTGGGAGGCTGTCAGAAAGAATTTCGTTAGCGCACTAATCGAGGACCACCTGTTCGAGGCAAGTCAGCAAGTGTACCTACCAGTTCAAACCGTTTGATTGTTCTCCAGACGAGATTGCGAGAGACGTTGAGATTTTTATCGATGCGCGTAATCAATCGACCAAGTTTGGGCAGGTCCAGAATGGAAGAGCATGTTTTTTTAGCTGTCATTATTCTTTTGAACATGTAACAAGTAAATTTGAAACCTAACCATGTATATAAAAACACGTAGAAAAAATGTCTGTGAAAATTGAAGCTCATCGTGCACTATAAAATTAATTTTGAAGTTCAAAAGAAGGGTTGCAGAATAGATGGGCCACCCTGTAGAACACAGATTCGGTCGTACAGTCACAATCTTGCTAGAGACGTGTTTTCAAAGTTTTTTTGAGTGTAGAATTGGAAACAGAGAAAGCCTACAGTTGTTGGTTTTCTTGCCTGTGAACATCGAAACTGAATTCCCTTTTTTTTTAAAGAGCTGTCAATCTGATGGTTAATCTAGTAATTTACCGATTGTTTCATAACTTTTGTTGATTTTATTTTAGTGCCTCTTTAGTTCCAGGTTTTCAATTTGATGAATTTAATTTAGGAATTCTTCCCGAACTTCGCTTGAACTTAAGAAAGAACATGAGAATTTCTTCATACCATTGAGATCTTAAAAGAAATTATATCTTAAAACATGAGGTTGGTATGAGACGAGAAATTCTTGTGACATCAGAATGAGTATCTGCAACAAAGGTCACTCGCCGACGCTCAAGAACTAAGTATTAATTGATGTTCGAAAAATTAGACCCGCAAAGTTGAAACTTAGAAATATGACCATTAAAACTTTCACGGGTCGTAACTTTAAGAATGAATAACTTCGAAAACAATTTATCATTTAATATTTTCCAGTTAAGTCAATATGGCGAATTTCGTATGAGAGAAGAAAAACTGTCAAAAAGACGGAAAATTTGAAATTTAATAAAAAAAATTTTTCATATACTCGAATACAACAAAAATATGAAAAAAAGTAACATCAAAATTTCTTTTTTCAAGATGAAAACATTCACTTTAACAATCCGTAAAAAATTATCGTGCTGAATCCTTTTCTCCCTAAATTTTCTTTTCAAATGGGGCGAAAATTATGTTTCTTCACTGAAAGACGTGAGGGAAATCCAAGAAAAAATTAAGTAGAGGGGTAGAAGTTTGTATTGAATAACAAGCTACCAAGTCGACCGCTAAAGAATGGGATTTGAAAGGATTTTGCCCTTTGTAGATCATACCGCTTAGGAACATGGTCGTATGGAAGAATCAGCCACGCTATTGATGTTTGAAATTTAATTTCCTAATTAAATGAATTGTCTTAGCTGTTTTCAGGTATTTTTCATCGTTTTTATTCGCTTAGGCTGAGGCAAAGGTTACGCTAACGTCTCTCTTCTGTCTTAATCGTGAAATCTGGAGTTACGCTGCATTCATGACGCAATCGCTTGATAAGCATGCGTGACTAAGAGAACAAGGCATATGAGCCTTTCATATAACACTATCGCACGGAATAGCAATGTGTCCCCGTGGTGTAATGGTAACACGCGCTCCCGGTTTGAGTCGAGATGGTCTGGGTTCGATCCCGCACGGTGGACTAGCTTTTTTCTGTGCGATAGTTCAATCATTTGCCATCTTAACCAGGCGTCACTGCCTTTAAACTGTGTAACTTAGCATTTGAAGATTTATCATTCATCTTCCATCTCTCTTCTGTCTTAATCGTGAACTCTGGAGTTACGCTGCATTCATGACGCAATCGCTTGATAAGCATGCGTGACTAAGAGAACAAGGCATATGAGCCTTTCATATAACACTATCGCACGGAATAGCAATGTGTCCCCGTGGTGTAATGGTAACACGCGCTCCCGGTTTGAGTCGAGATGGTCTGGGTTCGATCCCGCACGGTGGACTAGCTTTTTTCTGTGCGATAGTTAATCATTTGTCATCTTAACCAGGCGTCACTGCCTTTAAACTGTGTAACTTAGCATTTGAAGATTTATCATTCATCTTCCATCTCTCTTCTGAAAGCATTTGAAGAATCCTGAACTCTGGAGTTACGCTGCATTCATGACGCAATCGCTTGATAAGCATGCATGACTAAGAGAACAAGGCATATGAGCCTTTCATATAACACTATCGCACGGAATAGCAATGTGTCCCCGTGGTGTAATGGTAACACGCGCTCCCGGTTTGATTCGAGATGGTCTGGGTTCGATCCCGCACGGTGGATTAGCGTTTTTCTGTGCGATAGTTCAATCACTTGTCATCTTAACCAGGCGTCACTGCCTTTAAACTGTGTAACTTAGCATTTGAAGATTTATCATTCGTCTTCCATCTCTCTTCTGTCTTAATCGTGAAATCTGGAGTTACGCTGCATTCATGACGCAATCGCTTGATAAGCATGCGTGACTAAGAGAACAAGGCATATGAGCCTTTCATATAACACTATCGCACGGAATAGCAATGTGTCCCCGTGGTGTAATGGTAACACGCGCTCCCGGTTTGAGTCGAGATGGTCTGGGTTCGATCCCGCACGGTGGACTAGCTTTTTTCTGTGCGATAGTTCAATCATTTGCCATCTTAACCAGGCGTCACTGCCTTTAAACTGTGTAACTTAGCATTTGAAGATTTATCATTCATCTTCCATCTCTCTTCTGTCTTAATCGTGAACTCTGGAGTTACGCTGCATTCATGACGCAATCGCTTGATAAGCATGCGTGACTAAGAGAACAAGGCATATGAGCCTTTCATATAACACTATCGCACGGAATAGCAATGTGTCCCCGTGGTGTAATGGTAACACGCGCTCCCGGTTTGAGTCGAGATGGTCTGGGTTCGAACCCGCACGGTGGACTAGCTTTTTTCTGTGCGATAGTTCAATCATTTGTCATCTTAACCAGGCGTCACTGCCTTTAAACTGTGTAACTTAGCATTTGAAGATTTATCATTCATCTTCCATCTCTCTTCTGAAAGCATTTGAAGAATCCTGAACTCTGGAGTTACGCTGCATTCATGACGCAATCGCTTGATAAGCATGCATGACTAAGAGAACAAGGCATATGAGCCTTTCATATAACACTATCGCACGGAATAGCAATGTGTCTCCGTGGTGTAATGGTAACACGCGCTCCCGGTTTGATTCGAGATGGTCTGGGTTCGATCCCGCACGGTGGATTAGCGTTTTTCTGTGCGATAGTTCAATCATTTGTCATCTTAACCAGGCGTCACTGCCTTTAAACTGTGTAACTTAGCATTTGAAGATTTATCATTCGTCTTCCATCTCTCTTCTGTCTTAATCGTGAAATCTGGAGTTACGCTGCATTCATGACGCAATCGCTTGATAAGCATGCGTGACTAAGAGAACAAGGCATATGAGCCTTTCATATAACACTATCGCACGGAATAGCAATGTGTCCCCGTGGTGTAATGGTAACACGCGCTCCCGGTTTGAGTCGAGATGGTCTGGGTTCGATCCCGCACGGTGGACTAGCTTTTTTCTGTGCGATAGTTCAATCATTTGTCATCCCTATTGTTTCTGACTAATGGCTTTAATACACTGCCACTGTATTACCTCACCTTCTTCTTTTTCATTTCTTAATTTTATCATATATAAAAATCCATGTTATATTGTTTTTATATTTCGATTCCACGTTAAACATACACATGTACATGGAAATAAAGAATGAATGAATGAATGAATGAATCTTAACCAGGCGTCACTGCCTTTAAACTGTGTAACTTAGCATTTGAAGATTTATCATTCATCTTCCATCTCTCTTCTGTCTTAATCGTGAAATCTGGAGTTACGCTGCATTCATGACGCAATCGCTTGATAAGCATGCGTGACTTAGAGAACAAGGCATATGAGCCTTTCATATAACACTATCGCACGGAATAGCAATGTGTCCCCGTGGTGTAATGGTAACGCGCTCCCGGTTTGAGTCGAGATGGTCTGGGTTCGATCCCGCACGGTGGACTAGCTTTTTTCTGTGCGATAGTTCAATCATTTGTCATCTTAACCAGGCGTCACTGCCTTTAAACTGTGTAACTTAGCATTTGAAGATTTATCATTCATCTTCCATCTCTCTTCTGTCTTAATCGTGAAATCTGGAGTTACGCTCCATTCATGACGCAATCGCTTGAAAGCATGCGTGACTAAGAGAACAAGGCATTTGAGCCTTTCATATGACACTATAGCACGGAATAGCAATGTGTCCCCGTGGTGTAATGGTAACACGCGCTCCCGGTTTGAGTCGAGATGGTCTGGGTTCGATCCCGCCCGGTGGACTAGCTTTTTCCTGTGTGATAATTCAATCATTGGTCATCTTAACCAGGCGTCACTGCCTTTAAACTGTGTAACTTAGCATTTGAAGATTTATCATTCATCTTCCATCTCTCTTCTGTCTTAATCGTGAACTCTGGAGTTACGCTGCATTCATGACGCAATCGCTTGATAAGCATGCGTGACTAAGAGAACAAGGCATATGAGCCTTTCATATAACACTATCGCACGGAATAGCAATGTGTCCCCGTGGTGTAATGGTAACACGCGCTCCCGGTTTGAGTCGAGATGGTCTGGGTTCGATCCCGCACGGTGGACGAGCTTTTTTCTGTGTGATAATTCAATCATTGGTCATCTTAACCAGGCGTCACTGCCTTTAAACTGTGTAACTTAGCATTTGAAGATTTATCATTCATCTTCCATCTCTCTTCTGTCTTAATCGTGAAATCTGGAGTTACGCTCCATTCATGACGCAATCGCTTGAAAGCATGCGTGACTAAGAGAACAAGGCATTTGAGCCTTTCATATAACACTATATCACGGAATAGCAATGTGTCCCCGTGGTGTAATGGTAACACGCGCTCCCGGTTTGAGTCGAGATGGTCTGGGTTCGATCCCGCCCGGTGGACTAGCTTTTTCCTGTGTGATAATTCAATCATTGGTCATCTTAACCAGGCGTCACTGCCTTTAAACTGTGTAACTTAGCATTTGAAGATTTATCATTCATCTTCCATCTCTCTTCTGTCTTAATCGTGAACTCTGGAGTTACGCTGCATTCATGACGCAATCGCTTGATAAGCATGCGTGACTAAGAGAACAAGGCATATGAGCCTTTCATATAACACTATCGCACGGAATAGCAATGTGTCCCCGTGGTGTAATGGTAACACGCGCTCCCGGTTTGAGTCGAGATGGTCTGGGTTCGATCCCGCACGGTGGACTAGCTTTTTTCTGTGCGATAGTTCAATCATTTGTCATCTTAACCAGGCGTCACTGCCTTTAAACTGTGTAACTTAGCATTTGAAGATTTATCATTCATCTTCCATCTCTCTTCTGTCTTAATCGTGAACTCTGGAGTTACGCTGCATTCATGACGCAATCGCTTGATAAGCATGCATGACTAAGAGAACAAGGCATAGGAGCCTTTCATATAACACTATCGCACGGAATAGCAATGTGTCCCCGTGGTGTAATGGTAACACGCGCTCCCGGTTTGATTCGAGATGGTCTGGGTTCGATCCCGCACGGTGGACTAGCGTTTTTCTGTGCGATAGTTCAATCATTCGTCATCTTAACCAGGCGTCACTGCCTTTAAACTGTGTAACTTAGCATTTGAAGATTTATCATTCATCTTCCATCTCTCTTCTGTCTTAATCGTGAACTCTGGAGTTACGCTGCATTCATGACGCAATCGCTTGATAAGCATGCATGACTAAGAGAACAAGGCATATGAGCCTTTCATATAACACTATCGCACGGAATAGCAATGTGTCCCCGTGGTGTAATGGTAACACGCGCTCCCGGTTTGAGTCGAGATGGTCTGGGTTCGATCCCGCACGGTGGACTAGCTTTTTTCTGTGTGATAATTCAATCATTGGTCATCTTAACCAGGCGTCACTGCCTTTAAACTGTGTAACTTAGCATTTGAAGATTTATCATTCATCTTCCATCTCTCTTCTGTCTTAATCGTGAAATCTGGAGTTACGCTCCATTCATGACGCAATCGCTTGAAAGCATGCGTGACTAAGAGAACAAGGCATTTGAGCCTTTCATATAACACTATATCACGGAATAGCAATGTGTCCCCGTGGTGTAATGGTAACACGCGCTCCCGGTTTGAGTCGAGATGGTCTGGGTTCGATCCCGCCCGGTGGACTAGCTTTTTCCTGTGTGATAATTCAATCATTGGTCATCTTAACCAGGCGTCACTGCCTTTAAACTGTGTAACTTAGCATTTGAAGATTTATCATTCATCTTCCATCTCTCTTCTGTCTTAATCGTGAACTCTGGAGTTACGCTGCATTCATGACGCAATCGCTTGATAAGCATGCGTGACTAAGAGAACAAGGCATATGAGCCTTTCATATAACACTATCGCACGGAATAGCAATGTGTCCCCGTGGTGTAATGGTAACACGCGCTCCCGGTTTGAGTCGAGATGGTCTGGGTTCGATCCCGCACGGTGGACTAGCTTTTTTCTGTGCGATAGTTCAATCATTTGTCATCTTAACCAGGCGTCACTGCCTTTAAACTGTGTAACTTAGCATTTGAAGATTTATCATTCATCTTCCATCTCTCTTCTGTCTTAATCGTGAACTCTGGAGTTACGCTGCATTCATGACGCAATCGCTTGATAAGCATGCATGACTAAGAGAACAAGGCATAGGAGCCTTTCATATAACACTATCGCACGGAATAGCAATGTGTCCCCGTGGTGTAATGGTAACACGCGCTCCCGGTTTGATTCGAGATGGTCTGGGTTCGATCCCGCACGGTGGACTAGCGTTTTTCTGTGCGATAGTTCAATCATTCGTCATCTTAACCAGGCGTCACTGCCTTTAAACTGTGTAACTTAGCATTTGAAGATTTATCATTCGTCTTCCATCTCTCTTCTGTCTTAATCGTGAAATCTGGAGTTACGCTGCATTCAGGACGCAATCGCTTGATAAGCATGCGTGACTAAGAGAACAAGGCATATGAGCCTTTCATATAACACTATCGCACGGAATAGCAATGTGTCCCCGTGGTGTAATGGTAACACGCGCTCCCGGTTTGAGTCGAGATGGTCTGGGTTCGATCCCGCACGGTGGACTAGCTTTTTTCTGTGCGATAGTTCAATCATTTGTCATCTTAACCAGGCGTCACTGCCTTTAAACTGTGTAACTTAGCATTTGAAGATTTATCATTCATCTTCCATCTCTCTTCTGTCTTAATCGTGAACTCTGGAGTTACGCTGCATTCATGACGCAATCGCTTGATAAGCATGCATGACTAAGAGAACAAGGCATATGAGCCTTTCATATAACACTATCGCACGGAATAGCAATGTGTCCCCGTGGTGTAATGGTAACACGCGCTCCCGGTTTGATTCGAGATGGTCTGGGTTCGATCCCGCACGGTGGACTAGCGTTTTTCTGTGCGATAGTTCAATCATTCGTCATCTTAACCAGGCGTCACTGCCTTTAAACTGTGTAACTTAGCATTTGAAGATTTATCATTCGTCTTCCATCTCTCTTCTGTCTTAATCGTGAAATCTGGAGTTACGCTGCATTCAGGACGCAATCGCTTGATAAGCATGCGTGACTAAGAGAACAAGGCAACAAGGCTTTCATATAACACTATCGCACGGAATAGCAATGTGTCCCCGTGGTGTAATGGTAACACGCGCTCCCGGTTTGAGTCGAGATGGTCTGGGTTCGATCCCGCACGGTGGACTAGCTTTTTTCTGTGCGATAGTTCAATCATTTGTCATCCCTATTGTTTCTGACTAATGGCTTTAATACACTGCCACTGTATTACCTCACCTTCTTTTTCAGTTCTTAATTTTATCATATATAAAAATCCATGTTATATTGTTTTTATATTTCGATTCCACGTTAAACATACACATGTACATGGAAATAAAGAATGAATGAATGAATGAATCTTAACCAGGCGTCACTGCCTTTAAACTGTGTAACTTAGCATTTGAAGATTTATCATTCATCTTCCATCTCTCTTCTGTCTTAATCGTGAAATCTGGAGTTACGCTGCATTCATGACGCAATCGCTTGATAAGCATGCGTGACTAAGAGAACAAGGCATATGAGCCTTTCATATAACACTATCGCACGGAATAGCAATGTGTCCCCGTGGTGTAATGGTAACGCGCTCCCGGTTTGAGTCGAGATGGTCTGGGTTCGATCCCGCACGGTGGACTAGCTTTTTTCTGTGCGATAGTTCAATCATTTGTCATCTTAACCAGGCGTCACTGCCTTTAAACTGTGTAACTTAGCATTTGAAGATTTATCATTCATCTTCCATCTCTCTTCTGTCTTAATCGTGAACTCTGGAGTTACGCTGCATTCATGACGCAATCGCTTGATAAGCATGCGTGACTAAGAGAACAAGGCATATGAGCCTTTCATATAACACTATCGCACGGAATAGCAATGTGTCCCCGTGGTGTAATGGTAACACGCGCTCCCGGTTTGAGTCGAGATGGTCTGGGTTCGATCCCGCACGGTGGACTAGCTTTTTTCTGTGCGATAGTTCAATCATTTGTCATCTTAACCAGGCGTCACTGCCTTTAAACTGTGTAACTTAGCATTTGAAGATTTATCATTCATCTTCCATCTCTCTTCTGTCTTAATCGTGAACTCTGGAGTTACGCTGCATTCATGACGCAATCGCTTGATAAGCATGCATGACTAAGAGAACAAGGCATAGGAGCCTTTCATATAACACTATCGCACGGAATAGCAATGTGTCCCCGTGGTGTAATGGTAACACGCGCTCCCGGTTTGATTCGAGATGGTCTGGGTTCGATCCCGCACGGTGGACTAGCGTTTTTCTGTGCGATAGTTCAATCATTCGTCATCTTAACCAGGCGTCACTGCCTTTAAACTGTGTAACTTAGCATTTGAAGATTTATCATTCGTCTTCCATCTCTCTTCTGTCTTAATCGTGAAATCTGGAGTTACGCTGCATTCAGGACGCAATCGCTTGATAAGCATGCGTGACTAAGAGAACAAGGCATATGAGCCTTTCATATAACACTATCGCACGGAATAGCAATGTGTCCCCGTGGTGTAATGGTAACACGCGCTCCCGGTTTGAGTCGAGATGGTCTGGGTTCGATCCCGCACGGTGGACTAGCTTTTTTCTGTGCGATAGTTCAATCATTTGTCATCTTAACCAGGCGTCACTGCCTTTAAACTGTGTAACTTAGCATTTGAAGATTTATCATTCATCTTCCATCTCTCTTCTGTCTTAATCGTGAACTCTGGAGTTACGCTGCATTCATGACGCAATCGCTTGATAAGCATGCATGACTAAGAGAACAAGGCATATGAGCCTTTCATATAACACTATCGCACGGAATAGCAATGTGTCCCCGTGGTGTAATGGTAACACGCGCTCCCGGTTTGATTCGAGATGGTCTGGGTTCGATCCCGCACGGTGGACTAGCGTTTTTCTGTGCGATAGTTCAATCATTCGTCATCTTAACCAGGCGTCACTGCCTTTAAACTGTGTAACTTAGCATTTGAAGATTTATCATTCGTCTTCCATCTCTCTTCTGTCTTAATCGTGAAATCTGGAGTTACGCTGCATTCAGGACGCAATCGCTTGATAAGCATGCGTGACTAAGAGAACAAGGCAACAAGGCTTTCATATAACACTATCGCACGGAATAGCAATGTGTCCCCGTGGTGTAATGGTAACACGCGCTCCCGGTTTGAGTCGAGATGGTCTGGGTTCGATCCCGCACGGTGGACTAGCTTTTTTCTGTGCGATAGTTCAATCATTTGTCATCCCTATTGTTTCTGACTAATGGCTTTAATACACTGCCACTGTATTACCTCACCTTCTTTTTCAGTTCTTAATTTTATCATATATAAAAATCCATGTTATATTGTTTTTATATTTCGATTCCACGTTAAACATACACATGTACATGGAAATAAAGAATGAATGAATGAATGAATCTTAACCAGGCGTCACTGCCTTTAAACTGTGTAACTTAGCATTTGAAGATTTATCATTCATCTTCCATCTCTCTTCTGTCTTAATCGTGAAATCTGGAGTTACGCTGCATTCATGACGCAATCGCTTGATAAGCATGCGTGACTAAGAGAACAAGGCATATGAGCCTTTCATATAACACTATCGCACGGAATAGCAATGTGTCCCCGTGGTGTAATGGTAACGCGCTCCCGGTTTGAGTCGAGATGGTCTGGGTTCGATCCCGCACGGTGGACTAGCTTTTTTCTGTGCGATAGTTCAATCATTTGTCATCTTAACCAGGCGTCACTGCCTTTAAACTGTGTAACTTAGCATTTGAAGATTTATCATTCATCTTCCATCTCTCTTCTGTCTTAATCGTGAACTCTGGAGTTACGCTGCATTCATGACGCAATCGCTTGATAAGCATGCGTGACTAAGAGAACAAGGCATATGAGCCTTTCATATAACACTATCGCACGGAATAGCAATGTGTCCCCGTGGTGTAATGGTAACACGCGCTCCCGGTTTGAGTCGAGATGGTCTGGGTTCGATCCCGCACGGTGGACTAGCTTTTTTCTGTGCGATAGTTCAATCATTTGTCATCTTAACCAGGCGTCACTGCCTTTAAACTGTGTAACTTAGCATTTGAAGATTTATCATTCATCTTCCATCTCTCTTCTGTCTTAATCGTGAACTCTGGAGTTACGCTGCATTCATGACGCAATCGCTTGATAAGCATGCATGACTAAGAGAACAAGGCATAGGAGCCTTTCATATAACACTATCGCACGGAATAGCAATGTGTCCCCGTGGTGTAATGGTAACACGCGCTCCCGGTTTGATTCGAGATGGTCTGGGTTCGATCCCGCACGGTGGACTAGCGTTTTTCTGTGCGATAGTTCAATCATTCGTCATCTTAACCAGGCGTCACTGCCTTTAAACTGTGTAACTTAGCATTTGAAGATTTATCATTCGTCTTCCATCTCTCTTCTGTCTTAATCGTGAAATCTGGAGTTACGCTGCATTCAGGACGCAATCGCTTGATAAGCATGCGTGACTAAGAGAACAAGGCATATGAGCCTTTCATATAACACTATCGCACGGAATAGCAATGTGTCCCCGTGGTGTAATGGTAACACGCGCTCCCGGTTTGAGTCGAGATGGTCTGGGTTCGATCCCGCACGGTGGACTAGCTTTTTTCTGTGCGATAGTTCAATCATTTGTCATCTTAACCAGGCGTCACTGCCTTTAAACTGTGTAACTTAGCATTTGAAGATTTATCATTCATCTTCCATCTCTCTTCTGTCTTAATCGTGAACTCTGGAGTTACGCTGCATTCATGACGCAATCGCTTGATAAGCATGCATGACTAAGAGAACAAGGCATATGAGCCTTTCATATAACACTATCGCACGGAATAGCAATGTGTCCCCGTGGTGTAATGGTAACACGCGCTCCCGGTTTGATTCGAGATGGTCTGGGTTCGATCCCGCACGGTGGACTAGCGTTTTTCTGTGCGATAGTTCAATCATTCGTCATCTTAACCAGGCGTCACTGCCTTTAAACTGTGTAACTTAGCATTTGAAGATTTATCATTCGTCTTCCATCTCTCTTCTGTCTTAATCGTGAAATCTGGAGTTACGCTGCATTCAGGACGCAATCGCTTGATAAGCATGCGTGACTAAGAGAACAAGGCAACAAGGCTTTCATATAACACTATCGCACGGAATAGCAATGTGTCCCCGTGGTGTAATGGTAACACGCGCTCCCGGTTTGAGTCGAGATGGTCTGGGTTCGATCCCGCACGGTGGACTAGCTTTTTTCTGTGCGATAGTTCAATCATTTGTCATCCCTATTGTTTCTGACTAATGGCTTTAATACACTGCCACTGTATTACCTCACCTTCTTTTTCAGTTCTTAATTTTATCATATATAAAAATCCATGTTATATTGTTTTTATATTTCGATTCCACGTTAAACATACACATGTACATGGAAATAAAGAATGAATGAATGAATGAATCTTAACCAGGCGTCACTGCCTTTAAACTGTGTAACTTAGCATTTGAAGATTTATCATTCATCTTCCATCTCTCTTCTGTCTTAATCGTGAAATCTGGAGTTACGCTCCATTCATGACGCAATCGCTTGAAAGCATGCGTGACTAAGAGAACAAGGCATTTGAGCCTTTCATATAACACTATAGCACGGAATAGCAATGTGTCCCCGTGGTGTAATGGTAACACGCGCTCCCGGTTTGAGTCGAGATGGTCTGGGTTCGATCCCGCCCGGTGGACTAGCTTTTCCCTGTGCGATAATTCAATCATTGGTCATCTTAACCAGGCGTCACTGCCTTTAAACTGTGTAACTTAGCATTTGAAGATTTATCATTCATCTTCCATCTCTCTTCTGTCTTAATCGTGAACTCTGGAGTTACGCTGCATTCATGACGCAATCGCTTGATAAGCATGCGTGACTAAGAGAACAAGGCATATGAGCCTTTCATATAACACTATCGCACGGAATAGCAATGTGTCCCCGTGGTGTAATGGTAACACGCGCTCCCGGTTTGAGTCGAGATGGTCTGGGTTCGATCCCGCACGGTGGACTAGCTTTTTTCTGTGCGATAGTTCAATCATTTGTCATCTTAACCAGGCGTCACTGCCTTTAAACTGTGTAACTTAGCATTTGAAGATTTATCATTCATCTTCCATCTCTCTTCTGTCTTAATCGTGAACTCTGGAGTTACGCTGCATTCATGACGCAATCGCTTGATAAGCATGCATGACTAAGAGAACAAGGCATATGAGCCTTTCATATAACACTATCGCACGGAATAGCAATGTGTCCCCGTGGTGTAATGGTAACACGCGCTCCCGGTTTGATTCGAGATGGTCTGGGTTCGATCCCGCACGGTGGACTAGCGTTTTTCTGTGCGATAGTTCAATCATTCGTCATCTTAACCAGGCGTCACTGCCTTTAAACTGTGTAACTTAGCATTTGAAGATTTATCATTCGTCTTCCATCTCTCTTCTGTCTTAATCGTGAAATCTGGAGTTACGCTGCATTCATGACGCAATCGCTTGATAAGCATGCGTGACTAAGAGAACAAGGCATATGAGCCTTTCATATAACACTATCGCACGGAATAGCAATGTGTCCCCGTGGTGTAATGGTAACACGCGCTCCCGGTTTGAGTCGAGATGGTCTGGGTTCGATCCCGCACGGTGGACTAGCTTTTTTCTGTGCGATAGTTCAATCATTTGTCATCCCTATTGTTTCTGACTAATGGCTTTAATACACTGCCACTGTATTACCTCACCTTCTTTTTCATTTCTTAATTTTATCATATATAAAAATCCATGTTATATTGTTTTTATATTTCGATTCCACGTTAAACATACACATGTACATGGAAATAAAGAATGAATGAATGAATGAATCTTAACCAGGCGTCACTGCCTTTAAACTGTGTAACTTAGCATTTGAAGATTTATCATTCATCTTCCATCTCTCTTCTGTCTTAATCGTGAAATCTGGAGTTACGCTGCATTCATGACGCAATCGCTTGATAAGCATGCGTGACTAAGAGAACAAGGCATATGAGCCTTTCATATAACACTATCGCACGGAATAGCAATGTGTCCCCGTGGTGTAATGGTAACACGCGCTCCCGGTTTGAGTCGAGATGGTCTGGGTTCGATCCCGCACGGTGGACTAGCTTTTTTCTGTGCGATAGTTCAATCATTTGTCATCTTAACCAGGCGTCACTGCCTTCAAACTGTGTAACTTAGCATTTGAAGATTTATCATTCATCTTCCATCTCTCTTCTGTCTTAATCGTGAAATCTGGAGTTACGCTCCATTCATGACGCAATCGCTTGAAAGCATGCGTGACTAAGAGAACAAGGCATTTGAGCCTTTCATATAACACTATAGCACGGAATAGCAATGTGTCCCCGTGGTGTAATGGTAACACGCGCTCCCGGTTTGAGTCGAGATGGTCTGGGTTCGATCCCGCCCGGTGGACTAGCTTTTTCCTGTGCGATAATTCAATCATTTGTCATCTTAACCAGGCGTCACTGCCTTTAAACTGTGTAACTTAGCATTTGAAGATTTATCATTCATCTTCCATCTCTCTTCTGTCTTAATCGTGAACTCTGGAGTTACGCTGCATTCATGACGCAATCGCTTGATAAGCATGCGTGACTAAGAGAACAAGGTATATGAGCCTTTCATATAACACTATCGCACGGAATAGCAATGTGTCCCCGTGGTTTAATGGTAACACGCGCTCCCGGTTTGAGTCGAGATGGTCTGGGTTCGATCCCGCACGGTGGACTAGCTTTTTTCTGTGCGATAGTTCAATCATTTGTCCTCTTAACCAGGCGTCACTGCCTTTAAACTGTGTAACTTAGCATTTGAAGATTTATCATTCATCTTCCATCTCTCTTCTGTCTTAATCGTGAAATCTGGAGTTACGCTGCATTCATGACGCAATCGCTTGATAAGCATGCGTGACTAAGAGAACAAGGCAGATGAGCCTTTCATATAACACTATCGCACGGAATAGCAATGTGTCCCCGTGGTGTAATGGTAACACGCGCTCCCGGTCTGAATCGAGATGGTCTGGGTTCGATCCCGCACGGTGGACTAGCTTTTTTCTGTGCGATAGTTTAATCATTTGTCATCTTAACCAGGCGTCACTGCCTTTAAACTGTGTAACTTAGCATTTGAAGATTTATCATTCATCTTCCATCTCTCTTCTGTCTTAATCGTGAAATCTGGAGTTACGCTGCATCTTCCATCTGAAATCTTCCATCTCTCTTCTGTCTTAATCGTGAAATCTCATGACGCAATCGCTTGATAAGCATGCGTGACTAAGAGAACAAGGCATATGAGCCTTTCATATAACACTATCGCACGAAATAGCAATGTGTCCCCGTGGTGTAATGGTAACACGCGCTCCCGGTTTGAGTCGAGATGGTCTGGGTTCGATCCCGCACGGTGGACTAGCTTTTTTCTGTGCGATAGTTCAATCATTTGTCATCTTAACCAGGCGTCACTGCCTTTAAACTGTGTAACTTAGCATTTGAAGATTTATCATTCATCTTCCATCTCTCTTCTGTCTTAATCGTGAAATCTGGAGTTACGCTGCATTCATGACGCAATCGCTTGATAAGCATGCGTGACTAAGAGAACAAGGCATATGAGCCTTTCATATAACACTATCGCACGGAATAGCAAAGTGTCCCCGTTGTGTAATGGTAAAACGCGCTCCCGGTTTGAATCGAGATGGTCTGGGTTCGATCCCGCACGGTGGACTAGCTTTTTTCTGTGCGATAGTTTAATCATTTGTCATCTTAACCAGGCGTCACTGCCTTTAAACTGTGTAACTTAGCATTTGAAGATTTATCATTCATCTTCCATCTCTCTTCTGTCTTAATCGTGAAATCTGGAGTTACGCTGCATTCATGACGCAATCGCTTGATAAGCATGCGTGACTAAGAGAACAAGGCATATGAGCCTTTCATATAACACTATCGCACGGAATAGCAATGTGTCCCCGTGGTGTAATGGTAACACGCGCTCCCGGTTTGAGTCGAGATGGTCTGGGTTCGATCCCGCACGGTGGACTAGCTTTTTTCTGTGCGATAGTTCAATCATTTGTCATCTTAACCAGGCGTCACTGCCTTTAAACTGTGTAACTTAGCATTTGAAGATTTATCATTCATCTTCCATCTCTCTTCTGTCTTAATCGTGAACTCTGGAGTTACGCTGCATTCATGACGCAATCGCTTAATAAGCATGCGTGACTAAGA
Organism: Allodiplogaster pararmata; assembly: GCA_964056735.1. Lineage (NCBI taxonomy): Eukaryota > Metazoa > Nematoda > Chromadorea > Rhabditida > Diplogasteridae > Allodiplogaster > Allodiplogaster pararmata. The sequence continues at coordinate 34,400,953 of OZ057404.1, read as the reverse complement.
GAACAAGGCATATGAGCCTTTCATATAACACTATCGCACGGAATAGCAATGTGTCCCCGTGGTGTAATGGTAACACGCGCTCCCGGTTTGAATCGAGATGGTCTGGGTTCGATCCCGCACGGTGGACTAGCTTTTTTCTGTGCGATAGTTCAATCATTTGTCATCTCAACCAGGCGTCACTGCCTTTAAACTGTGTAACTTAGCATTTGAAGATTTATCATTCATCTTCCATCTCTCTTCTGTCTTAATCGTGAACTCTGGAGTTACGCTGCATTCATGACGCAATCGCTTGATAAGCATGCGTGACTAAGAGAACAAGGCATATGAGCCTTTCATATAACACTATCGCACGGAATAGCAATGTGTCCCCGTGGTGTAATGGTAACACGCGCTCCCGGTTTGAGTCGAGATGGTCTGGGTTCGATCCCGCACGGTGGACTAGCTTTTTTCTGTGCGATAGTTCAATCATTTGTCATCTTAACCAGGCGTCACTGCCTTTAAACTGTGTAACTTAGCATTTGAAGATTTATCATTCATCTTCCATCTCTCTTCTGTCTTAATCGTGAAATCTGGAGTTACGCTGCATTCATGACGCAATCGCTTGATAAGCATGAGTGACTAAGAGAACAAGGCATATGAGCCTTTCATATAACACTATCGCACGGAATAGCAATGTGTCCCCGTGGTGTAATGGTAACACGCGCTCCCGGTTTGAATCGAGATGGTCTGGGTTCGATCCCGCACGGTGGACTAGCTTTTTTCTGTGCGATAGTTTAATCATTTGTCATCTTAACCAGGCGTCACTGCCTTTAAACTGTGTAACTTAGCATTTGAAGATTTATCATTCATCTTCCATCTCTCTTCTGTCTTATTCGTGAAATCTGGAGTTACGCTGCATTCATGACGCAATCGCTTGATAAGCATGCGTGACTAAGAGAACAAGGCATATGAGCCTTTCATATAACACTTTCGCACGGAATAGCAATGTGTCCCCGTGGTGTAATGGTAACACGCGCTCCCGGTTTGAGTCGAGATGGTCTGGGTTCGATCCCGCACGGTGGACTAGCTTTTTTCTGTGCGATAGTTCAATCATTTGTCATCTTAACCAGGCGTCACTGCCTTTAAACTGTGTAACTTAGCATTTGAAGATTTATCATTCATCTTCCATCTCTCTTCTGTCTTAATCGTGAACTCTGGAGTTACGCTGCATTCATGACGCAATCGCTTGATAAGCATGCGTGACTAAGAGAACAAGGCATATGAGCCTTTCATATAACACTATCGCACGGAATAGCAATGTGTCCCCGTGGTGTAATGGTAACACGCGCTCCCGGTTTGAATCGAGATGGTCTGGGTTCGATCCCGCACGGTGGACTAGCTTTTTTCTGTGTGATAGTTTAATCATTTGTCATCTTAACCAGGCGTCACTGCCTTTAAACTGTGTAACTTAGCATTTGAAGATTTATCATTCATCTTCCATCTCTCTTCTGTCTTAATCGTGAAATCTGGAGTTACGCTGCATTCATGACGCAATCGCTTGATAAGCATGCGTGACTAAGAGAACAAGGCATATGAGCCTTTCATATAACACTATCGCACGGAATAGCAATGTGTCCCCGTGGTGTAATGGTAACACGCGCTCCCGGTTTGAGTCGAGATGGTCTGGGTTCGATCCCGCACGGTGGACTAGCTTTTTTCTGTGCGATAGTTCAATCATTTGTCATCCCTATTGTTTCTGACTAATGGCTTTAATACACTGCCACTGTATTACCTCACCTTCTTCTTTTTCATTTCTTAATTTTATCATATATAAAAATCCATGTTATATTGTTTTTATATTTCGATTCCACGTTAAACATACACATGTACATGGAAATAAAGAATGAATGAATGAATGAATCTTAACCAGGCGTCACTGCCTTTAAACTGTGTAACTTAGCATTTGAAGATTTATCATTCATCTTCCATCTCTCTTCTGTCTTAATCGTGAACTCTGGAGTTACGCTGCATTCATGACGCAATCGCTTGATAAGCATGCGTGACTAAGAGAACAAGGCATATGAGCCTTTCATATAACACTATCGCACGGAATAGCAATGTGTCCCCGTGGTGTAATGGTAACACGCGCTCCCGGTCTGAATCGAGATGGTCTGGGTTCGATCCCGCACGGTGGACTAGCTTTTTTCTGTGCGATAGTTTAATCATTTGTCATCTTAACCAGGCGTCACTGCCTTTAAACTGTGTAACTTAGCATTTGAAGATTTATCATTCATCTTCCATCTCTCTTCTGTCTTAATCGTGAAATCTGGAGTTACGCTGCATTCATGACGCAATCGCTTGATAAGCATGCGTGACTAAGAGAACAAGGCATATGAGCCTTTCATATAAAACTATCGCACGGAATAGAAATGTGTCCCCGTGGTGTAATGGTAACACGCGCTCCCGGTTTGAGTCGAGATGGTCTGGGTTCGATCCCGCACGGTGGACTAGCTTTTTTCTGTGCGATAGTTCAATCATTTGTCATCTTAACCAGGCGTCACTGCCTTTAAACTGTGTAACTTAGCATTTGAAGATTTATCATTAATCTTCCATCTCTCTTCTGTCTTAATCGTGAAATCTGGAGTTACGCTGCATTCATGACGCAATCGCTTGATAAGCATGCGTGACTAAGAGAACAAGGCATATGAGCCTTTTATATAACACTATCGCACGGAATAGCAATGTGTCCCCGTGGTGTAATGGTAACACGCGCTCCCGGTTTGAATCGAGATGATCTGGGTTCGATCCCGCACGGTGGACTAGCTTTTTTCTGTGCGATAGTTTAATCATTTGTCATCTTAACCAGGCGTCACTGCCTTTAAACTGTGTAACTTAGCATTTGAAGATTCATCATTCATCTTCCATCTCTCTTCTGTCTTAATCGTGAAATCTGGAGTTACGCTGCATTCATGACGCAATCGCTTGATAAGCATGCGTGACTAAGAGAACAAGGCATATGAGCCTTTCATATAACACTATCGCACGGAATAGCAATGTGTCCCCGTGGTGTAATGGTAACACGCGCTCCCGGTTTGAGTCGAGATGGTCTGGGTTCGATCCCGCACGGTGGACTAGCTTTTTTCTGTGCGATAGTTCAATCATTTGTCATCTTAACCAGGCGTCACTGCCTTTAAACTGTGTAACTTAGCATTTGAAGATTTATCATTCATCTTCCATCTCTCTTCTGTCTTAATCGTGAACTCTGGAGTTACGCTGCATTCATGACGCAATCGCTTGATAAGCATGCGTGACTAAGAGAACAAGGCATATGAGCCTTTCATATAACACTATCGCACGGAATAGCAATGTGTCCCCGTGGTGTAATGGTAACACGCGCTCCCGGTTTGAGTCGAGATGGTCTGGGTTCGATCCCGCACGGTGGACTAGCTTTTTTCTGTGCGATAGTTCAATCATTTGTCATCTTAACCAGGCGTCACTGCCTTTAAACTGTGTAACTTAGCATTTGAAGATTTATCATTCATCTTCCATCTCTCTTCTGTCTTAATCGTGAACTCTGGAGTTACGCTGCATTCATGACGCAATCGCTTGATAAGCATGCGTGACTAAGAGAACAAGGCATATGAGCCTTTCATATAACACTATCGCACGGAATAGCAATGTGTCCCCGTGGTGTAATGGTAACACGCGCTCCCGGTTTGAATCGAGATGGTCTGGGTTCGATCCCGCACGGTGGACTAGCTTTTTTCTGTGCGATAGTTTAATCATTTGTCATCTTAACCAGGCGTCACTGCCTTTAAACTGTGTAACTTAGCATTTGAAGATTTATCATTCATCTTCCATCTCTCTTCTGTCTTAATCGTGAACTCTGGAGTTACGCTCGATTCATGACGCAATCGCTTGAAAGCATGCGTGACTAAGAGAACAAGGCATTTGAGCCTTTCATATAACACTATAGCACGGAATAGCAATGTGTCCCCGTGGTGTAATGGTAACACGCGCTCCCGGTTTGAGTCGAGATGGTCTGGGTTCGATCCCGCCCGGTGGACTAGCTTTTTCCTGTGCGATAATTCAATCATTTGTCATCTTAACCAGGCGTCACTGCCTTTAAACTAGGTAACTTAGCATTTGAAGATTTATCATTCATCTTCCATCTCTCTTCTGTCTTAATCGTGAACTCTGGAGTTACGCTGCATTCATGACGCAATCGCTTGATAAGCATGCGTGACTAAGAGAACAAGGCATATGAGCCTTTCATATAACACTATCGCACGGAATAGCAATGTGTCCCCGTGGTGTAATGGTAACACGCGCTCCCGGTTTGAGTCGAGATGGTCTGGGTTCGATCCCGCACGGTGGACTAGCTTTTTCTGTGCGATAGTTCAATCATTTGTCATCTTAACCAGGCGTCACTGCCTTTAAACTGTGTAACTTAGCATTTGAAGATTTATCATTCATCTTCCATCTCTCTTCTGTCTTAATCGTGAAATCTGGAGTTACGCTCCATTCATGACGCAATCGCTTGAAAGCATGCGTGACTAAGAGAACAAGGCATTTGAGCCTTTCATATAACACTATAGCACGGAATAGCAATGTGTCCCCGTGGTGTAATGGTAACACGCGCTCCCGGTTTGAGTCGAGATGGTCTGGGTTCGATCCCGCCCGGTGGACTAGCTTTTTCCTGTGCGATAATTCAATCATTTGTCATCTTAACCAGGCGTCACTGCCTTTAAACTGTGTAACTTAGCATTTGAAGATTTATCATTCATCTTCCATCTCTCTTCTGTCTTAATCGTGAACTCTGGAGTTACGCTGCATTCATGACGCAATCGCTTGATAAGCATGCGTGACTAAGAGAACAAGGCATATGAGCCTTTCATATAACACTATCGCACGGAATAGCAATGTGTCCCCGTGGTGTAATGGTAACACGCGCTCCCGGTATGAATCGAGATGGTCTGGGTTCGATCCCGCACGGTGGACTAGCTTTTTTTCTGTGCGATAGTTTAATCATTTGTCATCTTAACCAGGCGTCACTGCCTTTAAACTGTGTAACTTAGCATTTGAAGATTTATCATTCATCTTCCATCTCTCTTCTGTCTTAATCGTGAAATCTGGAGTTACGCTGCATTCATGACGCAATCGCTTGATAAGCATGCGTGACTAAGAGAACAAGGCATATGAGCCTTTCATATAACACTATCGCACGGAATAGAAATGTGTCCCCGTGGTGTAATGGTAACACGCGCTCCCGGTTTGAGTCGAGATGGTCTGGGTTCGATCCCGCACGGTGGACTAGCTTTTTTCTGTGCGATAGTTTAATCATTTGTCATCTTAACCAGGCGTCACTGCCTTTAAACTGTGTAACTTAGCATTTGAAGATTTATCATTCATCTTCCATCTCTCTTCTGTCTTAATCGTGAAATCTGGAGTTACGCTGCATTCATGACGCAATCGCTTGATAAGCATGCGTGACTAAGAGAACAAGGCATATGAGCCTTTCATATAACACTATCGCACGGAATAGAAATGTGTCCCCGTGAGATAATGGTAACACGCGCTCCCGGTTTGAGTCGAGATGGTCTGGGTTCGATCCCGCACGGTGGACTAGCTTTTTTCTGTGCGATAGTTCAATCATTTGTCATCTTAACCAGGCGTCACTGCCTTTAAACTGTGTAACTTAGCATTTGAAGATTTATCATTAATCTTCCATCTCTCTTCTGTCTTAATCGTGAAATCTGGAGTTACGCTGCATTCATGACGCAATCGCTTGATAAGCATGCGTGACTAAGAGAACAAGGCATATGAGCCTTTTATATAACACTATCGCACGGAATAGCAATGTGTCCCCGTGGTGTAATGGTAACACGCGCTCCCGGTTTGAATCGAGATGATCTGGGTTCGATCCCGCACGGTGGACTAGCTTTTTTCTGTGCGATAGTTTAATCATTTGTCATCTTAACCAGGCGTCACTGCCTTTAAACTGTGTAACTTAGCATTTGAAGATTCATCATTCATCTTCCATCTCTCTTCTGTCTTAATCGTGAAATCTGGAGTTACGCTGCATTCATGACGCAATCGCTTGATAAGCATGCGTGACTAAGAGAACAAGGCATATGAGCCTTTCATATAACACTATCGCACGGAATAGCAATGTGTCCCCGTGGTGTAATGGTAACACGCGCTCCCGGTTTGAGTCGAGATGGTCTGGGTTCGATCCCGCACGGTGGACTAGCTTTTTTCTGTGCGATAGTTCAATCATTTGTCATCTTAACCAGGCGTCACTGCCTTTAAACTGTGTAACTTAGCATTTGAAGATTTATCATTCATCTTCCATCTCTCTTCTGTCTTAATCGTGAACTCTGGAGTTACGCTGCATTCATGACGCAATCGCTTGATAAGCATGCGTGACTAAGAGAACAAGGCATATAAGCCTTTCATATAACACTATCGCACGGAATAGCAATGTGTCCCCGTGGTGTAATGGTAACACGCGCTCCCGGTTTGAGTCGAGATGGTCTGGGTTCGATCCCGCACGGTGGACTAGCTTTTTTCTGTGCGATAGTTCAATCATTTGTCATCTTAACCAGGCGTCACTGCCTTTAAACTGTGTAACTTAGCATTTGAAGATTTATCATTCATCTTCCATCTCCCTTCTGTCTTAATCGTGAACTCTGGAGTTACGCTGCATTCATGACGCAATCGCTTGATAAGCATGCGTGACTAAGAGAACAAGGCATATGAGCCTTTCATATAACACTATCGCACGGAATAGCAATGTGTCCCCGTGGTGTAATGGTAACACGCGCTCCCGGTTTGAATCGAGATGGTCTGGGTTCGATCCCGCACGGTGGACTAGCTTTTTTCTGTGCGATAGTTTAATCATTTGTCATCTTAACCAGGCGTCACTGCCTTTAAACTGTGTAACTTAGCATTTGAAGATTTATCATTCATCTTCCATCTCTCTTCTGTCTTAATCGTGAACTCTGGAGTTACGCTCGATTCATGACGCAATCGCTTGAAAGCATGCGTGACTAAAAGAACAAGGCATTTGAGCCTTTCATATAACACTATAGCACGGAATAGCAATGTGTCCCCGTGGTGTAATGGTAACACGCGCTCCCGGTTTGAGTCGAGATGGTCTGGGTTCGATCCCGCCCGGTGGACTAGCTTTTTCCTGTGCGATAATTCAATCATTTGTCATCTTAACCAGGCGTCACTGCCTTTAAACTAGGTAACTTAGCATTTGAAGATTTATCATTCATCTTCCATCTCTCTTCTGTCTTAATCGTGAACTCTGGAGTTACGCTGCATTCATGACGCAATCGCTTGATAAGCATGCGTGACTAAGAGAACAAGGCATATGAGCCTTTCATATAACACTATCGCACGGAATAGCAATGTGTCCCCGTGGTGTAATGGTAACACGCGCTCCCGGTTTGAGTCGAGATGGTCTGGGTTCGATCCCGCACGGTGGACTAGCTTTTTCTGTGCGATAGTTCAATCATTTGTCATCTTAACCAGGCGTCACTGCCTTTAAACTGTGTAACTTAGCATTTGAAGATTTATCATTCATATTCCATCTCTCTTCTGTCTTAATCGTGAAATCTGGAGTTACGCTCCATTCATGACGCAATCGCTTGAAAGCATGCGTGACTAAGAGAACAAGGCATTTGAGCCTTTCATATAACACTATAGCACGGAATAGCAATGTGTCCCCGTGGTGTAATGGTAACACGCGCTCCCGGTTTGAGTCGAGATGGTCTGGGTTCGATCCCGCCCGGTGGACTAGCTTTTTCCTGTGCGATAATTCAATCATTTGTCATCTTAACCAGGCGTCACTGCCTTTAAACTGTGTAACTTAGCATTTGAAGATTTATCATTCATCTTCCATCTCTCTTCTGTCTTAATCGTGAACTCTGGAGTTACGCTGCATTCATGACGCAATCGCTTGATAAGCATGCGTGACTAAGAGAACAAGGCATATGAGCCTTTCATATAACACTATCGCACGGAATAGCAATGTGTCCCCGTGGTGTAATGGTAACACGCGCTCCCGGTATGAATCGAGATGGTCTGGGTTCGATCCCGCACGGTGGACTAGCTTTTTTTCTGTGCGATAGTTTAATCATTTGTCATCTTAACCAGGCGTCACTGCCTTTAAACTGTGTAACTTAGCATTTGAAGATTTATCATTCATCTTCCATCTCTCTTCTGTCTTAATCGTGAAATCTGGAGTTACGCTGCATTCATGACGCAATCGCTTGATAAGCATGCGTGACTAAGAGAACAAGGCATATGAGCCTTTCATATAACACTATCGCACGGAATAGAAATGTGTCCCCGTGGTGTAATGGTAACACGCGCTCCCGGTTTGAGTCGAGATGGTCTGGGTTCGATCCCGCACGGTGGACTAGCTTTTTTCTGTGCGATAGTTCAATCATTTGTCATCTTAACCAGGCGTCACTGCCTTTAAACTGTGTAACTTAGCATTTGAAGATTTATCATTAATCTTCCATCTCTCTTCTGTCTTAATCGTGAAATCTGGAGTTACGCTGCATTCATGACGCAATCGCTTGATAAGCATGCGTGACTAAGAGAACAAGGCATATGAGCCTTTTATATAACACTATCGCACGGAATAGCAATGTGTCCCCGTGGTGTAATGGTAACACGCGCTCCCGGTTTGAGTCGAGATGGTCTGGGTTCGATCCCGCACGGTGGACTAGCTTTTTCTGTGCGATAGTTCAATCATTTGTCATCTTAACCAGGCGTCACTGCCTTTAAACTGTGTAACTTAGCATTTGAAGATTTATCATTCATCTTCCATCTCTCTTCTGTCTTAATCGTGAAATCTGGAGTTACGCTGCATTCATGACGCAATCGCTTGATAAGCATGCGTGACTAAGAGAACAAGGCATATGAGCCTTTCATATAACACTATCGCACGGAATAGCAATGTGTCCCCGTGGTGTAATGGTAACACGCGCTCCCGGTTTGAGTCGAGATGGTCTGGGTTCGATCCCGCACGGTGGACTAGCTTTTTTCTGTGCGATAGTTCAATCATTTGTCATCTTAACCAGGCGTCACTGCCTTTAAACTGTGTAACTTAGCATTTGAAGATTTATCATTCATCTTCCATCTCTCTTCTGTCTTAATCGTGAAATCTGGAGTTACGCTCCATTCATGACGCAATCGCTTGAAAGCATGCGTGACTAAGAGAACAAGGCATTTGAGCCTTTCATATAACACTAGTATAGCACGGAATAGCAATGTGTCCCCGTGGTGTAATGGTAACACGCGCTCCCGGTTTGAGTCGAGATGGTCTGGGTTCGATCCCGCCCGGTGGACTAGCTTTTTCCTGTGCGATAATTCAATCATTTGTCATCTTAACCAGGCGTCACTGCCTTTAAACTGTGTAACTTAGCATTTGAAGATTTATCATTCATCTTCCATCTCTCTTCTGTCTTAATCGTGAACTCTGGAGTTACGCTGCATTCATGACGCAATCGCTTGATAAGCATGCGTGACTAAGAGAACAAGGCATATGAGCCTTTCATATAACACTATCGCACGGAATAGCAATGTGTCCCCGTGGTGTAATGGTAACACGCGCTCCCGGTATGAATCGAGATGGTCTGGGTTCGATCCCGCACGGTGGACTAGCTTTTTTCTGTGCGATAGTTTAATCATTTGTCATCTCAACCAGGCGTCACTGCCTTTAAACTGTGTAACTTAGCATTTGAAGATTTATCATTCATCTTCCATCTCTCTTCTGTCTTAATCGTGAAATCTGGAGTTACGCTGCATTCATGACGCAATCGCTTGATAAGCATGCGTGACTAAGAGAACAAGGCATATGAGCCTTTTATATAACACTATCGCACGGAATAGCAATGTGTCCCCGTGGTGTAATGGTAACACGCGCTCCCGGTTTGAATCGAGATGGTCTGGGTTCGATCCCGCACGGTGGACTAGCTTTTTTCTGTGCGATAGTTTAATCATTTGTCATCTTAACCAGGCGTCACTGCCTTTAAACTGTGTAACTTAGCATTTGAAGATTCATCATTCATCTTCCATCTCTCTTCTGTCTTAATCGTGAAATCTGGAGTTACGCTGCATTCATGACGCAATCGCTTGATAAGCATGCGTGACTAAGAGAACAAGGCATATGAGCCTTTCATATAACACTATCGCACGGAATAGCAATGTGTCCCCGTGGTGTAATGGTAACACGCGCTCCCGGTTTGAGTCGAGATGGTCTGGGTTCGATCCCGCACGGTGGACTAGCTTTTTTCTGTGCGATAGTTCAATCATTTGTCATCTTAACCAGGCGTCACTGCCTTTAAACTGTGTAACTTAGCATTTGAAGATTTATCATTCATCTTCCATCTCTCTTCTGTCTTAATCGTGAACTCTGGAGTTACGCTGCATTCATGACGCAATCGCTTGATAAGCATGCGTGACTAAGAGAACAAGGCATATGGGCCTTTCATATAACACTATCGCACGGAATAGCAATGTGTCCCCGTGGTGTAATGGTAACACGCGCTCCCGGTTTGAATCGAGATGGTCTGGGTTCGATCCCGCACGGTGGACTAGCTTTTTTCTGTGCGATAGTTTAATCATTTGTCATCTTAACCAGGCGTCACTGCCTTTAAACTGTGTAACTTAGCATTTGAAGATTTATCATTCATCTTCCATCTCTCTTCTGTCTTAATCGTGAAATCTGGAGTTACGCTGCATTCATGACGCAATCGCTTGATAAGCATGCGTGACTAAGAGAACAAGGCATATGAGCCTTTCATATAACACTATCGCACGGAATAGCAATGTGTCCCCGTGGTGTAATGGTAACACGCGCTCCCGGTTTGAGTCGAGATGTTCTGGGTTCGATCCCGCACGGTGGACTAGCTTTTTTCTGTGCGATAGTTCAATCATTTGTCATCTTAACCAGGCGTCACTGCCTTTAAACTGTGTAACTTAGCATTTGAAGATTTATCATTCATCTTCCATCTCTCTTCTGTCTTAATCGTGAACTCTGGAGTTACGCTGCATTCATGACGCGATCGCTTGATAAGCATGCGTGACTAAGAGAACAAGGCATATGAGCCTTTTATATAACACTATCGCACGGAATAGCAATGTGTCCCCGTGGTGTAATGGTAACACGCGCTCCCGGTTTGAGTCGAGATGGTCTGGGTTCGATCCCGCACGGTGGACTAGCTTTTTTCTGTGCGATAGTTCAATCATTTGTCATCTTAACCAGGCGTCACTGCCTTTAAACTGTGTAACTTAGCATTTGAAGATTTATCATTCATCTTCCATCTCTCTTCTGTCTTAATCGTGAACTCTGGAGTTACGCTGCATTCATGACGCAATCGCTTGATAAGCATGCGTGACTAAGAGAACAAGGCATATGAGCCTTTCATATAACACTATCGCACGGAATAGCAATATGTCCCCGTGGTGTAATGGTAACACGCGCTCCCGGTTTGAATCGAGATGGTCTGGGTTCGATCCCGCACGGTGGACTAGCTTTTTTCTGTGCGATAGTTTAATCATTTGTCATCTTAACCAGGCGTCACTGCCTTTAAACTGTGTAACTTAGCATTTGAAGATTTATCATTCATCTTCCATCTCTCTTCTGTCTTAATCGTGAACTCTGGAGTTACGCTCGATTCATGACGCAATCGCTTGAAAGCATGCGTGACTAAGAGAACAAGGCATTTGAGCCTTTCATATAACACTATAGCACGGAATAGCAATGTGTCCCCGTGGTGTAATGGTAACACGCGCTCCCGGTTTGAGTCGAGATGGTCTGGGTTCGATCCCGCCCGGTGGACTAGCTTTTTCCTGTGCGATAATTCAATCATTTGTCTTCTTAACCAGGCGTCACTGCCTTTAAACTAGGTAACTTAGCATTTGAAGATTTATCATTCATCTTCCATCTCTCTTCTGTCTTAATCGTGAACTCTGGAGTTACGCTGCATTCATGACGCAATCGCTTGATAAGCATGCGTGACTAAGAGAACAAGGCATATGAGCCTTTCATATAACACTATCGCACGGAATAGCAATGTGTCCCCGTGGTGTAATGGTAACACGCGCTCCCGGTTTGAGTCGAGATGGTCTGGGTTCGATCCCGCACGGTGGACTAGCTTTTTCTGTGCGATAGTTCAATCATTTGTCATCTTAACCAGGCGTCACTGCCTTTAAACTGTGTAACTTAGCATTTGAAGATTTATCATTCATCTTCCATCTCTCTTCTGTCTTAATCGTGAAATCTGGAGTTACGCTGCATTCATGACGCAATCGCTTAATAAGCATGCGTGACTAAGAGAACAAGGCATATGAGCCTTTCATATAACACTATCGCACGGAATAGCAATGTGTCCCCGTGGTGTAATGGTAACACGCGCTCCCGGTTTGAGTCGAGATGGTCTGGGTTCGATCCCGCACGGTGGACTAGATTTTTTCTGTGCGATAGTTCAATCATTTGTCATCTTAACCAGGCGTCACTGCCTTTAAACTGTGTAACTTAGCATTTGAAGATTTATCATTCATCTTCCATCTCTCTTCTGTCTTAATCGTGAAATCTGGAGTTAAGCTGCATTCATGACGCAATCGCTTGATAAGCATGCGTGACTAAGAGAACAAGGCATATGAGCCTTTCATATAACACTATCGCACGGAATAGCAATGTGTCCCCGTGGTGTAATGGTGACACGCGCTCCCGGTTTGAATCGAGATGGTCTGGGTTCGATCCCGCACGGTGGACTAGCTTTTTCCTGTGCGATAATTCAATCATTTGTCATCTTAACCAGGCGTCACTGCCTTTAAACTGTGTAACTTAGCATTTGAAGATTTATCATTCATCTTCCATCTCTCTTCTGTCTTAACGGAATAGCAATGTGTCCCCGTGGTGTAATGGTAACACGCGCTCCCGGTTTGAGTCGAGATGGTCTGGGTTCGATCCCGCACGGTGGACTAGCTTTTTTCTGTGCGATAGTTCAATCATTTGTCATCTTAACCAGGCGTCACTGCCTTTAAACTGTGTAACTTAGAATTTGAAGATTTATCATTCATCTTCCATCTCTCTTCTGTCTTAATCGTGAACTCTGGAGTTACGCTGCATTCATGACGCAATCGCTTGATAAGCATGCGTGACTAAGAGAACAAGGCATTTGAGCCTTTCATATAACACTATAGCACGGAATAGCAATGTGTCCCCGTGGTGTAATGGTAACACGCGCTCCCGGTTTGAGTCGAGATGGTCTGGGTTCGATCCCGCCCGGTGGACTAGCTTTTTTCTGTGCGATAGTTTAATCATTTGTCATCTTAACCAGGCGTCACTGCCTTTAAACTGTGTAACTTAGCATTTGAAGATTTATCATTCATCTTCCATCTCTCTTCTGTCTTAATCGTGAAATCTGGAGTTACGCTGCATTCATGACGCAATCGCTTGATAAGCATGCGTGACTAAGAGAACAAGGCATATGAGCCTTTCATATAACACTATCGCACGGAATAGCAATGTGTCCCCGTGGTGTAATGGTAACACGCGCTCCCGGTTTGAGTCGAGATGGTCTGGGTTCGATCCCGCACGGTGGACTAGCTTTTTTCTGTGCGATAGTTCAATCATTTGTCATCTTAACCAGGCGTCACTGCCTTTAAACTGTGTAACTTAGCATTTGAAGATTTATCATTCATCTTCCATCTCTCTTCTGTCTTAATCGTGAAATCTGGAGTTACGCTGCATTCATGACGCAATCGCTTGATAAGCATGCGTGACTAAGAGAACAAGGCATATGAGCCTTTCATATAACACTATCGCACGGAATAGCAATGTGTCCCCGTGGTGTAATGGTAACACGCGCTCCCGGTTTGAATAGAGATGGTCTGGGTTCGATCTCGCACGGTGGACTAGCTTTTTCCTGTGCGATAATTCAATCATTTGTCATCTTAACCAGGCGTCACTGCCTTTAAACTGTGTAACTTAGCATTTGAAGATTTATCATTCATCTTCCATCTCTCTTCTGTCTTAACGGAATAGCAATGTATCCCCGTGGTGTAATGGTAACACGCGCTCCCGGTTTGAGTCGAGATGGTCTGGGTTCGATCCCGCACGGTGGACTAGCTTTTTTCTGTGCGATAGTTCAATCATTTGTCATCTTAACCAGGCGTCACTGCCTTTAAACTGTGTAACTTAGCATTTGAAGATTTATCATTCATCTTCCATCTCTCTTCTGTCTTAACGGAATAGCAATGTGTCCCCGTGGTGTAATGGTAACACGCGCTCCCGGTTTGAGTCGAGATGGTCTGGGTTCGATCCCGCACGGTGGACTAGCTTTTTTCTGTGCGATAGTTCAATCATTTGTCATCTTAACCAGGCGTCACTGCCTTTAAACTGTGTAACTTAGCATTTGAAGATTTATCATTAATCTTCCATCTCTCTTCTGTCTTAATCGTGAAATCTGGAGTTACGCTGCATTCATGACGCAATCGCTTGATAAGCATGCGTGACTAAGAGAACAAGGCATATGAGCCTTTTATATAACACTATCGCACGGAATAGCAATGTGTCCCCGTGGTGTAATGGTAACACGCGCTCCCGGTTTGAATCGAGATGATCTGGGTTCGATCCCGCACGGTGGACTAGCTTTTTTCTGTGCGATAGTTTAATCATTTGTCATCTTAACCAGGCGTCACTGCCTTTAAACTGTGTAACTTAGCATTTGAAGATTCATCATTCATCTTCCATCTCTCTTCTGTCTTAATCGTGAAATCTGGAGTTACGCTGCATTCATGACGCAATCGCTTGATAAGCATGCGTGACTAAGAGAACAAGGCATATGAGCCTTTCATATAACACTATCGCACGGAATAGCAATGTGTCCCCGTGGTGTAATGGTAACACGCGCTCCCGGTTTGAGTCGAGATGGTCTGGGTTCGATCCCGCACGGTGGACTAGCTTTTTTCTGTGCGATAGTTCAATCATTTGTCATCTTAACCAGGCGTCACTGCCTTTAAACTGTGTAACTTAGCATTTGAAGATTTATCATTCATCTTCCATCTCTCTTCTGTCTTAATCGTGAACTCTGGAGTTACGCTGCATTCATGACGCAATCGCTTGATAAGCATGCGTGACTAAGAGAACAAGGCATATGAGCCTTTCATATAACACTATCGCACGGAATAGCAATGTGTCCCCGTGGTGTAATGGTAACACGCGCTCCCGGTTTGAGTCGAGATGGTCTGGGTTCGATCCCGCACGGTGGACTAGCTTTTTTCTGTGCGATAGTTCAATCATTTGTCATCTTAACCAGGCGTCACTGCCTTTAAACTGTGTAACTTAGCATTTGAAGATTTATCATTCATCTTCCATCTCTCTTCTGTCTTAATCGTGAACTCTGGAGTTACGCTGCATTCATGACGCAATCGCTTGATAAGCATGCGTGACTAAGAGAACAAGGCATATGAGCCTTTCATATAACACTATCGCACGGAATAGCAATGTGTCCCCGTGGTGTAATGGTAACACGCGCTCCCGGTTTGAATCGAGATGGTCTGGGTTCGATCCCGCACGGTGGACTAGCTTTTTTCTGTGCGATAGTTTAATCATTTGTCATCTTAACCAGGCGTCACTGCCTTTAAACTGTGTAACTTAGCATTTGAAGATTTATCATTCATCTTCCATCTCTCTTCTGTCTTAATCGTGAACTCTGGAGTTACGCTCGATTCATGACGCAATCGCTTGAAAGCATGCGTGACTAAGAGAACAAGGCATTTGAGCCTTTCATATAACACTATAGCACGGAATAGCAATGTGTCCCCGTGGTGTAATGGTAACACGCGCTCCCGGTTTGAGTCGAGATGGTCTGGGTTCGATCCCGCCCGGTGGACTAGCTTTTTCCTGTGCGATAATTCAATCATTTGTCATCTTAACCAGGCGTCACTGCCTTTAAACTAGGTAACTTAGCATTTGAAGATTTATCATTCATCTTCCATCTCTCTTCTGTCTTAATCGTGAACTCTGGAGTTACGCTGCATTCATGACGCAATCGCTTGATAAGCATGCGTGACTAAGAGAACAAGGCATATGAGCCTTTCATATAACACTATCGCACGGAATAGCAATGTGTCCCCGTGGTGTAATGGTAACACGCGCTCCCGGTTTGAGTCGAGATGGTCTGGGTTCGATCCCGCACGGTGGACTAGCTTTTTCTGTGCGATAGTTCAATCATTTGTCATCTTAACCAGGCGTCACTGCCTTTAAACTGTGTAACTTAGCATTTGAAGATTTATCATTCATCTTCCATCTCTCTTCTGTCTTAATCGTGAAATCTGGAGTTACGCTCCATTCATGACGCAATCGCTTGAAAGCATGCGTGACTAAGAGAACAAGGCATTTGAGCCTTTCATATAACACTATAGCACGGAATAGCAATGTGTCCCCGTGGTGTAATGGTAACACGCGCTCCCGGTTTGAGTCGAGATGGTCTGGGTTCGATCCCGCCCGGTGGACTAGCTTTTTCCTGTGCGATAATTCAATCATTTGTCATCTTAACCAGGCGTCACTGCCTTTAAACTGTGTAACTTAGCATTTGAAGATTTATCATTCATCTTCCATCTCTCTTCTGTCTTAATCGTGAACTCTGGAGTTACGCTGCATTCATGACGCAATCGCTTGATAAGCATGCGTGACTAAGAGAACAAGGCATATGAGCCTTTCATATAACACTATCGCACGGAATAGCAATGTGTCCCCGTGGTGTAATGGTAACACGCGCTCCCGGTATGAATCGAGATGGTCTGGGTTCGATCCCGCACGGTGGACTAGCTTTTTTTCTGTGCGATAGTTTAATCATTTGTCATCTTAACCAGGCGTCACTGCCTTTAAACTGTGTAACTTAGCATTTGAAGATTTATCATTCATCTTCCATCTCTCTTCTGTCTTAATCGTGAAATCTGGAGTTACGCTGCATTCATGACGCAATCGCTTGATAAGCATGCGTGACTAAGAGAACAAGGCATATGAGCCTTTCATATAACACTATCGCACGGAATAGAAATGTGTCCCCGTGGTGTAATGGTAACACGCGCTCCCGGTTTGAGTCGAGATGGTCTGGGTTCGATCCCGCACGGTGGACTAGCTTTTTTCTGTGCGATAGTTTAATCATTTGTCATCTTAACCAGGCGTCACTGCCTTTAAACTGTGTAACTTAGCATTTGAAGATTTATCATTCATCTTCCATCTCTCTTCTGTCTTAATCGTGAAATCTGGAGTTACGCTGCATTCATGACGCAATCGCTTGATAAGCATGCGTGACTAAGAGAACAAGGCATATGAGCCTTTCATATAACACTATCGCACGGAATAGAAATGTGTCCCCGTGGTGTAATGGTAACACGCGCTCCCGGTTTGAGTCGAGATGGTCTGGGTTCGATCCCGCACGGTGGACTAGCTTTTTTCTGTGCGATAGTTCAATCATTTGTCATCTTAACCAGGCGTCACTGCCTTTAAACTGTGTAACTTAGCATTTGAAGATTTATCATTAATCTTCCATCTCTCTTCTGTCTTAATCGTGAAATCTGGAGTTACGCTGCATTCATGACGCAATCGCTTGATAAGCATGCGTGACTAAGAGAACAAGGCATATGAGCCTTTTATATAACACTATCGCACGGAATAGCAATGTGTCCCCGTGGTGTAATGGTAACACGCGCTCCCGGTTTGAATCGAGATGATCTGGGTTCGATCCCGCACGGTGGACTAGCTTTTTTCTGTGCGATAGTTTAATCATTTGTCATCTTAACCAGGCGTCACTGCCTTTAAACTGTGTAACTTAGCATTTGAAGATTCATCATTCATCTTCCATCTCTCTTCTGTCTTAATCGTGAAATCTGGAGTTACGCTGCATTCATGACGCAATCGCTTGATAAGCATGCGTGACTAAGAGAACAAGGCATATGAGCCTTTCATATAACACTATCGCACGGAATAGCAATGTGTCCCCGTGGTGTAATGGTAACACGCGCTCCCGGTTTGAGTCGAGATGGTCTGGGTTCGATCCCGCACGGTGGACTAGCTTTTTTCTGTGCGATAGTTCAATCATTTGTCATCTTAACCAGGCGTCACTGCCTTTAAACTGTGTAACTTAGCATTTGAAGATTTATCATTCATCTTCCATCTCTCTTCTGTCTTAATCGTGAACTCTGGAGTTACGCTGCATTCATGACGCAATCGCTTGATAAGCATGCGTGACTAAGAGAACAAGGCATATGAGCCTTTCATATAACACTATCGCACGGAATAGCAATGTGTCCCCGTGGTGTAATGGTAACACGCGCTCCCGGTTTGAGTCGAGATGGTCTGGGTTCGATCCCGCACGGTGGACTAGCTTTTTTCTGTGCGATAGTTCAATCATTTGTCATCTTAACCAGGCGTCACTGCCTTTAAACTGTGTAACTTAGCATTTGAAGATTTATCATTCATCTTCCATCTCCCTTCTGTCTTAATCGTGAACTCTGGAGTTACGCTGCATTCATGACGCAATCGCTTGATAAGCATGCGTGACTAAGAGAACAAGGCATATGAGCCTTTCATATAACACTATCGCACGGAATAGCAATGTGTCCCCGTGGTGTAATGGTAACACGCGCTCCCGGTTTGAATCGAGATGGTCTGGGTTCGATCCCGCACGGTGGACTAGCTTTTTTCTGTGCGATAGTTTAATCATTTGTCATCTTAACCAGGCGTCACTGCCTTTAAACTGTGTAACTTAGCATTTGAAGATTTATCATTCATCTTCCATCTCTCTTCTGTCTTAATCGTGAACTCTGGAGTTACGCTGCATTCATGACGCAATCGCTTGATAAGCATGCGTGACTAAGAGAACAAGGCATATGAGCCTTTCATATAACACTATCGCACGGAATAGCAATGTGTCCCCGTGGTGTAATGGTAACACGCGCTCCCGGTTTGAGTCGAGATGGTCTGGGTTCGATCCCGCACGGTGGACTAGCTTTTTTCTGTGCGATAGTTCAATCATTTGTCATTTTAACCAGGCGTCACTGCCTTTAAACTGTGTAACTTAGCATTTGAAGATTTATCATTCATCTTCCATCTCTCTTCTGTCTTAATCGTGAACTCTGGAGTTACGCTGCATTCATGACGCAATCGCTTGATAAGCATGCGTGACTAAGAGAACAAGGCATATGAGCCTTTCATATAACACTATCGCACGGAATAGCAATGTGTCCCCGTGGTGTAATGGTAACACGCGCTCCCGGTTTGAATCGAGATGGTCTGGGTTCGATCCCGCACGGTGGACTAGCTTTTTTCTGTGCGATAGTTTAATCATTTGTCATCTTAACCAGGCGTCACTGCCTTTAAACTGTGTAACTTAGCATTTGAAGATTTATCATTCATCTTCCATCTCTCTTCTGTCTTAATCGTGAACTCTGGAGTTACGCTCGATTCATGACGCAATCGCTTGAAAGCATGCGTGACTAAGAGAACAAGGCATTTGAGCCTTTCATATAACACTATAGCACGGAATAGCAATGTGTCCCCGTGGTGTAATGGTAACACGCGCTCCCGGTTTGAGTCGAGATGGTCTGGGTTCGATCCCGCCCGGTGGACTAGCTTTTTCCTGTGCGATAATTCAATCATTTGTCATCTTAACCAGGCGTCACTGCCTTTAAACTAGGTAACTTAGCATTTGAAGATTTATCATTCATCTTCCATCTCTCTTCTGTCTTAATCGTGAACTCTGGAGTTACGCTGCATTCATGACGCAATCGCTTGATAAGCATGCGTGACTAAGAGAACAAGGCATATGAGCCTTTCATATAACACTATCGCACGGAATAGCAATGTGTCCCCGTGGTGTAATGGTAACACGCGCTCCCGGTTTGAGTCGAGATGGTCTGGGTTCGATCCCGCACGGTGGACTAGCTTTTTCTGTGCGATAGTTCAATCATTTGTCATCTTAACCAGGCGTCACTGCCTTTAAACTGTGTAACTTAGCATTTGAAGATTTATCATTCATCTTCCATCTCTCTTCTGTCTTAATCGTGAAATCTGGAGTTACGCTCCATTCATGACGCAATCGCTTGAAAGCATGCGTGACTAAGAGAACAAGGCATTTGAGCCTTTCATATAACACTATAGCACGGAATAGCAATGTGTCCCCGTGGTGTAATGGTAACACGCGCTCCCGGTTTGAGTCGAGATGGTCTGGGTTCGATCCCGCCCGGTGGACTAGCTTTTTCCTGTGCGATAATTCAATCATTTGTCATCTTAACCAGGCGTCACTGCCTTTAAACTGTGTAACTTAGCATTTGAAGATTTATCATTCATCTTCCATCTCTCTTCTGTCTTAATCGTGAACTCTGGAGTTACGCTGCATTCATGACGCAATCGCTTGATAAGCATGCGTGACTAAGAGAACAAGGCATATGAGCCTTTCATATAACACTATCGCACGGAATAGCAATGTGTCCCCGTGGTGTAATGGTAACACGCGCTCCCGGTATGAATCGAGATGGTCTGGGTTCGATCCCGCACGGTGGACTAGCTTTTTTTCTGTGCGATAGTTTAATCATTTGTCATCTTAACCAGGCGTCACTGCCTTTAAACTGTGT
The DNA here is from genome assembly GCA_964056735.1 of Allodiplogaster pararmata. Classification (NCBI taxonomy): domain Eukaryota; kingdom Metazoa; phylum Nematoda; class Chromadorea; order Rhabditida; family Diplogasteridae; genus Allodiplogaster; species Allodiplogaster pararmata. Next base: position 34,380,304 of record OZ057404.1, on the reverse strand, counting down.
AACTTAGCATTTGAAGATTTATCATTCATCTTCCATCTCTCTTCTGTCTTAATCGTGAAATCTGGAGTTACGCTGCATTCATGACGCAATCGCTTGATAAGCATGCGTGACTAAGAGAACAAGGCATATGAGCCTTTCATATAACACTATCGCACGGAATAGAAATGTGTCCCCGTGGTGTAATGGTAACACGCGCTCCCGGTTTGAGTCGAGATGGTCTGGGTTCGATCCCGCACGGTGGACTAGCTTTTTTCTGTGCGATAGTTTAATCATTTGTCATCTTAACCAGGCGTCACTGCCTTTAAACTGTGTAACTTAGCATTTGAAGATTTATCATTCATCTTCCATCTCTCTTCTGTCTTAATCGTGAAATCTGGAGTTACGCTGCATTCATGACGCAATCGCTTGATAAGCATGCGTGACTAAGAGAACAAGGCATATGAGCCTTTCATATAACACTATCGCACGGAATAGAAATGTGTCCCCGTGGTGTAATGGTAACACGCGCTCCCGGTTTGAGTCGAGATGGTCTGGGTTCGATCCCGCACGGTGGACTAGCTTTTTTCTGTGCGATAGTTCAATCATTTGTCATCTTAACCAGGCGTCACTGCCTTTAAACTGTGTAACTTAGCATTTGAAGATTTATCATTAATCTTCCATCTCTCTTCTGTCTTAATCGTGAAATCTGGAGTTACGCTGCATTCATGACGCAATCGCTTGATAAGCATGCGTGACTAAGAGAACAAGGCATATGAGCCTTTTATATAACACTATCGCACGGAATAGCAATGTGTCCCCGTGGTGTAATGGTAACACGCGCTCCCGGTTTGAATCGAGATGATCTGGGTTCGATCCCGCACGGTGGACTAGCTTTTTTCTGTGCGATAGTTTAATCATTTGTCATCTTAACCAGGCGTCACTGCCTTTAAACTGTGTAACTTAGCATTTGAAGATTCATCATTCATCTTCCATCTCTCTTCTGTCTTAATCGTGAAATCTGGAGTTACGCTGCATTCATGACGCAATCGCTTGATAAGCATGCGTGACTAAGAGAACAAGGCATATGAGCCTTTCATATAACACTATCGCACGGAATAGCAATGTGTCCCCGTGGTGTAATGGTAACACGCGCTCCCGGTTTGAGTCGAGATGGTCTGGGTTCGATCCCGCACGGTGGACTAGCTTTTTTCTGTGCGATAGTTCAATCATTTGTCATCTTAACCAGGCGTCACTGCCTTTAAACTGTGTAACTTAGCATTTGAAGATTTATCATTCATCTTCCATCTCTCTTCTGTCTTAATCGTGAACTCTGGAGTTACGCTGCATTCATGACGCAATCGCTTGATAAGCATGCGTGACTAAGAGAACAAGGCATATGAGCCTTTCATATAACACTATCGCACGGAATAGCAATGTGTCCCCGTGGTGTAATGGTAACACGCGCTCCCGGTTTGAGTCGAGATGGTCTGGGTTCGATCCCGCACGGTGGACTAGCTTTTTTCTGTGCGATAGTTCAATCATTTGTCATCTTAACCAGGCGTCACTGCCTTTAAACTGTGTAACTTAGCATTTGAAGATTTATCATTCATCTTCCATCTCCCTTCTGTCTTAATCGTGAACTCTGGAGTTACGCTGCATTCATGACGCAATCGCTTGATAAGCATGCGTGACTAAGAGAACAAGGCATATGAGCCTTTCATATAACACTATCGCACGGAATAGCAATGTGTCCCCGTGGTGTAATGGTAACACGCGCTCCCGGTTTGAATCGAGATGGTCTGGGTTCGATCCCGCACGGTGGACTAGCTTTTTTCTGTGCGATAGTTTAATCATTTGTCATCTTAACCAGGCGTCACTGCCTTTAAACTGTGTAACTTAGCAGTTGAAGATTTATCATTCATCTTCCATCTCTCTTCTGTCTTAATCGTGAACTCTGGAGTTACGCTCGATTCATGACGCAATCGCTTGAAAGCATGCGTGACTAAAAGAACAAGGCATTTGAGCCTTTCATATAACACTATAGCACGGAATAGCAATGTGTCCCCGTGGTGTAATGGTAACACGCGCTCCCGGTTTGAGTCGAGATGGTCTGGGTTCGATCCCGCCCGGTGGACTAGCTTTTTCCTGTGCGATAATTCAATCATTTGTCATCTTAACCAGGCGTCACTGCCTTTAAACTAGGTAACTTAGCATTTGAAGATTTATCATTCATCTTCCATCTCTCTTCTGTCTTAATCGTGAACTCTGGAGTTACGCTGCATTCATGACGCAATCGCTTGATAAGCATGCGTGACTAAGAGAACAAGGCATATGAGCCTTTCATATAACACTATCGCACGGAATAGCAATGTGTCCCCGTGGTGTAATGGTAACACGCGCTCCCGGTTTGAGTCGAGATGGTCTGGGTTCGATCCCGCACGGTGGACTAGCTTTTTCTGTGCGATAGTTCAATCATTTGTCATCTTAACCAGGCGTCACTGCCTTTAAACTGTGTAACTTAGCATTTGAAGATTTATCATTCATCTTCCATCTCTCTTCTGTCTTAATCGTGAAATCTGGAGTTACGCTCCATTCATGACGCAATCGCTTGAAAGCATGCGTGACTAAGAGAACAAGGCATTTGAGCCTTTCATATAACACTATAGCACGGAATAGCAATGTGTCCCCGTGGTGTAATGGTAACACGCGCTCCCGGTTTGAGTCGAGATGGTCTGGGTTCGATCCCGCCCGGTGGACTAGCTTTTTCCTGTGCGATAATTCAATGATTTGTCATCTTAACCAGGCGTCACTGCCTTTAAACTGTGTAACTTAGCATTTGAAGATTTATCATTCATCTTCCATCTCTCTTCTGTCTTAATCGTGAACTCTGGAGTTACGCTGCATTCATGACGCAATCGCTTGATAAGCATGCGTGACTAAGAGAACAAGGCATATGAGCCTTTCATATAACACTATCGCACGGAATAGCAATGTGTCCCCGTGGTGTAATGGTAACACGCGCTCCCGGTATGAATCGAGATGGTCTGGGTTCGATCCCGCACGGTGGACTAGCTTTTTTTCTGTGCGATAGTTTAATCATTTGTCATCTTAACCAGGCGTCACTGCCTTTAAACTGTGTAACTTAGCATTTGAAGATTTATCATTCATCTTCCATCTCTCTTCTGTCTTAATCGTGAAATCTGGAGTTACGCTGCATTCATGACGCAATCGCTTGATAAGCATGCGTGACTAAGAGAACAAGGCATATGAGCCTTTCATATAACACTATCGCACGGAATAGAAATGTGTCCCCGTGGTGTAATGGTAACACGCGCTCCCGGTTTGAGTCGAGATGGTCTGGGTTCGATCCCGCACGGTGGACTAGCTTTTTTCTGTGCGATAGTTCAATCATTTGTCATCTTAACCAGGCGTCACTGCCTTTAAACTGTGTAACTTAGCATTTGAAGATTTATCATTCATCTTCCATCTCTCTTCTGTCTTAATCGTGAAATCTGGAGTTACGCTGCATTCATGACGCAATCGCTTGATAAGCATGCGTGACTAAGAGAACAAGGCATATGAGCCTTTCATATAACACTATCGCACGGAATAGAAATGTGTCCCCGTGGTGTAATGGTAACACGCGCTCCCGGTTTGAGTCGAGATGGTCTGGGTTCGATCCCGCACGGTGGACTAGCTTTTTTCTGTGCGATAGTTCAATCATTTGTCATCTTAACCAGGCGTCACTGCCTTTAAACTGTGTAACTTAGCATTTGAAGATTTATCATTAATCTTCCATCTCTCTTCTGTCTTAATCGTGAAATCTGGAGTTACGCTGCATTCATGACGCAATCGCTTGATAAGCATGCGTGACTAAGAGAACAAGGCATATGAGCCTTTTATATAACACTATCGCACGGAATAGCAATGTGTCCCCGTGGTGTAATGGTAACACGCGCTCCCGGTTTGAGTCGAGATGGTCTGGGTTCGATCCCGCACGGTGGACTAGCTTTTTCTGTGCGATAGTTCAATCATTTGTCATCTTAACCAGGCGTCACTGCCTTTAAACTGTGTAACTTAGCATTTGAAGATTTATCATTCATCTTCCATCTCTCTTCTGTCTTAATCGTGAAATCTGGAGTTACGCTGCATTCATGACGCAATCGCTTGATAAGCATGCGTGACTAAGAGAACAAGGCATATGAGCCTTTCATATAACACTATCGCACGGAATAGCAATGTGTCCCCGTGGTGTAATGGTAACACGCGCTCCCGGTTTGAGTCGAGATGGTCTGGGTTCGATCCCGCACGGTGGACTAGCTTTTTTCTGTGCGATAGTTCAATCATTTGTCATCTTAACCAGGCGTCACTGCCTTTAAACTGTGTAACTTAGCATTTGAAGATTTATCATTCATCTTCCATCTCTCTTCTGTCTTAATCGTGAAATCTGGAGTTACGCTCCATTCATGACGCAATCGCTTGAAAGCATGCGTGACTAAGAGAACAAGGCATTTGAGCCTTTCATATAACACTAGTATAGCACGGAATAGCAATGTGTCCCCGTGGTGTAATGGTAACACGCGCTCCCGGTTTGAGTCGAGATGGTCTGGGTTCGATCCCGCCCGGTGGACTAGCTTTTTCCTGTGCGATAATTCAATCATTTGTCATCTTAACCAGGCGTCACTGCCTTTAAACTGTGTAACTTAGCATTTGAAGATTTATCATTCATCTTCCATCTCTCTTCTGTCTTAATCGTGAACTCTGGAGTTACGCTGCATTCATGACGCAATCGCTTGATAAGCATGCGTGACTAAGAGAACAAGGCATATGAGCCTTTCATATAACACTATCGCACGGAATAGCAATGTGTCCCCGTGGTGTAATGGTAACACGCGCTCCCGGTATGAATCGAGATGGTCTGGGTTCGATCCCGCACGGTGGACTAGCTTTTTTCTGTGCGATAGTTTAATCATTTGTCATCTTAACCAGGCGTCACTGCCTTTAAACTGTGTAACTTAGCATTTGAAGATTTATCATTCATCTTCCATCTCTCTTCTGTCTTAATCGTGAAATCTGGAGTTACGCTGCATTCATGACGCAATCGCTTGATAAGCATGCGTGACTAAGAGAACAAGGCATATGAGCCTTTTATATAACACTATCGCACGGAATAGCAATGTGTCCCCGTGGTGTAATGGTAACACGCGCTCCCGGTTTGAATCGAGATGGTCTGGGTTCGATCCCGCACGGTGGACTAGCTTTTTTCTGTGCGATAGTTTAATCATTTGTCATCTTAACCAGGCGTCACTGCCTTTAAACTGTGTAACTTAGCATTTGAAGATTCATCATTCATCTTCCATCTCTCTTCTGTCTTAATCGTGAAATCTGGAGTTACGCTGCATTCATGACGCAATCGCTTGATAAGCATGCGTGACTAAGAGAACAAGGCATATGAGCCTTTCATATAACACTATCGCACGGAATAGCAATGTGTCCCCGTGGTGTAATGGTAACACGCGCTCCCGGTTTGAGTCGAGATGGTCTGGGTTCGATCCCGCACGGTGGACTAGCTTTTTTCTGTGCGATAGTTCAATCATTTGTCATCTTAACCAGGCGTCACTGCCTTTAAACTGTGTAACTTAGCATTTGAAGATTTATCATTCATCTTCCATCTCTCTTCTGTCTTAATCGTGAACTCTGGAGTTACGCTGCATTCATGACGCAATCGCTTGATAAGCATGCGTGACTAAGAGAACAAGGCATATGGGCCTTTCATATAACACTATCGCACGGAATAGCAATGTGTCCCCGTGGTGTAATGGTAACACGCGCTCCCGGTTTGAATCGAGATGGTCTGGGTTCGATCCCGCACGGTGGACTAGCTTTTTTCTGTGCGATAGTTTAATCATTTGTCATCTTAACCAGGCGTCACTGCCTTTAAACTGTGTAACTTAGCATTTGAAGATTTATCATTCATCTTCCATCTCTCTTCTGTCTTAATCGTGAAATCTGGAGTTACGCTGCATTCATGACGCAATCGCTTGATAAGCATGCGTGACTAAGAGAACAAGGCATATGAGCCTTTCATATAACACTATCGCACGGAATAGCAATGTGTCCCCGTGGTGTAATGGTAACACGCGCTCCCGGTTTGAGTCGAGATGTTCTGGGTTCGATCCCGCACGGTGGACTAGCTTTTTTCTGTGCGATAGTTCAATCATTTGTCATCTTAACCAGGCGTCACTGCCTTTAAACTGTGTAACTTAGCATTTGAAGATTTATCATTCATCTTCCATCTCTCTTCTGTCTTAATCGTGAACTCTGGAGTTACGCTGCATTCATGACGCGATCGCTTGATAAGCATGCGTGACTAAGAGAACAAGGCATATGAGCCTTTTATATAACACTATCGCACGGAATAGCAATGTGTCCCCGTGGTGTAATGGTAACACGCGCTCCCGGTTTGAGTCGAGATGGTCTGGGTTCGATCCCGCACGGTGGACTAGCTTTTTTCTGTGCGATAGTTCAATCATTTGTCATCTTAACCAGGCGTCACTGCCTTTAAACTGTGTAACTTAGCATTTGAAGATTTATCATTCATCTTCCATCTCTCTTCTGTCTTAATCGTGAACTCTGGAGTTACGCTGCATTCATGACGCAATCGCTTGATAAGCATGCGTGACTAAGAGAACAAGGCATATGAGCCTTTCATATAACACTATCGCACGGAATAGCAATATGTCCCCGTGGTGTAATGGTAACACGCGCTCCCGGTTTGAATCGAGATGGTCTGGGTTCGATCCCGCACGGTGGACTAGCTTTTTTCTGTGCGATAGTTTAATCATTTGTCATCTTAACCAGGCGTCACTGCCTTTAAACTGTGTAACTTAGCATTTGAAGATTTATCATTCATCTTCCATCTCTCTTCTGTCTTAATCGTGAACTCTGGAGTTACGCTCGATTCATGACGCAATCGCTTGAAAGCATGCGTGACTAAGAGAACAAGGCATTTGAGCCTTTCATATAACACTATAGCACGGAATAGCAATGTGTCCCCGTGGTGTAATGGTAACACGCGCTCCCGGTTTGAGTCGAGATGGTCTGGGTTCGATCCCGCCCGGTGGACTAGCTTTTTCCTGTGCGATAATTCAATCATTTGTCTTCTTAACCAGGCGTCACTGCCTTTAAACTAGGTAACTTAGCATTTGAAGATTTATCATTCATCTTCCATCTCTCTTCTGTCTTAATCGTGAACTCTGGAGTTACGCTGCATTCATGACGCAATCGCTTGATAAGCATGCGTGACTAAGAGAACAAGGCATATGAGCCTTTCATATAACACTATCGCACGGAATAGCAATGTGTCCCCGTGGTGTAATGGTAACACTCGCTCCCGGTTTGAGTCGAGATGGTCTGGGTTCGATCCCGCACGGTGGACTAGCTTTTTCTGTGCGATAGTTCAATCATTTGTCATCTTAACCAGGCGTCACTGCCTTTAAACTGTGTAACTTAGCATTTGAAGATTTATCATTCATCTTCCATCTCTCTTCTGTCTTAATCGTGAAATCTGGAGTTACGCTGCATTCATGACGCAATCGCTTAATAAGCATGCGTGACTAAGAGAACAAGGCATATGAGCCTTTCATATAACACTATCGCACGGAATAGCAATGTGTCCCCGTGGTGTAATGGTAACACGCGCTCCCGGTTTGAGTCGAGATGGTCTGGGTTCGATCCCGCACGGTGGACTAGATTTTTTCTGTGCGATAGTTCAATCATTTGTCATCTTAACCAGGCGTCACTGCCTTTAAACTGTGTAACTTAGCATTTGAAGATTTATCATTCATCTTCCATCTCTCTTCTGTCTTAATCGTGAAATCTGGAGTTAAGCTGCATTCATGACGCAATCGCTTGATAAGCATGCGTGACTAAGAGAACAAGGCATATGAGCCTTTCATATAACACTATCGCACGGAATAGCAATGTGTCCCCGTGGTGTAATGGTGACACGCGCTCCCGGTTTGAATCGAGATGGTCTGGGTTCGATCCCGCACGGTGGACTAGCTTTTTCCTGTGCGATAATTCAATCATTTGTCATCTTAACCAGGCGTCACTGCCTTTAAACTGTGTAACTTAGCATTTGAAGATTTATCATTCATCTTCCATCTCTCTTCTGTCTTAACGGAATAGCAATGTGTCCCCGTGGTGTAATGGTAACACGCGCTCCCGGTTTGAGTCGAGATGGTCTGGGTTCGATCCCGCACGGTGGACTAGCTTTTTTCTGTGCGATAGTTCAATCATTTGTCATCTTAACCAGGCGTCACTGCCTTTAAACTGTGTAACTTAGAATTTGAAGATTTATCATTCATCTTCCATCTCTCTTCTGTCTTAATCGTGAACTCTGGAGTTACGCTGCATTCATGACGCAATCGCTTGATAAGCATGCGTGACTAAGAGAACAAGGCATTTGAGCCTTTCATATAACACTATAGCACGGAATAGCAATGTGTCCCCGTGGTGTAATGGTAACACGCGCTCCCGGTTTGAGTCGAGATGGTCTGGGTTCGATCCCGCCCGGTGGACTAGCTTTTTTCTGTGCGATAGTTTAATCATTTGTCATCTTAACCAGGCGTCACTGCCTTTAAACTGTGTAACTTAGCATTTGAAGATTTATCATTCATCTTCCATCTCTCTTCTGTCTTAATCGTGAAATCTGGAGTTACGCTGCATTCATGACGCAATCGCTTGATAAGCATGCGTGACTAAGAGAACAAGGCATATGAGCCTTTCATATAACACTATCGCACGGAATAGCAATGTGTCCCCGTGGTGTAATGGTAACACGCGCTCCCGGTTTGAGTCGAGATGGTCTGGGTTCGATCCCGCACGGTGGACTAGCTTTTTTCTGTGCGATAGTTCAATCATTTGTCATCTTAACCAGGCGTCACTGCCTTTAAACTGTGTAACTTAGCATTTGAAGATTTATCATTCATCTTCCATCTCTCTTCTGTCTTAATCGTGAAATCTGGAGTTACGCTGCATTCATGACGCAATCGCTTGATAAGCATGCGTGACTAAGAGAACAAGGCATATGAGCCTTTCATATAACACTATCGCACGGAATAGCAATGTGTCCCCGTGGTGTAATGGTAACACGCGCTCCCGGTTTGAATAGAGATGGTCTGGGTTCGATCTCGCACGGTGGACTAGCTTTTTCCTGTGCGATAATTCAATCATTTGTCATCTTAACCAGGCGTCACTGCCTTTAAACTGTGTAACTTAGCATTTGAAGATTTATCATTCATCTTCCATCTCTCTTCTGTCTTAACGGAATAGCAATGTATCCCCGTGGTGTAATGGTAACACGCGCTCCCGGTTTGAGTCGAGATGGTCTGGGTTCGATCCCGCACGGTGGACTAGCTTTTTTCTGTGCGATAGTTCAATCATTTGTCATCTTAAACAGGCGTCACTGCCTTTAAACTGTGTAACTTAGCATTTGAAGATTTATCATTCATCTTCCATCTCTCTTCTGTCTTAACGGAATAGCAATGTGTCCCCGTGGTGTAATGGTAACACGCGCTCCCGGTTTGAGTCGAGATGGTCTGGGTTCGATCCCGCACGGTGGACTAGCTTTTTTCTGTGCGATAGTTCAATCATTTGTCATCTTAACCAGGCGTCACTGCCTTTAAACTGTGTAACTTAGAATTTGAAGATTTATCATTCATCTTCCATCTCTCTTCTGTCTTAACGGAATAGCAATGTGTCCCCGTGGTGTAATGGTAACACGCACTCCCGGTTTGAGTCGAGATGGTCTGGGTTCGATCCCGCACGGTGGACTAGCTTTTTTCTGTACGATAGTTCAATCATTTGTCATCTTAACCAGGCGTCACTGCCTTTAAACTGTGTAACTTAGAATTTGAAGATTTATCATTCATCTTCCATCTCTCTTCTGTCTTAACGGAATAGCAATGTGTCCCCGTGGTGTAATGGTAACACGCGCTCCCGGTTTGAATCGAGATGGTCTGGGTTCGATCCCGCACGGTGGACTAGCTTTTTCCTGTGCGATAATTCAATCATTTGTCATCTTAACCAGGCGTCACTGCCTTTAAACTGTGTAACTTAGCATTTGAAGATTTATCATTCATCTTCCATCTCTCTTCTGTCTTAACGGAATAGCAATGTGTCCCCGTGGTGTAATGGTAACACGCGCTCCCGGTTTTAGTCGAGATGGTCTGGGTTCGATCCCGCACGGTGGACTAGCTTTTTTCTGTGCGATAGTTCAATCATTTGTCATCTTAACCAGGCGTCACTGCCTTTAAACTGTGTAACTTAGAATTTGAAGATTTATCATTCATCTTCCATCTCTCTTCTGTCTTAATCGTGAACTCTGGAGTTACGCTGCATTCATGACGCAATCGCTTGATAAGCATGCGTGACTAAGAGAACAAGGCATTTGAGCCTTTCATATAACACTATAGCACGGACTAGCAATGTGTCCCCGTGGTGTAATGGTAACACGCGCTCCCGGTTTGAGTCGAGATGGTCTGGGTTCGATCCCGCCCGGTGGACTAGCTTTTTTCTGTGCGATAGTTTAATCATTTGTCATCTTAACCAGGCGTCACTGCCTTTAAACTGTGTAACTTAGCATTTGAAGATTTATCATTCATCTTCCATCTCTCTTCTGTCTTAATCGTGAAATCTGGAGTTACGCTGCATTCATGACGCAATCGCTTGATAAGCATGCGTGACTAAGAGAACAAGGCATATGAGCCTTTCATATAACACTATCGCACGGAATAGCAATGTGTCCCCGTGGTGTAATGGTAACACGCGCTCCCGGTTTGAGTCGAGATGGTCTGGGTTCGATCCCGCACGGTGGACTAGCTTTTTTCTGTGCGATAGTTCAATCATTTGTCATCTTAACCAGGCGTCACTGCCTTTAAACTGTGTAACTTAGCATTTGAAGATTTATCATTCATCTTCCATCTCTCTTCTGTCTTAATCGTGAAATCTGGAGTTACGCTGCATTCATGACGCAATCGCTTGATAAGCATGCGTGACTAAGAGAACAAGGCATATGAGCCTTTCATATAACACTATCGCACGGAATAGCAATGTGTCCCCGTGGTGTAATGGTAACACGCGCTCCCGGTTTGAATCGAGATGGTCTGGGTTCGATCCCGCACGGTGGACTAGCTTTTTCCTGTGCGATAATTCAATCATTTGTCATCTTAACCAGGCGTCACTGCCTTTAAACTGTGTAACTTAGCATTTGAAGATTTATCATTCATCTTCCATCTCTCTTCTGTCTTAACGGAATAGCAATGTATCCCCGTGGTGTAATGGTAACACGCGCTCCCGGTTTGAGTCGAGATGGTCTGGGTTCGATCCCGCACGGTGGACTAGCTTTTTTCTGTGCGATAGTTCAATCATTTGTCATCTTAACCAGGCGTCACTGCCTTTAAACTGTGTAACTTAGCATTTGAAGATTTATCATTCATCTTCCATCTCTCTTCTGTCTTAACGGAATAGCAATGTGTCCCCGTGGTGTAATGGTAACACGCGCTCCCGGTTTGAGTCGAGATGGTCTGGGTTCGATCCCGCACGGTGGACTAGCTTTTTTCTGTGCGATAGTTCAATCATTTGTCATCTTAACCAGGCGTCACTGCCTTTAAACTGTGTAACTTAGCATTTGAAGATTTATCATTCATCTTCCATCTCTCTTCTGTCTTAATCGTGAACTCTGGAGTTACGCTGCATTCATGACGCGATCGCTTGATAAGCATGCGTGACTAAGAGAACAAGGCATATGAGCCTTTCATATAACACTATCGCACGGAATAGCAATGTGTCCCCGTGGTGTAATGGTAACACGCGCTCCCGGTTTGAGTCGAGATGGTCTGGGTTCGATCCCGCACGGTGGACTAGCTTTTTTCTGTGCGATAGTTCAATCATTTGTCATCTTAACCAGGCGTCACTGCCTTTAAACTGTGTAACTTAGCATTTGAAGATTTATCATTCATCTTCCATCTCTCTTCTGTCTTAATCGTGAACTCTGGAGTTACGCTGCATTCATGACGCAATCGCTTGATAAGCATGCGTGACTAAGAGAACAAGGCATATGAGCCTTTCATATAACACTATCGCACGGAATAGCAATATGTCCCCGTGGTGTAATGGTAACACGCGCTCCCGGTTTGAATCGAGATGGTCTGGGTTCGATCCCGCACGGTGGACTAGCTTTTTTCTGTGCGATAGTTTAATCATTTGTCATCTTAACCAGGCGTCACTGCCTTTAAACTGTGTAACTTAGCATTTGAAGATTTATCATTCATCTTCCATCTCTCTTCTGTCTTAATCGTGAACTCTGGAGTTACGCTCGATTCATGACGCAATCGCATGAAAGCATGCGTGACTAAGAGAACAAGGCATTTGAGCCTTTCATATAACACTATAGCACGGAATAGCAATGTGTCCCCGTGGTGTAATGGTAACACGCGCTCCCGGTTTGAGTCGAGATGGTCTGGGTTCGATCCCGCCCGGTGGACTAGCTTTTTCCTGTGCGATAATTCAATCATTTGTCTTCTTAACCAGGCGTCACTGCCTTTAAACTAGGTAACTTAGCATTTGAAGATTTATCATTCATCTTCCATCTCTCTTCTGTCTTAATCGTGAACTCTGGAGTTACGCTGCATTTATGACGCAATCGCTTGATAAGCATGCGTGACTAAGAGAACAAGGCATATGAGCCTTTCATATAACACTATCGCACGGAATAGCAATGTGTCCCCGTGGTGTAATGGTAACACGCGCTCCCGGTTTGAGTCGAGATGGTCTGGGTTCGATCCCGCACGGTGGACTAGCTTTTTCTGTGCGATAGTTCAATCATTTGTCATCTTAACCAGGCGTCACTGCCTTTAAACTGTGTAACTTAGCATTTGAAGATTTATCATTCATCTTCCATCTCTCTTCTGTCTTAATCGTGAAATCTGGAGTTACGCTGCATTCATGACGCAATCGCTTAATAAGCATGCGTGACTAAGAGAACAAGGCATATGAGCCTTTCATATAACACTATCGCACGGAATAGCAATGTGTCCCCGTGGTGTAATGGTAACACGCGCTCCCGGTTTGAGTCGAGATGGTCTGGGTTCGATCCCGCACGGTGGACTAGCTTTTTTCTGTGCGATAGTTCAATCATTTGTCATCTTAACCAGGCGTCACTGCCTTTAAACTGTGTAACTTAGCATTTGAAGATTTATCATTCATCTTCCATCTCTCTTCTGTCTTAATCGTGAAATCTGGAGTTAAGCTGCATTCATGACGCAATCGCTTGATAAGCATGCGTGACTAAGAGAACAAGGCATATGAGCCTTTCATATAACACTATCGCACGGAATAGCAATGTGTCCCCGTGGTGTAATGGTGACACGCGCTCCCGGTTTGAATCGAGATGGTCTGGGTTCGATCCCGCACGGTGGACTAGCTTTTTCCTGTGCGATAATTCAATCATTTGTCATCTTAACCAGGCGTCACTGCCTTTAAACTGTGTAACTTAGCATTTGAAGATTTATCATTCATCTTCCATCTCTCTTCTGTCTTAACGGAATAGCAATGTGTCCCCGTGGTGTAATGGTAACACGCGCTCCCGGTTTGAGTCGAGATGGTCTGGGTTCGATCCCGCACGGTGGACTAGCTTTTTTCTGTGCGATAGTTCAATCATTTGTCATCTTAACCAGGCGTCACTGCCTTTAAACTGTGTAACTTAGAATTTGAAGATTTATCATTCATCTTCCATCTCTCTTCTGTCTTAATCGTGAACTCTGGAGTTACGCTGCATTCATGACGCAATCGCTTGATAAGCATGCGTGACTAAGAGAACAAGGCATTTGAGCCTTTCATATAACACTATAGCACGGAATAGCAATGTGTCCCCGTGGTGTAATGGTAACACGCGCTCCCGGTTTGAGTCGAGATGGTCTGGGTTCGATCCCGCCCGGTGGACTAGCTTTTTTCTGTGCGATAGTTTAATCATTTGTCATCTTAACCAGGCGTCACTGCCTTTAAACTGTGTAACTTAGCATTTGAAGATTTATCATTCATCTTCCATCTCTCTTCTGTCTTAATCGTGAAATCTGGAGTTACGCTGCATTCATGACGCAATCGCTTGATAAGCATGCGTGACTAAGAGAACAAGGCATATGAGCCTTTCATATAACACTATCGCACGGAATAGCAATGTGTCCCCGTGGTGTAATGGTAACACGCGCTCCCGGTTTGAGTCGAGATGGTCTGGGTTCGATCCCGCACGGTGGACTAGCTTTTTTCTGTGCGATAGTTCAATCATTTGTCATCTTAACCAGGCGTCACTGCCTTTAAACTGTGTAACTTAGCATTTGAAGATTTATCATTCATCTTCCATCTCTCTTCTGTCTTAATCGTGAAATCTGGAGTTACGCTGCATTCATGACGCAATCGCTTGATAAGCATGCGTGACTAAGAGAACAAGGCATATGAGCCTTTCATATAACACTATCGCACGGAATAGCAATGTGTCCCCGTGGTGTAATGGTAACACGCGCTCCCGGTTTGAATAGAGATGGTCTGGGTTCGATCCCGCACGGTGGACTAGCTTTTTCCTGTGCGATAATTCAATCATTGGTCATCTTAACCAGGCGTCACTGCCTTTAAACTGTGTAACTTAGCATTTGAAGATTTATCATTCATCTTCCATCTCTCTTCTGTCTTAACGGAATAGCAATGTATCCCCGTGGTGTAATGGTAACACGCGCTCCCGGTTTGAGTCGAGATGGTCTGGGTTTGATCCCGCACGGTGGACTAGCTTTTTTCTGTGCGATAGTTCAATCATTTGTCATCTTAACCAGGCGTCACTGCCTTTAAACTGTGTAACTTAGCATTTGAAGATTTATCATTCATCTTCCATCTCTCTTCTGTCTTAACGGAATAGCAATGTGTCCCCGTGGTGTAATGGTAACACGCGCTCCCGGTTTGAGTCGAGATGGTCTGGGTTCGATCCCGCACGGTGGACTAGCTTTTTTCTGTGCGATAGTTCAATCATTTGTCATCTTAACCAGGCGTCACTGCCTTTAAACTGTGTAACTTAGAATTTGAAGATTTATCATTCATCTTCCATCTCTCTTCTGTCTTAACGGAATAGCAATGTGTCCCCGTGGTGTAATGGTAACACGCGCTCCCGGTTTGAGTCGAGATGGTCTGGGTTCGATCCCGCACGGTGGACTAGCTTTTTTCTGTGCGATAGTTCAATCATTTGTCATCTTAACCAGGCGTCACTGCCTTTAAACTGTGTAACTTAGAATTTGAAGATTTATCATTCATCTTCCATCTCTCTTCTGTCTTAACGGAATAGCAATGTGTCCCCGTGGTGTAATGGTAACACGCGCTCCCGGTTTGAATCGAGATGGTCTGGGTTCGATCCCGCACGGTGGACTAGCTTTTTTCTGTGCGATAGTTCAATCATTTGTCATCTTAACCAGGCGTCACTGCCTTTAAACTGTGTAACTTAGAATTTGAAGATTTATCATTCATCTTCCATCTCTCTTCTGTCTTAATCGTGAACTCTGGAGTTACGCTGCATTCATGACGCAATCGCTTGATAAGCATGCGTGACTAAGAGAACAAGGCATTTGAGCCTTTCATATAACACTATAGCACGGAATAGCAATGTGTCCCCGTGGTGTAATGGTAACACGCGCTCCCGGTTTGAGTCGAGATGGTCTGGGTTCGATCCCGCCCGGTGGACTAGCTTTTTTCTGTGCGATAGTTCAATCATTTGTCATCTTAACCAGGCGTCACTGCCTTTAAACTGTGTAACTTAGCATTTGAAGATTTATCATTCATCTTCCATCTCTCTTCTGTCTTAACGGAATAGCAATGTGTCCCCGTGGTGTAATGGTAACACGCGCTCCCGGTTTGAGTCGAGATGGTCTGGGTTCGATCCCGCACGGTGGACTAGCTTTTTTCTGTGCGATAGTTCAATCATTTGTCATCTTAACCAGGCGTCACTGCCTTTAAACTGTGTAACTTAGAATTTGAAGATTTATCATTCATCTTCCATCTCTCTTCTGTCTTAACGGAATAGCAATGTGTCCCCGTGGTGTAATGGTAACACGCGCTCCCGGTTTGAGTCGAGATGGTCTGGGTTCGATCCCGCACGGTGGACTAGCTTTTTTCTGTGCGATAGTTCAATCATTTGTCATCTTAACCAGGCGTCACTGCCTTTAAACTGTGTAACTTAGAATTTGAAGATTTATCATTCATCTTCCATCTCTCTTCTGTCTTAACGGAATAGCAATGTGTCCCCGTGGTGTAATGGTAACACGCGCTCCCGGTTTGAATCGAGATGGTCTGGGTTCGATCCCGCACGGTGGACTAGCTTTTTTCTGTGCGATAGTTCAATCATTTGTCATCTTAACCAGGCGTCACTGCCTTTAAACTGTGTAACTTAGAATTTGAAGATTTATCATTCATCTTCCATCTCTCTTCTGTCTTAATCGTGAACTCTGGAGTTACGCTGCATTCATGACGCAATCGCTTGATAAGCATGCGTGACTAAGAGAACAAGGCATTTGAGCCTTTCATATAACACTATAGCACGGAATAGCAATGTGTCCCCGTGGTGTAATGGTAACACGCGCTCCCGGTTTGAGTCGAGATGGTCTGGGTTCGATCCCGCCCGGTGGACTAGCTTTTTTCTGTGCGATAGTTTAATCATTTGTCATCTTAACCAGGCGTCACTGCCTTTAAACTGTGTAACTTAGCATTTGAAGATTTATCATTCATCTTCCATCTCTCTTCTGTCTTAATCGTGAAATCTGGAGTTACGCTGCATTCATGACGCAATCGCTTGATAAGCATGCGTGACTAAGAGAACAAGGCATATGAGCCTTTCATATAACACTATCGCACGGAATAGCAATGTGTCCCCGTGGTGTAATGGTAACACGCGCTCCCGGTTTGAGTCGAGATGGTCTGGGTTCGATCCCGCACGGTGGACTAGCTTTTTTCTGTGCGATAGTTCAATCATTTGTCATCTTAACCAGGCGTCACTGCCTTTAAACTGTGTAACTTAGCATTTGAAGATTTATCATTCATCTTCCATCTCTCTTCTGTCTTAATCGTGAACTCTGGAGTTACGCTGCATTCATGACGCAATCGCTTGATAAGCATGCGTGACTAAGAGAACAAGGCATTTGAGCCTTTCATATAACACTATCGCACGGAATAGCAATGTGTCCCCGTGGTGTAATGGTAACACGCGCTCCCGGTTTGAGTCGAGATGGTCTGGGTTCGATCCCGCACGGTGGACTAGCTTTTTTCTGTGCGATAGTTCAATCATTTGTCATCTTAACCAGGCGTCACTGCCTTTAAACTGTGTAACTTAGAATTTGAAGATTTATCATTCATCTTCCATCTCTCTTCTGTCTTAACGGAATAGCAATGTGTCCCCGTGGTGTAATGGTAACACGCGCTCCCGGTTTGAGTCGAGATGGTCTGGGTTCGATCCCGCACGGTGGACTAGCTTTTTTCTGTGCGATAGTTCAATCATTTGTCATCTTAACCAGGCGTCACTGCCTTTAAACTGTGTAACTTAGAATTTGAAGATTTATCATTCATCTTCCATCTCTCTTCTGTCTTAACGGAATAGCAATGTGTCCCCGTGGTGTAATGGTAACACGCGCTCCCGGTTTGAATCGAGATGGTCTGGGTTCGATCCCGCACGGTGGACTAGCTTTTTTCTGTGCGATAGTTCAATCATTTGTCATCTTAACCAGGCGTCACTGCCTTTAAACTGTGTAACTTAGAATTTGAAGATTTATCATTCATCTTCCATCTCTCTTCTGTCTTAACGGAATAGCAATGTGTCCCCGTGGTGTAATGGTAACACGCGCTCCCGGTTTGAGTCGAGATGGTCTGGGTTCGATCCCGCACGGTGGACTAGCTTTTTTCTGTGCGATAGTTCAATCATTTGTCATCTTAACCAGGCGTCACTGCCTTTAAACTGTGTAACTTAGAATTTGAAGATTTATCATTCATCTTCCATCTCTCTTCTGTCTTAACGGAATAGCAATGTGTCCCCGTGGTGTAATGGTAACACGCGCTCCCGGTTTGAATCGAGATGGTCTGGGTTCGATCCCGCACGGTGGACTAGCTTTTTTCTGTGCGATAGTTCAATCATTTGTCATCTTAACCAGGCGTCACTGCCTTTAAACTGTGTAACTTAGAATTTGAAGATTTATCATTCATCTTCCATCTCTCTTCTGTCTTAATCGTGAACTCTGGAGTTACGCTGCATTCATGACGCAATCGCTTGATAAGCATGCGTGACTAAGAGAACAAGGCATTTGAGCCTTTCATATAACACTATAGCACGGAATAGCAATGTGTCCCCGTGGTGTAATGGTAACACGCGCTCCCGGTTTGAGTCGAGATGGTCTGGGTTCGATCCCGCCCGGTGGACTAGCTTTTTTCTGTGCGATAGTTTAATCATTTGTCATCTTAACCAGGCGTCACTGCCTTTAAACTGTGTAACTTAGCATTTGAAGATTTATCATTCATCTTCCATCTCTCTTCTGTCTTAATCGTGAAATCTGGAGTTACGCTGCATTCATGACGCAATCGCTTGATAAGCATGCGTGACTAAGAGAACAAGGCATATGAGCCTTTCATATAACACTATCGCACGGAATAGCAATGTGTCCCCGTGGTGTAATGGTAACACGCGCTCCCGGTTTGAGTCGAGATGGTCTGGGTTCGATCCCGCACGGTGGACTAGCTTTTTTCTGTGCGATAGTTCAATCATTTGTCATCTTAACCAGGCGTCACTGCCTTTAAACTGTGTAACTTAGCATTTGAAGATTTATCATTCATCTTCCATCTCTCTTCTGTCTTAATCGTGAAATCTGGAGTTACGCTGCATTCATGACGCAATCGCTTGATAAGCATGCGTGACTAAGAGAACAAGGCATATGAGCCTTTCATATAACACTATCGCACGGAATAGCAATGTGTCCCCGTGGTGTAATGGTAACACGCGCTCCCGGTTTGAATCGAGATGGTCTGGGTTCGATCCCGCACGGTGGACTAGCTTTTTCCTGTGCGATAATTCAATCATTTGTCATCTTAACCAGGCGTCACTGCCTTTAAACTGTGTAACTTAGCATTTGAAGATTTATCATTCATCTTCCATCTCTCTTCTGTCTTAACGGAATAGCAATGTATCCCCGTGGTGTAATGGTAACACGCGCTCCCGGTTTGAGTCGAGATGGTCTGGGTTCGATCCCGCACGGTGGACTAGCTTTTTTCTGTGCGATAGTTCAATCATTTGTCATCTTAACCAGGCGTCACTGCCTTTAAACTGTGTAACTTAGCATTTGAAGATTTATCATTCATCTTCCATCTCTCTTCTGTCTTAACGGAATAGCAATGTGTCCCCGTGGTGTAATGGTAACACGCGCTCCCGGTTTGAGTCGAGATGGTCTGGGTTCGATCCCGCACGGTGGACTAGCTTTTTTCTGTGCGATAGTTCAATCATTTGTCATCTTAACCAGGCGTCACTGCCTTTAAACTGTGTAACTTAGAATTTGAAGATTTATCATTCATCTTCCATCTCTCTTCTGTCTTAACGGAATAGCAATGTGTCCCCGTGGTGTAATGGTAACACGCGCTCCCGGTTTGAGTCGAGATGGTCTGGGTTCGATCCCGCACGGTGGACTAGCTTTTTTCTGTGCGATAGTTCAATCATTTGTCATCTTAACCAGGCGTCACTGCCTTTAAACTGTGTAACTTAGAATTTGAAGATTTATCATTCATCTTCCATCTCTCTTCTGTCTTAACGGAATAGCAATGTGTCCCCGTGGTGTAATGGTAACACGCGCTCCCGGTTTGAATCGAGATGGTCTGGGTTCGATCCCGCACGGTGGACTAGCTTTTTCCTGTGCGATAATTCAATCATTTGTCATCTTAACCAGGCGTCACTGCCTTTAAACTGTGTAACTTAGCATTTGAAGATTTATCATTCATCTTCCATCTCTCTTCTGTCTTAACGGAATAGCAATGTGTCCCCGTGGTGTAATGGTAACACGCGCTCCCGGTTTGAGTCGAGATGGTCTGGGTTCGATCCCGCACGGTGGACTAGCTTTTTTCTGTGCGATAGTTCAATCATTTGTCATCTTAACCAGGCGTCACTGCCTTTAAACTGTGTAACTTAGAATTTGAAGATTTATCATTCATCTTCCATCTCTCTTCTGTCTTAATCGTGAACTCTGGAGTTACGCTGCATTCATGACGCAATCGCTTGATAAGCATGCGTGACTAAGAGAACAAGGCATTTGAGCCTTTCATATAACACTATAGCACGGAATAGCAATGTGTCCCCGTGGTGTAATGGTAACACGCGCTCCCGGTTTGAGTCGAGATGGTCTGGGTTCGATCCCGCCCGGTGGACTAGCTTTTTTCTGTGCGATAGTTTAATCATTTGTCATCTTAACCAGGCGTCACTGCCTTTAAACTGTGTAACTTAGCATTTGAAGATTTATCATTCATCTTCCATCTCTCTTCTGTCTTAACGGAATAGCAATGTGTCCCCGTGGTGTAATGGTAACACGCGCTCCCGGTTTGAGTCGAGATGGTCTGGGTTCGATCCCGCACGGTGGACTAGCTTTTTTCTGTGCGATAGTTCAATCATTTGTCATCTTAACCAGGCGTCACTGCCTTTAAACTGTGTAACTTAGAATTTGAAGATTTATCATTCATCTTCCATCTCTCTTCTGTCTTAATCGTGAACTCTGGAGTTACGCTGCATTCATGACGCAATCGCTTGATAAGCATGCGTGACTAAGAGAACAAGGCATTTGAGCCTTTCATATAACACTATAGCACGGAATAGCAATGTGTCCCCGTGGTGTAATGGTAACACGCGCTCCCGGTTTGAGTCGAGATGGTCTGGGTTCGATCCCGCCCGGTGGACTAGCTTTTTTCTGTGCGATAGTTTAATCATTTGTCATCTTAACCAGGCGTCACTGCCTTTAAACTGTGTAACTTAGCATTTGAAGATTTATCATTCATCTTCCATCTCTCTTCTGTCTTAATCGTGAAATCTGGAGTTACGCTGCATTCATGACGCAATCGCTTGATAAGCATGCGTGACTAAGAGAACAAGGCATATGAGCCTTTCATATAACACTATCGCACGGAATAGCAATGTGTCCCCGTGGTGTAATGGTAACACGCGCTCCCGGTTTGAGTCGAGATGGTCTGGGTTCGATCCCGCACGGTGGAGTAGCTTTTTTCTGTGCGATAGTTCAATCATTTGTCATCTTAACCAGGCGTCACTGCCTTTAAACTGTGTAACTTAGCATTTGAAGATTTATCATTCATCTTCCATCTCTCTTCTGTCTTAATCGTGAAATCTGGAGTTACGCTGCATTCATGACGCAATCGCTTGATAAGCATGCGTGACTAAGAGAACAAGGCATATGAGCCTTTCATATAACACTATCGCACGGAATAGCAATGTGTCCCCGTGGTGTAATGGTAACACGCGCTCCCGGTTTGAATCGAGATGGTCTGGGTTCGATCCCGCACGGTGGACTAGCTTTTTCCTGTGCGATAGTTCAATCATTTGTCATCTTAACCAGGCGTCACTGCCTTTAAACTGTGTAACTTAGCATTTGAAGATTTATCATTCATCTGCCATCTCTCTTCTGTCTTAACGGAATAGCAATGTGTCCCCGTGGTGTAATGGTAACACGCGCTCCCGGTTTGAGTCGAGATGGTCTGGGTTCGATCCCGCACGGTGGACTAGCTTTTTTCTGTGCGATAGTTCAATCATTTGTCATCTTAACCAGGCGTCACTGCCTTTAAACTGTGTAACTTAGAATTTGAAGATTTATCATTCATCTTCCATCTCTCTTCTGTCTTAACGGAATAGCAATGTGTCCCCGTGGTGTAATGGTAACACGCGCTCCCGGTTTGAGTCGAGATGGTCTGGGTTCGATCCCGCACGGTGGACTAGCTTTTTCCTGTGCGATAATTCAATCATTTGTCATCTTAACCAGGCGTCACTGCCTTTCAACTGTGTAACTTAGCATTTGAAGATTTATCATTCATCTTCCATCTCTCTTCTGTCTTAACGGAATAGCAATGTGTCCCCGTGGTGTAATGGTAACACGCGCTCCCGGTTTGAGTCGAGATGGTCTGGGTTCGATCCCGCACGGTGGACTAGCTTTTTTCTGTGCGATAGTTCAATCATTTGTCATCTTAACCAGGCGTCACTGCCTTTAAACTGTGTAACTTAGAATTTGAAGATTTATCATTCATCTTCCATCTCTCTTCTGTCTTAATCGTGAACTCTGGAGTTACGCTGCATTCATGACGCAATCGCTTGATAAGCATGCGTGACTAAGAGAACAAGGCATTTGAGCCTTTCATATAACACTATAGCACGGAATAGCAATGTGTCCCCGTGGTGTAATGGTAACACGCGCTCCCGGTTTGAGTCGAGATGGTCTGGGTTCGATCCCGCCCGGTGGACTAGCTTTTTTCTGTGCGATAGTTTAATCATTTGTCATCTTAACCAGGCGTCACTGCCTTTAAACTGTGTAACTTAGCATTTGAAGATTTATCATTCATCTTCCATCTCTCTTCTGTCTTAATCGTGAAATCTGGAGTTACGCTGCATTCATGACGCAATCGCTTGATAAGCATGCGTGACTAAGAGAACAAGGCATATGAGCCTTTCATATAACACTATCGCACGGAATAGCAATGTGTCCCCGTGGTGTAATGGTAACACGCGCTCCCGGATTGAGTCGAGATGGTCTGGGTTCGATCCCGCACGGTGGACTAGCTTTTTTCTGTGCGATAGTTCAATCATTTGTCATCTTAACCAGGCGTCACTGCCTTTAAACTGTGTAACTTAGCATTTGAAGATTTATCATTCATCTTCCATCTCTCTTCTGTCTTAATCGTGAAATCTGGAGTTACGCTGCATTCATGACGCAATCGCTTGATAAGCATGCGTGACTAAGAGAACAAGGCATATGAGCCTTTCATATAACACTATCGCACGGAATAGCAATGTGTCCCCGTGGTGTAATGGTAACACGCGCTCCCGGTTTGAATCGAGATGGTCTGGGTTCGATCCCGCACGGTGGACTAGCTTTTTCCTGTGCGATAATTCAATCATTTGTCATCTTAACCAGGCGTCACTGCCTTTAAACTGTGTAACTTAGCATTTGAAGATTTATCATTCATCTTCCATCTCTCTTCTGTCTTAACGGAATAGCAATGTGTCCCCGTGGTGTAATGGTAACACGCGCTCCCGGTTTGAGTCGAGATGGTCTGGGTTCGATCCCGCACGGTGGACTAGCTTTTTTCTGTGCGATAGTTCAATCATTTGTCATCTTAACCAGGCGTCACTGCCTTTAAACTGTGTAACTTAGAATTTGAAGATTTATCATTCATCTTCCATCTCTCTTCTGTCTTAATCGTGAACTCTGGAGTTACGCTGCATTCATGACGCAATCGCTTGATAAGCATGCGTGACTAAGAGAACAAGGCATTTGAGCCTTTCATATAACACTATAGCACGGAATAGCAATGTGTCCCCGTGGTGTAATGGTAACACGCGCTCCCGGTTTGAGTCGAGATGGTCTGGGTTCGATCCCGCCCGGTGGACTAGCTTTTTTCTGTGCGATAGTTTAATCATTTGTCATCTTAACCAGGCGTCACTGCCTTTAAACTGTGTAACTTAGCATTTGAAGATTTATCATTCATCTTCCATCTCTCTTCTGTCTTAATCGTGAAATCTGGAGTTACGCTGCATTCATGACGCAATCGCTTGATAAGCATGCGTGACTAAGAGAACAAGGCATATGAGCCTTTCATATAACACTATCGCACGGAATAGCAATGTGTCCCCGTGGTGTAATGGTAACACGCGCTCCCGGTTTGAGTCGAGATGGTCTGGGTTCGATCCCGCACGGTGGACTAGCTTTTTTCTGTGCGATAGTTCAATCATTTGTCATCTTAACCAGGCGTCACTGCCTTTAAACTGTGTAACTTAGCATTTGAAGATTTATCATTCATCTTCCATCTCTCTTCTGTCTTAATCGTGAAATCTGGAGTTACGCTGCATTCATGACGCAATCGCTTGATAAGCATGCGTGACTAAGAGAACAAGGCATATGAGCCTTTCATATAACACTATCGCACGGAATAGCAATGTGTCCCCGTGGTGTAATGGTAACACGCGCTCCCGGTTTGAATCGAGATGGTCTGGGTTCGATCCCGCACGGTGGACTAGCTTTTTCCTGTGCGATAATTCAATCATTTGTCATCTTAACCAGGCGTCACTGCCTTTAAACTGTGTAACTTAGCATTTGAAGATTTATCATTCATCTTCCATCTCTCTTCTGTCTTAACGGAATAGCAATGTGTCCCCGTGGTGTAATGGTAACACGCGCTCCCGGTTTGAGTCGAGATGGTCTGGGTTCGATCCCGCACGGTGGACTAGCTTTTTTCTGTGCGATAGTTCAATCATTTGTCATCTTAACCAGGCGTCACTGCCTTTAAACTGTGTAACTTAGAATTTGAAGATTTATCATTCATCTTCCATCTCTCTTCTGTCTTAATCGTGAACTCTGGAGTTACGCTGCATTCATGACGCAATCGCTTGATAAGCATGCGTGACTAAGAGAACAAGGCATTTGAGCCTTTCATATAACACTATAGCACGGAATAGCAATGTGTCCCCGTGGTGTAATGGTAACACGCGCTCCCGGTTTGAGTCGAGATGGTCTGGGTTCGATCCCGCCCGGTGGACTAGCTTTTTCCTGTGCGATAATTCAATCATTTGTCATCTTAACCAGGCATCACTGCCTTTAAACTGTGTAACTTAGCATTTGAAGATTTATCATTCATCTTCCATCTCTCTTCTGTCTTAACGGAATAGCAATGTGTCCCCGTGGTGTAATGGTAACACGCGCTCCCGGTTTGAGTCAAGATGGTCTGGGTTCGATCCCGCACGGTGGACTAGCTTTTTTCTGTGCGATAGTTCAATCATTTGTCATCTTAACCAGGCGTCACTGCCTTTAAACTGTGTAACTTAGCATTTGAAGATTTATCATTCATCTTCCATCTCTCTTCTGTCTTAACGGAATAGCAATGTGTCCCCGTGGTGTAATGGTAACACGCGCTCCCGGTTTGAGTCGAGATGGTCTGGGTTCGATCCCGCACGGTGGACTAGCTTTTTTCTGTGCGATAGTTCAATCATTTGTCATCTTAACCAGGCGTCACTGCCTTTAAACTGTGTAACTTAGAATTTGAAGATTTATCATTCATCTTCCATCTCTCTTCTGTCTTAACGGAATAGCAATGTGTCCCCGTGGTGTAATGGTAACACGCGCTCCCGGTTTGAGTCGAGATGGTCTGGGTTCGATCCCGCACGGTGGACTAGCTTTTTTCTGTGCGATAGTTCAATCATTTGTCATCTTAACCAGGCGTCACTGCCTTTAAACTGTGTAACTTAGCATTTGAAGATTTATCATTCATCTTCCATCTCTCTTCTGTCTTAACGGAATAGCAATGTGTCCCCGTGGTGTAATGGTAACACGCGCTCCCGGTTTGAGTCGAGATGGTCTGGGTTCGATCCCGCACGGTGGACTAGCTTTTTTCTGTGCGATAGTTCAATCATTTGTCATCTTAACCAGGCGTCACTGCCTTTAAACTGTGTAACTTAGAATTTGAAGATTTATCATTCATCTTCCATCTCTCTTCTGTCTTAACGGAATAGCAATGTGTCCCCGTGGTGTAATGGTAACACGCGCTCCCGGTTTGAGTCGAGATGGTCTGGGTTCGATCCCGCACGGTGGACTAGCTTTTTTCTGTGCGATAGTTCAATCATTTGTCATCTTAACCAGGCGTCACTGCCTTTAAACTGTGTAACTTAGCATTTGAAGATTTATCATTCATCTTCCATCTCTCTTCTGTCTTAATCGTGAAATCTGGAGTTACGCTGCATTCATGACGCAATCGCTTGATAAGCATGCGTGACTAAGAGAACAAGGCATATGAGCCTTTCATATAACACTATCGCACGGAATAGCAATGTGTCCCCGTGGTGTAATGGTAACACGCGCTCCCGGTTTGAGTCGAGATGGTCTGGGTTCGATCCCGCACGGTGGACTAGCTTTTTTCTGTGCGATAGTTCAATCATTTGTCATCTTAACCAGGCGTCACTGCCTTTAAACTGTGTAACTTAGCATTTGAAGATTTATCATTCATCTTCCATCTCTCTTCTGTCTTAATCGTGAAATCTGGAGTTACGCTGCATTCATGACGCAATCGCTTGATAAGCATGCGTGACTAAGAGAACAAGGCATATGAGCCTTTCATATAACACTATCGCACGGAATAGCAATGTGTCCCCGTGGTGTAATGGTAACACGTGCTCCCGGTTTGAATCGAGATGGTCTGGGTTCGATCCCGCACGGTGGACTAGCTTTTTCCTGTGCGATAATTCAATCATTTGTCATCTTAACCAGGCGTCACTGCCTTTAAACTGTGTAACTTAGCATTTGAAGATTTATCATTCATCTTCCATCTCTCTTCTGTCTTAACGGAATAGCAATGTGTCCCCGTGGTGTAATGGTAACACGCGCTCCCGGTTTGAGTCGAGATGGTCTGGGTTCGATCCCGCACGGTGGACTAGCTTTTTTCTGTGCGATAGTTCAATCATTTGTCATCTTAACCAGGCGTCACTGCCTTTAAACTGTGTAACTTAGAATTTGAAGATTTATCATTCATCTTCCATCTCTCTTCTGTCTTAATCGTGAACTCTGGAGTTACGCTGCATTCATGACGCAATCGCTTGATAAGCATGCGTGACTAAGAGAACAAGGCATTTGAGCCTTTCATATAACACTATAGCACGGAATAGCAATGTGTCCCCGTGGTGTAATGGTAACACGCGCTCCCGGTTTGAGTCGAGATGGTCTGGGTTCGATCCCGCCCGGTGGACTAGCTTTTTCCTGTGCGATAATTCAATCATTTGTCATCTTAACCAGGCGTCACTGCCTTTAAACTGTGTAACTTAGCATTTGAAGATTTATCATTCATCTTCCATCTCTCTTCTGTCTTAACGGAATAGCAATGTGTCCCCGTGGTGTAATGGTAACACGCGCTCCCGGTTTGAGTCGAGATGGTCTGGGTTCGATCCCGCACGGTGGACTAGCTTTTTTCTGTGCGATAGTTCAATAATTTGTCATCTTAACCAGGCGTCACTGCCTTTAAACTGTGTAACTTAGCATTTGAAGATTTATCATTCATCTTCCATCTCTCTTCTGTCTTAATCGTGAACTCTGGAGTTACGCTGCATTCATGACGCAATCGCTTGATAAGCATGCGTGACTAAGAGAACAAGGCATATGAGTCTTTCATATAACACTATCGCACGGAATAGCAATGTGTCCCCGTGGTGTAATGGTAACACGCGCTCCCGGTTTGAATCGAGATGGTCTGGGTTCGATCCCGCACGGTGGACTAGCTTTTTTCTGTGCGATAGTTTAATCATTTGTCATCTTAACCAGGCGTCACTGCCTTTAAACTGTGTAACTTAGTATTTGAAGATTTATCATTCATCTTCCATCTCTCTTCTGTCTTAATCGTGAACTCTGGAGTTACGCTCCATTCATGACGCAATCGCTTGAAAGCATGCGTGACTAAGAGAACAAGGCATTTGAGCCTTTCATATAACACTATAGCACGGAATAGCAATGTGTCCCCGTGGTGTAATGGTAACACGCGCTCCCGGTTTGAGTCGAGATGGTCTGGGTTCGATCCCGCACGGTGGACTAGCTTTTTTCTGTGCGATAGTTCAATCATTTGTCATCTTAACCAGGCGTCCCTGCCTTTAAACTGTGTAACTTAGCATTTGAAGATTTATCATTCATCTTCCATCTCTCTTCTGTCTTAATCGTGAACTCTGGAGTTACGCTGCATTCATGACGCAATCGCTTGATAAGCATGCGTGACTAAGAGAACAAGGCATTTGAGCCTTTCATATAACACTATAGCACGGAATAGCAATGTGTCCCCGTGGTGTAATGGTAACACGCGCTCCCGGTTTGAGTCGAGATGGTCTGGTTCGATCCCGCCCGGTGGACTAGCTTTTTCCTGTGCGATAATTCAATCATTTGTCATCTTAACCAGGCGTCACTGCCTTTAAACTGTGTAACTTAGCATTTGAAGATTTATCATTCATCTTCCATCTCTCTTCTGTCTTAATCGTGAACTCTGGAGTTACGCTGCATTGATGACGCAATCGCTTGATAAGCATGCGTGACTAAGAGAACAAGGCATATGAGCCTTTCATATAACACTATCGCACGGAATAGCAATGTGTCCCCGTGGTGTAATGGTAACACGCGCTCCCGGTTTGAGTCGAGATGGTCTGGGTTCGATCCCGCACGGTGGACTAGCTTTTTTCTGTGCGATAGTTCAATCATTTGTCATCTTAACCAGGCGTCACTGCCTTTAAACTGTGTAACTTAGCATTTGAAGATTTATCATTCATCTTCCATCTCTCTTCTGTCTTAATCGTGAAATCTGGAGTTACGCTGCATTCATGACGCAATCGCTTGATAAGCATGGGTGACTAAGAGAACAAGGCATATGAGCCTTTCATATAACACTATCGCACGGAATAGCAATGTGTCCCCGTGGTGTAATGGTAACACGCGCTCCCGGTTTGAATCGAGATGGTCTGGGTTCGATCCCGCACGGTGGACTAGCTTTTTCCTGTGCGATAATTCAATCATTTGTCATCTTAACCAGGCGTCACTGCCTTTAAACTGTGTAACTTAGCATTTGAAGATTTATCATTCATCTTCCATCTCTCTTCTGTCTTAACGGAATAGCAATGTGTCCCCGTGGTGTAATGGTAACACGCGCTCCCGGTTTGAGTCGAGATGGTCTGGGTTCGATCCCGCACGGTGGACTAGCTTTTTTCTGTGCGATAGTTCAATCATTTGTCATCTTAACCAGGCGTCACTGCCTTTAAACTGTGTAACTTAGCATTTGAAGATTTATCATTCATCTTCCATCTCTCTTCTGTCTTAATCGTGAAATCTGGAGTTACGCTGCATTCATGACGCAATCGCTTGATAAGCATGCGTGACTAAGAGAACAAGGCATATGAGCCTTTCATATAACACTATCGCACGGAATAGCAATGTGTCCCCGTGGTGTAATGGTAACACGCGCTCCCGGTTTGAATCGAGATGGTCTGGGTTCGATCCCGCACGGTGGACTAGCTTTTTCCTGTGCGATAATTCAATCATTTGTCATCTTAACCAGGCGTCACTGCCTTTAAACTGTGTAACTTAGCATTTGAAGATTTATCATTCATCTTCCATCTCTCTTCTGTCTTAACGGAATAGCAATGTGTCCCCGTGGTGTAATGGTAACACGCGCTCCCGGTTTGAGTCGAGATGGTCTGGGTTCGATCCCGCACGGTGGACTAGCTTTTTTCTGTGCGATAGTTCAATCATTTGTCATCTTAACCAGGCGTCACTGCCTTTAAACTGTGTAACTTAGCATTTGAAGATTTATCATTCATCTTCCATCTCTCTTCTGTCTTAATCGTGAACTCTGGAGTTACGCTGCATTCATGACGCAATCGCTTGATAAGCATGCGTGACTAAGAGAACAAGGCATATGAGTCTTTCATATAACACTATCGCACGGAATAGCAATGTGTCCCCGTGGTGTAATGGTAACACGCGCTCCCGGTTTGAATCGAGATGGTCTGGGTTCGATCCCGCACGGTGGACTAGCTTTTTTCTGTGCGATAGTTTAATCATTTGTCATCTTAACCAGGCGTCACTGCCTTTAAACTGTGTAACTTAGTATTTGAAGATTTATCATTCATCTTCCATCTCTCTTCTGTCTTAATCGTGAACTCTGGATTTACGCTCCATTCATGACGCAATCGCTTGAAAGCATGCGTGACTAAGAGAACAAGGCATTTGAGCCTTTCATATAACACTATAGCACGGAATAGCAATGTGTCCCCGTGGTGTAATCGTAACACGCGCTCCCGGTTTGAGTCGAGATGGTCTGGGTTCGATCCCGCACGGTGGACTAGCTTTTTTCTGTGCGATAGTTCAATCATTTGTCATCTTAACCAGGCGTCCCTGCCTTTAAACTGTGTAACTTAGCATTTGAAGATTTATCATTCATCTTCCATCTCTCTTCTGTCTTAATCGTGAACTCTGGAGTTACGCTGCATTCATGACGCAATCGCTTGATAAGCATGCGTGACTAAGAGAACAAGGCATTTGAGCCTTTCATATAACACTATAGCACGGAATAGCAATGTGTCCCCGTGGTGTAATGGTAACACGCGCTCCCGGTTTGAGTCGAGATGGTCTGGGTTCGATCCCGCCCGGTGGACTAGCTTTTTCCTGTGCGATAATTCAATCATTTGTCATCTTAACCAGGCGTCACTGCCTTTAAACTGTGTAACTTAGCATTTGAAGATTTATCATTCATCTTCCATCTCTCTTCTGTCTTAATCGTGAACTCTGGAGTTACGCTGCATTGATGACGCAATCGCTTGATAAGCATGCGTGACTAAGAGAACAAGGCATATGAGCCTTTCATATAACACTATCGCACGGAATAGCAATGTGTCCCCGTGGTGTAATGGTAACACGCGCTCCCGGTTTGAGTCGAGATGGTCTGGGTTCGATCCCGCACGGTGGACTAGCTTTTTTCTGTGCGATAGTTCAATCATTTGTCATCTTAACCAGGCGTCACTGCCTTTAAACTGTGTAACTTAGCATTTGAAGATTTATCATTCATCTTCCATCTCTCTTCTGTCTTATTCGTGAAATCTGGAGTTACGCTGCATTCATGACGCAATCGCTTGATAAGCATGCGTGACTAAGAGAACAAGGCATATGAGCCTTTCATATAACACTATCGCACGGAATAGCAATGTGTCCCCGTGGTGTAATGGTAACACGCGCTCCCGGTTTGAATCGAGATGGTCTGGGTTCGATCCCGCACGGTGGACTAGCTTTTTCCTGTGCGATAATTCAATCATTTGTCATCTTAACCAGGCGTCACTGCCTTTAAACTGTGTAACTTAGCATTTGAAGATTTATCATTCATCTTCCATCTCTCTTCTGTCTTAACGGAATAGCAATGTGTCCCCGTGGTGTAATGGTAACACGCGCTCCCGGTTTGAGTCGAGATGGTCTGGGTTCGATCCCGCACGGTGGACTAGCTTTTTTCTGTGCGATAGTTCAATCATTTGTCATCTTAACCAGGCGTCACTGCCTTTAAACTGTGTAACTTAGAATTTGAAGATTTATCATTCATCTTCCATCTCTCTTCTGTCTTAATCGTGAACTCTGGAGTTACGCTGCATTCATGACGCAATCGCTTGATAAGCATGCGTGACTAAGAGAACAAGGCATTTGAGCCTTTCATATAACACTATAGCACGGAATAGCAATGTGTCCCCGTGGTGTAATGGTAACACGCGCTCCCGGTTTGAGTCGAGATGGTCTGGGTTCGATCCCGCCCGGTGGACTAGCTTTTTCCTGTGCGATAATTCAATCATTTGTCATCTTAACCAGGCGTCACTGCCTTTAAACTGTGTAACTTAGCATTTGAAGATTTATCATTCATCTTCCATCTCTCTTCTGTCTTAATCGTGAAATCTGGAGTTACGCTGCATTCATGACGCAATCGCTTGATAAGCATGCGTGACTAAGAGAACAAGGCATATGAGCCTTTCATATAACACTATCGCACGGAATAGCAATGTGTCCCCGTGGTGTAATGGTAACACGCGCTCCCGGTTTGAATCGAGATGGTCTGGGTTCGATCCCGCACGGTGGACTAGCTTTTTCCTGTGCGATAATTCAATCATTTGTCATCTTAACCAGGCGTCACTGCCTTTAAACTGTGTAACTTAGCATTTGAAGATTTATCATTCATCTTCCATCTCTCTTCTGTCTTAACGGAATAGCAATGTGTCCCCGTGGTGTAATGGTAACACGCGCTCCCGGTTTGAGTCGAGATGGTCTGGGTTCGATCCCGCACGGTGGACTAGCTTTTTTCTGTGCGATAGTTCAATCATTTGTCATCTTAACCAGGCGTCACTGCCTTTAAACTGTGTAACTTAGAATTTGAAGATTTATCATTCATCTTCCATCTCTTCTTCTTCTTCTTCTTCCTAGCGTTTATCCCGCCGCCGGGCAGGGTCCGCTTTGTAGACTGCACCACGCCATTTCACCCGATCAGCTGCGTCTTCAGTCTTCAGCCCGGTCGTGTTCATGTCTACTTCGATGCAGTCTCGCCACCTAGTTTTGGGTCTGCCTCTGGGTCTTTTGCCCTCTACTTCGAGGTTCCAGGACGATTGAGAAACGGAATGGGGATTTGATCTTATCACGTGCCCGTACCATCTCAGCCTTGACTCTCGAAGCTTTTCAGATATAGGGGCGATGCCCAGACGATCTCGGATGGTTTCATTTCGCACCATGTCTAGACGAGTGAGTCCGAGGCTCCATCTCAGCATTTTCATCTCCATAACATGCAGCATCTGTATAGTCTTTGCTGTGCATGGAGAACATTCGAGGCCGTACAACGCTACTGGTCTGACAACTGATCGGTAAATTTTACTTTTCAGTCTGTCAGGCATTCGCTTGTCGCATAGTACACCGGTTGATTCTCTCCATTTGAGCCAGGCAGCATTGACTCTCGCAGCAACTGTAGCCTTGGGGTCTAGGTCTGCGGTGATGTAGAATCCGAGGTACTTGAAGCCATCCACTTTCCGGAGTTCGGTGTTCTTGACTTTGATGGTATTCGAGGTATTCGAAGTACTTTTTCCCATTTCCAAGTACTCAGTCTTTTGGAGGTTTAGTCGTAGACCATAGTCACTGAAGCGTTCGTTCCACTCTCCTAGCTGTTTCTCCAAGTCCTCTGTTGTGTTGGAACATAACACAACGTCGTCAGCATACAGTAGAGTTTTCGGAGGGCTTGTTTGTAGATCTCTGGTGATCGTGTCCATTATCAGTATAAAGAGCAGGGGGGAAAGGGCGGAACCTTGATGAACTCCTACAGCAACCTTGAATGACTCCGAAGTACCCGCTGGACTTCTCACGGTACTTCTAGAGTCAGTATACATCATTTGAATCCATCTTATGTACTCTTCTGGGACTAGGTGGTCTCGAAGAGAGAACCATATCAGCTCATGAGGCACACGGTCGAAAGCTTTCTCCAAGTCAAGGAAAGCGCAATGGACTGACTTCGCCTTTTCCCTGTGTTTCTCTAGATAAAGACGAATGGCGAAAATAGCATCTGTTGTTCCACTTCCTTTGACGAAGCCACACTGATTGACGGTTGTGCTTACAATTTTGCGGAGCCGTGCTTCGATGATCTTTTCCAAGATCATTGTGGTATGAGGAATGATTCTTATCGGCCGGTAGTTGGAGCATATTGTGACATCTCCTTTTCCTTTGTAGATGGGTATTGTAGATGATCTACTCCAGTCTTCGGGATACTCCAGGCGAGCAGTGGCTTTTTGAAAGAGGGTCGTAAGATGGAAAAGTCCACAATCACCTGCGAGTCTCCATGCAGAGGCGGCAAGATCATCTGGCCCACATGCCTTTCCGTGCTTCATTTTCTGAAGGGCTTCTCTTACTTCAATCTCTGAGATGGTGGGAACTGGTCCTTCTACTGGTAGGGACAGCGGGACGGGAGGGTGGTCGAACTCGATGTTCGAGATTTCCTCGAAGTGTTCTCTCCATCGCTGACAAATTTCGACATTGGATCGGAGTAGTATGCCGTCCCGGTTCTTGATTGTCCGCACGTGAGAAAGGTCTTTTGCTGCTGTGGCTCGTGCTTTGCAAATCCGGAAAATTTCCTTCTCTCCTTGAGGCGTGTCGAGCTTACTGTAGATTTCTTGGATGGCTGAGGAGCGTGCCTTCGCTACGGCTCTCTTAGCTTCTCTCTTCATACATAGGTACAGAGCTCGGTCAGCTTCGGTTCCGGATCGTTTCCATTGCTTGAGAGCCACTTTCTTCTCCTTGACAGCAGTTTGAACGTCTTCGTTCCACCACCATGTCTCCTTGTCTACAATGCGTTTGCGACCTGGTTTTGTTAAGCCCAGATTGACTTCTCCTACCGCCTTCATCTTGTCTCGAACGAACCTCCAGTGCTCCTCAATGGAGTCAGGGAACGTTTTTTGGAGAGTGTCCGGGGATAGGGCGAGAAGAAGCTGATGCATGAAGCGAACCTTGTTGTCACGTACCTTCCACCATTTTATCCGAGAAACTTCGTTCAGAGGCTTTACGTTGCATTGCTTCTGGGAAAATCGGAGATCGATTATAACTGGATGGTGCTGCGAGGAGACGTTATCGCTCGGAATCACCTTGCAATCAGTGATGAGTCTCAGATTGGTTCTTTGCGTCATCCAGAAGTCGATTTGGGTTTTCCTTCCACCACTGCAATACGTGGTGAGGTGAGACTCTCGTTTGCAGAAGAAGGTATTGCAGATGGAAAGATCGTGCTCTTCGGCAAAACTCAAGATTCGCTCTCCTTCTGCATTCGGCAAACCATAGCCGTTGCCTCCATGAGCTCTCTTATGGGCTTCGCATCTTCTTCCTACGTGCCCGTTCAAGTCTCCTCCGATCATGAGAGTTTCTTCCGGAGAGCATTTTCTGATGACGTCATCGAAGTCTTCCCAAAACCCGTCTTTCTCGGAGTCGCTGCATCCTGCCTGCGGTGCGTAAGCACTGACTATTTTGAAGAGTTTGCCATTGCATTCCAAGGAGATGGACATCAAACGATCTGAGATTCGACAAACTTCCGTGACGGATGTGGCAAGGTAGGAGGCAGCGATAATTCCGACGCCATTGCGGGCTGCTGATGAAGTATTGCCCGAGTACCACAGCTTATACCTCCCGTCGAGCTGCTTTGCTTTCCCTCCTTTCCACCTAGTTTCCTGGAGGCATGCCAGATGTACTCTTCTTTTTGCCAGCATGTCACAGACTTCCATGGACTTCCCCGAGAGACTTCCGACGTTCAAGGTAGCTAGTCGGAGGCGTGTAGGCACTGCTATTTGATTAAACCGAGGACGCGGCCTATTATTCCTCGAAGACCCTCGCATATTTCTCACGTCGATCGGGATTCGACGCGCGTCGCTTGAAGGGGACGCCCTAGCATTGGGGTTACTCTGATGGTGCATCTTGGGGGGGATGCGACGGTTTCTTCATAGACCGGCTTGTCGCACGAACATCCAAGTCGATAGTTCAGCCTGACGTCCGTTTACGACCCTTTGGGCCACATAACCCGGGATTTTGGGCTATGTGGGCTAGAGGTTATTTTTTGGACACGCCTCTTGACCGTGTCCCTTAGGCCAGTGAGATAACAGTGAGCGAGCATTTTATAGGATGTGGGCTGCCCAGTTCCCACACCCACCCGCGACGCTCACTAGCCTAAGCCCCTCTTTGGTCAGCCATGGCAAAGCCACCAAGTCTCCCATCCGCCTGCGGGAGAGGCCCCACATACGCCATCGGGGTAATCAGCGCGTCATCTTCCATCTCTCTTCTGTCTTAATCGTGAACTCTGGAGTTACGCTGCATTCATGACGCAATCGCTTGATAAGCATGCGTGACTAAGAGAACAAGGCATTTGAGCCTTTCATATAACACTATAGCACGGAATAGCAATGTGTCCCCGTGGTGTAATGGTAACACGCGCTCCCGGTTTGAGTCGAGATGGTCTGGGTTCGATCCCGCCCGGTGGACTAGCTTTTTCCTGTGCGATAATTCAATCATTTGTCATCTTAACCAGGCGTCACTGCCTTTAAACTGTGTAACTTAGCATTTGAAGATTTATCATTCATCTTCCATCTCTCTTCTGTCTTAACGGAATAGCAATGTGTCCCCGTGGTGTAATGGTAACACGCGCTCCCGGTTTGAGTCGAGATGGTCTGGGTTCGATCCCGCACGGTGGACTAGCTTTTTTCTGTGCGATAGTTCAATCATTTGTCATCTTAACCAGGCGTCACTGCCTTTAAACTGTGTAACTTAGCATTTGAAGATTTATCATTCATCTTCCATCTCTCTTCTGTCTTAATCGTGAACTCTGGAGTTACGCTGCATTCATGACGCAATCGCTTGATAAGCATGCGTGACTAAGAGAACAAGGCATATGAGTCTTTCATATAACACTATCGCACGGAATAGCAATGTGTCCCCGTGGTGTAATGGTAACACGCGCTCCCGGTTTGAATCGAGATGGTCTGGGTTCGATCCCGCACGGTGGACTAGCTTTTTTCTGTGCGATAGTTCAATCATTTGTCATCTTAACCAGGCGTCCCTGCCTTTAAACTGTGTAACTTAGCATTTGAAGATTTATCATTCATCTTCCATCTCTCTTCTGTCTTAATCGTGAACTCTGGAGTTACGCTGCATTCATGACGCAATCGCTTGATAAGCATGCGTGACTAAGAGAACAAGGCATTTGAGCCTTTCATATAACACTATAGCACGGAATAGCAATGTGTCCCCGTGGTGTAATGGTAACACGCGCTCCCGGTATGAGTCGAGAAGGTCTGGGTTCGATCCCGCCCGGTGGACTAGCTTTTTCCTGTGCGATAATTCAATCATTTGTCATCTTAACCAGGCGTCACTGCCTTTAAACTGTGTAACTTAGCATTTGAAGATTTATCATTCATCTTCCATCTCTCTTCTGTCTTAATCGTGAACTCTGGAGTTACGCTGCATTGATGACGCAATCGCTTGATAAGCATGCGTGACTAAGAGAACAAGGCATATGAGCCTTTCATATAACACTATCGCACGGAATAGCAATGTGTCCCCGTGGTGTAATGGTAACACGCGCTCCCGGTTTGAGTCGAGATGGTCTGGGTTCGATCCCGCACGGTGGACTAGCTTTTTTCTGTGCGATAGTTCAATCATTTGTCATCTTAACCAGGCGTCACTGCCTTTAAACTGTGTAACTTAGCATTTGAAGATTTATCATTCATCTTCCATCTCTCTTCTGTCTTAATCGTGAAATCTGGAGTTACGCTGCATTCATGACGCAATCGCTTGATAAGCATGCGTGACTAAGAGAACAAGGCAAATGAGCCTTTCATATAACACTATCGCACGGAATAGCAATGTGTCCCCGTGGTGTAATGGTAACACGCGCTCCCGGTTTGAATCGAGATGGTCTGGGTTCGATCCCGCACGGTGGACTAGCTTTTTTCTGTGCGATAGTTTAATCATTTGTCATCTTAACCAGGCGTCACTGCCTTTAAACTGTGTAACTTAGCATTTGAAGATTTATCATTCATCTTCCATCTCTCTTCTGTCTTAATCGTGAAATCTGGAGTTACGCTGCATTCATGACGCAATCGCTTGATAAGCATGCGTGACTAAGAGAACAAGGCATATGAGCCTTTCATATAACACTATCGCACGGAATAGCAATGTGTCCCCGTGGTGTAATGGTAACACGCGCTCCCGGTTTGAGTCGAGATGGTCTGGGTTCGATCCCGCACGGTGGACTAGCTTTTTTCTGTGCGATAGTTCAATCATTTGTCATCTTAACCAGGCGTCACTGCCTTTAAACTGTGTAACTTAGCATTTGAAGATTTATCATTCATCTTCCATCTCTCTTCTGTCTTAATCGTGAAATCTGGAGTTACGCTGCATTCATGACGCAATCGCTTGATAAGCATGCGTGACTAAGAGAACAAGGCATATGAGCCTTTCATATAACACTATCGCACGGAATAGCAATGTGTCCCCGTGGTGTAATGGTAACACGCGCTCCCGGTTTGAATCGAGATGGTCTGGGTTCGATCCCGCACGGTGGACTAGCTTTTTTCTGTGCGATAGTTTAATCATTTGTCATCTTAACCAGGCGTCACTGCCTTTAAACTGTGTAACTTAGCATTTGAAGATTTATCATTCATCTTCCATCTCTCTTCTGTCTTAATCGTGAAATCTGGAGTTACGCTGCATTCATGACGCAATCGCTTGATAAGCATGCGTGACTAAGAGAACAAGGCATATGAGCCTTTCATATAACACTATCGCACGGAATAGCAATGTGTCCCCGTGGTGTAATGGTAACACGCGCTCCCGGTTTGAGTCGAGATGGTCTGGGTTCGATCCCGCACGGTGGACTAGCTTTTTTCTGTGCGATAGTTCAATCATTTGTCATCTTAACCAGGCGTCCCTGCCTTTAAACTGTGTAACTTAGCATTTGAAGATTTATCATTCATCTTCCATCTCTCTTCTGTCTTAATCGTGAACTCTGGAGTTACGCTGCATTCATGACGCAATCGCTTGATAAGCATGCGTGACTAAGAGAACAAGGCATTTGAGCCTTTCATATAACACTATAGCACGGAATAGCAATGTGTCCCCGTGGTGTAATGGTAACACGCGCTCCCGGTATGAGTCGAGATGGTCTGGGTTCGATCCCGCCCGGTGGACTAGCTTTTTCCTGTGCGATAATTCAATCATTTGTCATCTTAACCAGGCGTCACTGCCTTTAAACTGTGTAACTTAGCATTTGAAGATTTATCATTCATCTTCCATCTCTCTTCTGTCTTAATCGTGAACTCTGGAGTTACGCTGCATTGATGACGCAATCGCTTGATAAGCATGCGTGACTAAGAGAACAAGGCATATGAGCCTTTCATATAACACTATCGCACGGAATAGCAATGTGTCCCCGTGGTGTAATGGTAACACGCGCTCCCGGTTTGAGTCGAGATGGTCTGGGTTCGATCCCGCACGGTGGACTAGCTTTTTTCTGTGCGATAGTTCAATCATTTGTCATCTTAACCAGGCGTCACTGCCTTTAAACTGTGTAACTTAGCATTTGAAGATTTATCATTCATCTTCCATCTCTCTTCTGTCTTAATCGTGAAATCTGGAGTTACGCTGCATTCATGACGCAATCGCTTGATAAGCATGCGTGACTAAGAGAACAAGGCATATGAGCCTTTCATATAACACTATCGCACGGAATAGCAATGTGTCCCCGTGGTGTAATGGTAACACGCGCTCCCGGTTTGAATCGAGATGGTCTGGGTTCGATCCCGCACGGTGGACTAGCTTTTTTATGTGCGATAGTTTAATCATTTGTCATCTTAACCAGGCGTCACTGCCTTTAAACTGTGTAACTTAGCATTTG
Source organism: Allodiplogaster pararmata (assembly GCA_964056735.1). NCBI lineage: Eukaryota > Metazoa > Nematoda > Chromadorea > Rhabditida > Diplogasteridae > Allodiplogaster > Allodiplogaster pararmata. The sequence continues at coordinate 34,341,049 of OZ057404.1, read as the reverse complement.
AAGATTTATCATTCATCTTCCATCTCTCTTCTGTCTTAATCGTGAAATCTGGAGTTACGCTGCATTCATGACGCAATCGCTTGATAAGCATGCGTGACTAAGAGAACAAGGCATATGAGCCTTTCATATAACACTATCGCACGGAATAGCAATGTGTCCCCGTGGTGTAATGGTAACACGCGCTCCCGGTTTGAGTCGAGATGGTCTGGGTTCGATCCCGCACGGTGGACTAGCTTTTTTCTGTGCGATAGTTCAATCATTTGTCATCTTAACCAGGCGTAACTGCCTTTAAACTGTGTAACTTAGCATTTGAAGATTTATCATTCATCTTCCATCTCTCTTCTGTCTTAATCGTGAAATCTGGAGTTACGCTGCATTCATGACGCAATCGCTTGATAAGCATGCGTGACTAAGAGAACAAGGCATATGAGCCTTTCATATAACACTATCGCACGGAATAGCAATGTGTCCCCGTGGTGTAATGGTAACACGCGCTCCCGGTTTGAGTCGAGATGGTCTGGGTTCGATCCCGCACGGTGGACTAGCTTTTTTCTGTGCGATAGTTCAATTATTTGTCATCTTAACCAGGCGTCACTGCCTTTAAACTGTGTAACTTAGCATTTGAAGATTTATCATTCATCTTCCATCTCTCTTCTGTCTTAATCGTGAAATCTGGAGTTACGCTGCATTCATGACGCAATCGCTTGATAAGCATGCGTGACTAAGAGAACAAGGCATATGAGCCTTTCATATAACACTATCGCACGGAATAGCAATGTGTCCCCGTGGTGTAATGGTAACACGCGCTCCCGGTTTGAATCGAGATGGTCTGGGTTCGATCCCGCACGGTGGACTAGCTTTTTTCTGTGCGATAGTTTAATCATTTGTCATCTTAACCAGGCGTCACTGCCTTTAAACTGTGTAACTTAGCATTTGAAGATTTATCATTCATCTTCCATCTCTCTTCTGTCTTAATCGTGAAATCTGGAGTTACGCTGCATTCATGACGCAATCGCTTGATAAGCATGCGTGACTAAGAGAACAAGGCATATGAGCCTTTCATATAACACTATCGCACGGAATAGCAATGTGTCCCCGTGGTGTAATGGTAACACGCGCTCCCGGTTTGAGTCGAGATGGTCTGGGTTCGATCCCGCATGGTGGACTAGCTTTTTTCTGTGCGATAGTTCAATCATTTGTCATCTTAACCAGGCGTCACTGCCTTTAAACTGTGTAACTTAGCATTTGAAGATTTATCATTCATCTTCCATCTCTCTTCTGTCTTAATCGTCAACTCTGGAGTTACGCTGCATTCATGACGCAATCGCTTGATAAGCATGCGTGACTAAGAGAACAAGGCATATGAGCCTTTCATATAACACTATCGCACGGAATAGCAATGTGTCCCCGTGGTGTAATGGTAACACGCGCTCCCGGTTTGAATCGAGATGGTCTGGGTTCGATCCCGCACGGTGGACTAGCTTTTTTCTGTGCGATAGTTTAATCATTTGTCATCTTAACCAGGCGTCACTGCCTTTAAACTGTGTAACTTAGCATTTGAAGATTTATCATTCATCTTCCATCTCTCTTCTGTCTTAATCGTGAAATCTGGAGTTACGCTGCATTCATGACGCAATCGCTTGATAAGCATGCGTGACTAAGAGAACAAGGCATATGAGCCTTTCATATAACACTATCGCACGGAATAGCAATGTGTCCCCGTGGTGTAATGGTAACACGCGCTCCCGGTTTGAATCGAGATGGTCTGGGTTCGATCCCGCACGGTGGACTAGCTTTTTCCTGTGCGATAATTCAATCATTTGTCATCTTAACCAGGCGTCACTGCCTTTAAACTGTGTAACTTAGCATTTGAAGATTTATCATTCATCTTCCACCTCTCTTCTGTCTTAACGGAATAGCAATGTGTCCCCGTGGTGTAATGGTAACACGCGCTCCCGGTTTGAGCCGAGATGGTCTGGGTTCGATCCCGCACGGTGAGATAGCTTTTTTCTGTGCGATAGTTCAATCATTTGTCATCTTAACCAGGCGTCACTGCCTTTAAACTGTGTAACTTAGCATTTGAAGATTTATCATTCATCTTCCATCTCTCTTCTGTCTTAATCGTGAACTCTGGAGTTACGCTGCATTCATGACGCAATCGCTTGATAAGCATGCGTGACTAAGAGAACAAGGCATATGAGTCTTTCATATAACACTATCGCACGGAATAGCAATGTGTCCCCGTGGTGTAACACGCGCTCCCGGTTTGAATCGAGATGGTCTGGGTTCGATCCCGCACGGTGGACTAGCTTTTTTCTGTGCGATAGTTCAATCATTTGTCATCTTAACCAGGCGTCACTGCCTTTAAACTGTGTAACTTAGCATTTGAAGATTTATCATTCATCTTCCATCTCTCCTCTGTCTTAATCGTGAACTCTGGAGTTACGCTGCATTCATGACGCAATCGCTTGATAAGCATGCGTGACTAAGAGAACAAGGCATATGAGCCTTTCATATAACACTATCGCACGGAATAGCAATGTGTCCCCGTGGTGTAATGGTAACACGCGCTCCCGGTTTGAATCGAGATGGTCTGGGTTCGATCCCGCACGGTGGACTAGCTTTTTTCTGTGCGTTAGTTTAATCATTTGTCATCTTAACCAGGCGTCACTGCCTTTAAACTGTGTAACTTAGCATTTGAAGATTTATCATTCGTCTTCCATCTCTCTTCTGTCTTAATCGTGAAATCTGGAGTTACGCTGCATTCATGACGCAATCGCTTGATAAGCATGCGTGACTAAGAGAACAAGGCATATGAGCCTTTCATATAACACTATCGCACGGAATAGCAATGTGTCCCCGTGGTGTAATGGTAACACGCGCTCCCGGTTTGAGTCGAGATGGTCTGGGTTCGATCCCGCACGGTGGACTAGCTTTTTTCTGTGCGATAGTTCAATCATTTGTCATCTTAACCAGGAGTCACTGCCTTTAAACTGTGTAACTTAGCATTTGAAGATTTATCATTCATCTTCCATCCCTCTTCTGTCTTAATCGTGAAATCTGGAGTTACGCTGCATTCATGACGCAATCGCTTGATAAGCATGCGTGACTAAGAGAACAAGGCATATGAGCCTTTCATATAACACTATCGCACGGAATAGCAATGTGTCCCCGTGGTGAAATGGTAACACGCGCTCCCGGTTTGAGTCGAGATGGTCTGGGTTCGATCCCGCACGGTGGACTAGCTTTTTTCTGTGCGATAGTTCAATCATTTGTCATCTTAACCAGGCGTCACTGCCTTTAAACTGTGTAACTTAGCATTTGAAGATTTATCATTCATCTTCCATCTCTCTTCTGTCTTAACGGAATAGCAATGTGTCCCCGTGGTGTAATGGTAACACGCGCTCCCGGTTTGAGTCGAGATGGTCTGGGTTCGATCCCGCACGGTGGACTAGCTTTTTTCTGTGCGATAGTTCAATCATTTGTCATCTTAACCAGGCGTCACTGCCTTTAAACTGTGTAACTTAGCATTTGAAGATTTATCATTCATCTTCCATCTCTCTTCTGTCTTAATCGTGAAATCTGGAGTTACGCTGCATTCATGACGCAATCGCTTGATAAGCATGCGTGACTAAGAGAACAAGTTATATGAGCCTTTCATATAACACTATCGCACGGAATAGCAATGTGTCCCCGTGGTGTAATGGTAACACGCGCTCCCGGTTTGAGTCGAGATGGTCTGGGTTCGATCCCGCACGGTGGACTAGCTTTTTTCTGTGCGATAGTTCAATCATTTGTCATCTTAACCAGGCGTCACTGCCTTTAAACTGTGTAACTTAGCATTTGAAGATTTATCATTCATCTTCCATCTCTCTTCTGTCTTAACGGAATAGCAATGTGTCCCCGTGGTGTAATGGTAACACGCGCTCCCGGTTTGAGTCGAGATGGTCTGGGTTCGATCCCGCACGGTGGACTAGCTTTTTTCTGTGCGATAGTTCAATCATTTGTCATCTTAACCAGGCGTCACTGCCTTTAAACTGTGTAACTTAGCATTTGAAGATTTATCATTCATCTTCCATCTCTCTTCTGTCTTAATCGTGAACTCTGGAGTTACGCTGCATTCATGACGCAATCGCTTGATAAGCATGCGTGACTAAGAGAACAAGGCATATGAGTCTTTCATATAACACTATCGCACGGAATAGCAATGTGTCCCCGTGGTGTAACACGCGCTCCCGGTTTGAATCGAGATGGTCTGGGTTCGATCCCGCACGGTGGACTAGCTTTTTTCTGTGCGATAGTTTAATCATTTGTCATCTTAACCAGGAGTCACTGCCTTTAAACTGTGTAACTTAGTATTTGAAGATTTATCATTCATCTTCCATCTCTCTTCTGTCTTAATCGTGAACTCTGGAGTTACGCTCCATTCATGACGCAATCGCTTGAAAGCATGCGTGACTAAGAGAACAAGGCATTTGAGCCTTTCATATAACACTATAGCACGGAATAGCAATGTGTCCCCGTGGTGTAATGGTAACACGCGCTCCCGGTTTGAGTCGAGATGGTCTGGGTTCGATCCCGCACGGTGGACTAGCTTTTTTCTGTGCGATAGTTCAATCATTTGTCATCTTAACCAGGCGTCACTGCCTTTAAACTGTGTAACTTAGCATTTGAAGATTTATCATTCATCTTCCATCTCTCTTCTGTCTTAATCGTGAACTCTGGAGTTACGCTGCATTCATGACGCAATCGCTTGATAAGCATGCGTGACTAAGAGAACAAGGCATATGAGCCTTTCATATAACACTATCGCACGGAATAGCAATGTGTCCCCGTGGTGTAATGGTAACACGCGCTCCCGGTTTGAATCGAGATGGTCTGGGTTCGATCCCGCACGGTGGACTAGCTTTTTTCTGTGCGATAGTTTAATCATTTGTCATCTTAACCAGGCGTCACTGCCTTTAAACTGTGTAACTTAGCATTTGAAGATTTATCATTCATCTTCCATCTCTCTTCTGTCTTAATCGTGAAATCTGGAGTTACGCTGCATTCATGACGCAATCGCTTGATAAGCATGCGTGACTAAGAGAACAAGGCATATGAGCCTTTCATATAACACTATCGCACGGAATAGCAATGTGTCCCCGTGGTGTAATGGTAACACGCGCTCCCGGTTTGAGTCGAGATGGTCTGGGTTCGATCCCGCACGGTGGACTAGCTTTTTTCTGTGCGATAGTTCAATCATTTGTCATCTTAACCAGGCGTCACTGCCTTTAAACTGTGTAACTTAGCATTTGAAGATTTATCATTCATCTTCCATCTCTCTTCTGTCTTAATCGTGAAATCTGGAGTTACGCTGCATTCATGACGCAATCGCTTGATAAGCATGCGTGACTAAGAGAACAAGGCATATGAGCCTTTCATATAACACTATCGCACGGAATAGCAATGTGTCCCCGTGGTGTAATGGTAACACGCGCTCCCGGTTTGAGTCGAGATGGTCTGGGTTCGATCCCGCACGGTGGACTAGCTTTTTTCTGTGCGATAGTTCAATCATTTGTCATCTTAACCAGGCGTCACTGCCTTTAAACTGTGTAACTTAGCATTTGAAGATTTATCATTCATCTTCCATCTCTCTTCTGTCTTAATCGTGAACTCTGGAGTTACGCTGCATTCATGACGCAATCGCTTGATAAGCATGCGTGACTAAGAGAACAAGGCATATGAGCCTTTCATATAACACTATCGCACGGAATAGCAATGTGTCCCCGTGGTGTAATGGTAACACGCGCTCCCGGTTTGAGTCGAGATGGTCTGGGTTCGATCCCGCACGGTGGACTAGCTTTTTTCTGTGCGATAGTTCAATCATTTGTCATCTTAACCAGGCGTCACTGCCTTTAAACTGTGTAACTTAGCATTTGAAGATTTATCATTCATCTTCCATCTCTCTTCTGTCTTAATCGTGAAATCTGGAGTTACGCTGCATTCATGACGCAATCGCTTGATAAGCATGCGTGACTAAGAGAACAAGGCATATGAGCCTTTCATATAACACTATCGCACGGAATAGCAATGTGTCCCCGTGGTGTAATGGTAACACGCGCTCCCAGTTTGAGTCGAGATGGTCTGGGTTCGATCCCGCACGGTGGACTAGCTTTTTTCTGTGCGATAGTTCAATCATTTGTCATCTTAACCAGGCGTCACTGCCTTCAAACTGTGTAACTTAGCATTTGAAGATTTATCATTCATCTTCCATCTCTCTTCTGTCTTAATCGTGAACTCTGGAGTTACGCTGCATTCATGACGCAATCGCTTGATAAGCATGCGTGACTAAGAGAACAAGGCATATGAGCCTTTCATATAACACTATCGCACGGAATACCAATGTGTCCCCGTGGTGTAATGGTAACACGCGCTCCCGGTTTGAATCGAGATGGTCTGGGTTCGATCCCGCACGGTGGACTAGCTTTTTTCTGTGCGATAGTTTAATCATTTGTCATCTTAACCAGGCGTAACTGCCTTTAAACTGTGTAACTTAGCATTTGAAGATTTATCATTCATCTTCCATCTCTCTTCTGTCTTAATCGTGAACTCTGGAGTTACGCTCCATTCATGACGCAATCGCTTGAAAGCATGCGTGACTAAGAGAACAAGGCATTTGAGCCTTTCATATAACACTATAGCACGGAATAGCAATGTGTCCCCGTGGTATAATGGTAACACGCGCTCCCGGTTTGAGTCGAGATGGTCTGGGTTCGATCCCGCCCGGTGGACTAGCTTTTTCCTGTGCGATAATTCAATCATTTGTCATCGTTACGCTAACGAGGTCGTACGGCTTAGGGACGAGACCGCATGGAAAAGAAACTCTCATAATATAATTTTGTGGTCGATCAAATTGAGTGAACAAATTGAGTGAAATCTTAATCGTGAACTCTGGAGTTACGCTCCATTCATGACGCAATCGCTTGAAAGCATGCGTGACTAAGAGAACAAGGCATTTGAGCCTTTCATATAACACTATAGCACGGAATAGCAATGTGTCCCCGTGGTGTAATGGTAACACGCGCTCCCGGTTTGAGTCGAGATGGTCTGGGTTCGATCCCGCCCGGTGGACTAGCTTTTTCCTGTGCGATAATTCAATCATTTGTCATCGTTACGCTAACGAGGTCGTACGGCTTAGGGACGAGACCGCATGGAAAAGAAACTCTCATAATATAATTTTGTGGTCGATAAAATTGAGTGAACCCGTCGGTAATAAACAAGGAAATGGTGTATTAGCCACAGTAGTACATCCCCCCTTCCAAGTAAAGTGCGGCATCATCCTCCCAATTAAAGAGCCCTTGCCCTGCAAATAAAATTGTATCAGCTGAATTTTGTGAAACCCCGTCGTCTGAACTCGAAAAACCAACTCAAGTATGTTCTTCTAACATCACAACATCACAACTTCTTCATAAACAGGGTTGAATGAAGTATTCATTAAATCGTCATTTAACACGCTATACCGCAGAACCCGACGAACAAACTTCCTTTTTTTAGATAGTGATGACAGAGATCTTAATAAAATTGTTTCATAAGGCAATATCCCTACTTTTTTGAAAAAAATTCCAAGTAAAAGTAGTTTTCTTTAAGGATCCTAGAGAATCTCTAGTATTACTCCGTTCTCGAACAGAACTCTTTGCTCCTAGCAAACTGTGTACTCATACGGAATAGGTGAAAAACTGCATTTTGTTCTAAATTTGTGTGAAATGTCCAGTGCGAATGGTCGCGGGGCGAAATGACATGGAACCATATTAGAGCATATGAAACTGCTCTCTTCCTACTAGAAAAGAACTTTTTGAATTCAACGCTCCATGATTATTCCATGTTTTATGTAAATTTTTCATTCCTTATCACTATCGAGCCGTCGGCGATATGACATAATCTATCTAGATTCCTCCGTTTCATTTTACAATCTTCTCACGGTGAGAAGCAGTCGCCTCACTCGTTCCTCTGCCAACTTGCAATGGTTAGTAGTCACGCATTTATCATTAAACATAATCAGTATTTCAACTCATGGAAGATAATGCGTTTCCTATCCCGTTTTGAGGTGTCTTAATGTCCATTCGAACATAGTCTATAATAATCTTCTGACTTAACATCTAAATTTCCATCGTTTAAATTATTTATTTTTTTTATAAATTTGAACGAGAATCGTCACTAGGGCTCAACGGATGAGATCAACGTGACAAAGTCACTTAGGACTACCAAAAAAGGTGCATCGAAAACGCCGCCTCAAGATTGTCAAAAGAAGAATCAATGGGAAGCAGCCAAGGATTCTTCTCTTGTGAGTCGACACAAGCTGAACTAATTCAAGGAGCTTTTCGCTTTGTTTTTACAGAATGATTGAACAATTGTCTTGTTCTCATAGAAAACTTAAGCATAGCTTGAACATTGAAAATTTTCTTTCATTTCATTTGTAAGGAGTTTGGGGATGATTCGATGTAAAAGGATGAGATGAAGGTAGTGCGTGAGAAGCAGTAGAGTCGAGAAAGAACACCATCTAACCATTCCTGGGTTGATCTGGAAGTTTCTGAGACATGGATCAGGTTCCTGCTCCCTTGCTTACGAAGACTCTGTGGACCCGCATATCGAGACACAAAAACGACCGTGAGCGCCTCCTCTTTGTGATGCGCAATGCAGAACGAATCGATAGAGTCTTTGGAGCAGACTGGCAGGATACCGAGAACATCGATGGACGGGTTTTACTTGAACTTTGTTTCTACCTAGACGCACTTGAAATCATGTTTGGACACGTTTCTTTTTTTATATAAAAAAACCCTTCAAAAACTTTTGATCTAGAAAAAAATTTCTTAGTTGTGCTACAGACCAATTTCGAACTCGATAAATTGATGAAATGAAAGAGGTAGAATAAGAAGTCGATTCTCGTCGACCGTTCCTCACATTGTGGGAAATTTGAAATAAGAGGCTGAACTTCTCTTTTTTCCGATCGATCTGCAGTTCACTACATTATTTTACAAAACGTGCTGGTCTTTTGTGTCTCAGCCTCAGCTCTAGCCTCGAAAACTAACATCTTCTAAAGTCATCTTAAACTTGAACTTCTAAAGTAACTGGAAGGTGTTATAAGTGAAGACAGTAATAACCTTTTTCAAACAGACCTAATTATTGAGCTCTCTGAATCAGAGACGATAAGTTCAGTAAAATGGAACGAAATATTCGCGAAGGTGGAGAAGGTTCGTCCCGTCGAATTCGCGTTTATATATTATTTATATATTTTATCTGCATCCGAGAATACGCATTGGTAATCAAACATCATAGACAATAAATTTGTTTGAAGAAAAAAAAAAGACAATTGAGAGCTATGGCATATGAAGGCTAGATACTTCATTAAATGCGAAACACTATTCTATTTACAGACAATTTTTTACGGAAAGCTTTGAGAGACTTTTCCCGAAGAAGATCAATAGGTAACTTGCTAAATATTCGAGAAACTCGCAAAGAGAAGCTGTAGTACCTAGCAGTGTTACGAGTTTTTTCAACTTGAATACCACTAGGATTAGTTCTTGTACAACGTCCTTCTTTAAATATGCGGTTTCTATCAATTATGGACTGGTTCTGCATAATCTTCCAACCCATGACAACGTCGTTTTGATATCTCCTATCGGCCAATTTTGTTAGGCCTAGACATCTTAGCCTAGTTTCATAAGACGGAAGAGCCTGAGGGTACATTTTGTTCGGAAAACAACGATAATATACAATGCGTGTAAAAATTCTCTGAACATTTTCTACCGTTGTCGAATCTTTCGAGTAGTGAGGATTCCAAAGCGTCGAAGCAAAGTCTAGGTGAGGCATTACATAAATTTTAAAACATTTGACCAATATAGATGAATCGTGGACAGAGATGGCTCTAAGAAATGAGAACATAGCCTTTCGATCTTTGGCCACCCTATCAAGTACAGTGTCATTACGACGTAGGGATGCGGCCAATTGGATGCCCAAATCACGCACTTGTGGTACTCTGTCGATCGATATCTGATTGATGACATATGTAGTAGACGGATTACGGGAACCAATATGTAAATGGAAGGACTAAGACGGTGAAAGAGTCAACTGATTGGAAAGGCACCAGTTATGAACACAGTCAAGAGCTTCTTGTAGTTCTTCTTTTTTCTCGTTCATATCTCCCTTGTTATAAGAGACATATAATTTAATATCATCGGCATAAGCCTGGTACTTCACATTCGGAAAACAATCGAGAACATCATTAATGTCGGCGATATATAAAGTAAACAGAAAAGGACATAGTACAGAGCCTTGAGGAACTCCGGAGTTCACTGGCAGTGATTTCGAAAACGATTTACCTATTCGAACCGAAAAACTACGCTCCGTCAGAAATGATTGTAACCAGGAAAGCAATGGATCGTTGATGCCGATGGATCGTTGATGCCGATGGATCGTTGATGCCGTTTCTTTTGAAAGTCGCGTTTCTTTTGAAAGAAACTTTTTTCTCGGGTTACTTTACGAGCTATAAACGTTTCTGAGAAGTGCGAAGCTGGATCTGAAGTGTTTGAGTATGTAAAAAATCATTTGAAAACTCATATGTTTTCAGCTATTAATAACTTTTTTTTTGCTTAGGATTAGGCAAAGGTTACGCTAACGAGGCCGTACGGCTTAAGCTAACGAGACCGCAAAAGAAAATTTCTCATTTTATTAATTTTTGTGTCCATTCAATAACTAAATTTGTCAAAAAAGAGTGGAGAAGTTTTTTAGAGGTACGGCTTTTTTTAGAGATACGGTACAGCGCAGGCAGCTAAGTCAGACAACGTTTGTTCGCTAGGTCAGATGCTTATAATTGTTATCATTCTATTTTAAATTTACATGTTCTAATAGAGATTTTTTTATGCAAACATGTTCATACATTAATTTAATGGAGGGTTAGAATTCAACATTTCACTTTGCAAACTAATTTTCTGCAAAGTGATCCCGTTGAACGCTCCAATGTCTCACCACGAATTACCTTGAAAAGAAAAATCGAATACGGTATTAATTTTATAATAACTTTTACTGTTGGACGTAATTTTTTCTATGAATTTTACAGAAAAAATCGTCGCTTTATCTTAGAATGTATGTGTTCTTTCTTTTTACCGTAGTTCATTATTCTTTTCACGGTAATTCGTGGTGAGACATTGGAGCGTTCAACGGGATCACTTTGCAGAAAATTACTTTGCAAAGTGAAAAGTTGAATTCTAACGCTCCATAATAATGATTCACATCTTATTTAGCTACTGCATACAAGATTAAAAAATTTCCAGGTTTTAAAAGCGGCTCTTCTTTTTTCCAGGTTCAAATTTACATACTCAAACACTTCAGATCCAGTTTCACGCTTCTCAGAAACGTTTTTAGCTTAAAGTAACCCTAAAATTGTTTCATACAAAAAAATGCGAATTCGACGGGACCAGACTTCTCCACCATCGCCCGAAATTTTTTCCAGAGAAAGTAGATTAAAAACCTTGGTTTGAATGCAGTTCTGAGCAAAATATTACATTTCGTGTCAATGGTGAGCTACAGTGAAAGATGTCGAACGAAAGAAATTAAACGTAAACCGCTTTTAAAAGCGTTTTCTTCTCAAAGGTTTTGTGTGGGAACTTAAAAACTGTTCACAGTTTCTTCCTACGGACCAAAACATTCCGTTGACTCTTCGCCCACTTTTCGAACACACTTCAATGGATCTCGATCCCCCGATAACTGCAATGGGTGGGTCATGAATTCATTGAATTGCTTAAACTATTTTAAAAAAGTATCTTATTCTCTCGTCAAAACTGGCTATTTGGTCAAATAACCCTTTCCAGAAAGTTGAGAACATTCTCAGTAGATATCTGTACTTCTTTACAGGTAAGTACACCTCCCAGATAGTGGCCCGAGCAATGCAGCAACGAGGCTGCAAAGAGCTCCGCATCATATCCTCGCCGGCTCTCCGTTGCGTCCAGACCGCAGCTGCTGTAGCCACTTACTTCAAGCGCAGCTTCTCGGTTGCTTTCTTTCACAGCTCGCCAAAAAACCTGCTAACAATTTCCTTCCACAATAAGCTGGTTATATGTATTCCGTAAACAGTGTTGTGATCACGAAATAAGTTAGTGCGTGTTTTTAAAAAAAATAAGTCACTGAGTTCTAGGAGATAGAGGAAATGCATGAGAACCTTCAAGTTGGAAGTTTGATTTGAGTTTTAATTATTGGGTTCCAGAAACATTAAGCATCATTAATTCGAACAACTACATCTAATGGAACGTTGAAAATAATATCAAAAAGTTTCTCTAGCTAAAGCTGAAGAGAGAGGTGATTCTATCAATTTAATTGGTCTCACAACGAATTGCCGTGAAATGCTAGCGAAATATGAATTTTTTTGTAAATTTTAAAAAAAATATTGCTACTTGTTGAAAAATATTTGCTTTGTTCAAAACCAGCATCAAAACACCGTAATTAAATCACATTGCAGAGTAATCCGTAGTAAGACGAAAGAACGTTCGAAATAACTGTTGTCTATGTCTCACACTAAAAAAGCTTCTTTTTTTTTCTTGTAATGGTTCATTTGTCTAGTTCTTGAGAGTAAGGCAGAAAGCGTAGAAATTAGAGTGAAGTGTCGATTATGGTTTGGCCATATCGGGTTCAAAGTGTTTGTAGACCAGAATCTTTCATTTTGAACGATGGTGATGGGAAGCGAAAATTTGCAAACATGTTTCCAACCCTCACTGTAAAAATTGCGACTTGCTTTTTGGTATGGAAAAAAATAAACGCTTTAGAAATTCCAAATTTCAAGCAACCAGCGAACAACAAAAATAGTCTCTGAACGGCTCAGATTGAGCCAGGCCTGACTGAACCATTGGTTTGGTTCTTGAATGGAATGCTCCAACCATTCCATCCCTCCTTCGTCACACCACAAACTCTTTCCGACCTGGGTCTGCCCGTCGACCTGAACTACGTCCCTGTACTTGACACAGCCTCCTTGACAAGAAAAAAACTGAAGGAAACTGAAAATGAAGCGCTTCTCAGAATAAAGCAGACGCTCCAGTGAGTCGATCTTTTCAAACAGCATCTATGTTTATTAACTACCTATTGAATTTTATTTAGTTATATTTAGAATAAACAATATTTCAGTGAGTTGAATCTCAAGTACCCAGTATTATTCAAATGTTTTCTTAGCTTTAAGTCATCTACATGACAACGGAATGAAACTGCAATGCATTCAGTATCTTTTAATTTGAGGTCGTGTTACCAACAAAGGACCTACTTATATTTAGTTATACATATGTACTCAGAGAGGAATTTGTTTCATTCCTCAACCACCTAGACTGAGGGTGAAGAGAAAAGAACTGATGGTCGCTAGATAATCTGGTTAGTTATATAACAGAAAACTTTCTATCGAACACATCGGTCCTCTTCTCATCGTAGGACATGCGTGCACACAGGAAGTAGCAGTCTGCATGTGTAAGTAACTTTTTTTCATTCGTACATTAGACAAACAGAAACAAACCCTGACTCAGAAGTTTAGAGTGCAATCTTAAGGAAAAGGGTGAAAACTTTTGTTAACACGTAAAGTAAGCAACACGTAGTCTTCAAGCTACAGATCCTTGACTTGAACTTTAAAAAAAAATTGAACAGTTATACAACTGTTTTTATAATTTTTAAGACCTGCATGGTTTTTCTTTAATGGTTAATTCCAGAAGAGAAATACTTACGAAACTTGATTTTGAGGCACTTCTATGGAAGATGAGGAAACTCTCTATGAAGATCTCGATGATTCAGAGGAGTATACAACGGAGAAAGAGAAAAGCTGTGAAGTAGACTTCCATCATCTCGGACTAAAGTCATTTGAGAACTAGTATTTTCCTTTGCTTTGAATCAAATCGTGGAAGATGAAAACTGTAAGTTTCTTTGACTACGAAAACACAGCGGAGATCTGTATTAGGCAAAAACTTACCTGCTAGTTAAACCTGCTCTATTCATTGCAGGTACCCGTACGGTAGCGTCGTATCCCTTGTAAGAGCCGGGAAGAAAGATCCCTTCCGATTCCATCTTCTTAAGGACCTAATTCCTCCTTTCACATATGGCTCCCATTTCAGCAGTCAACCAGCTTATGATTGATTAGCTGTTCTTTTTCCAGCTCTCAATGCGAAGTTTATATAGTGAAGTTAAAATTACAAAAACCATTTTGTCGATGTCATGGAGCATGTAGCGCTATTGAAAGAAGAGATTCCGCTGCTGGCTCACCGGTTCTTGATTTTTAGTTGGAATTTATCTGTGAGTAAGAAAAATAGTTGTAACAAACAAAAATTAGTTGTAACATAACAGTTGTTACTGACGTAATTATACTATTTGAAAATATTCCATATGTTCTCCGTTCTGTGATGGTATTACAGTGGAACAACAAAAAAGAATTGAAAGTTTGTATTCTATTTCCATCGCATCCTCTGCAATCACAAACAAGACGGTAGTCATTCCGACTTCACTCTCGAATTCAATGTTATCTTTGTCTTCTAAGTTTTCGATATCCCCCCCCCTAATGCTTGCCAATCGTCAAAATTTTTCTTTACACTTACTCTCTTAAACTCGATTCTTGAAAACACAATCGAGCTACAAAACCGAAAACGCAATTCATCATTATGTAAGTAGTTACTTAACGTGAATTGTAGCCGAGATTTAAGTAAGTCTATCATTGTTTGGACAGCGAGAAGGAAGATGACATTTTCCATCATCGGCGGAATGGAGGATTATTAATCAGGTATGCGAGTTCAAGATTTTTTCTCATAAATAGTTGAAGATTTGTTCTTATATGGGGTAGGGTAGGGATAGGGTAAGGGTGGGGTAGAGTAAGGGGTAAGGTGAGAGGTAGGTTAAAGCGTAAGGTAAGAGGTAGGTAAAAGGGTAAGGTAAGAGGTAGGTTAAAGGGTAAGATTAGAGGAAAGGGGGTAGGGTAAGGGGAGTAGGGTAAGGGGTTAAGGTGTGGGGGTAGGGTAAGGGGGTAGGGAAAGAGAGATAGGGTAAGGGGGTTAGGGTAAGGGGGTTAGGATAACGGGGTAGTTTTAGGGGGTAGGGTAAGGGGAGTAGGTTAGAGGGGTAGGGTAAGGGGTGTAGGTTAGAGGGGTAGGGTAAGGGGTGTAGGTTAGAGGGGTAGGGTAAGGGGAGTAGGGTAAGGGGAGTAGGGTAAGGGAAGTAGGGTAATGGGAGTAGAGTAAGGGGAGTAGGGTAAGGGGAGTAGGGTAAGGAGAGTAGGGTAAGGAGAGTAGGGTAAGGAGAGTAGGGTAAGGGGAGTAGGGTAAGGGGGTTAGGGTAGGGGGGGTAGGGTAACGGGGTAGTTTGAGGGGGTAGGGTAAGGGGTAGGGTAAGGGGTAGGGTAAGGGGTAGGGTAAGGGGTAGGGTAAGGGGTAGGGTAAGGGGTAGGGGTAAGGGGTAGGGTAAGGGGTAGGGTAAGGGGGTAGGGCAAGGGGTAGGGGTAAGGGGTAGGGTAAGAGGTAGGGGCTAGGGGGTAGGGTAAGGGGTAGGGTAAGGGGTAGGGTAAGGGGTAGGGTAAGGGGTAGGGTAAGGGATAGGGGTAGGGTAAGGGGTAGGGGTAGGGTAAGGGGTAGGGTAAGGGGGTATGGTAAGTTAAGAGGTAGGGTGAAGGGGGTAGGGTAATGGGGGTAGGGTAAGGGGTAGGGTAAGGGGTAAGGTCAATTATCAGAGAAGTTCAAACATTTCGTATCCACATCCCCCTCCCGCTCGTCTTTAATTTATTTATACCTTTCATTTCTTCTTGTTTAGGTTAGAGGGGTAGGTAGAAGGGATAGGTTGAAGGGATAGGGTGAAGGGGTAGGTTGAAGGGGTTTGTTAGAGGGGTAGGTTGAAGGGGTATGTTAGAGGGGTGGGGTAAAGGGTAAGAGGTAGGGTGAAGGGGGTAGGGTAAGGGGGTACGTTAGAGGGGTAGGTTGAAGGGATAGGTTGAAGGGTAGGTTGAAGGGGTATGTTAGAGGGGTAGGTTGAAGGGGTATGTTAGAGGGGTAGGGTAAAGGGTAAGGGGTAAAGGGTAAGGTAAGAGGTAGGGTGAAGGGGTAGGGTAATGGGGGTAGGGTAAGGGGGTACGTTAGAGGGGTAGGTTGTAGGGGTAGGTTGAAGGGGTAGGTGAAAAGGGTAGGTTGAAGGGGTAGGTTGAAGGGGTATGTTAGAGGGGAAGGTTGAAGGGGTATGTTAAAGGGGAAGGTTTAAGGGGTAGGTTAGAGAAGCCATTACTTAAGCACGCCACGCACGCCAAACATGCCAAATCATTTCTAAAGCAAGCCACTACGCGGGAAAGAGAGAAGGAGTGTTTGACGCACTAATTTGTTTGACGCACCTAAGAAAAAATAAGGGCAGCGGAATTTAAAAAAAAATATTTTTCTTGTATTCATGGCTGACTTGTACAAGTTAGCGTTCAAATTTATTTATTTATTTATTTCAATACATAATTATATGTGACATCAGGTTGGAGGATATGGCGTGAAGTTAAAACTGAGACAGCGAAAAGTATAGAAAAAAATTATTGAAAAATGATAGAATATGATTTTAAATTGAAATGAAGTTATTTAAACAATAACAACAATTAAAAAAAGAAAGACACAATTTGTAGTTTTTGTCGAGAAAGTTTCAAAACTTTTAAATTATAAATTCTCCACATAAACATCAAGGATCCTCAGTAGATTAGGTATAAAGAATTTAATACTTCAATTAGAATCAAACAGTACAAAGAATTTAAAACTTTAATGAGACTGTTATTAAATATTTCTTATTCAAATAATTTGATAAGGCCAATGTATGGAGGTGCGTAATTCGAAAAAAAACAAAGCGTTAATTTGAAAGCCCCCCTCCCCCTCCGAAGTGAAGTGTGGCCTCCCGAAGTAAATTGCGGCCCCTCGAAGTAAAGTGCGGCCTCCCGACGTAAAGTGCGTCCTCCCGAAGTAAAGTGCGGCCCCCCTCCCATAGTAAAATTGCGCCATACTGCTTTGCCGATATATTACACAAAAACTCAAGATAAAAACAACAAATAACCACGCAAATCATCAAAGAGTGCTAAATTGTACGAAAAAGTTGAGAAAAAAACAACAAAAATCGCTAATAAACTCATAAAGTTTCAATTTATCTAATGTTTATGCGCAGAATAACATCACTCATTAATAATATATATTTCAAATAACTTATAAGCAAAAAAATGTAATTAAAAAAATTACAAATTTTTTAAAGGATATTAAATTTTTATTATTAGATTACGAAAAGGCAATAAATACGGTAGGTTCTTTCGAGCGCTATTTTAATTTGGAAAGGTAGAGAGGATATGAAATCCTTTCTTCTCCTACTTTGACATACTGTTTCACTTTCTCTCTCCATGTCATCGCATAGTTCCCGGATCAATCCATTCATTCTGCCGCGCGAGAGGTCTGAGAGCGATAATCGCATCTCAATTTTTTTCAGTTATAATAACACTGATACGATGATCCCATTCATTGAAAGATATAGGGATGTAGAAAATGAATCATGCGATCTCTTATCTAACCATTGAGTAGATTAAAGGCGCGGCAGGTATTAGACACTCACAGAGCAGGAAACTTTACCGTTTGGATTCAGGTGAGGAGAAAATGCCGTGGTGAATCGTCGGGAGTGAATTGTAGTAATAGTGATTTTTCTTGAAAAAGTCGAAAAATGCTCGAAAAAAAGCTTGCTCGAAAAAAACTCGAAATCTTTTTTCGACATTTTTCGGAAAATGTAGAAAAAACCGGAAAACATTTTTAAAAAGTTATAATTTTTTTGAAATTTCTCGGAAAACTTCGAAAAAGTCGGAAAGCCCTAAAAAATCGAAAAAATATTTTTCAACATGTCTCGTAAAATGTCGAAAAAACTGTAAAAACCTAATAAAAAAATATAAGTCGAGAAATGTGCAATCCTGGTCAGGAATGAATTTTTATGATACCGTCATAATGACTTCCTGTCGACGAGTCGCGGATCAGACGAAGAAAAGTCGCAAACGAAGAAAAAATTTGGTGGACGTCTCAATAATTTTTTTATTACAAATAAAAAGACATGAACCGAAACGAGAAAAAAAAACTATCTGCAAAGACAATAAATTAAAAAAAGTTTTTTTTGTTGACCAAATTTGGTGAACGTCTTCACAAAAAAATCTTTATTTGGTGGACGTTTCCACAAATTTTTTTATTTGGTTAAGGTCTCCACAAAAAAATTTATTTGGTGGACGTCTCCACAATATTTGGTGGACGTGAGCATTTTATTTGGTGGAAGTCAGCATTTTATTTGGTGGACGTCAGCATTTTATTTGGTGGACGTCAGCATTTTATTTGGTGGACGTCAGCATTTTATTTGGTGGACGTCAGCATTTTTTTTGGTTTACGTTTCTATTTATTTGGTGGACGTCTCGATTTATTTGGTGGACGTCTAATTCACGTCCTAAAACAACGCGATAACACATCACGTAAATTGCCTGTGCCTGCTCGTACTCCCTTGCATATATAGACTGCTATAGAACCGCGCGATAACACATACTGCATTACGTATATTTAGTGATATATAACCACGCGATAACACATCACGCAATACGTCCTCCGATGAGACAACACATAGAGAGAAGAGTGCGCAGACAACTAGACTACGAGGAGGAAATTTATGTGAAGTGTTATCGTGTGGTTCTATAGCACCCTATATATGCAAGGGAGTATCGCATGAACCATTGAACCTCTGGTGAGCCATTGAACTCATCTGACCCATTGAACCTCTGGTAGGGGGGTGGTGGTTAAACACAAACAGTGCCACATATTTTAAAATTATTACAACATTAAATTTGCTTAGACTTAGATAAAAGTTTACGCTAAGAAAACCGTTTCGGCTTATGTGGTAGTTTTGAATTTTTCAAATTCATAATTTCAAATTTTTTCAAAAATTATAAATAAAAAATATAAAAATTTCGTATGAGTGATTTGTCGTGGAGTGAATTGTCGTGAGCGTCGCATTTCGGAAGTGAATTGACGGGAGTCAATAGTTTGGGAGTGAATTGTTCTGGAACCCATTCATTAATTCTTCATAACTGTTTTGAGAGTGATATAACTATAGAGTCCTATGAATATTCGAGTATCAGGATTGTGTCACAGTAGTGTTTGTCTCGCTGAAAACGGTACATTGAAATGTAGTTTTCACTGACTTTCTAATTTTTACTAAAACTTTCTAATTTTGTTTTATAAACGAAGTATAAGCGATGGTGCAGAAGAGTGGTCCAGAAACGCATTTCATGGCAGAGCGCTTGAATACCAGTCTTCATCCGTCAACAAGAAGGTTCCTCTTTATACTAAGCGTGAATTAATAGACGGATGTGTTCTGTCAGTTTTAACATCGGGGATGGAGGTTATTGCTTCCAATGGAATCGGGTTGAATGGCCTAGCCATTCCACAAAGACGCATGGAGAGGTAGATGATGAGAGTCCCGCGAAGTAGATGATGAAAGTCCCGCTCTTCGGCTATCTGCCTGACGACAGAGGAAAGACCGAACCCGATTTAAGTGTGTGGTAGAGGAATGTATGAAGATGACAAGACATTAATGCATGTCAGACTAGAAATGGGCCAAGCTTGCTACATAATGGTTCTTCATGAGACCGAAATGGGCCAAGCTTGCTACATAATGGTTCTTCATGAGACCGAAATGGGCCAAGCTTGCTACATAATGGTTCTTCATGAGACCGAAATGGGCCAAGCTTGCTACATAATGGTTCTTCATGAGACCGAAATGGGCCAAGCTTGCTACATAATGGTTCTTCATGAGACCGAAATGGGCCAAGCTTGCTACATAATGGTTCTTCATGAGACCGAAATGGGCCAAGCTTGCTACATAATGGTTCTTCATGAGACCGAAATGGGCCAAGCTTGCTACATAATGGTTCTTCATGAGACCGAAATGGGCCAAGCTTGCTACATAATGGTTCTTCATGAGACCGAAATGGGCCAAGCTTGCTACATAATGGTTCTTCATGAGACCGAAATGGGCCAAGCTTGCTACATAATGGTTCTTCATGAGACCGAAATGGGCCAAGCTTGCTACATAATGGTTCTTCATGAGACCGAAATGGGCCAAGCTTGCTACATAATGGTTCTTCATGAGACCGAAATGGGCCAAGCTTGCTACATAATGGTTCTTCATGAGACCGAAATGGGCCAAGCTTGCTACATAATGGTTCTTCATGAGACCGAAATGGGCCAAGCTTGCTACATAATGGTTCTTCATGAGACCGAAATGGGCCAAGCTTGCTACATAATGGTTCTTCATGAGACCGAAATGGGCCAAGCTTGCTACATAATGGTTCTTCATGAGACCGAAATGGGCCAAGCTTGCTACATAATGGTTCTTCATGAGACCGAAATGGGCCAAGCTTGCTACATAATGGTTCTTCATGAGACCGAAATGGGCCAAGCTTGCTACATAATGGTTCTTCATGAGACCGAAATGGGCCAAGCTTGCTACATAATGGTTCTTCATGAGACCGAAATGGGCCAAGCTTGCTACATAATGGTTCTTCATGAGACCGAAATGGGCCAAGCTTGCTACATAATGGTTCTTCATGAGACCGAAATGGGCCAAGCTTGCTACATAATGGTTCTTCATGAGACCGAAATGGGCCAAGCTTGCTACATAATGGTTCTTCATGAGACCGAAATGGGCCAAGCTTGCTACATAATGGTTCTTCATGAGACCGAAATGGGCCAAGCTTGCTACATAATGGTTCTTCATGAGACCGAAATGGGCCAAGCTTGCTACATAATGGTTCTTCATGAGACCGAAATGGGCCAAGCTTGCTACATAATGGTTCTTCATGAGACCGAAATGGGCCAAGCTTGCTACATAATGGTTCTTCATGAGACCGAAATGGGCCAAGCTTGCTACATAATGGTTCTTCATGAGACCGAAATGGGCCAAGCTTGCTACATAATGGTTCATCATGAGACCGAAATGGACCAAGCTTGCTACATAATGGTTCTTCATGAGACCGAAATGGGCCAAGCTTGCTACATAATGGTTCTTCATGAGACCGAAATGGGCCAAGCTTGCTACATAATGGTTCTTCATGAGACCGAAATGGGCCAAGCTTGCTACATAATGGTTCTTCATGAGACCGAAATGGGCCAAGCTTGCTACATAATGGTTCTTCATGAGACCGAAATGGGCCAAGCTTGCTACATAATGGTTCTTCATGAGACCGAAATGGGCCAAGCTTGCTACATAATGGTTCTTCATGAGACCGAAATGTTTAAAGAAAATCCAGGAAGAAGTATTAGAGAGGATTTTATGCATTTCTTCTTTCTTCGGAGCTGAGTTCATGAAGAGCCAGTAACAAAGAAGAATGACTTGGAACGATTGCGCTTCATTTCATATGCTATTGGTGAAGAAGCATTTAATAGATAAAATTGACTGCATCATTGAATACACAATAAACGTAAAACTCCTTTTTCAATTCATCGTGAAACAGTTGTAATACGTGTTAATATCGACTCAAAACATGTTCATATTGATATGAAATATGTATTTGGTCAAATTATTCTTTGGAGAATGAAAATGTTCATCATTTTAACTATAAAACAGTTCTGTAAACTAGAATTGAGGAAAAAGAAGACGGAAGTATAGTATAGCGTACGAGAAATTAGAAAAAAAATGTGTAATTTTTTAGAATACTTCATTATGCGATGAAATGTGAACGCTTTATTTTCAATTTCAAACTCATCACGGGTGATTATTAGAACTGCTTGGTTGTCGAATATAAAAAGAGACCCAACTTGAGGTGGTTAGTTAGTTGCAGCTTTTTGGTGTTCCATTGAGATAGAATTTATCTTCAGACGCAATGGAAGATATGAAGAGGCTCATAGTAGTTTAAATTACTCGTGTGCCCTACGAAAGAATGACATTTTCAAGCGAACGATGAAGTTCTTCTTTTCTATATTTTTTCAACTGTATCACTTCAAAATGAATATCTAATTCTTATCTTTTTATTACGACGTCGATAATATCTATATACTTCATGATATTAACGCAGGGAATGGAATGTTGCTCAAGTGGCAGCTGACGGAGCCGGAGAACTGCGAAGTTTTTTGATATCTGGTTTACTGGAACTGTCAGTTTTCAGCTTCAGCGGCACCGCAGATCCCGCTGAATTTCCGATTTTAGCAGCTCTGGTAGCACCGCTATTCAGTGGCTTCTTTGACGCAGCGGAACCACGAGCCTTCCCAAGTGGGGGTCGGCTGGAGTAAGCTTTGGGTCGAAGAGACGACTTCTCCAAAATCTTCAAAAAAAGCATTCGAAAACTCTTTTTTTGAACGAACAACAGCAGTGCTAAACGCCGTAACTGCCAAGACGAAAAAAAACATATTAAATAGAACTTGGTTAATCGCTCAAGGTTTTCTTGTCAGACTGTATATTAACTCACTCGTTTAGGAGTATAAGTAGAAACGAACCACGATTTCCTTCATCTTCTTGCTGACACCTGTTACATCGGCTTCTTTGTTCGCGTCTTTATCAGCGAACATTCCTTTTACTTGGTTAACGACTCCCGATGACATCAACTTCAGCTGCAAACTTTTCTCACGTCGCTCATGCAACATTATTCTTAGATGCAAGAACACTCTCGATTTTGTTTCCGTCTTTCTCTTACTCTTCCTCTCTCTCTCTTTCTCTCTCTTTCTCTCTTTCTCTCTCTCTCTCTCTCTCTCTCTCTCTCTCTCTCTCTCTCTCTCTCTCTCTCTCTCTCTCTCTCTCTCTCTCTCTCTCTCTTCCTGACTTCCGCTTCTACGCTTCTATAATAACAGTTATTCTTATAACTGGTTAGCGAGTATTTAAACAAAATATAATCAGTTACTTGACGCCTGCCTTTTTTCCACTTTTCATAACCTTTATTCGTTTCTGATGTTGTTTGTTTTAACATACTCATACGAACTCGCAAAATAGCTGAAAACTTTTTTTGAAAAAAACTTCATAAAGCATAAGAAAAACAAAGACATACCTGTTGTAGGAACCCAGTAAGAAGTCCCAAGAGGCCAGTTTTATTGCAGTCTCCATCGGCGGGCTGCTTTTTGCTGGGATTCTTACTGAATCGGTTGGCACCTCCGGGAGTGGATGATGCAAGATCGGAGCTCTCCGGTGCACCTGAGGCTGAGCGCATTGCAGAGGCGCGATAATCGGATCCGATTCGAGCGGCTGGAGCAGGGGATGCTGGTGAAGCGGCGGGTGACGCCGCTTTCGATGCCTTGGATTCCGCCTCTGCCTGCCAGTAAAAGTTAGCTTGTGGAATAAATACGAGAAATGTTCTAAACTGCGAGAAATGATTTAAGAGAGGTGGGTAAAAGATTCACTATGAACATTTATTTGTTTTTAAATTACCCTTGAGAAGTGATGCCAAAGGTCTGTTTTGCCCCGGCTCTGGCAGACTTATTTTGTTATAATCGAAAACGGAAATGTACTATTTAGAGAAAAAACAGCATTAAAACATTATTACCAGTGCAGTATCAATCGAAGCTGCCCTTTTAGAAAGTTTTCAAAGAATAAGAATTTGAAGTGTTTTTATTCTTCAAACAAATATTTGAGGCGTCAGATAGATGATAGAAATGGACGATCATGATGCCTTTCAATCGAAATGCAAAAAAAAAAAATTGAAGCAACTGATCGGTAAGGTTTCATCAAACTCGATCAACGAAAAAGTTGAGACTCGACTAACATGGCACAGAGCGAAAGAGGCGAGCACGCAAAGGAGGACCCGAGTCGTCTTCATCTGAATTGTTTAACATCGAATAATGTTCGTCATCCAATCATAAGAATTTTGATTCAGTTATCTAACTGGAAAGAGTGGAATCTATTGACTAATGGGAACTCGTAGCTGAAAACAAAGTTTTCTAGCCCAAAAAGGTAGCCGATTGAGGGTAATAACTTAGTTTCTGAAGAATCGACTGTATAGAATGCCGACTTAGCAGCTGACTACGACTTAGCAGCTGACTACGACTTAGCAGCTGACTACAACAAAAGGAACAAGGAACAAAAGTATCTATGAAGTGAATGCCAGTTCTCTTTTCCTTTTACATATGTTCTCGATGGTTCCCATCGCTTTAAGCACTGTGTTCTGGAGACATTCTCGCTATTTAGCAGTAACAAAAAGAAAAGAATCTATTAAAGAAGGGAGAACAAGAAAACAGAGTGCGAGCCGATAGTCAACTGAAAGCTTATGAAGAGCAAGAGACGAACGACGACAAAGAAGTTATAAAATTTAGCAGTAACAAAAAGAAAAGAATCTATTAAAGAAGGGAGAACAAGAAAACAGAGTGCGAGCCGATAGTCAACTGAAAGCTTATGAAGAGCAAGAGACGAACGACGACAAAGAAGTTATAAAATGCGGTGATTGAAAGCGAGAAATTGTGTGTTAGCGCTTCCAGAATCGGGCAATTATTCCGATGCGCTGACGAAATGGTTTTTATTATGATCAAATGTATGATTTTGATAGTCTGTTGAGAAATTATCTGTGAGGAGATATGATAAAAAATAGTTTCTATTAGAAATAGTTCAAAAGAATGGACTAGAAAGATGAACTAGAAAGACAAAAAGATTTCAAGTTAGAAGATGTGTAAGTATTAGGAAGTTCTGACAAGCAGAAAATAAGATATATGAAATTTTTTTATTCTATTTACTACTAAAGTAGAAAGAAAGAAAGAATGAGAGAGACGAAAAACAATATGAAGAGTTAGTTAGTTAGAGAGGGAGAGAAAAAAAGAGATAAGGAGAGATAGATAGAGATGAAGCAGTAATAAGAAAAAAAACGGGCTAAAAAGAGAAGAGAAAAAAGGCAAAGAGATAAGGAGAGACAACAAAAGGAAAAGAGAATAACGTAGAGGACATACAGAAAACCTCGCAGATTGTTTCTACAAGCAGGAAGTCAGTCTAATACCCTCTTCCATATCGATGAGATCTGCGAGGAATCAGTAGAGAAGACAAGATGCACCCACATAATGCATTTGTTTATGACGACATTAAACGACGGCCATGAGGCCCTCATCATTGCACATGTGCCTCCCATTGCACATGCACTATTCGATAATATGATGATATTTTGTAACTTCAAAAACTTCCTTTAAAAAAACTATTTTATGAACTTCGATACAGTTGGGTAGCGTCTGGGGCAAACATTTTTGAAAGGAGCCACAAGATTTTTCGCAATTAAAATAATTAGGACGGCACTACCTCACAGGGTAATTTTGAAACAAAGGATTTTAATCAATTGTGTCGTTGGGATGAAAATTTTCAATAGATGAGACCATACGGCATCAATGCTGAAAAGCTTCATACATTCAGGTTTCTTTTGATCCAGCGTGTTATTGCTGACGTTTATCCAATCTAGTTTGTTTCATAAAGTGACTTGTGGTTTATCGATTGGAATATATTTACCGGTTAATGTATGTTTACTGAATGAAGCATTTTTATCGACTGACGGATGTTTAACGACTAACTCAAAAAAAATCAATTGAAATATGGTTCAGCGAATACATTTTTATTCATCAATTAAAGTTTATGTGTCTAATTTTTGTGTGTTTGTTGATTGGAGCATATTTCATCTTCAAAATTTTATGTATCGACTGAAGTATAGTGTATCAAGTAAAGCATGGCTTCTCGAGTTTATTAAATTTCATAGATGGAGAATAGTCGATCGATTAGGGTATTCCAGCTCGTCCACAGCTACCACTCAGAAGCCGATGAAACCAACCGTCACTCGACTTCGTGATTGAATTTTCTCAGTCGGTGGAGATGAATCGTCCGTATAGTAAACGTCTCTGTTAAAAACAACTTAAACTCCTCCCAAAATTTTTGTTTAATCCGAAAACTTCATTTAGTCTCCTCAAATTTATATTGGAACTCAGATTTTTAAAAAAAATTATACAGAGTATGTTCTGACCTAAGGTAAGGCCTCATCATTACACGCAGTTTTTTGCTGAATGATTTTCTGAAAATACCTTGAACCTATGTTGAATCAAATGTCTTACTTGTTGCCAGGTACATTGCACACGACTTCATCTTGTCCGAACTGCTTCACTTTAGGGTCATCGAAATCCGCAAAATACACGTAATCATCGAAATTGGCTGCAGTCTCACCCGAAGCTCCCGGACCGAAGACACTCCAGTACCTTAAATGACTTTCATTTTTAAAGGAATGGTTCTTGAAATAATGTAACTTGTGCTAATTATGGCCAAAGATACCGAGATGAGATACATCCCTCGTAATACCAGAGGCTGAAATCTGGTGGAGTCAGAGGCTGCATTCTGAGATTTTGCTACAACAGCACTGAGAACAGCCAGGACCAACCGACAGAAACCGGCAATCTCAGCCTATTCGGTTTGGGATTTTCTGTTGGAAGTCGGAACTTGGGACCTTCCACCAATACACATTTAGTCGCATTCATTACCGTTATGCCACACTCGCCTAGTTTTTGAAGATTCTGACTTTTTTGAAAGATGAGACCACTAAATTTCTAAGTTTGAAAAATACGTGAAAAAGTGCTAAAAACCTACATGAATTCATTCAATGTTTTCTAGATGGTGACCCATAAATATGGTAACAGGGTATATATCGGAAGACAGGACGATATATTTAAGATGAAATTTACAAGTAAATTTTTTTTCATATATGTATAATGATTATATTAAGTGTAAATACCGAATCGACCACCTTTACTAAAGTTTTAGCAGGAAGACGGTTTGTCAATGACGGCACAAAGGTACTCGGTCGAGAGATCGTCCCATTACTTTTGAATAGAGTGTTTTAGAGAGTCCAAGCATTTATTTTGCCCACTATTTCCTCCCGAATAGAGAAATCGATATATCTGAGATCCACAGAGAAAAGAGGCCATTTGGTTTTGTTTGAGAAAGTGGGAAAATTTATTCGCACCACTTTATGCGCTACGATGCTCCGTCTTGTTGAAACACCAAAGGTTTCTGTTTGAGATTATAATCTGTCTAAAGCTCAAAGATAACCTTCAGAAAATTATCCTGGTTTATTTGAGTGTTCACATTCTCCTTCGAATCAACTAAGAATAGGAGAGTTTTTTTTCCCGAAAAGCACACTGTTCTTGAAACCATTATCTGTGCCGGTTGTTGCGTGCCTTTCCTGGATAATTTTGCCTCTGTTGTCGTCCCCGAAGGAACTGCAAGCTTTCACGCACACTTTTAGGCTATTAGGCTCAGCATCCTCAGTGAATATCACTTCGTCTCAGAATACTGCGCTTTCCAAAACCGTTCCCAGAACCGAAGTTTCCGTGCTTTCTCGTCTCAAATCTTTCTTCCAGTTATCGTTGCACGTCTAGGACTTGATATCAAGTTTTACGCGAATTATTCTCACCATGAAACTCCAATTTCGAATTTTAGAGCTGTTCTTTATCAAATTTTTTGTGAAGTTAATAATGAAACAAGGCAGCTCAAAGCTTTGTATAGCGCACTGTCACGCGGAATGGCGGTGTTTCTTTGCCTTCGCAGTGTTGGCACTCTCAATCACCGATCAGAGTAGAATAGAGACTTGATGGTACGAATCTGCCACGTGAACTAGCTTTTGTTCTTTCGATAGTTTACCAATTCATGTTATATTCTTGAATTATTGAAGGAAAAAAAGAAAGGTGCATGTTGAAATAAAAACAAATACATACCTTCTCAGATTTGAAAATGTTTGAGTTTTTTTCGCCCCCAAACTCAAAGAGAGAGTATGTTAACACATCACATTCTCTCAAGGACAAATTGTGTCTTCGGAAGAGTATTGGTAAAGCGAAATTAGTCCCGTTTTTCCGCTGCGGTCATTCAGTCATATATCGTTTTAACGACTGCTTACAACCTTGGGTATTTGGTGAACATTTGTGTAATGTGCACTGATCATTTCACTGATCTATAGCATCGGTTTATTGTAACCCAGAGTTTAGAAAACAAAAACTAATTTTTATTTAAGTTACCAGAGCCTTGTTTCTCCGAATTCCTTCGTGTTGTTGGTTATTTGGCTCCATTCGTAAGGACTGGTGTAAATTCCAGGACGGAGACCTCGATCCTGAAAGTGATCTTTTGCGATTTTTTTTGCGAAATTAGGTTTCGGAAACATTGATTCAATCGCCTACATGATTATTAAACTAGAAAATTGAATATTTTTAGTTATTCAAACACGAATATTTTCTCGAAAGCTTTTTGTAACAGCGAAATAGTTTGAGAAGGAGTAGTTAAACTGTCCTCTGTGCTCTGACTGATCATGCTGGCCAATGAACAGTTTTTACCCATATCCTTCTGCCCATTCTTTACTACACATCTCATATCAAAGTTCAAACTATAGCTTACTGAATGATTTTTTAAATTTTTTATTAACTCATAAATAATATATACAAAAAGAAAATCTAACTTTGATCCGCTGAATAGCTATTCTGATGAAATATATGTTGGCTTCTTGGTTGCTCTTCCATTGCATCACGTTGCTTATCTACAAATCAATGCTTTTTCAGGTCAATTAATTAATAAATCTTCTTTTCGAAAATGTCTGATTAGAAGCCAGAAAAGATTAAGTTTTTCAAACGCTTTAAAATTGTGTTCTCATCGGCTTCTTCTCTGGATACCATTTTCCTGCAGTAACTACCCAGCTACAGATGATGAGTAATATTCAAACAACTCGAGTTACAATCAACATTTGCTGTTAGCGTCAAAGAAGAAAACTGCATTGACTTAGCTTATTTGTGATCATTCTGGTCTAGAAGCAAAAGAAGTTATTCCAGAATGACTTTTTAAAGTGAAGCTTCGATGCGTTCGGGATCGACAAAAATTTCTTCTGGATAGAATTAAAATGCATTCACAATTCGAAAATGGAGAATACGGTTTTTGGCCGAATATGAAAGCAAGCGGCCTGGCTTAGTTTTTAGCTTTTAGCCAGATTTTTCATGTAAATTATTCACTTATTAAAAAAATAAAAGCATAGAAAGGGGTTGAACTATTGCTAGCGACGAGGTTTTATCCAGCAGTTTATGTTGATAGGTACGTTGCCATTTCCAAGTCGTCATTCCACGACCGACGGCACATTTCTGATTTGAGAAACTGTGCTATGAAAAGGCTTGATGGTTTTTCCATCTCAGTAACTCAGATTTAGTTGACATCTAACTCGAGCTTCAATCAAAGTTTAAGGGGTGAATGGAATACGATAGAAACTAGGAGTAACCTGCAGCCAAATGGCGCGCATATGAATGCCGTTGTTTCGGAGAAGACTGATTGCTTCATCGACTTGCGTGTAGGGCGGCTTCATCTTTTTGATATTCAGGGTTAAAAAGACCTCGATTCCAAGATCCGCTGAGATTTCGCGATATCAAAACGTATTCCTTCTTCTTTAAACATATAATTTTAAACGAATCTCTTAATATAGAATTCAGCTAAGAGGTATTTTATTATTATTATTATAGAAAAAGGTAAAAGAGTTGATAAAAATTAATTTTTTTACATTTAAGATATTACTGCTGAAAATATAATGTAGCAGAAGTCTGTTTCGCCCCAACTCAGACAGTGATAGACCGATTCGAGATCTTTCCATGATTTCCACGCTATGTCATGTTTCTAAACTCAAGAAAGAAGTAGAGAAAAGAAAGAAGAGAAGAAGAAATAAAACCTAAGATCAAGAATAAAACCATAATAAATGCAGATTGTGAAATCTAGAATTTTAGAGCTTAAAAAGTCTTTTGATCGCTTTATTGCTACCTTCACAGAACGCCTAATTCAATGTTCCCCTGTATTAAGAATAAGCAGTTTGATTTTCTGCGTATGCTTAATGAAGGCATTATTGGATTCCATTAATTCCAATAAGATGTGATCTAATGATTCCGTGCGAACTGAAACCTTTGTATGCATTGTTGATATTATCGATGGTGAAGTTTTCGACTTGTCCTTCTCCGGTGGCCGAGTAAGCCTGGATGAACGCAGCCTGGAGAGTCCTAGACATCTTTTTCACCTTTCTTCCATCAATCCGATGTGTATACGTGAGAAAAACACTTCTCCATCCGACATTTCTCGACTATTGAGAATTCTTTTTTATTATTATTGTTCGATTATCGAAACAACTTATAATGAAAACAATGTGTCAAAAAACTAATACTGTTCCAAAAGAAAATTATTTTTAATGGTTGAGCATGAATTTGTATCTGCATAACAGATGAAAATTCCTGAATTATAGCAAAGAACATCAGTAGAATAGGCGAATTTAAAAAGTGAAACATCGAGCTCAAAAGCAATTTATCATCAAAAAGGTAGAAATTGTTTACGTGTTCTTCTTCTGTATATCTGACACAGACGAATGATCCTAAGCCTAAGCCTAAGCCTAAGCCTAAGCCTAAGCCTAAGCCTAAGCCTAAGCCTAAGCCTAAGCCTAAGCCTAAGCCTAATCCTAAGCCTAAGCCTAACAACAAAAGAAAAGTTGTATTTTTGAGCTGGTAAACAGAATGTTAGTCATTTTTCCAACAGAGTGTAAAGTTTTTTTGTACTCCTTCTCCTACTTTTTTCTTTTCTTTACTACATATACGCATTCAGTGCTAACATAAGTTGATTATGTGGATAAGAAAGACAAAGAAAAGTTTGACTGGCTTCGTATCCATTTACTTTCAGGCAGAATAAATCCGAGTACTGAACTGGAACGCCCACATCGTAAGCAAGATGGTAATCCGCCTGGAATTAATTTCAATTTATATGGTGATTGACTTCACTCACAACGGGTTCGAAGAAAAAATCCTGATATTTCTGTGTCTCGTTTATAACGTGGTAACAAATGGAAAAGTATGCAATAGTAGGTTTTCGATGTGAAAAGAGAAAAAAACTTGTTTTAAAAATGCAGTAGGGGCAACAAAACAAACAAGAGATGGATAGCGTATACAGGGTGCGGGAAAAGATTACTCGGACGACTTTGTCATTTTGTATCCTTTTTGTTTGGTGTAGCGGTCGTGTGATATCATCTTGCATCTTATGGAGCGTTAGAATTCAACTTTTCACTTTGCAAAGTAATATCTGCAAAGTGAAAAAAATTCTACTTCTCCAACTTTATGCTATATTTTACCATTCTCTCGCACCGCTCGTTGTTGACGTCGTGGTTTTAGAGTGATGGAGCGTTCAACGGGATCACTTTGTAGAGATTACTTTGCAAAGTGAAAAGTTGAATTCTAACGCTTCATTAGTCATAACGTTAAGAAAACACCCTGAAAAAAATCTGAAAGCTATCTCTTTTCAATCTTAGGTAATGGTCTCTGACATTGATCGGGACTGTATTCTGCGCTTGAGCCAGTCCAGGCACAGTCAGAAGAACATTGTCAGAATCACCGGATTTTTCCGCAGGACCATTGAGGACACCATACGTCGTTTTCGTGAGAGTGGTACGACGAATGACCGTCCCAAGAGCGGCAGGTCAGCCAGCGACCGCGACCACTTCCTTCAACTTGAAAAGCATCCGAGACAAGATTCGATATAACCCCAAGCGGAGTCTCAGAAAAGTCGCTTAGGAGCTGAATATCTCGGATAGATCTGTTCGTAGTATCGTCAAAACTCGCATTGGACTTCGCTCCATAAAGCTGCAGAAAACTCACACATTGACGTACCAGATGAAAGCGACCCGTCTTCGGAGATGGATTTTGTCGAAATCGGTCAATGAGGCCAATAAGAGTGGTCGCTACGTCTCGAGAAAGGGCCGTCACGCTTCTGTCATGGTCTGAACCGGGATTTGCGCGACTGGCAAGACTCCACTCGTTTTCGTCGAGCAGGGAGTCAAAATGAATGCCAATAACTACCTGAACGACATTCTCGTGAAGGAAGTACTTCCCTGAAGCCAAGCTCACTTCGCGAAACGCAACTGGACGTCCCAGCAGGACTTTGCGCCCGCCCACAAGGCTGAAGTGGTGCAAGACTGGTGCAAAACCAATTTCCCCTCAATGATCACCTCCGCCAAATGACCTCCGTCCCCGCCTGATTTGAATCCCCTGGACTTCTCTGTGTGTTGGGTCTTTGAGAGCAAGGCTTGTGCTACTCTCCACAAGAAATTGGAGATTTGGAAGCACGCCCTACAGAATGCGTAGGATGATCTTCACGTCGCTTACCTGTCTACCACGGTTGGTGCCTTCCACAAGCGACTCCGCGCCTGTGAGAAGGAGAAGGGAGAGCTGTTCGAAATTTGAAAGTGTAGTTATATCTAAAACTAATTGAAGAAACTTTTATGAAAATTTAGTTTGGTTTGCTTAACCCGTTTAGTTTTTATCGGAAAATACTGTCCACGTGAACTTTTCCCGCACCCTGTAGTATCATGTCTACACATTAATGCGATTTTCTTGCCAAGCAAAATATACATATTGTTCTGAAAACAAACAACAAAAAAAAGTTATGCGAGGTTTCTGATATACCTGGTACAAAGCTCGAAATAAAAAAAAAAGGATTGAAGAGAGGTAATCGAATTTCTCTAAAATTCGTTTGACTGCACTCACTATCTGCAGGTCCTGGCAAGCTAAATCCGCTTGTTCTTCGGTGTCAAAAACTAATAATATTCGGAAAGAGAACTACCATAAAAGTGGTACAGGAACTTAAACCTGATAAGGTAAATTAACAACTGACCCAAGTAGAAAGGGCACTGAGTGTGGCGTATAATAAAATATTCCAAATCATTTCACGGTCCAGATGGTTGCCAGAAACGGTCTGAATGCTTTGCTGCAAAGAGTTTCTCTGGCACTCGAGAACTTTTTTTCGCACAACATCAATAATTCCAGATCTTTCTCGCAAAGCTTAGTGAAGATTAAGGACGACATGTGTCAGACTTCTCTTTCTTATCAGTGAATAAAATCATCACTTGATTATTGCGAGCAAAGTCTTCTTAAACATAAATGAAGCCGCGTTCAAAATGTTGACAGATCGTATGATCTGAGTTGAAAGATCACATCATGTCTCGATCAACGATCTGAGTTGAAAGATCACATCATGTCTCGATCAACGATCTGAGTTGAAAGATCACATCATGTCTCGATCAACGATCTGAGTTGAAAGATCACATCATGTCTCGATCAACGATCTGAGTTGAAAGATCACATCATGTCTCGATCAACGATCTGAGTTGAAAGATCACATCACGTCTCGATCAACGAGATTGTCCATTTAATTTTTTAAACACTAAACCTTCCGCCGTTAAATCATTGGAGTCAAACATTTATCGTTTGACGTGAGTTGACATCTTAGCATATTGTATGGAACTTTAAATGAAATTTTATTGTATGGAACTTGGAAGGAAATTTGAGGCCCTAGCACTTTCGTTCAAAATAAGTAATAAGGCTATATGCTCATCCGTTTCATGCCCTAACTTTAGCTCAAGTGGTTATTCAATCTTATTTAACCTCAACTATGTATGTATAATTGCATTCAAATTGTGTAATTGAGCACTTGTTCATAAATATTGAAGACTGGGCGTGTTTTCTTTTTGAATAACTTTAACAGCTTTCGAAATCTACTCAAAATTCTTTACTATCTTCTCCCCGAAGTTCTCAACTGGATACGAGAATTTATCGCAAACAGAAAGTTTCAAAATCAGTGTCATTGCCATTGAATTCATTACCATTGAGTTCAGTTTAAAGCAATGGAAGATCCGAATTGGATCTTTCGGTTTTCTCGTTTCGTGAATGTTTTTCTTAATTCTGTGCTTTTTGCCACTTTTTTGCATTGAAAAATGTAAATAAATTCTTATAAAAGGTTGCACAAAGCTCATAAAACGAAGAAAATTTTCCGCAAAAATAAATCGGATGCGAAAATTACTTCAAGGGAAAAATCAAAGCGGACCTCATTATAGGAGAGCTCATGATACACAAATTAATCGATTTTGATTGCTTCTTTGTGAACAGAGTACTTTCTCGTATACAACGAAAGTTGCAAAAATCGTTTGTCAGAGATATCGCGTCAAGTAAAGGGCTTCAGTTTATCGATAGTTTAGGTAGCAGAAAGTTTAACGACGGAGCATCTTCGAATAGCAGACGAAAACGTTGGACTGCAATACTAATTGCCAATTTGCAGTTTCAAAGGCCGAGTTTTGATGAATTGCAGTTTCGATAGTTAGTTTTTGAATGAAGGAGTTGACTTCACCCAATGGTTTTGGAACATGGGACAAGAAATTGTTTATTTTGAATCCTCTTGGCCCCAAAAAAACTTCGAATTCTTTTTTCGGGGTCCTTTCATTTTCAAAGGCCAACAAGGTCGAAAGTACCACCACAGTGGAAGAGTCAGAGATCGACGCCGAGGGCTACACTTTCCTAAAAAAAAATTATTTCCTGCATTTTCTTCAAGAAAAAGATCGGTTTTTAAATCGCAACAACCTAAGGCCGATGTTAACTTTAGGTTTTTGACTAATTTCATAGTTTTTTCAGCTTTCTATCTACTTTTAGACCCTGGCATCATCAGAAAAATTACAAACAACCACTATTTTAAAACTAGAGGCATTCTCTCGTTTATATACAATATAGGCTGTCAGCGTGAAGAAAATATTTTTTGAAGCTGATGAAAATAAATTTTAAAATTTATTTTTTGAGCAAAATAGATTTTTGAACCGAAAAATTGGAGTCTAAGGTTTTGGTTGTTTATGGGTGAATCGGAACCGTGGTATGACATCGGAACCGTGGTATGACATCGGAACCGTGGTATGACATCGGAACCGTGGTATGACTCTATACGGAGTACACTTAGTATATATATTAATGATAATCGAGTTCATAAGTCGCCCTTGAGAGTGAAACTTACTGTGTGAGCCAGGTAAACTCTTGCCCTTCTCAAGTTAAAGTATTAACTTCTTATTTGCTTTTTTTGACCAGTTGATACGTCCCGAAAGGATAGAATGAGATTAAAGGCCCAAAGCTACAACACTAATATATCTCCATACCCGTCTCAGATTCTTTCTCATATAATAAAGTTTTTAAACATGTTTAAGGTGAAAATGAAGATGAACTTACATCCAGTTATTCGTCAAAAACTCAAAGAAGGAAGGTTCAGAAACATTCTAAGCATTCTGAAGAAAAAAAAGGTTTCTAGTCCGTTGTTTGATTCTGGATAACCTAAGGAAAAGACCCTGATTTTTCCTTTTGTGGAAAAGTTCTTGATTACCGAATCCCATCCTACATTCATTAACTTGAAGATTTACCGATGAGTCAATAAACCATTAATGGAACAAAAATTGAGAAACACGAATTTATGTAGCTGTCCGTACTGTTTTTTTTAATCACGGAGTTAAACCTTCATAAGTGGGCCGAAAAAGACTAGAAAACACTATGAATGCTTACAACTTCCTGTCTTTCTTTCTTAACTACCCTTCCCTTTTCTCAGATTCGCTCTCAAACGCTTTTATTATCGAGAAAGTTTTTTTAATTCGGTACGCAGCTAACCTGCGGTTCTTTCAAACATTTGTTGAGAGGCTGAATCATTGTTGAAATGAATTTTCACATCAAATCTTCCTGTTTTTCTATTGAATATATGCTCTTCGGCAGCTTCGGTGAGCATTTCTGAAGAGCTCGGGACATGGGCAAATCGGGCGTTCTGAGAAAGAGAAATACTCTTGGAAAAAGGCTGAATGGTAGTCGATAAACGGAGATCAATTTTATGAAACTTATAAGAGAGGGTTAAGTAATCAGAGCTTGCATTATTAATGCTCTCGGCCGTAAGCTTCAATCTTGAACGGAATCCCTTTCGAAATAACTATCCTTCAGGACTGGCTCGATTGGTTGAGTTCCTCAGGACTGGCTCGATTGGTTGAGTCCCTCAGGACTGGCTCGATTGGTTGAGCCCTAGAATATCAGTCTTCCTGATTACAAGTCGCTTGTTTGGTCCACAAACTGACAGAAAAGAAGCTATTTTTCAAACCTCACTCTCTTAGTCATAATACTCACTAGCATTGGGGTACCCGGTCTCTAGCAGGACTCAGAATTCTTGAGAACGAAACTTTCAAACCAAATTCTGAACTTCCGTGTCTCTAAATTATAATTTTTGGATCAAACTAGATCAAAACATGAATAAAGGCTTAATCGAGCTGAATGGTATGATTTACGGCACTTCATGTCCCTAGCATGGGAAACGAGACAGATTCACAAAACAATATTATTCAATGGATGTTTTCGGCCTCGTACCTACAAGAAGTAAGTTTAGAGAGAAATATTTACCTCATATATATAATTTCAAAAGAAGACAGTTTTCCGTCGAAAAGCTAACCGTTTTTTCCTTTCCACCCTAATATTCAAAACCGAAAGCAAAAAGCAATTCAACAGCGAAATGAGAACCTATGAATTGTTGACTTCTATCCTAGAAGAGTAGGCTTTTTCACAAATCATATATCATGTTATTTGACTGATTCTTAGTGAGGATAGTAATATGATGTACACAATGGACGTGGATTAAAACCTTTATTAGGGTAAGCATCTCAAACTTGCCTTTATTTTATTGATAGTTGAGGCCACGATTTTTCGATCAAACATCAATGATTGGTGGGAAAAGACATCAAATTGTCATACTGATTACCTGTAAAGGATTTCAGTTTTGAAAGCTACTTTTTTTTCTTGGGGGACACTATTTCACACGATTGTATCATAAGCCTGTATACAGAAATTTTCCAGGGGTCGGTTTGTGTTCAGAGACCGATGAGCCCGGCTGCAATTTGGTTTTTCTGTCGATGGGCGAGAACCATTGCAGCTGAGGAAACAGATATCGACGACGAGGGGAACACGTTCCTGAACACCTTTTTTGAATGAAATATTGACGATTACAATTGGTTATTGACCACATTGACGATTATTGACCACAATCTAAGGTCGACATTTACAACAAAAAAATTCCAATTAATGACTAAGATCATCGCTTGTTTCAGTTTTCCTTTGATTATTTCTAAAAATAGACACGGCCAACATGCCTTTAAACAGCCAATCTCTCCTTTTTTGACTAAGCTGTCAGCGTGAAGTGTTAAAACGCTGAAGCTATTCAATAAGTATTATAAATATTTTTGGAACTAGGACATGTTCAAGGACCCTTTTTCTGGTTTAGTGCTGGAAAAGGTTGGAAAAAGTTGGGACGATTTAGGATGAATTCAATCTTTCTATGACGCTTTCAGTAACATCACAAGAGACATACATAAGTGGGATGCTCGGACTGGTCGGCAAACCTCACGCAGAAGACCTACCTGTTGCCGATGATGCCACAGATATTCTCCTCCTGGCCGAACTGTTTCACGCTCGCAAAGTTCCACTGCCCGAATGCGCGGAAGTCAGAGAAGTCCGCGGAGCTCTCACCGTTCACACCTGACCCGTAGACGTGCCAGTACCTGCGGAGGAAAACTTTTATCTCGAATCCTTAATTTTTTCCAGGTGTGAAACATAACATTTAACTGATACTTCTACTCAGAGAAAATTCCTACGTATTCGGAAAATTCGTACGTAGAAATCAGAACCTCGAGTATTTTACTTTCTTGTATTTTTTCTATTTGTTTCTTATACTAATCTGAGAAGTTTCCTGAGATCACGTGAAGATCTATTCGTGAGAAGTGAATGAGCAGTTCTCCAATTCTGACTAAGCGGCATCTTCATGAAAACTTCGTTGAAACTGCGATGGTGAAAATGGCATGTTAACTAAATCTGAACTCTTTTGAAGCGGCAATACCCTTAAAAACGTGAAAGGATCATACACTTCAACAGTGTCCTAAGATGGATTTTGTGCAGATGTTTTGAGTTAACAAATACTCGTATACTTCTGAGAAGAAGACTTAATATTCGTCCTAACGTTGCCTTACCACACTTCTTCACTACCTTCTTCGTATTGAAATTCTCTTTTCATCATTCTGATGCCTGGTCTTTCTCTGGCCTGGTCGATATTCCATACTTGAGTGTTTCATACTGACACAAGCTATAAGGTTTTTATCCTTATTTGGAAAAGTTATGAGACAAATATAGATAGATACTCAAGGCATACTTTAGGCATACTGTAGATAGATACTCAAGGCATACTGTAGATAGATACTCAAGGCATACTGTAGATAGATACTCAAGGCATGAGAAGATCTAAAAGTCAACCACAGAAGTAAATCCGAGCCGAGTCCACTCCCTGCGTTAGTGATTTGGTTCCAATCATACGAACTCGTGTACACTCCTGGACGAACTCCGTGAGACTAGAAAACAAAATTTGGAAATGTAATCATGTTGTAAGGAGTTATGCATCTACAAGAAAGTAGAACAACCTTTGAAATAATGATTGCCTACTCATAAAAAAAAACTGTAAATTGTAATAAACTATTCCTTCTCACCCAATTTCATGTTTTTTTTTTCGTGTGAAAGAACCGTGATTGTCATAGCAAACCAATCTCGTCTAACGAGAATTTAACCGACGATTTTTATCCGGCAGTTAATAACTTGATAGCTCTCTGCCTAATTATTCGAATGGCCTATTCTGTATTCTCTGAGGATGAACTCACTCGTATGCGTTGCACTGCTTGGTTTATGAACTGAATGTTGGAGAATTGGTCGGAAGGCCAGTTAATTGGCGATGTTACCTGGATAATGTAAATGATCGAGGACATATTTAAAAAAAGAAGGTTTTTTGAAGATATTTCCATCCTTTTCTTGATGTTCCGCAACTCTTAAATTTCAAAAAAGACTTGTTTAATAATTAATAAAAAAACACAAAAAACATTAATGAATATATAATTTTGTATAGCGTGAATCGCGAATTAATTTTCTTTTGCCTACGAGTTGTAAATGCTATGGAAACTTTTTTGAATTGCAGCTTTTTTGTCTATTATGCTATGAGGGTTATCTTTGAAAGAGGGACGTAAAAGACACCTGAATCCATAAAGAGCGAACAGTCACTCCATTGTTTTGGAGAAAATTGATCGCTTCGTCAATCTGCTGATACGCTTGCTTGTCGCCTTTGGGGTTCAGAGTTGCGAAAACCTCGATTCCAAGGTTGGCTGCAAAAAGTGATGGTACGAAGCCCTACTAAGACAGCCATGGCCTCGTCTTTTGAGAACTTGAAACATCCTTTTTTTAAAGAGCTAAAATCTCTTTCACTCTTCTCGGATGTAAGTTCATGAGTTTTCATCCAAATTTTGTCTTTATAAGAGGATATTTTTTGAGCAATTGCTTCCAATTTTCTTTCTCTTTCTATGTATTCCGGAGTCAATGCCTTTTGTGTCAACTTTTTACTTTTCACTCTTGAATGTTTGTTTCTCGTTTCTGTTTTATGTCTACCTTGTAAAAGTATGCGAAAACAAGCATACCTTTGACGGATAAAGTTAATTTAATTAAATTTCTCATCTGAATGTCCTCACTGTACAGACACAGCTAAATGTGTTTTTCTTCCGTCTCCTCCTATGTCTCTTGGATAATCTTTCTCTTGCACTTGGCCTTTTTTAACTCCTGTTTGTTCAGGAGAAGTTTAAGTTTTTTTGCTATTTGAAATTCATAAACTTTCATTAACTCAATTTTCAAACAGCTTTACCCTGGAATACGGTGTTTATATTGTTGATAGCACTCTGATCGGCAGATCCCGACCCATCCGGGGCATATGCTCGAATAAAAGCAACCTAAACACAACAGTGAAACAAATTTTTTGATTTTTTATACAAAAAATGTGATAGCAAAATCAAGGAACTTCTGCAAATGGGCTTTGGTAAGAAGGTACGAAAGAGTTAATATCCATAAAAATGTAGTGATGTATACAGTTGGAAGGCGCTACGTAATTCTTTCTTGCTGCAACAAAAGAAAAAAGGGGGGATTGATCTCTAGCATAAGCGCAGCAGCTTTAAACATAAATTGATCTGAAGTTCAATTATCCTATGTTTTTGTAACGATCGGCTCCAAGTTTCGCCATCAAGATTCACGAGCTCTGACAATTTCTACTCCAGCAAAAAAACTAAAATAAAAACAATCTATTAATGAAGAAGCTCCTGCGAACATGAATATTTTAGATCGTTTGGTAAAACATAAGTCTAAGTTTAAGTTATTCATGAGCATAAGAAGTGGAGAATAGTGAAGTAAATCTTAAGGGCAAAAGCCACAAACCTGATATCCAGACACTTTCAGACAATTGAATCCAGAATATGAGACGGGTATGGAAATATCATAAGCCAAGTTGTAGCTTTGTGCCTTCAATTTTTTTTCTGCCGTTTCGAAACGCATCAACGGGTGGAAAAAAAACAAGTAAAAATTTTTCAATTTAAATATGCCAAGAGGTCCTTTGGTTCTTAGTAAACCTCTCTTGAAGACAAATTTTCTAGATCAATTACTCTTTAAAAACTTTTGAAACGTAGTAAAAGTTATGTTTGATTAAACTAACGTTAATACAAGTTGTCAATGCACTCAAAATCACAAAAGAAAAGATCTCCAACATTAGCATCTTCCTGAAAAGTTCATTTTCTTTAATCATTCTTCTAATCCAAAATAACTCAGGAATGAGATTATTAACTACTAACAGTTACTTTTTAACGAAATTATTGATTACCGAACTTCATCTCTCGTTTATCAATTGAAAAATACACCCAGAAAACAATAAATCATCACTGTCCCGAAAACTGAGAATTATGCCTTACCTGTCAGTACTGTTACCTTTAAATAACGTAGTTGAGCCCTTCTAAGTGGGCGGAAAGAGGTTGGAAAACACTTATCAGTGAATTTAATTCTCTTTGTCTTTTTTGTCTATCTATCTATCTATCTATCTATCTATCTATCTATCTATCTATCTATCTATCTATATATCTACCTCTCTCTCTCTCGTTCTCTCTCTCTCTCTCTCTCTCTCTCTCTCTCTCTCTCTCTCTCTCTCTCTCTCTCTCTCTCTCTCTCTCTCTATCTCTTTCTCGCTTTCTCCCTCTCTCTGACTCGCTCTGGAACGCTCCTATTATTTATGAAGTTTCTTGTATTTGATAAAAGAGCTAAGTTTTTGTTGTTATTCCAGACATTCGTTGACAGGTTGAGTCATTGTCGAACTTGTTGGATAAAAAATTTTTTTTTGATTCGTCCTGTGCTTTTTTTCCAGAAGATCTGTTTCAGAAAATATTCACCTACTGAGTAGCACATAAATATGGTATTAGGAGAGAGTAAAACTATTTATATCGAGCGACCGGACGAGTCATTTTCGATAAAATTCATAGAATTTGTTCATTACAAACTTTTATAACTTTAGGAAAAATCATTCAAAGCGGCCGCCTTTGCTATAAATTACAGCAAAAAACATTGACGATGAAGAAACTCATTTGATAGTTCAAGCTTTCGAACGTGTACCCACGGCCAGAAAAGTTGAGTCCTCACTCTACCTCCACAATGGTTCGCTTGAAAAAACATTATATGTAATTCTCTTCTGAATAGATTTCCACCTCTTCAAAAAAAAGTCTTAAAATAGAAACAAAAGAGAGCTTGGGCATTTCAAACATGTTTTGAAAATATATGAAACTTGAGAACTCAAAAACGAGGGGCAAAGAAATTTCCTTTCCAAGAAAAGCGATTCGAATTGTATATTTTAATGCTAACTTTTATCAGATTCCTCATTTTAACCTTTGAAAAATAATTTCTTTGTAATCT
The DNA here is from genome assembly GCA_964056735.1 of Allodiplogaster pararmata. Lineage (NCBI taxonomy): Eukaryota > Metazoa > Nematoda > Chromadorea > Rhabditida > Diplogasteridae > Allodiplogaster > Allodiplogaster pararmata. The sequence goes on along the minus strand of OZ057404.1, from coordinate 34,299,419 downwards.
GTCCCAAACTTTTCGGTTGAAGAAATTTTTTAGGTTTTGAAGTTTTGAATAAAAACTAAACGTTTTTGGCTGAATACCATGAAATGCCGTGACAACAATGAATCAACTAAGATGTACATACATATGTATAAAAGTGAACGCTACTCTACGCATTAAAAAAAAAACAAAACATAGATAGAAAAGTTACTTTTGGCTCATACTTTTGAAGTATTCCAAAGAAGTTGAATTTTTCAGTGCATTGAATCCAAAAAAAAACACTTATAGGTGCGAAATGATGAGCGACAGAAGAGGAAGAGTAGCACTTCGATCGCTACTGCTTGCCTCGCTCAACCTCCGTTCAACGCTCAGATCCCATAATCGATTACTTCCCGATGTGGCTTGTTGATCGTTTAAATTGAAAATTAAGCGTTTAAATTGAAAATTGAATAGGTACGAAAAAACTTGTGTCAAAAGTTAGATTTCTCGATTAAACAAACGAAAGACCTTCCTTATAGTCGTTAATGTGACCAATAAATGTCTTCCTGAAAAATAGGAAGCCTTTACTTAATCTTTATGCGCAGAAAACATGTTTCAAGAGGCTTCCAAAAGATTGCATGCCACGGAATGGTTTGGCCTTTTCAGCTCCGAATCGCCTTATTGTTCGTGCCCGGATTATCCGACAGCGATTAACATCTTATCCGCCAGTCTACACGAACCATCTAGCCGCTTTCTCAGATCCTTCCCATCTGTCAACAGAACTTTCTTTTCTCTCTTTCTCGCTCTATTTTTCTTCCGTTTTTTCTCCTACTCTCTCTCTCTCTATCTCTCGCTTTTCTCTCTCGCCCATCTTCCTCTCTCTCTTTAACTTCACTATACGTGCATTTCCAGCTTTAGATCCTCAAAGTCATACGGCATTCTTTTTTGGGTTTCTAATCTTTATTTTTCAACTTCTTTCTTCTTTCACGCTGTCAGCAATCCTCCTCGTTCTTACCATTCTCCTCAATGAAGCTATTTGGAGACGTGATTCTTCTTCCGCTGATGCTCGTACCTTCTAATTTCCTAATATACTCAGTCATACGGTAACGCTGTGATACTTTTTGATTTAAAATAACAAAATTGTTTTTCTCAGGGAAATAATAAAATTGGTAAAACTCCATAGCTTCACTGTTAATGAATGGGTTCTACGATTAATTCATAAACGTATATATACCCGGGAAAACCTATGCTTCCATCTTTTTTCGCGAACGCGAAGTAAAATGCGAAGTATCATTTCTAATTTTATAATGATAACCTTACTTGCGCTTATTCCCATTTTGCGGCAGGGTCCGCGATCCTCTGAAATAAGATACAAAAATATTTTGATAATGCCAGTAGCTTACTTCTGAGAAACCGAAGGACTGCACTGCTGCATTGAAGACAGTAAGATTTTTTCAAAAACTACCAGTTTCTAAGGAGTACGGGTCGAATTTGGAACCCTTCAAACAAGAGTCACACAAACTACCAATCTGCCACCTTTGGACTGATCTAGCACTTATGAATTGATGAAACTGTTCTCGAGTAACACTTTCGAACTGTTTTAGAGTATCTGTGGACGTTAATAACCAGGGAAATGGTATACGAACCTTGCTGAGCAGGCAGATGTTTCTCTTCAGAGCACTCGAGGTGTCTTCGCAACTCTTCTTCAAATTACGAACTCTATAAAATTTGCATAGCGAGTTGTTTAAAAAAATAGTTATTTTGTCTTAAAGAGAGTTTTTTTGTATATAAAACCTAGTTGAAACGTTCAAGAGTAATCGAAATTTCTTACCCAAACTTGAGGAAGAGTTGATTTGAGAATGAAAATGAATAATATGAGTAAACTGTCTTGACTGAAGGCAGAAGCGACGCAGTCCCTGAGAACTTTGCGGTCTCGTTCGCCTCGAGAAGCGTGGAGACAAGTCAACAGCGTGCAAAGTTTTCCTCGGAGACTGAACACACGAGTGATTAGCAGATGTGCTTGCAGTTCCATGGTAGAATGTCCAACTGGAAAGCCAGGGAAACCAGGTAGATATTAAGGGTATCTCGTATTGTTGCCGAGTATTTCAATCCAATCAATATGATGAAAAATACACACATATAACATTTACATGTGTAAATAACATATATGTAAATTTGTAAATCCATAAATGATAGAAACCGCTTATTTAAAGAAGGACGTTGTACAAGAACTAATCCTAGTAGTATTCAAGTTGAAAAAACTCGCACCACTGCTAGGTACAACAGCTTCTCTTTGCGAGTCTCTCGAATATTATCAAGTTACCTATTGATCTTTTTCGGGAAAATCACTCAAAGTTGTCTGAAAATAGAAAAGTGAATTTAATAAAGTATCTACTCTTCATATCGATGTTTTGCTTCAAGAACTTTTTAAAACACATTTTCAAGGCCATAGATCTCAATTTTTTGCATAAATGATTTTATTGTCTTCGATGATTTATTACCAATGCGCATTCTCGGATGCAGATAAAATGTATAAGATATATAAATCATCCCTTTCAACTTTTTGAAGAGAAAGAAAACAACTCTCTGTTTGAGTGGATCAGCGCAGGTTGAACTCCAACTTGAATATCCATTAAAATTTATTATTCACATGCTTCACAGCCAGTTTCACTTTCATGAACGAAATCTTTGCAGAAGATTATACGGTTCGAAAAAGAATACAAAAAGAAAGACCAACAGTCTCAGTTTCCGATAGAAAACTGAAAGAGAAGATTTTCTGAAATGGCTTCTCTGAAATTCAGGACTGCCCGGCAGAGAAGGATCGCCAGGGAAGAGAGGAGCCTCTGGAGCTCCCGGAGATCCCGGAGTTCTGCCTGTCCAGATGACACGAGTCTTGAACGGGTGTCGAGTGTGTCCTTATGGGAAGAAGGGAGAAAGAGGAAAGGAGGGACTCAGAGGTCCTCAGGTGATGCAAAGGGGCTTCGGTTTTTTTTACATCAGGGATACGTTGATTTTTTAGTTCCACTACAAAAATTTTCACAATTGTAGATGGAAAAACCTTACTTATACGGCGCATGTCATATGTAAACTAGCAAAAATCACAAATCACGCTCTTGCACTGTCATCAATTCAATTCAATTTAAACGCTTTATCAAGATCAACAAGCCACATCGGGGAATCATCGGTTATGGGATCTGAGCGTTGAGCGGAGGTTGAGCGAGGCAAGCAGTAGCGATCGAAGTGCTATTCTTCCTCTTCTGTCGCTCATCATGGCGCTATACGATCCCGGAGCGCCAAATCTTCTCGAGAAAGGACTCTCACAGACGAGGAAAGAGACGGTGCGGGAAGCAACCGCTCACGGAGGGGGACGAATGAGAGAAAAAGGGGGACGAAACTAGAAAAACCTATTGCACCTATTGCACCTATATATACCTATTGCACTGTCATACCGTAGAAAAATCATACTGTTCCGTTGCCGATCGATGAATTTCTTCCCTTGTGCCTGAGTAAGGATAATGAATATTACAGAGGAATAGTTCTTGACAAGTTCTCAGAATACATAGATACAATCATGAAAACTTGGACGCGTTATTATTTTGTTGATAAAACCATAGTGCTTACGGGATAAAATACTCATTAAAGTTCCGAACTTGAAAGTTTCAAAGTAAATGACGATTGGAGAGGTTTAGGGTCCCGTGGGCCTGCCAGGTCGAAATGGGCGAAATGGCCTTCCAGGAATGAGGGGACCGCATGGAGAGCCAGGGGAGAGAGGCACGAACGGAACCGACGGCAGCACAGGTTTAATCTCGATGCTAGACTATGGGGCAAACGTCGAATCGGCACTTTTTTTCGTGTTTTTGATTCAATTCCGTGTTTTGATTTTGAAAAGTTAAAAATATGCGGTAAAACTATTCCAAAGAAACTCACAGATAGACGTTCTGTTATGGCAAGAATTCAATTGGCTCAAAGAGCTTCAAAACAATTTACGAGAACGGAGTTTTAGATTTTTGAATATTTACTGTGATGCCTCATTGAAAATGCTTCCGTGTACTTTCAATTCCATCAAGTCTTTCATACAAAAATACATCTTTTTGATAATGCTTTTAAAAAAATCGTTATTATAATAGTCAAGTATGACAAAACTTGAAAACCTCATGTGTATTCACAGAACTTCGATGAATTTTTTTAAAATTTTGTTACACTCATTAGAAAAAACTCTATTTCATCTTGACGGTTTGATTGAAAAAGTATTAAAACATAGGTTGACGTTCATGAAGTTATAGAGCTGGAAAACAGTTAAAATTTTCCACAGTCGAATATGAAGTTACCGCTAATCGGCAGGAGAAAAGGGGCCTGCGGGCAGTGATGGGGTCTTCGGCCGGCAGGGACCACTCGGGGTCACCGGTTCTCCTGGAGCTTCTGGTGAACCAGGTGCGACTGGAGCTCCTGGTGCCCCTGGGGAACCTGGATTGGATGGATTGCCGGGAATGATTGGATCGCGTGGGATTCCTGGGAGAAGCGGGGAACGGGGTCAGTTCATAGAGTCTTGAATTCAATTATAATTTTTTCTTTTCGATTAACAGAGAGCCTTGGTTAAGCTTTACCCTAGCCCCCGCACGGGACAAAATGAACTGTGATACTTTAGCCCCCCCCCACCCCGCTCTCAAACTCGGGCGTTATGGGATGCGGTATTACCATATATTGGGTTGTTATATGTTTTCAAGAACCATTTCAAGTTGTGATTGCATTATACTTTTTAAAAATTTTTTTTTGATTTTCCTATGAAATGATTGCTTAGGCTTACAAAAGAAAATACTAAAAATGGTTGGATTTTAGAGAGTATGTTATTGAAGTAAATTTCTGCGGGGGCTTTTTGTAGAACAAACTTTTTTCTTCAGAAATCGTGCTCGGTGGGGGGCTAATGTAAGAGATTGCCGGGTGTGGACTTTAGAAACCCATTTTCTGTGGTGGGGGCTATGGTAAAGTCGTGACATTATACTTCCCCCTTCACTTCTCAAATGTATTTATATATTTTACTTTCGCCCTCCCCCGCTTCAAAAAATTTTTTTCTCGGTTGTGTGGGGGAGGGCTATTGTATCACTGGGGGGACTAAAAATGCTTGGGGGAGGCTAAAATAAAACCGAGAGTCTTATGGAGCGTTAGAATTCAACTTTTCACTTTGCAAAGTAATTTTCTGCAAAGTGATCCCGTTGAACGCTTCAATGTCTCAACACGAATTACTTTGAAAAGAAAAATGGATTACGGTATTACTTTTATAATAACTTTTACTGTTGGACGTAATTTTTTTATGAATTTTACAGAAAAAATCGTCGCTTTGTCTTAGAATGCATGTGTTCTTTCTTTTTACCGTAGTCCATGTTTCTTTTCACGGTAATTCGTGGTGAGACATTGGAGCGTTCAACAGGATCCCTTTGCATAAAATTACTTTGCAAAGTGAAAAATTGAATTCTAATGCTCCATTAGTCTGTCGATGAAAAACTTAGAAATGGGGAAATTAACAATTTTTCCATTCTGGAAATATCTGGTGAGAACTTAGCGTTTCATGATTCACTTATTATTACACAACTTGTACTTGTTTGAGGAACCAAGCGTTCAATTCTCTTTTTTGGCTCTATGTATAATGTTCTCTATTTCTAGTCTTGGACCATTGTGTGAGCTGATGGGATCAATGCTTTCGAGAACTTTAAAAAAACTTTTTCTTCTTGTAAGATCTAGAGTCGAATAAGAGGAATTTCTAATCTCGTTTTTCCTTACTAGGGAAACAAGAATGACGCTTTTATAGGACGCTTATTGCTTTTTGAAGCTTTTATAGGAAGAAGCCAGATTTCCATTTACTTTACGTTTTTTTTCTCATTCATTCATCAAAGTATAAACGGGAGAAAAAGGAGATATGGTGAAGGCCGTAAAAGAGTAATCGCTTTTTTACTCTCACGAACATCTAGAAGTAGGCTGATATTAAGAACAGTGAGCAAAAATAATTTCTGGGCTCATTACAGGGTGCGCCAAAAGTTTACGTGGACAGCATTTTTACCGATGAAAACTCAACGGATTAAGTGAACCAAACAAATTTTTTTCATCAAAGTTCATTCAAATAGTTCACAATAGAACTGCACTTTCCAATTCCGAACAGCCCTCCATTTTTCTTGACACAAGCGCGAAATCGCTTGTGGAAACCAACCACCGTGGTGAAAAGGTAAGAGACGTCAATATCATCCCACGCCTTTTAGAAAGGGCGCTTCAGGCTGTCCAAATTCTTGTGGGCGGACACAGGGTCCTGCTGGAACGTCCAGTTGTGAGCTTGACTCGAGGTGAGTACTTCCTACCCGAAAATTTCGTTCAAGTAGTTATGGGAATTCATTCGTACTCTCTACTCGACAAAAACGAGGGGATTCATACCTGTCTCGGTCACTATGGCTCAGAACATGTCAGAAGCGGACTGACCCTTCATCGAGACGTAGACGTATCGACTTCAAAATTATTTGCCTCTTCGACCGATTTGGGCCGTCATAATCATCGACGGTCATTTTTCGCACCAGTCTGACGAAAACAACGTTTGGTATTCTCAATGATTCTGCGGGAAAATCCAGTGATTCTGGCGATGTGCTTCTGAGTGTCACGGATTGGCTTGAGCGCAGAATATAACCTTGGTCAATATCAGGTACCATTATCGGAAAACGAAAAAGTTATCATTCTGAATTTTTCAGGGTATGTTTGCAACGATAAGCGAAAAGTTAAACGAGCGCTACAACGAACAAAGCTATACTAAATTTCAAACAGTTAAAGTCTTTGTCGTGCCAGTGAAGTGAAATTTCAAAGTCATCCACTTGAACTTTTAACGCATTCTGTACGCGTGGAAGTCTCAATTGATCGTACATATAGAACTTGGCTTCTAATAAAAATCTGACATTTGTACACCGTACCGTCTAAGCCAGTAGACTATCATCACTAACGACATCTTTAAATGCTTTTTCCTAGCCACTTCATGGCTTTGGTGATGAGATAGTGTTCGCATGAGTGTTTAAGCAAGAAGATCTAAACAATGATACTGAAAAATATGTTCCTTGTATGTAAACGACGACACGCAAAACTTAGTAGCGGATATTATTTATGTGATTTTTATTTGAAATATCAAATCACACATTTCGTTCTATTATTAACTTGGAATATTATCTCCTTTGTAATTTCAAAATAATCCTCACAGAAGAAGAATGAATATGCTTTGATCTGCATAAGGCGATCATCTATTATAGCTAAGACCTGTAAGTCTTTTTTTTCTGCATAGACAATTTTTAAAAATTATTCACAAACTTTTTTGTAAATGTTCTATAGCAGCCCCTTTCCCCTGAGGTTTTTGATGCCTTGTAACTTTGTCGGCCTTTCTCATGACAGGAAGATTTTCAATCAGTTTTCGTAAGGTCGTGAGGAATTCTCTTTCACGAGAGTCATACACTTGAAAAAGAGTAGTCATTTCAACCATCCGCATATCTTCTTCATCTCTCTGCTGATATGCTTGCTTATAGAGCTCCACTTGACTTGGGGGCAGTGGGCTAATGAACTTCTGCCTACTAAGAGATTAGAACTTTGAGGAAAGGTAGCGAGCGATAGATTGAGGGAGCTCGCCGCTAAGCAACAGTTTTTCTGGAACTGTAAGTTTCTTTCCTTCCATGTCTCTTTAACTCTCACTTTGTACCTTCTTCAATGGATTGCTCGATTTGCTTGTAGAGGTCGAGTGGAATAAAATGTCATGCTAGAAAAAGAATAGAAAAATTAGAAGACTGATTTGCGTAAGAAGTTATTGAAGTTGCATTCGAGAAGAGGAAGAAAAAGAAAAGATTAAGAGTTCCGCAAAAATAGAGAATGAAAGCAGTAAATAAAATTATAAAGCTGAGTACTGCAAGGCAAGTGTGCTAGATCCGAGAGCGCTCAAGGCAAGTGTGCTAGATCCGAGAGCGCTCAAGGCAAGTGTTCTAGATCCGAGAGCGCTCAAGAGCATGATAATGGAATGTTGCTTCTTGTGAATGAAATACTTATAAGATTCGCAACACAGTGGAGTGAGGCCAAGAGATCGGTCAAGAGTTATATAAAAACAAACTCCATAGTTTAACATGAGACAGGTACAAAGAAAGAGAAAAATAGATAGAGAGAGAAAGAGAAAAAAAGAGACAGAAAGACAAAAAAGAGTAGAAAGAGGAAGAGAGAGAGAGAGAGAGAGAGAGAGAGAGAGAGAGAGAGAGAGAGAGAGAGAGAGAGAGAGAGAGAGAGAAGAAGAAGAAGATATGTATAAAGACAGGGTAAAGACTAGATACAGATGATCGGGCAAAACATGATTAATACAAAGGGATAAAAAATGAGTAAAATGATGAAATAAAAGGGGAGAACTAACATAAAGAGCAGTAAAAATATAACAAAAGAAAACCAGAGTCTCCGGTAATATATTTAACATTTAATTATTCGTTTTGTTTGATCTTTATAACTTGAATGTTTTTATTTTTTTCATTTGCATGAGAAGAATCAGCTAAAAAGGCTTCTCTTGTTGAATTCAATGGCTGTTTCCTATCAGTAGAACTGGGATTGAAAATTCAATTACTTTTTTTAAAATTTTTTTTCGGCGCCTTGTTACGCAAGAGTTACTTGTGGATGCAAGACAAAATTGAAAAGTGGAGGCAAAGGTAGTAAAAATGAGCCAAGTAAGAGAGAGAAAGAAATAACACAAAAATAGGCCACGACCGGAGAAATGATGCGTGGCGTATCACGGTAGGGAGGTCACCAAGGGTTGCATACCATCCTACCGCAACATTCCCCCCTCCACCCGCCCGCCAATTTCTTTCATCTCTCCAGGCTCTCTCGTAAGCGCGTCGTCTCTAGCAGGACAAAACTAATTGTTAATTTATTTTTTTGGCTGATCATCACCCTTCAAAGCCACAGTATTTATGTCGGAATAGTTTTTGCGTCACAAAAAAGTTGGTCTTGAAAATAGTCCTCAATCGACACAGTGTCTGTTGAAGTGAACAGATATGTACCAACAAACTGTAGGTTCAGGATCGTGAACTTCATGGCGTCAGATACGAATCCTTCTGAAATAGCCCTCTCTTTTCCATTCTTGAAGTGTCTTTTTTCATAGTATAAACTACCGATTTTTCACGAAGGTCAAAAATCAAATTTTAAAGAAAGCAAACATAATGACTGTTAAGTGGGATCAAAACTTTCTACATATGTACATATGTATACATTTCAAAATTATCTCATAAGTATAAAAATTTATACCGTTAACGGGAGTTTTCTTGATGTTCTACTTTGCTTCCTGATTGAAGAAGTAAAAGTTGAGAAATTATCGTTGGATTTTCAAGAAATTCAAGTTTAGAAACAGAAACAGATCAAGTTGGAATAACGTGTTAGTTTCGTTCAAACTCAAAAGAGGGGTCTCCAGGTCTCAGAAAAAAGCCTTCCAATTGCAGGGTCTCAAGGTAAAAATGGCACGGCAGGTCTACCTGGCAAAGACAGTGCGTACTGCAGATGCCCGGCCAGAACGACTTTTTTTGAGTTGGCAGAAGATGGAGACAATAGCGCTGAGATCACGAAGTTGTGAAAGTACACAGGAAAAAGCTTCATCTTTCACATCATATGTAGTAAGAGAAATTCCACCGAATACTGTACAGGAGGACGAACGCGAGTTGATAATCGTTTTATCGTAGTTATTCGTGGTTTTTACTCTCCGAAAAGAGAATTTGTTTATGTTGTATTTTGGTTGCGAAAAGCTAGATTTGCACTTTTTTCATGAGTTTATTCCCTAGAATCGCAATAAATTTAACGTAAGCAGTTGTGTGCAAACAAGAACATAAGCAAGCTTTCCATCTGTTTGAACTATTCCGATAGCAGAGGAAAATCCGCTATACTCTGAACTGCTAGAAGAGCTCTCGGTTGTATTTAGCACTGGGAAAGAGCTCCTTTTCATTTTTATCGTACTTTTTATTTTTTTCCAATCTGTATAGCTCTTCCTCGATCTATTACAGTATCTCACTCTTCTTATCTCTCTCTCTTTCTTTTCCTCTTTTTCTCACTTTCTTTCTATCCATTTGTATGTTTTAAGCTTCAGAGAGACGCTTTTATATCTTTATTTGTTTATTCATTGATGCTAAAGTAGTATATTATATCTGTCTTATAAATAAACAATGTAAAGGATGTAAATGGTCTGACTACTCTCGCAGAGAACAAGTGTAGCGGTGAACTAATGGGAAGACTATGGGACAGAGAGAGAGAGAGAGAGAGAGAGAGAGAGAGAGAGAGAGAGAGAGAGAGAGAGAGAGAGAGAGAGAGAGAGAGAGAGAAGAGAGAGAAAGAGAGAAGCAGGTAGGCGAGAAATGAGAAATACCGCGTTGTTTTAGAAAAAAAAAGAATGAAAGAGGGGCATATGTATGAAGTATGTATGTAGGGACAGAGTGAAAGAAGAAGGAAAGAGAAAGAAAGAAAAGATACAGAATGATATTGTTTATAGCATGTGAATATTGTTTTTATGAACATCATAGAGCAACAAGGCATGGGGAGGAAACTCTAGGGAAACGTCCTCAGTCATCGAAATGCAACTGGGCTTTTCCAAGAGAACGTCTTTATAAAAAACACCGTAGCCGGTTTTTTTTCAGTTTTCAGTTGGATTTCCAGTTTTCCAGTTTTCAGTTTTTTTTTCTGTTGGATTCTTTACTAGCTTGCAAAATCTTAAGGGGACACAATGGAATTCGATCATTTCAGAATGGAAATCACGAGAAAAGCCTGAGATGCAATGGAAAACTACCTAGTGAGTTAGTGAAATTTCATGTTTCTTTTTTCTTTTCTTTACTCTGTCTACTTTTCTATTTTTATTTGATTATTTTATCTTCATATTAATAGCTAAGAGATACCTATTTGCGTCCTTTCAAACAATTTAAATATGTATTACTTCACAGTTTCTCAACTTTTCCTTTTTCTGTTCCTTCGCACAAATGTGTTTCTCCCTTTTTATCTCTCTTACTTTTTGGTTCTCGTTCTCTCTCTTTATTTTTCTCTTCATTTATATCTTAACTCTTATTTCTCTCCTCTCTCACTTGTCCCTCTCTCCGTTTCACACCCTTCCCTGACATGTACTGTTCTTATTCATTATAAAGTGTGTCAAGCAACAGTATATTTGTATTAGGATGGACAAATGAAAGAAAGAGTAAGGTTTGAAAGCATGAAAGAGGAAGATGAGAGGATTGCGTTGAGATACACACAATATTTCATGAGTAAATGCGAATGATGAAGAAGCCAAGTGAGACGCGGAGTTTGTGAGGGGTCTCTACCCTTTAACTCATCGAACCCTCGCCATTCCAAGGTTGGAGGGCATGTTGCGCGAGCCCAATAATCTTTTAAAAATAAAACGAAATTTGTAATATGTACTACTCCAAGGTCATCACATCCTTTGTTTCCTAAGAAAACAGGTGTATTTAATTCCAGCGGTTTCCTGAAGGGTTTAATCGAAGCGGGGGCTCTGTAAAATAAGCTCTCAGATGCTCAGGTCTTGTATGAGAGAGAAAGTTTAGAACAGTGCTTATTGTTTGAAAGATAAAGTTCTGCTGTAACTTATGAAGACCAAATGCGGAAGTCTGTTTCCCCGAGCCCAGACAGACATCCGCTCTGGGCTCTTCAGTGAGTTCCCAGAGAGACCGTAGGGAAATAATAGATACAATTTTTTTTAAAAAGTTAAAGAATCAAAGTAAACTTAGTAGAATAACATGAAAATAACAAACAAAAAACTTACTAAAAAATGTCAATAACAAATGACACAGTGATGAGATAAATAGTAACAGAATGAGAGAGGGAATGGAGTGATCAATGATGATACTCGTTGTGTTGAAATTGCTCTATGATCTTTTGATTGATATTAATGTGTACTGTATTATATTTTAGTGAGAGTGATGGGTTTTTGGTGATAATTTTGATTTATCTACCTAAAACTATATGATTTTGATATTGGTTTGACCTGTAAGAATTTATGAACATTGTGATTATGTTAAGAAATTCTTCTATGTGTTTGAAGTTATTACTTAAACTTAATGTTTCACTGTAAATGCTGTTGAGACCAATGTTCTTAGGTATGTTAGAGCTAAAATGAGGGTATTCTATAATCTCAAAGTTCTAGGCATCGGTTTTATTGTATAGTTTAAACTTTGTTGTACCATCTTCTACGACTTCTATGTCTGGATCAAGAAATTCAGCTCTGTATCTTTGTTGATTAGTCTGTTTTAATGAAAGAGAATAACTGAAGACTTCTTTTGTAAAATAAATGAACTCATTTAATTTGTTTGATATATGAACAATTTACCTAAAGGTACAGTTAAGTGAAACCTTTAAAGGATGAGTTCCTTTTATGTTTAAAATAGGCAAACTCACTTCACTATTCTATGTATAGGTATATCTCTGAATCTCTTTTTTTCCTTCTCTTTCTTCTTCTCTGTTTTCTTCTTCCAGCTCCCTTATTCCGTTATAACTTAAACCAAAAGTCCCTCAGGAACACCTGTGTTCCTGTTTCTAGATTTTCCACGCTTGATGAAACCATCGAAGACTTTCTCTTCACTTTTTTCATTCAGATCTGTATCTGAATGATTCCGAGATTGTGAGTGAGGTATTTGCTTGACTGCTCTTTTATAGGAGAAAAAAAAATCATCAACAGAATATTGTATGACAAGTAGTTCTTGTAGTTTCATCTGCAAAGAATATGATGACACGTCAAGTTGGATGACATAGAATGTCAACCACTCCTCAAGAAAATCTTATTACTGTCTCCGATACGAATGAACTTCATTCATATATGAGGTATTTTATAAAGTTGTTGACAAGTTCTAGCCAGATGGGCGACTGAATTGAGTGACACTGTGAGATGGGCGACTGAGTTGAGTGACACTGTGAGATGGGCGACTGAGTTGAGTGACACTGTGAGATGGGCGACTGAGTTGAGTGAAACTGTGAGCTTTTAACTTTCTCTCTTCTTCTATGATCTCCCTTTACGTTTTAGTTTTCTAACATTTTTCATCAACAGTTTGGAGTCAAAGGGGTCAAAGAGATAAAATTTCTTCTTCTTCTTAATTAATCCAGAAAGTCTCTGAAGAACAAAAGAATCGTTAATTGCCTAGTCTTTTCTTTTTCTGCTTTTCTGTAAATCGCAGGGAGGTCCTCTGTTGGCAACCCTCCCTCAGAAGACCCTTTCTCCCGTTCCCTTTCTCACCTTCTTAATTAGCATATATCTTAAGGCCGCTCGTGTGGCTGCCTTCACTTATGGAGGGGTGTTTTCCCTCGAATGCACACTCCGACTACCTGACCCTGGTTTGCGGCCCTCGAGAGGGGAAGCGAAGGCAACTCCCCTTTCATTCCCCATTCATAATGAGCCATACCTATGCAGACGAGGCTAAGGCCCCGCCTTTTACCAGTACAAAACCCTTTCTCTACGCCCTTTATCTTGAAAATTTCTCTCTTTCTCTCAGGATCTCTCGAAAATTTCCCGGTACATTTCTTTATCATCCTGGCTCTCTTCACCTGTAAACCTTTCTTTTCATTCTTTCTCTCAGCTTGGCTTTCTCTCTCTCTCTCTCTCTCCCTCTCTTTCTCTATCTCTATTTCTATCTCTATCTCTATTTCTCTCTCCTTCTCTTTCTCTCTCTCGATCTGAGCTCTTCATAACCCTCCCCTCTGACCCTCCTTCCCTCAGCCTTCTCACAAACAGAATTCCATATACGCTCACCGAAGTGTGTCGCTATACCTTTCCTAGATCCCGACCATTCTCGGTACCGCAAGGGGTTCAGAGTGCGACATCCACTTCGCTCTCAACTCTTGATAAGAATACGGTAGTATGTTTCTTCTTAATCAGAATTCATTACCGCCTTTTAACTGAGTTGTAACCGTTGTTGAGGTTTTATTTCACTACGGCACCACTTCACATACCTCAAGGCATCGATGTGTTCCTTTAAATAACTTTGATGGTTGAAAGCAAACAATGAGAGCTTAATTCTTGAAAACAATTAACTCTCCCAATGAATATATAAAAATATCCAATAAATAAATAAATAAAATATAAATAAATAAATAAATTAATATCCAGTGTGTAGTGCACTGGGCGTTTTTTGCTGAGCTTTTGGGTGATTCTAACACTCTTCTTGCATTATTCATCAAATTCATTAACATATGTTGGGGCGAAACAGACTTCTGCTACATTACAGTCTTAGCTGTGTTATCATAACTGTAAATTATATTTATCCCCTCTCTCACCATTTTTCTATGTATAATAATACGGGTTCACTTCGTACCATTTTTAATGGCTTAGTATGATAATCACATTTATATTCGTGCCATTTAGTGAGAAGTCAGTTGATTTGTTTCACAGTTTTTCGTTTAGTATTTTCACCAACGGCTGTGTATTTTTTTAAAAATCTTCTAATAAACTTTTGCTTGCTTAACTCCGGCTTTGGCATATCCAGGTTCTAAGACTGTCTGCCTTGTTTGTCTGGAAGCGGAAAACCATTCTCTTGACAGGAGAGCGTTGATTACTTTTTCAAAATTTCCCGCTACTCTAATCATTTTGCTTCGGTATCAGTGCCTTTTAATCACCAGGGTTTGGAATTTTTTCAAACGTACCAAATAGCTCTCTTCCGGTCTTTCAGCACATGGGAAGTTTGAAAAACGGAAACTTCGTGTGCCAATAAAGTCTGATAACTGGGTTTTCTTTCCTCTTAATAGAACTGTATTTCGCTGCTTTGATTACAATCATCCAGACTTTAACAATAGAGCGTCGTTTAACCCGCTCCCCCTTACCTCGTAGAGTTTTTTTTTACAGCTTCACTTAGTATAAATCACGAAATTTTAGTACCACAATTAAACTGAATATGAAAACTTTTCTGTCTTCATTAGAGGTCCTCTCTTCAGGTTTTCATAAAGCTTTGCACCGAAATTTAATTCACTGCTTTATTACTATTCATGATCAGTTCAACTAAATCCTTTTCAAAATTGTTTCTCCACATTCCACTCCAACCCCAACAATATTTTTTCAAACTATTTGTTACCGAATAGGTTTTGAAGGCGGAACCCACGTTTTTACTTCAGTTTTGGGATGTCCTGCGATATATCTAAAACTTCCTGTTATCCGTTTATTTTAATTCTTATCGACCACTCTTTTTTGTTCGTCATTTTCCCTCAATGAACCTAATTTGCGTATCCTTTCTCTCAAATGTTTTTTTATTATTAAAAAAACTTCCCCAATTCGGAGTATCATAATGCTCGCTCACACTTCAGAAACTTAATGAAAAAATACTGTAAAAGATGAAGGTATTTTTCCTGAAATTTTTATTAGACATTCTGTTGAGACCTTCTCTTGAAAAGGTGTTTTTGGAGTCTATTTTGTTGAAAATGCCTAGTGGGATTTAAGAGAAGTTGAACGAAGTGAAACAACCTTTGGTAAGCACTAGAAACAGTTTATTAATACTAAATGCGTGAAACGGGGCTCTTTTCTAAAGTTCTGCAGAACCAAGTTGATGAAATGATACATCGCATTTCAACCCTTCTTCACATATTATATGTACGTTCAATCTATATGAGAGATCTACAGAGACCGTCTTAGGTTCACATTGCTATTGCATAATTTAGCTCCCTCAAACAATTTGATCAATATCAAACGATTCCTTTCAAAATATTCCCGTCATCATTAGAGTAATGACTGTAATCTCCCATATTTTAAATTATTCACAAGAAAGTTTTTTTCTTCACTTCAAATCGTTTTTCTTTGATGCATAGACTTTTGCCAGCGTCAAATATTTTTCCGCACTTTCCAAGAATGACCACGAAATATGATTAGTAGAGCAAATTTTGTTGCATATTAAGGTGCAACGAATCTTACACGACAGTTGAACTGCTCCATTCCGTCCTATCGTTACGTGCTAAACTCCAACTTTGTCAATCATGGGTTGAACTCAATCATGGGTTGAATAAAACTGAACAGTTGAACTTCGAATAATTGAAGTTTTAAGGCATAACTAGTAGTTGAACTAGAGAAAGATCTGTTATTTGGCGAACGTGGAAGAGATCGGAAGTACTGAAAAAAACATTTTTACAAAACCATACGTTTGACTTGTTGAATTGCAGGAATATGTTGTATACCTCTGGTGATCAGATTTTCTGAAATCTGGTCTACCAATAGCATATTTTCTTCTTAATTCCGAACTTTCTCTCCCTCCAATCTAATGATTAGTTTCCCTACGTCTTTTTTCTCAAACACACTTTCTTACCTTTCTATGTCTCCAAAAATGTATTTTCTCTCTGTGTCTTTTTCCTTTATCTCTCTCTTTCTCTCTCCTTCTAAAGTTCTCTTTTTCTCTATCCTTCTAAAGTTCTCTCTTTCTCTCTACTTATACAGTTCTATCTTTCTCTCTACTTCTAAAGTTCTCTCTTTCTCTCTACTTCTAAAGTTCTCTCTTTCTCTCTCCTTCTAAAGTTCTCTCTTTCTCTCTCCTTCTCCTTCTCTCTTTCTCTCTAATTGTATTTCAATCTCTTCGGCTGTCAGCCTCAAACTTTTTTATTTTCATGCTTGCTTACCCTCTCTATTCTCGCCTTTCTTTTCTGAAAGCATAATTTCCGTGTACCATTTCACAAGTTCTCCTTTTCGTCTTCACGGGCGCTGCTACGTTAATTTCGCTTGTTTTCTCTTTTTTGTTATTAATGGAATAGAACTTTTGGACGGCCAACCCTCTTCCGAGACATTCGAAACCCTGCCTTGAGTCTCTTCTCAATTTCCCCGAAGCACCTTTTTCGAGCTCTTCTAGAATATCTTGAGCTTTATTAGGTAACCTTTACATTATTTCAAGTTTATATCAAGTATTTTGTTGTTCATCAGGGTTTCCTAGAACAGAGGTTTTTCTTAGGTACTCGTTTTTCTTCCTTTTAGCTTTAAATTCTTGAAATTCCCTAAGGTTCGATGCTGGCTCTCCCATCAGGTGTTTCAAGCTCATCTGCTGTCATCTCGCTCTTCCCTTCCTCTATGTTCCTCCGATTCTCTCTGTATAGTTCTATCTCTAAACTCTCTCGCTTCCTCTTTTTCATTCTTCTCCTGTCTCATTTCCAATGAGTTCATTATACCAAAATGTCATAATAGCACAACTCAGAACGAGACCTCCCATGTTTACTGCTCATGGATGCAAACTTACATTCTCAGCTCATACTCTCCTTTCCTTTTCATCATTTTGTCCTTTTCTTTGGGAGCCTCGACTCTCATCTCTCTCTCTCTCTCTCTCTCTCTCTCTCTCTCTCTCTCTCTCTCTCTCTCTCTCTCTCTCTCTCTCTCTATTTCTCTCTCTCTCTTTCTCTCTCTCTTCTTTTCCCTCAGGCCTCCATCACTATTCCCAGCTGCTTTATTCCGTGTACTCTTCCTCAATACATTCGTTTTTCATATCTATCAAAGAAGGAGATCAGAGGTCTTCAAGTCATCCGTCCAAAGGTTCCTTCCATACAAATTCTCATCTTTTTTAACGTCTCATTGACACTATTGTACATACATAGTACGTTTCCGCCTTCTCACTATTCTACTCTCGCGCTCTGTCTTCCAACCTCTCTCTCTCTTTTTCTCTATCTCTTTCTTTCTTTCTTTCTCTCTTTTCCATAGTTTTGCTCCAGACATTCTCTGAAGCACGATTTCACCAATCACTTTCCTTTACAGTGTGCAACTCCTGAATTTTATTGACTAGCAAAAGTTAGTTCATCGCTTTTTTCACAAGTTATAAGAAAGTTTCTCTTGGAATTTTCAGAGTGGTCTTGTTTTTCGAGTCCCATTCTCTCTCTCTCTCTCTCTCTCTCTCTCTCTCTCTCTCTCTCTCTTTCTTTCTCTCTTTCTCTCTTTCCTCTCTCTCTCTCTCTCTCTCTCTCTCTCTCTATATATAATATATATATATATATATATAATATATATATATATATATATATTATATATATATATATATTTATATATATATATATATATATATATCTCGAATTCTTATTAATTTCGATTTCTCAAGATTTTTTTACTTCTTTGTACATCTTCAAATCTATCGTAAGCCTGCCATAATTAGAGGGCAACCTGGGACCGTCCCGTTTGTATGGGATTGCTGTGAAATGCAGAGGAGGAGAAAAGAGACAAAGGTTCGAGGACAATAGAAGAGTTCATGATAGACTTTGGCAGTTCATGGCATGAATGAAGGCGCAGGTGTTCGAGGGAGATTGCCATGTTTGCATGTGTATGAGTATGTCTTTTTGAATTCATATGAAATCGGTTTTCCAATGATGACTGTTAAAATTCCGATTCTATTTTTTCATGCTTTTTTTGTTCCAAGATCAGAAGCCTGATTCACTGGTTGGCATGAGAACCTCCTAGTCGTCGAAGTATATTAGCTTATAACACAATTAAAGTTTTTGAAAATATCGTGTCCAATTTTGTATTTTGACTTTTTTGGGCGACGTTAGCATGTCATTTATTGTCATTGTCATTTAGCATGT
>OZ057404.1:34259435-34280727 GCA_964056735.1 Allodiplogaster pararmata | reverse complement strand
ATGTGGATCTTTAAAGTTCTTCTTTTGTCTGAAACTTGTTTGTGTTATAGTGTGCATTAGGTTTTCTTTATAAGATATCTTTTAAATCGGTGTTTGTGTGTTCTGTGCCCGTCCAAACTGATAAAAGAGATGTAATGATGATAAATGTGAATATGTATGAACTCTTCTTATTCAAAATAAATCACTACTGTGACTCATCCATTGTACCTTCAATTTGGTTGATGCAGGAGCGCCGTCGGTGACATGCGACCGCAGCTCGATTTCTCTCAACATCCACGCCCTCCACGGCGCCCCTTCCGTCGTTTTTTGCCAAGGGACACTTCGGCAAAGGAAGGATGTTCCTTTCGAAACCAAACACACGTCACATTCGACTTTGAGAAATGCAACATAAGGAGAAAACGAGAGGTTAGCCATCTACAGTACCCGTTCCCCTGACTGTCTTCAATCGCACTTCTGGATAGGTTTGAGAAACTCAGAACTTCGGAGATGCATGAGAGTATGAATGTTACACTCAAATTATTAGATCAAAAAGTAAAAAAGACAGTCATTTATAATGTTATTCTCTGTTATTCTACAACAATAGAATTTTTGAAAGCTGAAGTTTTTTTGTTGATAATTGAATGTGGTACTCCGATCCTTTTCAGTACTAACTAAAACTTTCCAGGTAAACCCTCGAGGAATGGCGTACACGATGACTGTCGTAGTGCAGTTGCATCCACTTTTCATCACAAAGTATCTAACTTTAATTTTACATAAGCAAACTGCAATACATACATAATTGTGTGTTCGGTAGAGTAATAAGAACGCGCTCATATCCTGTAAAGAAAACGGCAGGCTCGGTCGCGCCAGAATTTAAATTGTTGCTTGTTAATTAGTTTATCAAACAATACGAAAAAATGCATTCGATTAAATGTCTTTTGAATTTGAATTAACTATAACGCTAATTTTAAACTGAGCAATATTCCATAGTGTACGTCTTTTTTTTTCAAGAAAAATTTATTTTTTGAAAAATTTCAGTGCAAATGTCTTATTTATGACAATAAGCTGATTATCAGCTCCTCGGAGCGTTAAAAACTGAATGAGCTCCGATGTGTAACAACTTAGCTTAAGTTTGTGATTTTTTAAATGTGAAACGCTCACTAAGATACTTGAGTCAGGCTTGTTTATGTGTGTATGTGATGTCTCCGTCGCAATCCTAAACTAAGAAAAAACCATCCAAATAAAACCTTATTTACCAGGTGGATCGAGCATACGCCGTCCGATGCTTTTACATGGAAGCTGAGAAAAGTGTTGGAGCAGAACTCGGTGTCAGGTAATATTAATCTGTCTCTTCTCTTTCTTTCTCTCTTCCTCTAACTTTTTTCTTCTCCCTGTCTCTCTCTCTCTTTCTCTCCTTTTCTCTCTTTTTCTACTAAGAAAAATTCTATTGTTTTGAAGTTGCCTTCTGTCTTAGTCATTTCGTCTGCTTCTTCACTATTGCGGTTCTTACTATTCTTCTTCATTCATTCTCGAAAAATAGCCCATAAAATGGAGAGAGTGGCATTTGACCTCCGAGTGGGATGCTCACCCTCTATTCCTCTTCTTCCTCTCTAAATGTTCCACTTCACATGGCTACCATGTTTCTTTGTGTTTTACCGTGCCGAGTTCTTATTTCCTCTAAAGGATTGAGAAAAGGTCTAGAGATATGAAATAGGAGAAAAGATCGTGAGGAAGAAGTATGAGGAGAATAGAAGTAGAGATAGAGAAGACATGTTCAGTTGAAGAGAGAGAGAGAGAGAGAGAGAGAGAGAGAGAGAGAGAGAGAGAGAGATAGAGAGAGAGAGAGCGAGAGAGAGAGAGAGAGAGAGAGAGAGAGGGAATGATTGGTCGAGATGACATATACTTGACATGCTGTTAACCCAGCGGAAAGCTCGAGAGGAAGGATGGGTGACAGAGTTATGATCGCCCTTCATGATCGACCTAATATACATTGCATAAGCATTCTTTCATCAAAAGACCGTGACTCGCTTAGCCGGTCTAGCACAGAGACGCTCCTTGAAGAGAGAGAAGAATCATGCTTAGATGAGAGAAAACAGAGAGAGAAGCGAAATGTGCCCTGGGCTACTTGAGTCTGAAAGCCGTCAACTGTTGACCCACACCGCGAAATGCGGGTCAACTATGTAGTTGCCCTTTTCTTAGCTTTTTTCTTCTTACTCTCAATTTCCCCCTTTCTTCTCTTCTTTTTCGTTTTAACCTTCCTTCCCCCCTTCTCTCTTTCTCTCTCTGTACTTTTTCTCACTTCTCTGTCTCTTTCCTGTCTTATTTTTCTCGCAGAATCATTTCTTTCTTCCTTAAAAGTCTCGCTGCTCTTTTCTCGCTGCAAACTTCTTCCGGGATGCTGGATGGGCGGTACCTTGACCCAACTAAACTCTGCTAGCAACCAATTCCTTCTCAGCAACATGGTAGTCTCTCATAACAAGACCCCAAGAATTCTTTCTCTCTCTCTCTTTCTTTTTTATCTTTATTTCTCTATGTCTATAACTCTAACTCCCCATTCCTTATTTCTTATTGTTAGCGGGTTTTACCCACGCTCTTTCCATAACCTTCGCACTCTTTCGTCCATGCTGTTCTTAGTTCCCGAAGGAAAGGAACATGCTCCTTTAACCATATTCAATCATGGCCGACAAATGTGCTCGAGATGACGAATATCCAAGACCTGATTGAACCTCAGAGAGTGTTCAAATACCTACGTGTGATCAATGAGAGCAACTGCATATGATAAAAAAAGATCTACATACAACTACAAAGAAGAATATTTACATATACATATAGTTTATAGTTTTTTGTTAATATATATATATACATATAATGAATGAAGTTCATCGCAGTTGCAAAAAAAAATAAATATATATATATAGCTGACAAGTAGCTTATGATAAGCTGAAAATCATCACCACCATCTTAACTTCTGACGAAAAACTAACCATTCAAGTTTGTATTCAGTGAGCGAGCATGCTAGTTTGTATTCAGTGAGCGAGCATGCTAGTTTGTATTCAGTGAGCGAGCATGCTACTTGAATCATGCTCGCTCGCTGTCTTTTCGAAATTGAGTGTTAGCGTAAGAAAACTGCATTTCAAAAAGACAGATAGGCTAAACCTTTGAGCAGTTCAAAATTTCAGTACACAAAAATGCCGCAGGTCTTCTTGAGAGTCTAACAGCGCAGACTGAGTAATAATTGCAGTGAACTGACTACTCAGAGCCTCGCCCAAGATCATGCACAGCCTCAATGCGTGTACTCTCTCCACAAGGACTCCCCAAACGGACCTGTCCTCAAATATGCCCGAGTAAGTTTTTTTTGTTTTGAATAACAATGAGCTGCACTTCTCTACTGGCTCGATCTTTCGAGCAATATTATTCTCAGTCTGCAGCTCATAAGGCGTAAATTCGGTTACATGGCAAGGCGGAAGAGTGGTTGTCTTTCTGAACTCTCTTTTAGAAACACTCCAACGGTGAGAAACCAATTAATAAGATAGATTATTGAACCCATTTTGTCAATTGTCAATGCATCTCTTCTCTTTGTTTATTCTGAGGCATTAAGAAATATTGTATGTTTTTTCATCGGTGTGATTGAGACCTTCACACGTTTGCATGAATGATTCCGGTAAGGCCGATCATTGCCCGCTTCTTGATACGCTGAGATCGGGCCGTTCGAAATTCGCATTCTGTCGAATGTACTTTAGGAAATGACTGATAACGGATTTGCGTTGACTTGTAAAAATAATTGCTTAAAGTTAAGAAGCACCTGAATCACATTGCAGTACATACAAACATATGTTGACTGAACATATATTGACTGAACCTATATTGACATATTTTGACTACCAGACCACTTTTTTTGCAGGTAGTACTTGATGGATTTTGAGTAACAAGTGAAAACTGTCGTAGAAGCGACAGTGAATAATTGTTGCATGTCATTAAATACAGAGTAAAGAAAACAATAAAAACACATTAACTCAATCTTAGAGAAAAGCTGAAGTAACCACAAGAATAAATACTGAGTGATTTAAATCATTCACACCCTCACTTCTTGAACTAAGGAAATATGTATATAAAAGAATAATTTTGGCCTATGAGTATAAAACTTTCACATTTTTTCTTAATTGATCGATTTTTGATGAAACCTTCCAAACTTTTATGGAGTTGAACTTCATTTTTCATTCTGCTCATACACATACATTAGTTTACTATATTTTATCTACTTTCTCGATAAGTGAGTAAAAACGATAAAAGAACTCCAAAATACTTGACGATAAAAAATTGATTTTTTTCTTTGAAAGGGTATACTTCCATGCTTTGATTCGATCTTGGAAGAAAGTGAGCGAAGAATTGGGGCCGATTAATGCAACCACTCGCCACTCGCGAGGCACTTTTTCAACACCTTGATGCTCTCTGGTGACCTGACTCTCTCCTTCCGCTCCCTTTATCTCTTTCTTTTCTTCCTATAACTACCTCTCAATATCACTCTCACACACTCTTTCTCTCTCCCTGTAACTCCCTTCACCTTTATCTCTAGCAGTATCCTCCTCTTTCTTATTTATCTTTAAGTCTTTCATTAGAACATTATTTTCTGGCGTAATTTCTTCCTTCTCTCTAAGTCCGAAAAGGACGGAATTAAATAGTTGATGAGAAGGAATAAAAAGCAAAAAAATCTACATTTGAATAAAGTCAACTTTTTGCTATTTTTGTTTTTGCAGTCTTACCCCAGCTAGACTCGAAAAAGACTCGAAAAAGCACGAGAAAAGTCCAGCGGAGAAAGGGAAGAAATCAATGTTCACGAAAGGAAGATTTTTTCTTCATTGTTCTACGTGTTCTGAGAACTGATTTGAAGATGTTAATGGAAGCCAGTGTTAATCAAAAATTGATAAGAATCATGAGTCTTCTTCTTCGTCCTAGCGTTTATCCCGCCGCTGGGCAGGGACCGCTTTATAGACTGCGCCACGCCATTTCACCCGATCAGGCTGCGTCTTCAGTCTTCAGCCCGGTCGTCACCATGCCTACTTCGATGCAGTCTCGCCACATAGTTTTTGGTCTGCCTCTGGGTCTTTTGCTTTTGATCTCATCACGTGCCCGTAGCATCACAGCCTTGACTCTCGTAGCTTGCCGGATATAGGTGCGATGCCTAGACGTTCTCGGGGGGTTTTTTTTCACGCCTTCTCCAGACGAGTGAATCTGAGGCTGTTTCTCAGCATTTTCATCTGCATAACATGCAGCATTTGTAGAGTCTTCGCTGTGCATGGAGCACATTCGTGGCCGTACAACGCGACTGGTCTGACAACTGATTGGTATATTTTACTTTTCAGTCTGTCAGACAGTCGTTTGTCGCATAGTTTATTTCTCTCCAGTTTAGCCAGGCAGCTTTGACTCTCTCATCAACTGTAGCCTTGGGATCTAGGTCTGAGGTGATTTAGGATCCAAGGTACTTGAAGCCATCCACTTTCCGGATTTCCGTGCTCTTAATTTTGATGGTATTTGAGTTACTCTTCCCAATTCCAACTTCTCGGTTTTTTGATGGTTCAGTCGTGGGCCATAGTTATTGAAACACTCAATCAGTTTTTATTGCTGACTCTCCAAGGCTTGAGATGTGTCGGAACATAACACAAAGTCGCCAACATACAAGAGAGTTCTTGGAGGACTTTCTTGTAGATCTGGGGTGATCGTGTCAATTATCAGTATCAAGGGCAGAGGGAAAGTGCGGAACCTTGATGAACTACTACAGCCACCTTGAATGATTCTGAGACACCCGCTGAACTTCTCACGGCATACATCATTTAGATTTATTTATGTATTCTTCTGGGGCTAGGTGGTCGCGAAGAGTGAACCATATCTGCTCATGAGGCAAACGGTCGAAAGTTTTTTCTAGTCAAGAAAAGTCCAATGTATTGATTTAGACTTTTCCCTTTGTTTACCTAGATAGAGATGGATGGTGAATATAGCATCCGTTGTTCCACTTCCTTGGTTGTACTTACGATTTTGCGCAGCCGTGCTTCGATGATCTATTCCAAGATCCTTGTGGTATGAGGAATGAGCCTTATCGGCCGGTAGTTGAAGCATATTTTGGCATCTCATTTCCCTTTTTAGATGGGTATTGTAGTTGAACTACTCCAGTCTTTGAAATACACTAAGCGGGCAGTGGCTGTTTGGAAGAGGTTCGGGAGATGGAAAAGTCCACATTCACCAGCGAATTTCCATGCAGAGACGGAAGATCATCTGTCCTTCTTTTTCTGAAAGGCTTCTCTTACTTCCATCTCTGAGAATGTGGGAACCGGTCCTTTGACTGGCAGGGACGGTGGTGGGATGGTAAAATTGTCAAACTCGGTTTTCGAGATTTCCTCGAAATGTTCTCTCCATCGCAAAAATCAAATTGTAGGCATTGGATCGAATAAGAATGCCATGTCGGTTCTTTATTGTTCTCAGGTGGGAGAGTCTTTTACTGATGTGACTATAGCTTTGCAAATCCGAAAAATTGTCTTCTTTCCTCGAGGCGTGTCGAGTTAGCTGTAAATATCTTGAACGGCTGCAGAACAAGCTTTCGTACGGTTCTCTTCGCTTCTATCTTCATAGACGAGCTCGTTCAGCTTCGGTTTCGGATCTTTTTCACTGCTTTAGAGACGCTTTCTTCTCTTTGAGAGCAGTTTGGATGACTTCGTTCCCCGACCATGTCTTCTTGTCAACAAGGAGATCACAACCTGGCTTTGGAGACCCCAGAGTGACTTCTCGTACAGTCTTCATCTTGTCTCGAACGAATCTCCAGTGCTCTTCAGTGGAGTCAGGGAACGTTTTCTGGAGAGTGTCTGGAGTTAGAGCGAGAAGAAGCTGATGCATAAAGCGAATTTTGTTGTCCCGTACCTTCCACAATTTGATCCGAGAAACTTTGTCAGACACTGGACGCTGTAAGGCTTCTTGGAGAAGCGGAGATCGGTGATAACTGGATGGTGCTGCGAGATGACGTTATCGCTTGGAATTAATTACAACCACTGCTGAGTCTGACGTTGATTGTTTGCATCATTCAGAAGTCAATTTGTGTTTTCCTTCCACCATTGCAATACGTCGCAAGATGAAAATCTCGTTTTCAGAAGAAGGTATTGCAGATGAAAAGATCATGCTCTTTTGCAAAGGCTTTCCTTCTGCATTCGGCACCTCATAACCGTTACTTCGATGAGCTCTTTTATAAACTTCGCCTCTTCTTCAAACGCGTCCGTTCAAGTCTCTTCGATGAGAGTAGTTTCTTCCGGAGGGCATTTTCTGATGATGTCATCGAACAAAACTCATCTTTCTCGGAGTCGCTGCATCCCGCCTGCGGTGCGTATGCACTAAATATTCTGAAAAAAGTTTGCGAATGCATTCCAAGGAGATTAAAATCAAGCCGTCTGAGATGCGGCGAGCTTCCGTGACAGATGAGCAGAGTTTGGAGGCAGCGTTAATACCGGCACCATTGCGAGCCGTAGATCAAGGATTGCCCGAGTTCCACGGCTTATAACTTTCGTAGAGCTGCTTTGCTTTTCCTCCTTACCATCTAGTTTCCTGTAGGCATGCTAGATTTACTTATCTTTTCGCAAGCATGTCACAGACTTCCATGGACTTCCCAGAGAGACTTCCGACGTTCAAGGTAGCTAGTCGAAGACGTGCAGTCACTGCTAATTGTTTTAATCGAGGACGCGGCCTATTATTCCTCGAAGACCCTTGCATATTTCTCACCTCGATCGGAATTCGACGCGCCTCGCTTGAAGGGGACGCCCTAGCTCTTACTCTGTTACTCTGATGGTGCATCTTCGGGGGATGCGACGTTATCTCCATAGAACGGCTTGTCGCACGAAAATCTAAGTCGATACTCCAGCCTGACGTCCGTTTACGTCCTTTTGGGCCACATAACCCGAGATTTTGGGATGTGTGAGCTAGAGGTTTTTCTTTGGACACATCTCTTGACCGTGTCTCTTAGGCTAGTGATATAAGAGTGAGCGAGCATTTTATAGGATGTGGGCTGCCCAGTTCCCACACCCACCCGCGACGCTCAATAGCCTATGCCCCTCTTTGGTCAGACATGGCAAAGCCACCAAGTCTCACATTTGCCTGCGGGAGAGGCCCCAGATACGCCATAGGGGTAATCAGCGCGTGGATAAGAATCATGAGTAAAAACTAAATTCCAGAAACACACTAGAAGTTGTTAAACACATTAGCATTGGTCAGCAATTGAAATGAGTTTTAAAAAAAACTTTAATGAACACAGTGAAACGGTAATAACTTTATACAGTGAAAATATTATTTCAATACGTATTGTTTCACAAACACAGTTATGAAATATTTTATTAAACTTTTCAAATTGCAGGTGGGCGATGTTGTTTATCATGTATGGGATTGTCCATCAGATGTCTATGCGATGCTTGTGCATTCGTGCATCGTGCAGGATGGACAGGGACATGAACACAGAGTCATCGATGAGTCAGGGTCGGTTTGATAGTCATTATTTAGGTCATTGATGATTCATGTTGGTTTTACAGTCATCAAATAAGTCATCGATGAGTCAGGGTTGGTTTGGTAGTCATCATATATGTAGGTCATTAATGAGTAATGTTGGTTTGAAAGTCATTATACATATAAGTCATAGATGAGTCAGGGTTGGTTTGATAGTCATTAGATAAGTCATCGATGAGTCAGGGTTGGTTTGATAGTCATTAGATAAATCTTCGCTGAGTCATGGTTGGTTTGATAGTCATTAGATAAATTGTCGATGAGTCAGAAGGAATTCTTCTTTATTTGTTCAATATGCCAGAACAGTTCAATATTCATGCAAAAATTCACCCTAAGAAGAAAACGGTGAACTTTGCTATGAAAAACTAAGAGACACATATGTACATATATTAGGATTAGAAAGTAAAACGTGTAAAGTTAAATACAAACATACACCAATGTTTCTATAGTTAGACGAGTCAATTTTTTTCAATTTTTTCTTCGTAACTAATAGTTCTTATCAGAAAAGTTAGTGGAAATGCTGCCTGTTAAGGTGCTCCACAGATTTGTATCTGATGCCCGAATTGTTAGTGGAAATGCTGCCTGTTAAGGTGCTCCACAGATTTGTATCTGATGCCCGAATTGTCTTACGCAAATGACCTCACCAAGACCTTCACGGTTCGTTGAATTCTACACGAATATCATCCGAATCTTCACCATAAATCTTCTTGGGCTTCCCTAATCCAACTCGGCTTCCCTAATCCAACTCGGCTTCCCTAATCCAACTCGGCTTCCCTAATCCAACTCGGCTTCCCTAATCCAACTCGGCTTCCCTAATCCAACTCTCTCGCTTTCATAAAATTGTTTTCAAATCCTTGTTTTATAACAAAAAGAACGTAATTTTATGACCGAATTTTATTTATTTCCGAGGTTGAAGACATCATACGTCGGCTCGCTTCTCTAGTTGAATATAATTTAATTTCTACATAGTCAACTAGTTTTAAGCTAGCAGCACTATAGCTCGTGAAAGAAAAAATATTTGATTCATACCATTTGGTCAGAGTTAAGAAGTTATCCAGTATCACCCGAATTTTACAAAACATTCTGATCAGAGTGGGTACAAAAGTCACTATATAGGATGATCAGAAGTTAGTTTCTTTCTATTTTTACATTCAATTCAATTCAATTCACTTTATTCGCCAAAGGTATGCTTGTTGTCGCATACACTTATAAGGTAGACATTAAACAACAAAAAAAACGAGAAGAAAAAAAAATTTAAGATTAAAATTGAAAAAAAAAAGGGGACACAACAGGCTCTGACTAGGAATAGAAAGAAGAAGAAAAACACAATCTAGTGGGTATCAAAGAAAATCAAAGTATCCTAGAGTAGATATCCAGGTAAAGTCATGAACGGGACTAAAGAACAATTCTCAACAATATTAATGAATTCTTCGATCGTAACGACGTCGGGGAACCGATCGCAGAGTTTGTTCCAGAGGGTAATGGCTCGAGTAAAAAAGAAGTTGCCGTTGTGATAATTTCTTTCTTGCAGCAATCGAAGAGGATTTGTTCTAGATGAAGTTCTCAGATCACTGTTCGCCCTGTATTTCACATGAGATCTGCAGACCTGGCACTCTAAAGTTCCATAAAGTAGCCTGAACAGAAATAATAGATCGTATTTAGCGCGCCTTGTTATTAAAGGCTCGATAGCAAACTTATTCAATCTGTCAGGGTAATTGCTAGAAGGTATTAAGCATCGCCTCAGTACCTTTTTCGAAAAAATTCTTTGAGGGTATTCTAGTCTTCTAGCTAGCTCGCTACACGATTTAGGTGAGAATACTACAGTGGCGTATTCTAAAAGGGGTCGGATGTAAGACAGATAGACGCGTTTGTAGCCTTCAAAATCGAGGAATCTAAAGACTTTAAAAATCTGAGAAATCTTGCTCAAAGCTCTAGCTCTTATCATCTCTATATGCCGGTCAAATTTCAGGGTTGAATCGATTAACACACCAAGATCTCTTATTACACTTTTGGAACTAAGAACCTCATCACCGATAAAGTAAAGAGAGTTCACATTGTTTCGGCCAAGGTGTAGTACGTTAATTTTATGCTTGGCAAGTGGAAGAGACCATTCTATAGACCAGTTATGTATATTGACTACACATTGCTGGAGAGATTGAGCGTTCGAACTATATACTTTGAGGTCATCTGCATAAAGAGAGAATTTGACATCAGGAGGGATGCAAATTTCGATGTCATTAATAAAAAACAGAAATAGAAGAGGTCCGATGACTGTACCTTGCGGAACGCCGCTTAGCACAGGGAATGAATCGGAGTATTCCCCGTCTACGCGCACTTTATAGGTCCGATTCGTCAGGAAGTTTGCTATCCATCTCACAATGTCTATCGGAAAATTGAGTCTTTCCAGTTTGGTTATTAGTTTACCATGAGGGACCTTATCAAAAGCACGCGAAAAATCGAAGTAAACTACGTCGACATCCTTTTTGTTTCTCAAGTCGACTTCCCACTCACAAATGGTTTTAAGTAGTTGGAGCTCGCAGCTACGTCTAGAGATAAATCCACACTGAGACTTACAGAGAATGTTGCGAAAACCATTCTTTAGATGGTTACATAAGATTCCTTCGAAGATGCGGCAGAACACAGAGGTTATAGTTATGGGTCGATAATTCGCGGCTTGAGATTTGTCACCCGATCTTTTGTAAACAGGAACCACTTCACCGCGTTTCCATTCAATAGGAATTTCGCTAGTAAGCAGGGAATAGGAGAAGAGCATAGAAAGAGGTAGCGCAAGAGATAAGGCGCAATTTTTGACTAAGAAATGGTTGATATTTTCAGAATAGACGGAAAATTTATTAGGAAGCTTCTGTAGAACATTGAACAGAAGATGAGGAGAGAAATCGACATCAGAGACTAACGAAGTGCTAGGCATAGAGCATACAATGGGATCCCTACTAGAGTAATTCATAGCAAACTCTTCGGCAAAAACTGTAGCTTTCTCTTTAGAATCGAAAATGAACTGACAGTCTTTTTTGATCACGGGAATGTCGGAATGAGGCTTCAGAATAGTCCTAATCCAATGGTGTATCCCATTAGGTACTTGCAATGCTTCAAGTTCTCGGCTTCTCAAATAGTCTGATTTCTCCTTCAATATGGACTTCTTCACTTCTTTATACTCTGAACGAAAATTAGAATTTTTTTTTTTTAATTTATTTTTTAAAACATTAAATTTATTTTTATATCAAAAATTTTCTTATGCGGTCTCGATACGGCTTAGGCAGCCGTACGGCCTCATTAGCGTAATCCTTTGCCTAAGCCTAAGCGGTTTTTTTAAATTTAATAGTTTAAAAATAATTTTTTAACATAAAAAAAACGCTTAGGCTTAGGCAAAAGTTTACGCTAATGGGGCCGTACGAAGCCGTACGGCCTCATTAGGATAAAGTTAAAAGTTTATTAGTTTGAAAATATTAATTTAAAAATTATTTTTTCTACATTAAAAAAACGCTTAGGCTTAGGCAAAAGTTTACGCCAATGAGGCCGTATGGCTTAGGCTAACGAGACCGCATAAGAAAAGTTCTCATATTCAGCCGAAAGAGCCATCTGAACAGAACTCTAACTTTTGATCAATTCTAGGAATTGATCTGATCAATTTAACCATTCAAATTGATCTAATCATTTCTTAACCATTTAAATTGATCTGATCAATTCTAGCCAAAACATATAATTAGACAAATACGGATTTCTGTTCGCAAGATAGCTTCCTCCACTTTTCACTTTTGTCACACTTTTTCTTATCCATCGTCAAATTTTGGTGGTTTTTAAGGCTTCGCTGAAAGTCTGTGGGTGATTTTAACAGAAAATTTTGTACTTGATAAGTGTAACCTGACACGCTGAGTCGAATGAGCCAACTTTGATTTTCTGATTTACATTATGAACAAAGTTGTAACTGTTTTCCCGACAATTTTCCGAAAATCTTCCGCTTGCCTTTTTTCTCTTATTCAGCTATCAAACTCGGTTTCCAGCTATTAAACTCGGTTGACATAGGTTGCTCACCGTGTATCCGTCATTTCGCTTGCCCCGTTATGTAAAAGCCCTTCACAACACATGTCTAAGCGAAAAGTGACAAGTGGACCCCAAAGGGGCTGCTTGTCTCTTCTAATTCAATCTACAGTCAGAAAAATCTTGCCAAAATTTTTTTCGTCGTTAAAGAGAAGTCGTGTAACTCTTTGTGAATCAGGCCTCAAACGCCTTCAACTTCCCCGATGATGCGACCGTCCAGTTCTCATGCCAGATCAAGCTCTGCTTCAAGGACAACATCGGATGTGATATGCTGACTGTTGGGAGACTTTCCTAAATCATTGGTTTTTAGTACATAGAACCTATGGAAACAACGAACCAATGATCGAACGAAATTTCGAAGAGTAAATCAAAAACCGGAATCATAAGCTTTCTTGCATTCATTCTATACAGGAAGGAGTAACGAAGGAATATTTTTAGTTAGAAGTCAGTCCTTCTTTGAAAACATTCATGCCCGCTGCAGCCTCCCAAATGTGGTCTGCAAGCTTCCATTGACCGCAAATCTGCCAAGGACGAGCTTGAGACGGAGCAGCTCATGACTACTGACTCTCACTTTGATGAAGCTACCGAGATATTTAAAGATCCCATCTTTGGAGAAGTTCATGACGGATCCACATCGTCTATGCCATCAACGAGCAGGTCAACATACTTTGATTTGTACACGCACAGACTCGATATATGTATATAGAATGAAAGGTATTCTGTATCGCGAACCATCGGATAGTTACAGGGCCTCGAACCATCGGATAGTTACAGGGCCTCGAACCATCGGATAGTTACAGGGCCTCGAAAAGTATTGTATAACAATTTCTCTCACGGATGTTTTAATATTAACCGAAAATAATAAGTGGTTCCCGCTTTTTTCAAACTGCTCAAACGTTTAACGGTGGTAGCCAAAAGCGAGATATTATACATAGTTCGATTGTTCAGAGCATCTGTTTCTCTGATAGATAATTCAACAATAGAGGAGTATCATTAGAGCTGAAAAACATTTTTAAAATTTTCTGTAGATTATAGACAGGATGTTTCCTCTCGGTAATCTCAAAAGCTCTATGGAAATAATTCAGGTCAGAATCTACGATCTCCGAAGCTCGTCTATCATCAACGACCACAGGTCAGCCAATTCACTTTCTTGAAGACAAGAACTATAAAAATACATTTGAGCTCTAAGGAAAAAAGCTTCCCATGTACAAATATACATGTTTCGATAAAGAAAAAAAGATATTTTTTTATTTTAGTTAGAAAGTGAATATTTTCACTTTTAATAGAAGTTAGTAACAAGTAATTTGCATAAAGCAGCTTTATATTTTATCGGATAAGTCCAATCAGATGGAAAAGCAATTCCAAAATAAATTCCACCAACAATCATTATTTAACGTGCAACTTCTTCTAATCGGATAGATCTAAAAAAAATTGTTTAAAAATTGCTTTGGCTTTTTCAATGAGATTTTTTTCCAGGTGGAATCTCATCTTCAACACGAGGCTCGGCCCCCACCGTCACTGCAACACTAGCAAGCCCCACAAGTTTGTCTTCGAAAAAACCTCTGTTGAAGCCATAAAATGGTTTCTTTAGCACTCATATAACTCAAAACTATTCTTAAAACTTTTTTTCACTCACGAAAAACGCCTCTTTCTTACATGACAACAAATGCAAACAAAATGAAATTGAGCTCCAGAGAATGAGTGTGAAACTCGCTAGAAATCGAACGTTAATGTCTCAAAAAAGGGATCATATGCTCATGTACCTCCATTCTTGACAATCAAAAAAAAATCAAGCGGAGACAACATGCTTCAATGCTAGACTACAATTTCTTATTTTCTGTAACTGTTCTCAAAAGCAGACTAAGCACGGAATATCTACATAAGCAAAAGAGCAAAAAAATTCGAATGTTTTTTTTATAACTGAGAAAAAAGGCTACCAATGCTTTATTGGAAGGAGAATCAAGTAAAATTGGATATGGAGACGATACCTGGAATAAAGAAATTGCGGAAATAGTCCTCAAACATAACTTCAGCGACTGTTCCTTCCGCGGACACAAATGGCAACATCACTGAATTCCCCACACCTCGGAGCATTCGCGAGTTCATCCGGAAGAAGTACGGTAACTCCGTCGAGGGAAGCGGCTTCGAGGCGGAGTTGGACGAGCGGGAACAGATGGAGAGCCAGGAAAGGAGGTTAGTTAATGTCCTTCTCGCTCACTCCCGGTAACAGAAAAGCGGCCGGTTCGAGTCCCAGTCATGAAAAACCTTCTAACCATATAATAGTTTTATGATAAGGGTATCGGGTACATATAAGGGTATAATATAATATAAGGGTAAAAAATAATATAATATAAGGGTATAAAGGTATGATAAGGGTATGAGGGTATCTTACGAAATTTAGCCATCCTCAATTTTTTTTATTATTTTCAATTGATCAAATAAATTTCAGAAACGAATTAAACGTGAATCCAATAAAAATTGTTTTAGCTTAGGCTCAAAGAAGAAAATTGAATAGTTGGACTGGAAATTTCAGGAGTTTATTCAGATGCCTAAAAAACCTTTGCTTTTGTAGGTAAACTGGTTATTTGATAGTAGTTCATGGTATTGTGGGTGTAAATATATGTAATGTTTATTCACAGAGATATACGGAGGAGAGACACAGACACGCTCGACTTGGACATATCTTCCCCAGAGCTCACTATCCTTGACAAAGACATCGGTAAGATTAGGCTATACTTCACAAGCATGAATGAGATAATCTACCATCCTCAAAAAGGTTATCGATGCTGTGCACATGAATTTCCTTAAACATATTCCAGTGCTTTTTTTCATGTATTATTTATATCATAAAAAGTGCTTTTGTAGCAAAAAAACTGCAAAGAAATCTTAAAAATGTGATTTGAATACAAAATTTAGTTCTCATATTAAATTAGATCAGACTACCACTAAAATTGAAAAAAGGAGTATTTAAGATTGAAAGAAGAAAAAATACTTGTGATTTCTATAATACAGCCTCCCATTTATATATAACCTTCTAAAAATGAGAACTTCCGTCATCAGATATGCTAAAATCCCACGAAAAATGCAAATAGTGTGTTAAAATTTTTAAATTCCTAAACGAAAAAAGAGGAAGAATTACAAGAGAAACCCTTGATGTGAGCAATGAACCGAAACTGTGCATTTATTGTATGGGAATTCTATTGAGGAACTTTCTTGAGGTGAAATCACATCAACGACCAATAATTTCTACGGATGCTATTAGGCAATGTTGTATACATGCTAGTTTTTATGGCGCTTTTTTTCGAAAATCTTACTGAAAGTCATCATGTAAGGTCTGTCTAAAAACACAAACTAGCCCTATACTTAGGAAGCTTCCAAATAGTAAAGATCAAGTAAATAAAAGCCTCCTCATCATGTGTAAGCTTTAAAACTCACAATTGAAACTAGACTACTAAGAAGCTTTGGTAAAACGGTACGGACGGATGAGTATCTGCTTAGTATCTGCTTGGGAAAATGAAAACAAAACAAAAATTCTGTTAAGCGACAAAAGAACGAAAAAACTCAGGGCTAGTTTTAACTGTGATGAGTTATAATACATACAGATTTCTTCTCAGGTAATGTGGACACATCAAGATCTTCGGCCCTGTCCGGTCTCAGCGGAGGCCTCGCAGGAGACAGCTCTCTCTTGTCCAGGGAAGCAGGAGTCTGCGTGCCCATCTCGGCCTTCTGGTTGCTGATCGCCCTCGTCCTCCTCTCCCTTTCCTTCGTATTGGTCGCTGTCTGCAAAGGACACGCTAAACAAGGCTTTGTCCAGTTTTGAGTGAGGAAATGTCCATCTGCCCCCCTTCCTTCTTCCGGACCATAAATCTTACGTAGCAGCAATCGGATCTCATCAAGAAATCCCTTCTTCTACCGAATCTCATACATATCAGCCAATTAATGAGCAATCATCGCTTCGCAAAAAAGCGAAGTTTTTTAAATCATATCTCTTTATAATAAAAATGTCTGAAATGGAGATATAAGTATCGAAGTAGCTATAATAAAAATGTCTGAAATGGAGATATAAGTATCGAAGTAGCTACCGAAACGCACGACGTTGGCTGAACACTCCGTAGTTTTTCCTGAAAAAGATATAAATTGAGATACTTCTTCAGTCATTATTTTTCCATGCTTTCACCTTATTGAAACAACTTTATTCATAAGCAAAATTTCCTACCAGGGAACCTCGACTCGATCAAAACAGAAAGTTTTAGAGCAGATAACAACCTAAAAGTTTTAGAACAGATAACAACCTAAAAGTTTTAGAACAGATAACAACCTAAAAGTTTTAGAACAGATAACAACCTAAAAGTTTTAGAACAGATAACAACCTAAAAGTTTTAGAACAGATAACAACCTAAGAAAAGTTACTATTCGAAAGTTACTCGTCTTTATATAACTTGTTTGTTAACTGTTTCCAAATCCTACATGTGACTTTGACTTTTTTGTCATCAATGTTTGGATCAACATTCTATGTTCACTATTTTTCCGATTTTTTGTTATGTTTTCTTTTACAAGCATATCTTCTTTTTTCTCGTTATTAAGACAATATAACTTTCGAATTGGTTAGTTTGAGAGCTTAAGCCGTAGAATTTAATTGTACTAGCTCTCATTCACAATCAAAGTTTGTTTTCACAGAGAACATGAGAAGATACATTTCGGCTTTCCACTGGTATTTTATGTAAAAGGCCTTGCTTTGAGTCTTCTAATTCGGCTTTTTATCTGTTAAAAGACCGAAATCATTGTCTTGATTGCTCAGACTCCGGATAAAATTCCAGTTGAACTTAAAATAGATTAGCAATCTCTCCTAGCTCTATATTCTTCCAAAATTTGTTTGACTTTTCCAATATTCTAGGTTGTAAGGTGTAAATTTTGTGGTTGTAAGGTGTAAATTAGGTTGTAAGGTGTAAATTTTGTGCTTAACATCGCCTTTTCATTCTTGTTTTTTCTTCGCCAGCGGATTCATTTCTCTGAATCTTCGAATAACCGCTTTGGTGTTTTTTTTCTTACCAAAATACACTAAGCTGAAAACTCTTTCAGAAACTATTTACTGTATTTTCTCTTTCTAAAGTTCGTCTCATACCTTGCCAACTTTCAGAACATTCCCAAATAATATATTTGAATTATCAGCTTATCATTTCAAAACCATTGCGAGATGAGATTTCGATGCCCTCATAATAGCTTGCCCAATTTTGGTTTCTAGATGAGATTACGTTGATTTGTTTCTAGATGAGATTCCAAACAGCAATTCACACTGCAATATTTTCGTTTTTTTCTTGAACTTTTTCTTGTTTATTTGTTGAAGTTTTTTCTATAGGCTATCATACTTCCGTATTACATTTTTTTGTGTGATAATCATAAATATCGTAGCTCTGACTTTTCTTCCGAGGAATGCTGCTTTGTTCGGAACGATAAATATCTGGTGAAGTTTCGACGTCGTTTCTCGAGACAACAGCAGTCGTTGACAAAGAGTACGGTCTTGAGAGAGTGGAAGAGCTCTTCTGTCGAGCCTCCTTCTCTAGCTCAGGGGTAGGGGAGAGATGCGCTGCCAAGACATGGGCCGCGAATCTTAGAGCAACATATTCAATTCAAAACTCAAAATGAAGAAAAATTCAAATTCCGATCTCGTTTCCACAACCATTTCAATATTGTTTTGTCCAATTATAGAGTTAAATTTAACAATTACATGATAATCGCAACAGGTTATCAGGTTTTTTTTTTCAAAAACGGGTAGTTGATTGTTAGAGCAAGATCATGACTGGAGCGTCGGAAAGTGAACCGCAGAGAGGGGCAGAAGTTTTTAGAAGAAATGAAAAGAATATTAGATGGGGCTGGTGCGAGTTGAGACTGAGAGGGGAAGGGCTCATTGAATTTATGTAGATTTCGTAGGTCTATTAATCAACCTCTCGCACCTCATGAGATTGCACTGGAAAATGGTTCTATAAATAGTAAAAACATGTCGCAAATGGGTCCTAAATGACTGCTTTCGTGGAAAACTCTCGAAACATCGGGTCAAGAAAGATGGAAAAGGCGAACTCAAACCTTGGGAAGAGAGAGATCACCAATGTGATGATCTGTAAAGCCCAGAAAGATACGTCTGACATGGCGTCAACTGCCAAGTCTATTGGCGGGTCCTGAAACAGTCGCCTTCGAAAGCGATGACCACTGGTAGTTTGAAAGATATTAGCGGCAAATTCGGATTACGAGATGAATTTATGACTTCACCAAAATTGTTTAATGGAGTCTCAATGCATCAAAAAAATCATGGTCAACATCAAAAATAGTGGAAGTTTTCAAGATTTATTAAAAAAGACCAATTTTAAATCTAATTTTCCTTTCTTTTTTATCAAAAGTTCCAAAAATCATTTGCGTGGTATTTACAAAAATAATCTAGGGCGAAATTCTAACGAACCTTCGAATATAATCCAGGCTTTATCAGAACCTCCGTCTCAAAAATGTAGTAAAGGAAATGAGCAGCGAACGATAATCCGTACGGAATCACATACAAGTAGGACTGGAATAAGAGTACAAGTAAGTTTGGAATAAGAGTTACAAGTAGGACTGGAATAAGAATACGGTACAAGTAGGACTGGAATAAGAGTACAAGTAGGTTTGGAATAAGAGTACAAGTAGGTCTGGAATAAGAATACGAAAGTTTACAACAAAAATTTCGAAAAAAATTACAAAATCCCTTCTAATATTTTTTATTGAAAAAATTAATGTGTTTAATTTTTCGAGGTAAAGCGAGAAATTTTATATAAACTTTGAGAATGAATTGTAAATTAAAATTTGAAAACCATAACTGTAAACAATAAAGTTTTGCTAATAATTGTATACTAATTGTTTGTTTTGCAGAAGAACTTGAATCTCTCCATGCACGAACCCAGCACTTGGTCTCCAGCATAAGATGCCCATTGTTGACGAAGAAGGTGGCCGACATGATGCAGAAGGCGAAGTACCAAAGAGAAGCATCCGAATCCACCGCAAACTACGAAAAGAAAAAGGACTCCAATTACACGTCCATCTATTATAACGAAATGGTCTACCTAATTTGTTCACACGTCTACCTTTTTCGAAAAAAAAAGTCTATCTATTTGGGAACAAAAAAACCTACTCAAATCAGTAATACGTCTATCTATTTCAATGAAACGTCTACCTATTTCAGCGGCACGCCTATCCTTTTTGTGCAAAACGACCAAAAAATTAAACGTCAACTTTTTTGTGTCACGTAAACCTAAAATTACGTAAACCTAAAATTAAAACATTTGCTACTAAAAATTTTGCCTTATCATCTTTTTTTTTAAGATCATTGTTTTTTATCAAGGTATACATAGTTTTTGTTGAGCACGGAATCCCAACAAAGTATTTTTCACCTACATAACAAATACAATTCAGTGAGCAACGATTTAGGAAGGGGGTGGGAAATCGGGGTTTACCCTGAGCAGGGACGGGAAAGGGGCCTTAAAGGAAAGGGGCATCCACCTAAGCAAAGGGAAGTTGATAGAGGGAGGGGGGGTAGAGGGAGGGGAATTGAGGGAGGGGGTGCTCTACAAGGAGAAGGGGGTCCTGCAGGGGACTTTAAGGGCCCCAAGGAGAGGAGAGGGAAGAACTGAGAAACAGAAACACTCTTTCAGAAGCGTTGTTTACGAATTTGGAATTTGCTTTACCTCTAAAGCCTTCGTAACTAATCAGCTGTTTTCTTTATGCCCTCGCAGATTACTGTATCTTATGGCTTTTTTCAATCTTATCTGCAAAAAAGCTAGAGCTTGGAGCTATTTTTGGAATTGAACATCTTTTGAATTATTTCGCAAACCTTAAAAAATCAAATAAGCTACATTGTTATTTCAATATCACTAAACAATACCAGGTTCAGCTCATTCAAACCTGTTATCGGTTCACAGACCTTTTCATTCAGAAGAAGCAAACGAAAAAAGAACCAAAGACATGTTCCAACAAGTTCTAAGTTGTTATGATTCTTAAAGTATTGATAATATTTCAAGAATTTAAATCCTCACAAAGGATAAGACAAATAAGAGGATTACTCGGGGTTACAAAAAACACTTCTATTTATTATACAACGGACCCTAGGAACTAATTATTATAGAAAAATGGTAGAAGAGGTGATAAATGTAATTTACAATTAAGTTGGCTTACATGTTTTGCATTTGGGCAATCAAGAGTGAACTGAGAAAGGGAATTAATCCGCATAGCTGAGAAAAGTGAAGATATGAAGAATATCTTCTCTCTGGTCTGCTCGGAACCTAGGTGTGGTGCAGCGTCACACTGCAGATTATTTTGTAATTTACTGCTGTCTTTTCTTGATATAATAAACTATTACTCTTCTCTGCTTGTCCGCTATCACCTCACGCTCTCTTAAGACTTTCTGCTGTTTTCGTTACTGAAATAATTCAGAAAGCTTTGTACAAGTCAGCCTTACAATTGAATCACAAACTCAGGAATAAAATTTGTTCAGGTACTTCTCCTATTTTTCTGCTTAGACTTAGGCAAAGGTTACGCTAGCAAGGCCGTTCGGCTTAGGAACGAGGCCTTATGGAAAATGGTAATTGCGCGTTTTCAGTTTTTGGCATCTTACCAAAGGTTGGAGACGCAGACCACACCTATGTTTCGAGTTGAGCCCTTCTATCTTTTGAGTGTTTTTTTCTCTCACTAACATGATCAAAACGATGAGGAA
>OZ057404.1:34106699-34259235 GCA_964056735.1 Allodiplogaster pararmata | reverse complement strand
TCTCTTTATAATCTCTCTCTCTTTTCTCTAGCAAATTTTCTTCCTATTCTCTCTCTCTCTCTTTCTTCTGTTATAACCTCCCTTTTTCACCTTCTCTCTATCTTTTCTCTATATATTTCTCTCCTTCACTCGTTCGATCGGTCTGTATGTCAGTATCTCCCCTCGCTTTTTCGCTGGATTCATTCCTTTTATCTCACCCAGTAGCACATGAAGAAGATAGTAGCTGCTTGCCAGAGAGCGTCGATCATATTGAAGGCGAATAGTGGGAGAGTGAATAGCCGCCCCTCCCTCCCGTTACCGTAGTACTCGGGAGTCGCTACCAAGTCGCTAGCTGACCTGTCCTGCTCGATCATCCCGAAGATGAGTGGCTGCAAACTGCAATCACGCACTTTGAAAATTTGCGCTGCCTTCCTGTTAGTTTCAGTCAACGGCCAGCTTTTCTTGATGTGATTTTCAAATTAAATATTCCACAGGTAAAGGATCTGTCATCTTCCGAAAAAGCATCAATACAACTCAAAATTACTTTCTTGTGAAGAGCAATGGCTCATCTGTCAAAACTCAGTACAAAGAGTGTGTGGACAAAGCAAATTTGAGCCCGATCCTGTTTGTGGAACATACTTGGCCTTATTTCTAATCTCACTGCACCTTGTGAAGACGATGGGATACAGCGCGGTGTAGATCTGATCAGCGGGGTACTCACCAGAGAAGGCGTTGAAAATTTGGATGAACACGAGAATATAGACGCTCATCTAAGAGAACGAAGGACTTTCGAAAGAATACATAGTTTAAACTTATCTGACAGAAACAACGTTCATCATCATCAAGTTTGTTTTGGTATCGAAATTAAAGTGCATTCGCATTTATCTCTGGCCAGAATGTTTCGCCCTCATAACTTTTCGATGAGTCTCGAAGGTTTGCCCTGCTACATATTACATCACGTACAAATTACATACAAATCCGAGGTTCCTGACAAACTTATTAAAACAACATAACTGAGGAAAAACATTGAAAAAACGCGCACTGTGCAAACAAAGATAAATCTTTTTCATATTTATTCAACCAAAAAACTTCAAACGTGAAGTGCTTCCACTAAGTCACAAACTGCGTTTTTGCAAAGAAAATAGAGTAGAGCGACGGAGAGACGAGCGTAGTTCCAGTGGCCATGAACGAGTAAGAGGCGAGGCAGGAAGGAGAAGCGGGGCAACACGAAGTCCGCTGCCATCGCTGCCTACGAATATCTCTTCAATCCTTATAGAAATTGTCCTTGTCGAGACTTATCCATAACTGAATTCAAGTCCTCGTCCTCTTTAATTTTTTTTCTCATCTCAATTCTTCCAAATAACTTGACGAAAACTTTTCAAACTGTAAATTTTAAAAAAAAAGGAAGAATGATGACGGTAATAATAAAGGGTTTAACCATTTTCAATCGGAGTTGACAGTAAAATAAAATAAAATTGAAATATTCTACAAGTGCTTCAAATTTTTAGAAGCACTAAATTTCTTACACCAAAAGGTGTTTGATTTCAAAGGTAGTAGAGAACCTGCATGCCTTCACTTCCAGTAACTCCCAAACAGACATTGGCTGCTTGAATCATGGGGACGTCGTTGGCCCCATCCCCGATTGCAGCTACTTTCGGAACCAGGCTTCCTTACAAATTGTGTATATTCCATGACTTTATCGTGCGAACTGTTTCAAAACTAGATTTTTTCTTGCCTTTTTCGAATGCGAAAGAAACCAATTCTTTTTAAATACATATGTCATTCATATTTCGACGAGATCTATCGTTCATTTGTTCAAAGCACACTCTCGTCTTATAGCGTTGTTTACTTTTTCTGTTATCTCTTTCCTGCCTTTTTTTTCGCTTTCTCTATGTCTCACTATTTCCCTCTTTTTCTCTTTCTCTCTCTCAAGTATGAGTCTAATCGGATCTTCTGATAAATTTGATAGAAGTCTTTTGATGATAAACCCTTGTTTCCTGCAGTTTGTTTGACTGCTTTGACAACGTCGGCTTTCTGCGCAGGCGTCATTCGATAGCAGAGAACACTGCTGCACCTAGACAAGAAGTAATCCTTTGGATCTAAAGGCAAGCCAAAGGATTACTCTCACCATTCATGTTTCATCTAGGCAGTAGCTTAATTATTTTATCTTAACAAGGTAAAATACAAGCCTTCGAACGTAAATGAGTGTTTTTTTAATGATATTATTCTCAAATTGCTATCACTCATGGGTTCCCTTTCCTCATAATCAACGATTTGAAGTACTCAGGTTGAGATGAGCCTGAGAACAGTGAACAGACTTCTTGAGCGCGGAGATTATGTGTTGAAACTCTGGCTGCCAAATCACTGCGACCACTTCAGGAGAGACTATCACGTCTTTACTAAAATTTGTTCATTGATTATACCCGAGTCGTCAAACCAATTTTTATCTGCAAATTCCTGTATTTCTAGCGATTGGTTGTCGCTGTAATAGTCCTAAATGATAAAATAGCCATAACATTGAAAAACTCTACCGATTGAGTTTTCCCCAGTCTTGAAGCATAGGGTTTTGGGTCATAGGTCAGGCTACAGTACTATGAAGAGCTCAATTCAGAGAGTTTATAGTGATCACTCACTTGACAAAGCTTTCTTCATCATGAAAAACAGCATGATCGGGGGCTATCGATATGAAGTGGGATGCGGTGCTCGCTGAAGAGTCTGCAAGCTCTCGCCACTCCCTCTGCCGTCTCCATCTTGTCCCCTGAGCTTTTTTTTCTTGACAGTTATCCATATCAGTTTTTGAAGCGGTTGTAAACTATGACCCGGTTTTTAAGATCGTACCTTGTCAACTTGCTCTAAAACTAGAAGATCTACACATGTAACCCGAATAACAGCAGGAGAAGATCTTCTAGAAAAGGAATCTCGCTATTTTATGCAGAAACTTATAAAAAAGACAGCAAGAACAGGCGAAGTTATTTGCAAGAGAACGCTTTTTCCTTTCATTTTTTTACATCTTAATAATATGATGGAGGGGAACCCGATGACAACACAGCCGACTCAACTTGAAAGTTCAGTTCAAAAACAACAAGTCTTAAAATTGATAAATATTCTGAATAGATAAAACACAATTCAGTGTAAATATGATCTTTGAAAAATTAGTTGAATCTTCATAAAATAGTGACCAAAGTTGAATCTTCATAAAATAGTGACCAAAGTTGAATCTTCATAAAATAGTGACCAAAGTTGAATCTTCATAAAATAGTGACCAAAGTTGAATCTTCATAAAATAGTGACCAAAGTTGAATCTTCATAAAATAGTGACCAAAGTTGAATCTTCATAAAATAGTGACCAAAGTTGAATCTTCATAAAATAGTGACCAAAGTTGAATCTTCATAAATAGTGACCAAAGTTGAATCTTCATAAAATAGTGACCAAAGTTGAATCTTCATAAAACAGTGACCAAAGTTTTTCGAAACATCGTTTGCTAGACCAGACCTGTAAGTATCCAGATGGCAATTCCAGCTCTGCGTAGCAAGTCAATCGCTTCAACCACATTTTCCTAAGGCGGATGATTTTTAAGATTTTTAATGAGTTTTCGATTTGAAAAAAAAACAACAAAAATATTGGTTACCTTTCAACAAAATGATGCATGACGTGAATTTAGCACACATGATGTTGGTTTTATAACAGTAAGACACGATTATGTCTGTGGTTAACTTTATTCTATGTGCTGCTCACAAATTTTATTTTTTAAACATTTCAATGAACATTTAATTTTTTTGGAATGTGGAAGTAATGGATGAAGTATGACAAAAGCTGCCGCGACATTAATCTCTAAACGATGAGATCATCGCGCCGATGATCTCATCGTTTATCATTCTTCCCTTTTATCATCCTCCTGAGCGGTTGCCATGTAATGAATGACTCGCCCTTCTTCACTTCCCCCTTCGAACTTCTCTTCCCGAACTTCCCCCATTAGAAACCGTCTAGTAACTCCCATTGGAAACCGCCAATGACCTCTAAAGTTCTCTTCTCGCTTCTACCCCTCTACAGTTCTCTTATTTCTCTGTCATCCACTCCCCTTTTTACCATTTTAACGTGATGTTTTGAAAGACTCCGCGTAATAATAAAAAAAAACTCTTTAGAGATTAATGTCGCGGCTGATTTTAGTGCTGTAAAAAGGATTTAACTCTATGTTCATATTGATTAATCACCTGCAATTGGTCCTCTATCCCAGTGACACCGATGACTTTTGTCTTCCGCTCAATTTCAATCATCTTCTCGGCCACTATTCGACCAGAATCCGGTGCTTGGCAAATCTTAATCGCTTTAATCTTCTTGCAGTTCACTCTCTAACTGAAGTCTTCTTATAAAAAGTAAATAAGCGAGTCTTTTCTTTAAAAAAATAAGACAACATTTTAATTGAATGAACAATACCATGCAACAAATAAAATATATCAATATATTTTTATACAATTATCAACCATTTGCTGAATTTTTCAAAACTTCAAAATTTTAAATTTTTATCTTCAAAAATAATGATTTAACATGATCCTAAACGCCTTTAATCAACAACCATGATTCTTCCACAGTATTCTCAATATCAATCAGCAAGTACTTTCTTTTATTATACTCCGGTCATTTTTTGTTTGAGAACGTACCCACTGAAAGCTTTGATGCCAAAGGTCGAAGTCTGCCCTGGGCATCTTGAATGCACCATGCACCAGTGTCCGCATTCCCTTATGCGCGTACTCATCCAACCTCTCTCGGAGTATTTCCTCCACGTTGTTCTCATCTGTTTCATCTTCC
Organism: Allodiplogaster pararmata; assembly: GCA_964056735.1. Classification (NCBI taxonomy): domain Eukaryota; kingdom Metazoa; phylum Nematoda; class Chromadorea; order Rhabditida; family Diplogasteridae; genus Allodiplogaster; species Allodiplogaster pararmata. Next base: position 34,254,449 of record OZ057404.1, on the reverse strand, counting down.
ACCTCAAATAGTGCGAGGAAATAATTTAAAAGCTTCAAACTCAGTAGAATTGATGTCTGGTTACTAACAGGGACTGATAAGAGACTTTTATACTCTACGACCTTCGAAGAGAAGGAAAAAGTGTGGATCAGTAGGTCAAATTTTTTCAACTTAGTGCGTTCCTGTGTTTTTTATTTTATTTGAAAGTGATGCGCATAAGAAAAAGTCCTTTTCGCTAACTTAAAAAATTTTCTTCAAATCTTGAGTTTTCGTACATGTTAACATAATATGCTCTAAAAAAGCAAGTTTTTGATCAGAAAAAGTTTCCGAATAATATAACAAATACTCGAAAAATAGGCAAATCTCGATATTTCTCGTATATACTAGACCTCAAGGACGGTGCCAAGGACGCCATCAAATGTTGGAGTGTGAACGCGCTGCTTGAACATCACAGAGTCCGCTCCCTGCAATCTCAATTTTAGTTGACAAACCTCTCCCACGAAATTTAAAAAAGGTGCATATGAAAATTCGCTACTTCTTATCGATTTCAATTTGCTAAAATCTGAGAAAATTCGATGAGACCTGATAGTAGAATTTGTTGTAGAACTAGCGTATCATCTTTTCATTATTTCTTGTGCAATCGCAAACCAATTGAAAAAACTTCGCACTTATTCCTTTCCGCAACAGGGTTAACATCTTTCGGGTGAGATGAAGGCCTAACTAGACATAATCAGGGGCTGCTCCCTCAATACCTGCTATTAGTGTGTATAGTAGCGTTGGAAACAGTGAGAGACGTATAAGCATTATAAAAGTTTTTTCTCCATATTGCCAGGTTGATAGACTTCGTCCGGGGTGGAAGTCGAGCTTGGGACTTCTTGCACAACTTTTATCCGAATGTTAGCATCAGCAATGTCTAACTCACTTCAAACCAAACATCAAAGCAATAGAAGAACCTTAGTGAGGATCAAGACGTTGTCGATGTCTTCATCGTCTTCTATGCACACTGACATTCTCCTTCTATCAGAGTCGAAGGGAAGCGTACAGAGGACGGTGTAACTGAAACTCTTTTCTTCGTCAAAGCAAATACGTGTTACTTTTATATATATATATATATATATATTCAGAGCGGATGCAATTTAAATCTGAGGCATATCTTGAGACAATTTATGATTTAAAATGATTTAAAACTCTATGATTATATAATTTGCGGCGTATTTAAGTCTATGGGATGAAGAAGTAACAATTTACGGCTTAAGAATTCGATTTACTTAAAGAAAAAAATTTTTTTTGGACAAGTTTTTTTTTTGTACATAAAGAAAAATTTTACTACCTCAAGGACAAGAGCAAGTAATTATATTAGTGCGAGCTCGAACCGGTCGCCTTCCTAACTCTAACCTGAGTGCAAGTGAAAATTAAATGAAGAACGTCATGAAAGTTCTCGATTACCTAAAACATATTATTCAGTCCGTACGTTTTAGTGGAAGAGTTTGGTAGACGCAGCTGAACAGTGTTGCTTCCTCGATTGACTATTTCAAAGCCGAAAAGTCGAGCTCCTCTCACGAGGGCGATCTCGTCAGGGCTCTCGCCCTCCAGGAACATTCTCTCTGAGCTTTAGTTTTTTTTACAACAACGCACCACTCTAGTTGAAAAAAATATTATAGCAGGCCGGAGTCTCTTTATAACTAGGAGCTGATATGGAGAAAACCTTTAGTTATGAAAGAGTCGTTGTGCTACTTTGAGAACTTTTTTCGTTCGAAAATGTTGATGAGACTGATCGCGCGTTACAATAAAAAGAACGAGAACTTGAAACTTTTTAAATTGAATTCTCATCGTTAAAACGAACTTGAACATCTCCGAAACAAGCCACTTCTCGAGTTTCTGCTCCAATATTTCTTCATCGTAGTCATAAAACTTTGAATTGCCGATGAAAAAGTTTCCGCTTCTGTCCATTTCTCCGAACTGTCAAGATTTTCAAAAATACCTTTCAGTGAAGTGCAAAGTAGTTCAATTTTTCCGATCTTCTTTCCAACCAATGATAGTATAATGTAGAAATATATACGGGTTTTAATATTTTAAGACCGAGGAGTCGTTTATAGCAATTTTTTTAGAGTAAAATTTTTTAATCTGAGAAGTATGTTTCTGGAAATTCCTTCTGTCGCTCGCCCCAATACCAGTCGTATTTGTATATCTTTACATTCGATGCATCCTCGGAAAAAGATCAGTCCTCGACTAATGCAGCCTGTTCGAAACTATAGGTTCACCTCAATATTGTCCACTCTGGGTGAATGCACGAAGACAGTGTTGCAAAGTGACATGTTGAGTAAGAGATCCATCCAATCAGCATCTGATTCAGTCTCCGGTTGGCATTCGTCCTGATCATTCAACCCATTTCAGGTTATTTTCTATCAAGATTGACAGTGAATCGGTTGTATTTATTGCGAGGAACCAACTTTGCTTGTCTTTTGTTGTGAAAAAAACATCAAAAATGTATCTTAGATAATACAATTCTATATACTTCGCTCTTGGTTACTGTTTTTAGTCTTTAAAAAAACTGTTTTCAAATTTTTACTTCATAGTAATCACTGCAGTTTTATCTTCTGTACAAACATTTTCCTGTTCTTACCTCACTTATGTTTGAGAACGAATAATCTTTTTGCTTTTTTTCTCTCTTTTCCCGTAAAAAGTGACATATATATAGATATATATATATATATATGTATATTGATAAACGCTTGGAGAGAATGTTCGAAACTCACTGGTCTGAAGTTTATAATGAAAAGATGATAAGTTATCAATGAACCTCAGTACAGTACTGAGTGTTTTGAGTGGCGCAGTATCGGAAGAGCATCTTGTTCTTGGTGAGTGTGCCAGTTTTATCAGAGAGAAGATGAGTGATCTGACCGAGCTCTTCACCAATCGTTAGAGAGCGACATATCACACGTTCATCCTTAGAACAGATACACTACAAAAAACCATTTCTCACAACTTTTTTAACCCTCTGTTCGCTATTCCCTTCCTATTAAATTTTTTATTACCACCAAAAGGTAACTTTTCAAAATTTAATTTTGTTTATGGTACATAAATAAGTTTAGTAATAAGGCAATTGGTATGAATGTACATTTATGAGAATTCGAAAGGCGCGCTAAGCGATTCGCATTTCAATTTTGTTCAATCTCTACACTTTTCATTAACTCTATATCATTTATTCACCGGAGCCTTTCAAAATAAACAGATGAAACCTTTTCTTCGTCGTACAAGTTGATGTCATTTGTCATGAGATACGCCTGACCAAGTTTGATAATTTCCACTGTGATATAAAGAGCCAATGGGATGATAAGCTGCAAGCTCATGAAATCTAAACATTGAAAAGGCACTAGAAATTGAGCAATGGTAGAGGAGACTCAGTTGAGGAAACAAAACTAATTAAGAATGAGCGAAGAGAGCAACCTATTTAAGAATGAGCGAAGAGAGCAACCTAATTAAGAATGAGCGAAGAGAGCAACCTGGTAGCCGATGATGAAGTATCCAATACTCGCCAAGATCTCGTCGGCAGAAGCAATACGAAACGGAGCCTCACTAAACAATAACAGGCTATTCAAAAGTTTTTTGACTAATGGGGTAAAAAATGATTTGGTAAGTTTTCAAACATCGCTCAGTTATCAGTCTGGACGCAGTGACACTCGGTCAAGAGCTTCAACTCTCGGTTGGGTTCGACTCTTTTTCAAGAAACAGCTTTTTGTATAATAGCTCTAATATGTAAAAAGAGCAACTCACCTAGGTGTGTTTTTGATATAACTATAGCGGAAGCCAACAGATATTGCCACGATGATAACCAGTTGCAGGGCACAGAGCAGCACGTAACTGAACACTTTTTATGCTCTTAAAAGCTGAAATCACAGTTGGATCTAATCAACTTTCTAAAATATGTGTATGTCGTAAAGTCATGAATGAGAATAAATCAAAGTTGAAGCATCTGACTTATTCATCATTCGCTCGAGGGAAGACCTCTTGTACTGAGCCCGGCCGTTGTTTAACATGATTTTAGTCTCTGCGCCTAAACATATAAAGAACTGTTAGTTATTTTTTGCATATATCGTTGAATAGGCTTTCAATAATCCTAAAGTATGATTTTCCTTTTTTCAAACTGTTTTTTTGCGACGAAGAGTGATCAATCCCCTACCCACTTATAATTTCTATCCCTCCGAAAAAAAGGTCTATATCAGAACTTGACACATTGAGGCTGTAATATTGGAACCGCGATCGTCATTGACGAGTAAGTACATTCTAACTATTTTTCACTCATTCACTATTGAGAAACGTATAATCAAATTGAATCGTTTGAAGCAGTGGCACTTCCTACTCACAAAATCAATTTAGATACGTTTAAACTATGAAACTATTAAAAAGCAGAGTGTTTCAGGAAACTATTCTTCTTCCAGTCGGCGAAGCTCGAATTGGAATACTGTTCTTTCAACTTTAATGCATTTTTTTCTAGTAACCTTGTAGGAATTGATGAATCTACAAGATAATCAAATTTCAGTACAAATATGAAACTGCTTAGTATGCTCAAGCGAGAAACATTATTTTACAGTATTAAAAAAACATTAGTTTTGCCAATTGCAAACTTTTAAAGTGTTCAAAAACTTGTACGAGCGATATCTAATACCAACGATCTAGTGATAACAAATCTATTGTAACGGTTTGTGAACCGATCTTTCTGTAACAGATTGCAACCACGATAGGAAAAACTTGGAGGACCAGCGTATATAACGACTCCCTCGACGAACGTCGTGTTTCGCAGTTTACATCCTCGAAGGAGTGTGTTGTTTCCGTTGAACTGCTCCCTCTCCTCTTCGCAGCAGATGAGACCAGTTACCTCAAGTCTCGCATATTTAAATCTTCTAAAAATGGATTTTTCTTGAAAAGTTCAAATATGGTAGGTGAAATATTTGAACGATAATTAATGGTGTTTTACCAAAGACGACTTGTTCAAAATCATATCTAAAATGGTTTGAATTGAAGAAATGAGAATTGAGCTAAGTTGGAGAAAGGAATAACATTGACATTGCACTAAAGAGTCTGTTCAGCCACTTACAGTTTCGACCTCATCAACTAGAGTCCTCGAGAGGAGTAGGTCAAGGGATAACAAAGCAAAGGGACCGACCAAGTATTGAACAAAAAGGTTTTTCCTTTTCACAAGTCAGTTTTTCTGCTCACAAGATTTGTTCTCCCCTTCAAGTTCCTCTTTTTTTGACGTTACCTGAGTGACATTCTTAGTAGGAGGCCCACATTTGATGGTGCAGCTTCGCAGCTTAGGCATGTCCAGGGAATCTTTCTTGCCTGCGGGCATCTCCTTCTGCCAAAGACGAAACTTACAAATTGCTAATTCTCTTATGCATGAAAGCCTCACTAGCTGTTGGAATATATCGAAAAGCTCCAGGTTTTTTCTCATTTTCTCCTATCTAATTCAGTTACTTTAAACTTTCGAATTTTTGTACATAATTATAGGTTCTGAATCTATCAAACCGTGATTTTCACTATAATAAAAAAAACCGGATACTCTAAATCATTCAAGAAGTCCATCTTTCGAAAAAGGCTTCAGAAACCTCCAAATCCAAAGAAGCTTCAATCAAAACCCACGAGACAATACTCTATGAAGATCTTCGGGACAACCCGGTGCTTCAGATTGCTCTCCCCATCCAGATTAGAAGTTTCCAGAAAGGCGTTCCCTGTTTCATCTGAGCTTCTGTCAACAAAAAATCAATTTGCGTTCAAATGTTATTGCTTTTCTGCGTTAAAACTTGTACATCGAAAGAGGACTCCAACGACTCCATCATGACTCAAACAGGACTCCAACGACTCCATCATGACTCAAACAGGACTCCAACGACTCCACTCAAAAAGATATCGACAGCTCGTAATAACACTTTGAATCATAGACTTCCCTCTATTCTCATCTAAATTTCTCGTAAAACGAACGATCAGTTTGAACTTGAAAGTATTTATAATATATGAAACTGGTTCAATTTCAAATTTTATCATCATGTTTTGTGAAATACCTATTTTAGAAATTTTTTTCATAAATTCATATTTTATCGTTTTGTTAGAGATGAAATAGTTTCTTCTATAACTTTTGAATAGACAGGTAGTAGATTACCTAAGAAGCAGCAGATCTGCCGGAACGGTCTCATCGTTAGAAATGTGCACCACGTCCCCCACCAGCACATCGCGCCATAATAAACGACGAAAACGATTAGTCTGGCTGATGAGAAAGCACTTGATTGAACATGTGATTGAACCGGCAAAAGCTACATACTTCTCAAGGCGAGAACGAACCCAAGTGCGTCTTTCTCTAATTTGTAGCGAGCTGGTTACCATTACATAACTAATCCATGTGATAGTGCTACAGGTTTGAATATGTAAACAACCCTTCCACTCATATACAAACATTTTCTCTTTTTATATACACTTAATGAATAAGAGATTATTCTTCACAGAGGGGAACAGGCGAGGGTTAGAGAATCGTAACCCACTATGTACATCTTCATATTGAATGAGTCTGTACAAGCTTTTGATTAATTTTTTGTGTGTTTTTGTTGCAAACCAAAACTTTTTCCAAATCAAACGATTTAGTTTTTTAATCGATCACAAGTAGAATGTTTTGATGTTTTCGTAAAAACTCCGTAAGAACCGAGTAAAAACCTTCACCTGTCGTAGACGTGGCAGTAGGAGTTGTTGATATTATTATCGAGACGGCGTCGGCGAATATCTTCCAGACCGTCCTCAATTATTTTGTTGTTGTCTATATCAAGTAGTTTTAGAATAACAAGAGAAAAAATTTCGCGTTTATCATCTTTTTGTCGCAGAACACACACCTCTCCAATATAAAATCTCTTGACCATCTCAAACCAGTAGTCTATTCTTGAAACACTGCTGATGTAGCAATGAGCAGTTACCCAGTCATGCAGGAATCAGTCATGATTACCAAGGTAAAAAATCAGGTGTTAGTAATTGTGAAGAAATGGTCTGGATGAAACCTTGAGGGCAGTGAGAGCGAGAATGAGGACGATTGGAATAGTAGCCAGTCGGGCGTCATTCACGGCGAACAGATGGACGTACTCCAGACCTCAAGAAGCTTCAAGTCAACTCTTGACACGTCCCCATGATCGGAAATCAGGTTCATCGATTAACTTTTTTTCTCTATCTGCTAAAAGCTCGCTTTCTGTTATAGAAGTTACCAAAAAGATAAACAAGAACTCATGAACTTTGGGATTAGTACTGAGGAATAACACTGAGGAATAACACTACTGAGGAATAACACAATAAAACATTTCATTCCTTATCTTTATCGTATCCAAATAATTAATTTGCGCACAAACAAATAAAAAAGCTTTTTTGCTGTTTTCTCACTTAGATACCAAAATTTTTTGGAATTTTTTTCTTTTTCGTAGGTTTCTGGAACACTTTTTTGAGCAATTGTATCGGTTATTAGGAAATAAAGCTGTTCCATAGTTTCCGAACGCGCAAACTCACCCACAATGCAGATGAAGTAGATGTTTGCCAAACGATGTAGTTGTTCCCAAAGATTTTTAGGAAGAAATGTTAGTAAATTGTACTTCGTCGTTGAAATTGCCTGCAAATATTGTCTTCGATCTCAAAAAATCATAATTTTTTAATCGAGTTTTGGATGAAAATTTTTAAAAATTATATGCAAAAAAATTTTTTCGTTGATTTTCATACTATCATGGACTATAAATGTCTCGAAATGTCTGAAAAATTCGCAAAATTTTAGCCAAAACTCATTTTAAGGTTCTTAGCTGAGTAGTGCTGCTCCTCGGTCACTTAACCAGATCGAATTTTTCTCCGAACGTGAAACCCAAGCTTAAAGTTATCCAAACGTAAAAAAATCAAGATTTTGCAAATGATGAAATTTACTCTCTTGCCCACGAGTGATAAAGCTTAAAAAAAGTAAGCAAACCACGCTCCCCAACTAGTTGTGAATTCAAAGTTTTAAGATTCAGCTAAGAACTTTAACATACTTTAAGGCTTAAAATTTGGAATTTTCGCCTGATTTCCGCTTTTGAGCTACTTCACAGTAATAAGAGTTAAAAAAACACACATTTTTTTTGGATTTCGATTCTGAATGTAAAATTTTTTAAAATAATTTTTTTAATTAGAAGAATTTCGAATTGGTGTATAAGTTTAGAACATCGTTAAGAAATGAAGAAAAAGGATCACTAAAATCGAACTTAATCAGTTATATAGGGACCGCAAGAACTACCTTCGCCTTTTTCTCAGTCTAATTTTTTCTTCTTTGAATGTCATTCACTTCCTGAACTGTTACTATTGATTGAACTGACGTTGTTCTGGTAGCGTCGATAGGAAGGCAGTTCGTACCGCATACATTTGTTAGCCACGTGAGGCTTGATTTCTCGGTCACTGGAAAAAAATTGAGAAAATAGTCGATTTCATCAGTGAATCTTTTCCGATCGACTGCGATCGACTGAACCTTTAGCAATCGAAACATCTAAAAGTTTTCAACTTTATGAATATGTAAAGTATTCTGAGTTCAGAAGTGAGATCATAAAAGAATATGTGAAACTTAAGTTTCCATAACTCATTGATAAATAAATTTAGATTTTTAAAACATTGAAAAGGTTTCAAAATAAAACATAATATTCGGTATTTTTTTACTTCTTGGTGTCAAATCTTCGTAGTTGAAGTTGTGATGTTAGAGGAGCTCTAGGAGGATTCCATTGCGATGAAAGTTGACGGTGGTGTTTTCGATACATCCAGATCTCTCCTAAATTTTTTACTTTAAACTTTGCAATAGCTCTTAAGTTGAGAACTCCAGCGACTTTTTCAAAACCTTAAAGAAACAAAGAAAAACTGTTAGTGTATTCAACAGAAAAATAATAGTCAGCGGGAAAACTCATTTGTTAACATTACTCCAAGTTCTATAGTTTTTTGTTTGCTTTTTGATCAATACCAGAGACCTGAAGCGCCATACATATATGTAAGCAAAAACCAAACACTTGATTTTTTTTTACAACCAAGAACTCAGAAACTAAAGAGAACATAAATACAAAATAAGGTTGGAAAGGTACAGTCCTAAAGTTTTTAAGAGAACAGTAGAAATAGGACAGTTTACGCATAAAAGTGGAAGTACTTTTGATAAACACAGAGCCTATTGGGAATACGCCTTTCGTAATAAGAGAAGAGGAAGGGATTGTTAGCCATAACCTGAAGCAGACATGTATGAATACCATGAGAATTGATTATTTCACGGTATAGCTAGCCGAGAATTCTTTATGGATAATGTTTCTTTTGCATACGGTTTCTGAGATATAAAAAAGCACGCCACATTGAATATTTAAAAAAAGAACATTTCAATCGAAAACTCCCCTTCTTCGATTAATTTCAACCTCCGACATTTCTTATCAGTTTCCTTAGCTTGATGTCCATTTATGTCTGGCAGAACCTCTTTCTATCTCTCTTTCTCTCTATGTTTCTCTCTCTCTCTCTTTCTCTATATCTCTCTCTGTTTCTCTCTCTATCTCCATCTCTTTCTCTCTTCCCCTCTCTCTCTTCCTCTCCCTCTTCCTTTTTTCCCTCTTTCTCAATCTCTCTCTGCACTTTTTCCCTACAAGGACTTTTTCTTGCGGGCTTTCTTTTCTGTGATTATTATTGGCTGATTTTCACGTTAGATTCATATAATCATCCATGTTTTTCTCCTTCGTAGCTTTCTGTTTCTTAATTCAAAAACGTTCTTTTCACTATTAACTTTTGAGAAATTTCCAATCAAACACGTGATAGAAATTTTTGGCAAATCGTGTTTAACAGCTGAGTCATAAAACCATGGAAAATGTATACTTTAAAATGAAAATGAAAATGTAAATGAAAATGTATACTTTAAATGTATGTATGTATACTTTAAATGTATGTATACTATAAAACCATCTCGCAATGAATAAGCACTAGAGAATCTCTCAGTTTCCTCTTGACTTTAATCTAAATTCTGCATGTTAAGAAGGAAAATATAACTATGAAGAGAAATCTTCCATCACGATCAAACTTATGCAAATGATCGTTTCCCATTCGCATGTATGTACATCAATCGTACTATTTCCTCAGTGTGTGTGAACCTCCGTCGCGAAAATTAGTTTGCCGGAAAACTGGGGCAGAAATTATACTTTTTTAGTTTGTTCAAACACCGTTTCACTGAGTTTTGATAACTTTTTCAGCTTCGATTTACAATTCATCATATCATAGAGAGGCATTTTTTTTTCAGAGGAATATATGAGTTGCAAAAAAAAATTCGAAAGGAAATTTGATTTCATTCGAAACTCAAGAAATCAATCACAGTCATTTTTGTTTAAAGAAAGAATGTCATATATATTCTCGGAATGCTTACTATATCAATAATCAACTCATCGTAGCAGGAAACTCGGCCAAAGACCTCGGAGTAATAGTTTCGGATGGGTTTTCATATCTGGACCACATAAGTGAAAAGTGCCGTAAAGCGTCGTGTATTGTTAATATGATTTTGAAAGCTTTCAAGTCACCATCTCTCTCTCTCTTCTGACATCTGCTTTCAAAATTTATGTTTTGCCCCTTTTGGAATACGCTAGCGAGCTCTGGAACCCGACATCTGCGGGTCTAGTAAAACAGCTCGAGAAAGTCCAACGTTTTTTTACGAGAAGAATTCTAGTGAGAGCCGGCCATCCGGCCCTTCCGTATTCGGAGAGATTATCCCTTCTGAACCTTCAAACCCTCGAACATCGCCGAGCTCTTGCTGACCTTACTTTCATTCATAAATGTATACATCAGAAGTGCGAAATAGATACTAAAATTTTATATCAGATATCTGCCGTTGATCGCTTTTCCCGACATTCTCATCCTCTGCGTCTTGTTACGCCTAATAATATCAACCAGTCTTTCTTATCTACATGTGTTTCTCGTCAAGTATGGAATTCGTTGGATTACGAAATAGTAAAAGAACCTAATAGCAAGATATTCAAAAAGAATGTACTGAATTTGCCTGTTCATGTTATTGTGCCTCTTTCTAATGTTTTTGATTGTCGAATAAGTAATTCATATTTATCAATCATTCCTCCCTCCCCTCCCTTTCCCTTCCCCTCATACTCAAGCGACCGTTCGCTCATAAACACACCGACACTAGAAAGATAGTCCATGCATATCCACAATCATCATTGTTTTAATATCATGTGTGCACGGAATAAGGAATGAATGAATGAATGAATAGAAAAAATGATAAAAATTTGCACGCGCATCTTTCTTCAATCTGTAATGCAATTTGTTCCTCCAAGAAAACCGAAAAATTTCTCAGTCATCTAAGAAAACAAATAAGAAGAAACTCTAAAATATGATTGCATAGGGAACAAGATTTGTGAACAAAGTTGAGAACTGGAAGTTCAACCAAAATTTTATGAATTTTGAGGGGTTAATTTCATATTATTACAAACTAATCCCTATTCAAAAATTCTACTTTTTGTTGATTACTTCTACTGATTTCGAAAAACACTAATTGAGAGTATTATCAGAGAATAATTGAGAGTACTTCTCTGGGAAAAATCTATTATTGAGTAATCAGAAAAAAAATTTTATACGTTGGTGGTTTTGAATCGACATTCAAGAAACAAAACCTCTAGAGAAGAAACAATTACACCAATCACATCGTTAATTGCTCTCGGATGGTTTTAAAATCCTTCAATGTACATTTCGTTCTCATTACATCCAGAGTTTACCGATAATAGCCAAGGTTCAGAGGCTGAAAGTGACTTCTGGTGGAAGTTGACATGTCAACACGGGTTGGTCAACTGTGCCCAGCAGCAAACTTCCGCCTAAAAATTGCATTATCTTAATCGAATCCAAATTTTTCTGAAAATTAGAATCAATACACAAATTTGCGTTGTATCGAGAGGGGAGATTAGTAAACGAGCACAGGATTATCCTTGAATACTATGACAAACCTGCAACGATGGCAGCGGTGGCTGCTGAGATTGTTGCTCCATCATTGGCATATAACTGATCGATTCGACTTCAAAAGGTGCTCATACAAACTAATAATTTGCATTATCAAAAAATTACTTTTTCTAAAAACAATTTTTTCTCTTTAGTTTACAAACCGGAACTTTTTTGTTTCACTCCTCTAACACTTGAAAGTTCAATCTCTCTTTCCTTTGGTCCTCTTCCCGAGCTACTGAGTTGATAAGTGTTTACCCTAAAAAAGTTTTTAATTAACCCTCAAAAGGGTGACTCGATCGTAGAAAACCAATAAAGTTCAGAAATGTCTGCTTGAAATTAAAAAAATGTTTTGCTTTTTTGTTGTACAAATTCTGTATTAATACAAAATTTTGGAAGATTGAGCTAACTTCAGATATTTAAGAAAAAAGTATTACAAAAACTGCGCTGAACCTAGTGTTTGCAAGTTAAATTGAGTGCTTTGTCATAAAAAGGTTAGTTTTTGAGAAGAGCATGAACCTTTCAAAGTTTTTATAGTTCTAAATCTGGAAACCAAATGACACTAGAATATTGATCGCAGTTCCTACATTTTTTTGAAACTTCTATAAGCTTCATTCGTTCGAAGCATGTTTAGACTGACGGGTTGTCGAGATCCCCGGCCGTATGGACGCGGAGAATCTGGGAAGGGGCATGGGAGGAGGCGTTGAGTCGATGCATCATAGACCGCATTCGCAGGGGCTGCGCGGCCACGATAAGAGAACTGATTGGAGACTATTGCTGCATTAATGATCAACTTGTAACACAGATAAGCTCCCCGTTAAGCATTCAATCTAATTTCATTTAACTCTTGAGATGTTCAATTTTCGAGCTGTTTCGGAAATTTTATGAGCATCAACTTCATAATGTCATCATTTACATATATCGTACAACTGATCGACATCAGACGTTTTTGAGTTTTCTTTTGTAACAGATGCCTTCATGTTCGAAAATTCTAGATGCTCAACAAGAGGAAACATTGAAATCTGACTTCTTCTACTGTCATTCAATTTCCTTTGAGAGGTTTAAATTTGAGGCATGTTTTAAAAATATATTCAAGACGACCTTACCGGTCACCGCCCTGCCAGATTAGCTTCGGAGCCGAGACCAGATGAATTTCCTGCAAGTAAAAGTTTCTGAGAAGCCTTTTGAAGCAGTGCGCATGTATTGCTTAACATAAAGACGCTAATGGTTTTGAGGAGCCAATGTGCATATGAGCATGAAACTATGTACAAAAAATGCTCCATCTGTAATTACACGTTGTGTAGTTGCAGACACTCGTTGTATACGTTGTGTAGTTGCAGACACTCGTTGTATACGTCTTCCGTATTCATAGTGTTTTATCTCTCAATAATACAAAGTTTATCTTCTAAGAACCGAAGAGCGGAAATGGAAGTTTACTTGATATGGTTAATTATTGACTAATATAAAAGAACTTGAGGATTTAAAGTGGGATAGTGATTAACAGTCATGTAAAAGCTGAAAAAACAGAAAAAATATACGATAAACCAACCTTGGACTTTTTCAAGGCGTAATTTGGGCTCACTTCATACACGACTATCATGTAAGCACTCGAAGATGAGACGTACACGCGACTTTAAGTACCAAAAAAGTTTAATAAGAGGAATGTTAACTTTCATAGAGCTCAGCAAATCAAAGATCGAAATTTCATGCTTTCATTTCGGTTATTTTAAAACTTGAATCTGACTTTTTAAAATATTCAAAGTCGATCTTTTTATGAATGATAGTATAATAAAGCTGACTCAGTGAATGACTATATTTACTTAAGCTATCTTGGTTTGATTTCTAACTTTCCATTGATCAGGCAGGAGAAAAAGTGAAATGCTAATGAAGCTAAGTAACCCGATGTCATTTGGCAAAATGACTGACTCGGTAATTCTGTCATACGCGATTCCATGAGGGGATCTGATTTTCCTCTCTACGTATCGCACATTTTTACCATCGAAATACACGATTGATCCGTAGTCACGACCGCCTGCTTCGAGTAGCAGGCGGAAGAACTGGAATATAAGGTTATTGAGAGATTATATTTCGGCAAAACCAGAGGAGAAAAATTGAAAGAAATAATAGATCAGAGCTGAGGTCAATACTAGTTCTCGACAAATATGTATCACCATTATCTGTTCTAGTATTGGGCGAAACAGCCTTCGAATCCTCGTTATGCATGTTGATTATGTGTAATACAAACTACCTTTTTTTCTTGAACTATTTTGCCCTTTGTTCGTGATATGCAATACATATGTATATACAGGGTGCGGCCACAGTATGGATGGAACGGTGGTTATTAACCATTTGTTTTTTTTAAAGCAAGCAAATCAAGTCTTAAGAATAAAATGCTCGAATTGCTGGAAGGTGTCTCGCTTCCTCAGTTCATCTTCTCTGATCAGAAATTATTAAAAGTAGAAGAGGATCTCAACTCCCAAAACAAACGCGTTCTAGCTCACACTTCTCTGGAGGCTGATAAAAAAAGCAGATGCATCGAAAGAACTCAACACCCTGCTCAGGTTATGTAGTGGCGAGCAAGTTGCTCCTCAGGCAAGAGTCCCTTGTTCTTCGTTGAAGAAAACGTCAAAATGGATCGACATCTGTACACGGAAAAAATCTTGAAAATCTATTGAAGCCCTGGGCAGATTCTCATTTCGAAGGAGAGAAGTATGTCTTCCAGCAAGACGGAGCTCCTTCTCGCACTGCCAAGTTCACTCAAGATTGGTGCGCAGCTAACCTTCCGGCCTCTTTGACAAAGTTCGAATGGCTCGCTTCCTCTCCGGACCTGAATCCGCTGAATTACTCTTTTTGAGGATATTTACAGTCCAAGGTCTGCGCTACAACTCCTGAAAATTTGAATGTTCTCAAGGCCCGCCTGACCACAGAATGGAACAATCTTTCTAATGAATACCTGCGAGACACGGTCCAGCAATTCGAGCATGGTCTCAGGCATACTGTAAGAGAAAGATGAGGCCGAATCGAATAATTTTTCGTAATTGTTACTAAACCTGCATGCAATAAATATTTTTATACTAAAGACTTGATTTGAATGCTTTTATGAAAAAAATTGGTTAATAACCAACGTTCCATACTTTGGCCGCACCCTGTATGTGGCGCTATTGAAAAATTCTTTAAGCATGTTTTCGTTACAATCACTGCTTGGTATTGAGCGCATAGAAAAGATTCATCAAGAACCTGAATAGTTTCGTTCCTCCGAACCAGGAATGTTTTTTTTCGTTTTCTAATTTTTCGAACTTTTTTCCCCAACATACTTCGAAAAAAAATTTGCAAAAAAAATTGAAAAACATTTCATTCGATAAACTTAAGAAATTTTTTTTAAGGGCTTCAATTTTTTTAAAAAATGTTTAACCTGGTTCAAATATTATCCATTAACATAATATACAGTTATTAAATACTTTTGCTCCATTCTTTACTATGATTTTCTAACGCGTTTTTGAAGAAAAAAAATTCCGAAGCGGAAGTGGACTTTTAGTGAAAAAATGAGTGTGACAATGTAAGGGGCCTTTTTCTTATTCTAGAGAGACTCAAAGCATTTGATTTAAACTAATCTCGTAGTTAGATTTTTTGTGTTAAATATTGAGATCTCATATTTTTGATAAAACAGCTTCTGAAAAGACTTTTAAAAATTGATTCTTTGTTGTTTATTTTTGATTCATTCGAATATTCACTTTTTGATTCATTATAATATTTATTATCAGGGTTATTGATTATCACCCGCATAACAGAAAGAGCAGCATTTTTGAGTACATGTTTTTCAGCTTCAAGTTCTATCATTTTTTTGAAATCTTTTTGCCAGCAAAAACAACATGGAACGTCTTTAGAATCTAAAGCAGAAACTTTCGGATAAAAACTTTTTCATATATATTATTTCAAGATGATTTCAAGAAAACAAAAACTAGTAAAAAGTAAACCAGAGGATCGCTGACAAAAATTTCGACATCATTCGAGAGCTTTTGCTTTGGAATACCAGTTTAGAAAGTTTAAAGGAAAAAGAACCTATTTTAGTAATTTTTTTTTCTCGAATTTTTGAATTTGTAATCGAAAAAACTCTTTAAAAAGTTTTTCAATTTTTTTCGCACATTTCTGCTCCGAACCTCATTTGATTCCTCCAGCCAACAAGTCGCGAAGAACTTTTTCTTCGTGATAGCAGCTACATCTTTCAAACTGTAAATCATAAGATGAATAATGACTCACAACACCCTCGAATTTTTAACACAACACCCTCGAATTTTTCCAATGCAAAACATTTTAGCGCCAATTTTTTTTGCCTTATTTTAACTCGATAAATCGGATATGTTGTATAATCGAGTTCTCAAGGACAAGTTCAACTTTCCGAGCAATTTTTAAAATGGTATGTCAGAACAAAAAATTAAGAACTATTGAAAAGGTTTGTTCCGCCTATTTGCGAAACAAATTTATCTGATCTGTACACCTACAAATTGGCGTTCATGTGTACTTCTGAGGAGAGAAATCAAATGCGCTGTTGCGTCTTAGGTAGCGTGGGGGCAATGCACTCATTCCCCGTCAGAGTAGAAGAGAGACTGCTTAGTCCAGTCAAACTCCGTGATTAGGATTGTCTGTGCGGTTTGTAACTTGGCCCGAGAAAGAGTTGTAATGTGGACTCTTTGGTATCTTAATCTCTCTGAAGATAGAGATAGGAGAAATGCAGCAAAGACACTAACCCAATGAATTTCTTGCTGCGCACTGTCGAATGATGCTTCGATGAGCCTTTCGTTAGATCGAAATCCATTACCTCGAGTGCCACTTTTTTGCACGTAAAAAACCAAAAAACCATTTCAAAGATTATTCAGTTTAAATATGGTTTCTTAGTTGAAATACTTTCTGAAATAATCTAAGTTTTTTTCAATTTCAATTTTTTATGAAGCAGTTTAGATCCTATTAGTGCTTCATTTTTTATGTGCTTTATATACATAAATAGATACATTCACTTACCTTTTTTTCTCGGTTTCTCGCTCTTCTTCTTTTTCTGTTATTGTTTTTCTCATTGGATTGCTCTTTCTTCTTTCTCTTTCTCAATAAGTTCTGACTCTCTATCTGTGTGAATCTCACACCTCAATCGAATCTCCTTTCCGTCCATGATTGACTGCAAACAATCTTTTGCCACTCGATGAGATTCCCCAGGACTGCAAAAAAGGTGCGGCATCTTAGCTTTCATTTATTTGTTTTAGATATTCCATTCAGTTCTGATGGCTAACAATAAAATTATGTGAGTACAAATTTAGCAGTTAAGTTTTAGCGTAGAACTGTATTTCCCTAACTAATTCGAAGTTACTCATTTCGAACGTTTTGGAAGTATTATTTGACATGGTGCTTTTTATTATTTGACATGGTGCTTTTTGGGTTACATCAAAGTGTAGCAGTCTTTACGGTAAGAAATTTTTATATCAATTTTAAACTACATGAGTCGGTTTTTCTTCTCAAAACGAATGCGAACCGAAAATCGGCGAGAGAATCTTTCGGGCCTTCGATGAGCATTTGATGTGCAGAGCGGTTCTGTGGCTCGTATTTAAAGAGAGAGGCTCCTCTTGATGAGCCTTCCTTGTCCTGGCAAAACCAGAATATCTAGGTATGTGCAAGGTAGGACATGAATACTATTAGCCATGTTTTCAACAGTTTCTAGGTTGGAAATAAAATACTCCGCATTACTCAAACTCTAAATCTTATTTTTAAGAATATATAAATTTAATAGGAATAAATGATATGAATTATTCAATGTTTTTTCTTCAAATTTCGAATTCACTAATGAAAGAATCAAAATTTTGTGAAATTATATTAATTGGTTCGTTTTGAAATTCTAGCTTTTTTTCAACACTCTTTCGATAAACAGAGTTAACTTATTTCGAATCTCGTAACAAACAAATATTAAGACTTCGATTTGTTAGGCTAAAAATTGGAGCTTCATTATCTGTTTGTAAACAGAAGAACGTGTTGAATTTGAAGAATTTTTACAAACATCATGTATAGAAGCTGCTCGTGAATAGAATCTGCTTACTGTGAGATGCTGTGGTTCACTTAACTAAAATCTACCCAATCTTATGGGGCGTTAGAATTCAACTTTCCACTTCGTCAAAGTAATCTCTGCAAAGTAAATTCGTTGAACGCTCCAATGTCTCACCACGAATTGCCGTGAGAAGGAAAATGGACTACGGTATTTTTTTAAAAGAATATCTTTTACTGTTGGACGTAATTTTGTATGAATATAAAAATACCGTAGATCATTTTCCTCCTCACGGCAATTCGTGGTGAGACATTAGAGCATTCAACGAGATCACTTTGCTGAAATTACTTTAACAAAGTGAAAAGTTGGATTCTAACGCTCCATTACTCTTTTAAGAACATTCCCTTTTTTGTATAATCGAAAAAACTCACTACTGTAAATACGACCTGATCCTCGAAAAAAACAAAATCGGTTGGACCCGGTTCCTCTTCGTTCAGTGTAACGGTAGAGCATTCCCCTGGGAATAAATTTGTTCAGGCGGCTGCACTGGAAGGCAAGTTCAAGAGTTCTGATATATACCCTAGTTTAAGTCCTTTCTAATTGTGACTTATGAAGTGTATTATAGAAAACACTGGGTTATAAAAAATATAATCTTTCAAACATTATCCCTTTCTACCCCCACACACCCAAACCCTACCCAGTAGAAGTAAACAACCTGGAACATGGTTGTAGACCCGATTGTTTACGTCGAGGAAAAGCCTGAACATGCTTGATGATAAGTAAATGGCATAAGCAAAATTTGATGGATTTTTTTTTGTTCAAATAAAGTTTCAAACACAACTTAATTACATCTTTCCTTGGAGAGCAGTACATATAGCCAGTGAGAATACATGTGTAAGAAAGCTCACTTGGCTTTATAGATAGAAATACACAAAAAAAGAATAAACTAAACAAAAACATTTCTTTACAAGTTCTTACCGTTCACACTAGCACGATTTCTTTTTCATTTCCTATTGCGAAATCTCTTTTCATTACCTAGGAATGGTGATAAAACTGTTTATGGCACCTTTGAAAATTTTTTTCAGACTTTTGTTGCGCGAAAAAACACAACTCACAAATAACTGACATGATTTGGCCGATCAGTGTAGCGATCACCAAAATGGAAGCGACAAAGAGAGATCGCATCAAGAAAGGCTTTGCTGACATTAGCTAACAGATCAGATATGCTCTCTTCCTGTAAGTATATCATTTAAACACAAGTGTTCGAAGCAAACTATCGCGGATCACGACGATTAGTAAGCTTCATCATCGGGCCATCTCAGTCCCTTGCCAGATGCAATTTTGGGGAAAGTGGATATAAACTAGAACCACTGTTCTTCTTTAATCGATGAAATTCCAATAATTTTCAAGTTGCGGAATATACAGCTAGAAAGATTGTTATTTTAAAATATCAACGAGGTCTAGTTTCTTTTAACCTATGTCAACTTTTGTTCATAAAAAAACAATTATGGAACAGGTAAATCTCGGATCATGCTTGATGGAGAATGATTTTACTAGAGAAACTAGTAGTATGCTTTCAAAACTGAAAGTCTTCCCTCTGTTCTTTCTCTTTTCATTCTTGCTCTCTTTCTTTATCATGTTTTTTTATTCTCTTCCTACTCTTTGTTCTCGAATACTTTATTTATCTGTTCTCTCCATCCATCGCTCTCTGTTGTCTCAAGATGTAACCAACGGTTTATTTTGTTAGAGCCCAACAAGCCATAATTAGGTATGCATAGGAGTCGGTTACGAAGGATGCCACTCAAGACAATCCTCTACCTTTCCCTTCTTTTTTCTCTGTCATCTTCTCCTTCTCTCTAGCTCTTGTTGCAATCCTGTTTTTTTCTGGAAATACATCGGAATGATTTCTTTCACTGTCGATTTTTGTTTACTTCTTATGGCAGAATATCTTGCTGGTCTAATTTGAAAATCTCTCCTTCTTGTGTCCAGGACAACCGGTAGGCGTGTACATATGTAAACCTAGAATGCTAGGAAAAAGCCTCTTTGAATTTTGTTTAATTTATAAAAAGTTCAATGATATTTAAACCGAATCACTAAAACAACATTTTATTCGGAATCCAGGAATGAGATTTATATCAACAACAGTAGAATATAATTGTTTTCCTAGGATAAGATTGTGGAGGCAAGTTTTGTATTTGTTCAACGATTTTATACAGTGCAAAAAAAATTGCTGACTTAGAAAGGATTTTTAACAATCTTTCTAAAACCGTCCAATGAAAAACTTCGGAATCACGGGTCAGGGCCGATATTGAGGAGATCTGAAGAGGTGCTTCCGTGCAACTTCTCCTTAATCGGAGAAGTTGGCAGCGACTGCGAATCTTTTGCGGACAGCGCTCGCTTCTCTAAGAGTTCTTCATGAAAACGATGCGACGTAGAGTCTATTGGCATCTGGAAAAAACATTACTCGATTTTTTTTTACAAATTTGCTGAGTTTTTACTCAGCTGAAATATTAGCAAAAAGAAGTACTACATATCCGGCGCTCCCCTCGTTCTTCGATGTGCTGTGATCGATATCGAGGGGATAGAATTGTGCGAGATGGTTCTGTTCGGAGAATATTTTGTGAATAGCTTAGAAAACGAACGTTAGCGGAATCCTCGTTTATGTTCTTTGAAAACTGGTCTGTTTCAAATCGTGTTTTGACGAAGACTCCTCCTTTCTCATTGGGGTTAGTTTACCTGAAAAAAAAATACTTCAGCTGCAAATATTTGATTTCCTTTTTTAAAATTTTTGAAAAAAATCATGCAAATTTGCTTAAAAGGTTTGAGTCGAGATATTGAAAAAAAGGCAATCACTTTTCCAAGTTAAAACAGTCTCTTCAACGACTGTTCCAGTTTAAAATAGTCTATTCAAAAAATTCGAAAAACAAAAAAAGAGAACAAAACCAAAAAAACATTTGAAAAACAAAACAGGTTTTTATTGAAGAATGGTTGAAATATTAAGGCACAACTTTACTTGAGTGGACGCACTTAATTTAAAGGAGCTTTTGTATTCCGTGTGTTCCTACTACTGTTGCTTGTACAGTATTTGCTCTGTTTTTCGGAAAATTCTGTCAATTAAACCCGCAAAATATTAAGATTGTGAATTGGAATTTTTTTATGATACATCGTTTCTAAGACTCATGGTATTATTCCTAAGCCATACGGCCTCGTGAGCATAAACTCTACCTAGGCCTGAGCAGAAAAAATAGTGAAAAGTACCTGACCCTCACCCTCCCCCGCAAGTAAAGTACGGCCTTTCTAGTAAAGTGTGCCCCCCCCCAAGTGAAAAGAAAACTAAATCCCATGTTACTCTCTCTCTACCTGATTCTTTGATGAAATTCACAATTAAATATTCGGTAGATGACTCAAGATCGTAGTTAGGAGACTTCTTTTGAAGTGACGGAGTCATCCCGTCTGACTTCTTTTGAAGTGACGGAGTCATCCCGTCTGACTTCTTTTGAAGTGACGGAGTCATCCCGCCTGACTCTTCGTTAAACAGCGACTGAAAGAAGCACAATAAATTAAATAATGTAAATTTTTTTTTTATTGCATGTCAAGTGGAGTGTTTTATCTGTTGAGTTAACTGATGACCTCGAGTTTCTGACCTGCTCTGAAAATTCATCCAAGAGGGCTTCCTTCTTCTTAAGCAAAATGCGTCGAATCTCCTCAAGGCGTTCTCGAATGAGCAACAGCTGAAAGAGAATTGTTCATCGCATTCTCTCGTAGCATCACAGTATTTTTCAGTGTGTGAAGCTATAACGTGCATGCACGCGCGTGAGAGATCTTTTCCATTGTACAGGGTGCGAAGAAAGTTCAGGTGGACAACTTTGCCACTTTTTAATTTTTTGTTGTAGCGGTCGTGTAATTTTTTGTTCGTGTCTCCGTAATAAAGTTCCAAACACATCCTAGAAAAATTAGAATGATAACTCTTTTTATTTCCGATAATGATCTCTGATATGGACCAAACTACATTCTGTGATTGAGCCAGTCCGGACACACTCAAAAGTATTCGAGAGCACAAGGCCTGTGCTTTCCGCCACAATAATTTGGAGAGTATGAAGCGGGCATTACAAAAGGCGTGGGATGGTCTTGACGTCGCTCACCTGTCCACCACGTCGGATGACTTCTACAAGCGACTCAGCGCCTGTGTCAAGAAAAAGGAAAGACTCTTCAAGATTTAAAAATGCAGTTAATATAAACTTCATGAATAAAGAATTTTGTTTGATTTACTCGATCCGTCAAGTTTTTATCAAAACTACGTCCACCCGAGCTTTTTTAGCACCCTGTATTTTTTTCAATGCTCCTCGAAGCGGAAACTCAGCCAGCGATTTCTTGATCAGGCGAGCAAACCGAATCACGTTATCAATCTTTGCGATTGTGCTAGTAAAGACACTTTTTTTTCTCTTCTTTTAGAGCACATGTTGTTTGTACTCTATTTCTTCAAACCTTCAATTACTTTGTAACACTGTAGAAAAAGTTCAATCAAAAAATTATGGATTAACCTTTGAGTAAGCGGTTCTTTTTTCGAATACTGCGCTTCTGTATTTTGAAACTTTTTTTGAGCTTAACGAAAGCGTTCTGAAATTCGAAGCTGTCTTTTTGAATATCAAAGAAGTATTTTGTTCTTCAAACTATTTCGAGGCTTAATAGTTCCTAATAATTGTGAAAGTTTGCAGTACGCCCTGTCCCTCAGGCTCCCCTGGCTCTTCTGGTTCATTACTAGTATTTTGTTCATCACAACGGTTGATGGGCACTGTAGTGTAGGGTGAGAATGCTCAACTGAGAATAGTTCGGCGAGAGTTCGGATTCGCTATGATGAGTTATTTTTACATCAAAAACTTGTTTCTACATTAAAAACGCTTAGGCTTAGGAAAAAGTTTACGCTAACGGGGCCGTACGACTTAGCTAGCGAGGCCGTACGACTTAGCTAACGAGGCCGTACGGCTTAGCTAACGAGGCCGTACGGCTTAGCTAACGAGGCCGTACGGCTTAGCTAACGAGGCCGCGTTTTAGGCCAGGAGAAGCAGGGGAGCCAGGGCGTACTGCAAAATTTCACAAGTGATCCTAATCTCGAAAAGCTCCTTGCATAGCAACTTTTTCACCTGAAGGGAACAATGTTTAGTCGCACTTCCGGTTGAAACTGTCGCTTCGATATCACTCGCTCTCTCGCTATTTGTCAATGTCTTGCAATACTTTTTAGATACGCCTTCTCATTACTCTAACAAGTTCCACTCTTTCAATGTTAGTTGGCTTCTAAAATAGCTTTCAATTTCTGGAAAATGTCGGTTACCTATGGACAACCGAGTTTTTCAGGCATGAAGTTAGGTGACGAGTATGCGATTCATATCTATCCTGAATGTATTACTGGAAGGTGTTTCAGAAACCAATGAATAAAGTTGTTCAAACACGTACTCGTATATGGTTTCAGTGTCAGGACTGTCGCGTTGACGAGAAAGTTGTTTTAGGTATTGGTAGCTGTTTGATCTACAAGTAGTGAGTTCAACTTAGATTTGCTTGTTTTCGTTGGTTCTCGGGGTAAGAATAAAGCAAGGGCTTAGAATTCTGAGCTGGATTAGCAGACAGAGAGCAGATAAAAACTGCCTGGGCAGTAAATCACGCCTAAAAAGCTTGACAATGAGCTCAATCAGGATAAAAGACCATGAAGTTATTCTTACTATTGAATATAAAAAAAGCTCATACTCAGGACTATTTTTCGATAAGTGATCGGAGCTCATGACTCGATAATTTGATAGTTGGCAGATCCGGGAAGAAGCGACCGACTAGAGTAGAATAATGAAGTAAAAATGATAGATTTTTAGAAGCTTGATGAATTATCAGAACAATATTGTTAAAGAAAGTTATAGTAATAACCTACTCGTTCTCTTACTGTTTTACCATAGTCGTTTGGTTCAACTCGACCTACGTGTCGCACTTTTCAAGAATTCCTGTGATGACCCCCCCCCCTCTCTCCTAAATAAATGAAACAACACCGTTTCAGTGGCAACAGCGAGTCGAAACATTATTCCATCGAATAAATCTTACCAATAGGTTTCGTTTTATTAATTCATTATAAGAGTTTTAGATAAGCGCTACTTTAGTCACTTCTCGCTACTTCAACGCAGTAGATGAACTTTACAAGTCATTTGTTAGAAAAACATTCTATTGCTGCTGATGAATGCTTTGGATGGAACTCGCGGCACACTCGCAGACTCGCGCTAACAAACCAAATTTCAACCGAGCTCTACTCTTTTGTTGAAGTTGAAGTAAAGCGAATGCCCGTGATTTCGCATAACAATCGCACAAAGGTTATTAGAAGCCTAATTTAAACTAGCGAACCCTTCATCATCTTAGAGGCATGCTCTTAGTCTAGACCATGGTTTCAAGGGTTGGTTCTTTACATTATAAATATCTCTGCGTTTTTCAGTTGAGATTCTTGCTTTGACCTCTATTTTGTACATCGTATTCAGCAGCAAGATCGAAACACACCGAGTTTTCCTTTTTTTATTGCACAATCATTATATGGTACAAACAACAAGCAAAAAAAATTAAATTAAATTCATGAAAAAATCTGAATCACCTTTCTAGGAAGGAGCTTTTATAACTACCGTTTGATAAAAAAGCTCTCATATTCCGCATTTCAAAACATAATTAGATCTGTAAAGTGAGTCATGATGTGCGCATAAATAGCATGCCAGAGATCAAGTTTGTCCAAACGGATCTGGAAGTTGAATAGGTATTTCTTTTTTTTATCAAACAAAATCAAAAAGGGTGATGTTCTAGAATTTACCATCCAAACCAATCGCGCCGATAAAAAGAACGAATATTCAGACAAACTGAAATTTAGACAAACTAATAATTTGACAAGATGGCGGGATAGCCAACTTGTCCTTAAAAAGGTGAGCGAGTTACGAAAATGGGTCTAGTCACGCAGAACAATTAGGGAAAAAATTCTTATATAAGTGAGCAGATTATACCATACGACATTGAAGCAAAACCCGTTCCTTACTTTCATATGTATGTATTCAAAGCCTATTGATAACTCTCTGTCTTCCATTAACTCTGTCAACGGAAAGATTTCAAAGAAACTTCTCCTCTGCATGAGATAAACAAGAGATTGAAAAATTAACTTTCGAAGGAGTCCAGAAGGCATACAATGAAAGATGCAACACAACAGTGAACACTGGTAAAAGAGAGTGAGATCAGATCCATTCACAGCTTCTGCTCTTCAAAAGCTCTGGGCCAGAGCGGAAAGATGCATTTTGAAGCACCAAAGCGTCTTTTTGCTGCAAATATATTATCGGTTTTCGATTAGAACTTGATTCTTTGAGGAAAATATTTAAAAGATCATTAAAGATCCCAAATTGTCTTTTTTTTTAAAAACTGTCTTGGTTTCTAATGTCCCATCGATAGTCATATAACGCCAACTACGAGTATCTAATCGATTCTACAAGCTGTAAAAATGGAAACTGTGAACCTAAACGGGAGTAGGCCCCGCTACGCTCGTGGTTTGCTCACTGCGGGGAGAGGTTGAATACCTCTGAGGCGAGTGTATTCAAACAGAGGTTATAAGACGAAGTCTGGAGTTTACGACAGAAGGAGTCAATATAAATAATTAATATTTTACCGCTTTCTACTTTTTTCTGAGAGATACAGTTTCATACCCACTATGAAAGATGAGAATATCTAACCGACTGCAAAGGAAGACTGCTCGTGGAGTGAGTGATTTGAGAGTCTCTGGGTATCTCGATCTCCTCTTCTTCATCGTCTCCGACGTCGATTTGTAATCGATTGAGGTAGGAAGGAGTTGAGTGATATTCCGGCTCTAGCTCCACCGGGGAAGACGGATTAGACGAACATGCAGAAACTGAAAGCACATCTTATTACAAAACAAATCATGTGATCTCATCTAATATTGTCACATATCTGATGGAAAAACTTATGTACTAAAGTATTTTCATAACGTTGCTCGAATCAGTATCCTTGGAACATAAATCTCTGTATGCGTTCATGTACTCTGTTTTTCGCGCAAGTAATTGTAACGAACCCTTGATGCTTTCTCAATTTTTTTTCTTTCAAGACTGGTAATATTATACATTTTTATCCATTAGGCGTCAAAATCTCTTTCCTAAGAACAGTTTTTATCTGCAATACGTGCGAAACGTCTAAAAATGTATTAAATTTTTTTTCCTAAATTGTGAGCTGAATCATTTTAACAAAAAAATAACTATAACTTCTCAAATATCTCTATGAATCTGCAAAAAGGTGCTACTTTCTGGCACCGAAACTGCTTATTCGTATGTCTTTCAAACGGATAATAGCTACCCTTCGAGTAGAAAGAGTTCTGTACCTGTGCGGTAGTTGAGTGGAAAAGCTGGGAATGAGGTGCTCTCTTGATGGTAAAATTTCCTCTCCGCCATCAGATTCGAGGAGTTCTTGAGGTTAGGGTAGGCGAATCCGTTCTTGTAGGGCATCGTGGAAGAAGAAGATATCGGGAAGGAAGAGTTTTCAGAGGAGGATGGAGCCATCGAGTTCTGTGACAACAAACTCATTCTAGTTTTGAGTAATACACAACCTGGAGGATTCTGAGTCGGAATGTTGAGGTAGTAGATGAACGAATGGATGGATAAATACCTACAGAACTGAATCACGTATTACCTTTTTCTATCAGGTTAGAATTACAAACAAATCGTCACTAGCCTATACACTAAGTGAGTCCCAGGAATAAAATTAGAACTTAATTGTATGGAAATAAAGAGTTTACGGAATAAATTTTTTTTAATTTCGAACTAATTCATCTGCCATATGATTTCCATTTCTTAAGAGCATAGAAAAGTTAAGTTATAACCTGTATCTTCGCCAATTCCAAGTGTTCGATTCTCTCAAGCATCTTCTCATTCCGCTTCTTGAGCTCTGCATTAGCGTCCAGAACGGAACACATTTGTTTGGAGAGCAGCGTGTATTGTTGTGAGAGCAGCGTGTATTGTTTTGAGAGTTGATAGACCTGCAAAGTACTGCGATTTTCTACTTTACAGCAAAAGTTTCAACAGCGAACTTTTTTCCCTTTCATGTTCTCATCAAGAACAGTGAAAAACACTCAAATGTATCAATCAGATTCATTTTTTGAAGTATAACTAAAATCAAAAAGAAATTTTGAATTATAGGTAAGATTTAAACAGCGTGACCTTCTCTTCAGCCTTGTTGAGTTTTATGATGACTTTTGGAATGCGTTGAATGTTGCTTTCGTGCTTGCTTATCCAATCAGCGACCTCTCTTATAATCTGCAATTATAAGTTACGTTTAACTTTCGAATGCTCCCACAAAATTGCATTAAAAACTGCTGAGACAAACTAAATTAAGAAATCGAAATTTTTACGTGTGTTAAAACGTAAACATTCAGAAAACTGGTCTACTCGGTCAACCATAGTACATATTACAAACTGGTCTACTCGGTCAACCATAGTACACATTACAAACTGGTCTACTCGGTCAACCATAGTACATATTACTGACAAAGATTTAAAAAAATGATCCGAAACGTCTGATAGAGAAAAAAAATTTTCTGGAAAAACTTTTGTGCGAAATGAATGCGTATGAATTGAGCTGACATCAGTTTCTTGCTCTTTGTATGATTCTTCTAGCAGTTCTGGAGCAAATAATGGGCAGTGACCCGCAGAAGAAGGTTTCTTGCTGCTGTAGCCAGACGAAGGCTGCTCCTTTCTGAAAAATATATCGATGAGCGATTCTTTAAGTTCCACTTCGATAAATTTCCTTTGAGTTCCACCAAGTGAAAATAAAATGATACAGAAGACCAGTGGATTTTGAAACTAAGATATTTATTTCAAAAATCAAAAAAATTTAGTTTGCAGTTGAGTCTTCTTCACTGTGATCATTGCGAATGTGACATCCTTTGGCTTTCGGCTAAGTTCCAAAAGTTCCGATTTTCAGACATATCAAGGTCATTAGCATTACTATACATGGGTTCAGTGAGCTTTTTTTTCTACTTCAGGGAGATTAAAAATTCCATACCTTCTAGAAGAGCGCAGATTGTCGTAAGCATGATCACGACGAATTCTTAGATCTTGCATACTGTACTTGATATGGTGGTTTCGCTGCTCATCTCTATGGTCATGAACATCGTTCCCATGATTTTCGATGCCAGCTACGGTCGCGGGACCCTGGAGTGAAGGTTTATCCGTTTTGAGTTCTCAAAAAATATTTTATACAATTTTTATGAATGTCTATGAACTCAACCTTTATGATTGTACCAGTTAGGTAACCTTGCGCGAAAAAACCTATCAATTCGAAAACTATTGTTATGTTTCGAAACAACGTCTTATTAGCAGTAGCTCTAATTTTCTATCATATCGTTCATGCTGAACCTATTTATTACTTTTTTTACGATTCTCTCGGTTCATCGAGGACGAACGAAACTTGTTCAGGCCAGCATTAAACTGGAAGTGCTATGAAGTTTAGCAATCATGGGTTCCTTCTTCAAACAGATACTGGAGACTAAGGGTAAGCTCAATCTAACTTTTTTCACTAGGATACAGGAACGAAGTAGATTTGAGGAATTGTTGACCAACCTTTGGGTATCTCCGTTTGCTGTCAGCGTTTCGGTACTCCGGTGGAAGCTGGGATTCATCTATGCGCACTGATCGTTGTCTATCCGGAAGGTCTTCCTTAAGAATAAAACTCTGTCAGCTTAAGCTTTGAATCCGCTATGAAGTTTATCAATGATGGGTTCCTTCTTCAAACATATACTGGAGACAAAGGTTAAGTTCAACCTAACTTTTTTCACTGGGATACAGGAACGAAGTAGATTTGAGAAATTCTTGACCAACCTTTGGTATGTCCGTTTACTGTCAGCGTTTTGGTAGGATAGATCACACTTTGTCACACG
Organism: Allodiplogaster pararmata; assembly: GCA_964056735.1. NCBI lineage: Eukaryota > Metazoa > Nematoda > Chromadorea > Rhabditida > Diplogasteridae > Allodiplogaster > Allodiplogaster pararmata. Next base: position 34,225,524 of record OZ057404.1, on the reverse strand, counting down.
ACAGTTAGTTACACGACGCTTTGTTACAGGGGCTTTTGTTTTTAGTGTGTTTTAACTACTGTATTTTTACACAATTTTCTCTATTTTTTGACAAATTTAGTCATTCAATTGACACAAAAATAGTAATATGAGAAATTTTCTTATGCGGTCTCGTTAGCCTAAGCCGTACGGCCTCGTTAGCGTAACCTTTGACAAAGCCTGAGCGAGAAAAAAAACAGTGAATAATAGCTGAAAACAGCTAAGCTCCAATGGACTCTATTAGACTGGATAAAACTGAAATGTTGTGGCTAATTGTTCTACAAGGCCTCATATCTAAGCCGTACGGCATCGTTAGCATACATTTTAACTGAGTCCAAGCGAAAAAATCTGTGAAGGGCGTGTAACAAACTGTCGTGTGACAAACTATCGTGGAACAAGGTGTCGTGTAACAAACTGTCTTGTAACAAACTGTCGCGATACCATCCCTTCGGTCAGAAATTTTTTTAACTCGGAACTATCTATCGTTAGTCTTATCACTTCGCAGACACATTCACTTAGTATGCGTTCGAGAAAATCCAGTCTTCTGAAGCTTTGCTCTTTAGTGTCTCAAATGAACTGAGGAAAGTGACAGAAGAGTCTCAAATGAACTTAGGAAAGTGACAGAAGAGTCTCAAATGAACTGAGGAAAGTGACAGAAGAGCTTTAAAAAGGAACAGGTGAACTGACAAAAGGCGTGTCGATGAAGTGTTTCATGTATTCCTTTCCTTTTCCTTCTTTGTCTTTCTTGCCGGAGCCGAAGAAGTTGCGAACACTTCTCATTTTCGCTGTAAAACAGTGAAATGAGATTCTTTTAGTATCGAAAGACGAAGCAAAGGATGCGGAATACATTAACGGAAAAAATTTGGAATCAGTTAAAAATGACAAAACACGTATTCCGCATTGTTTCCTATTGTTTAAAAGTCAGGCACCTTTTTTTCCTTCGAAGCGTAATATAAATCGAATCGTTTAATATTTGATTTGAAACAGATAATTGAGGAAATTACTCAAATTTGTAGCTTCACTGCTAGCACTTTTGATAATCGTCAATGAGTATTAGAAGAAATCGATTTGACAAAATAAATAAAAAAGCTTTAAACAGGCAATAGTCATTGAAAAATAGCGGAGTTGAATATTTTCGCTCTCAGTTGGGTCGGAGTGCAACGGCAAGTCTGCACTGCAACTCCAACAACTGATACTTTCGCTACGAAGGGGGGAGTTCTCACGCATTCAGTTATGCCTTGTTATGGAGTTGTAATTGACATGAAGAGTAAGCGGTTGCCGAAAGGGGCGGCATGAATCAAAGAATTACAACAGGGAGTCAGTGAGGAAGAGAGAGTTAGAGAGAAACAGAAAATAAGAGAGAGATACAAAGATAAGCTTCAGAGAAGGAGTGATACTAAGAGAGAAAGAGAAAAAGAGAGAAAGATAGAAAAAGAGTTATAGAGAAATAGAATTGCAGTTAGAAAGATGAAGTTCCCTATCAAAGAAATGGGATGAGCTAAAATAATTGGCCAAGAACCTCATAGCAAATAAGACTCTGATCGTTCAAGACATGTAATTTTACCTTAGCAACGGATAGATTTCTTTTAATCTCATACAAGAAGAGGAGGAAGCTTTATGAATTACAAGCCGTGATCTCGACTATTACAAATGTCTCTATTCTGTTGTGATGTTAGCCTGAAATATTCGAAGGGATTCTTGCTATCTTCAGGAATCAGTTTACGAAAAAAAGCTGAGATCAAACTGAGCTCATGGGCTGAATCGCTTGAATGATTTTTCGGAAAGTCATCTTGTTATTACCTCACGATAGAAAACACCCTGGTCCATTCCCAGGTACTGTACCCGCATCCACGCTGGCTAAGATGCATATTCGTTATGAGCTACAAGAATAAAGTTAAGATACATACAATTCACATACCAAAAGTAGGCATTTCGTTTCAGAGCAAAGCTCGAAGTGAATGGAGAAGATCCAGCACAGACCACGATTTAAAGAGATATATTCAAAAACAAGGTCTGTAAATATTGTACATCTCAAATGAAAATTAAGTTCTCGAAATCAAATTCCATAAATGCTTTCTTTGAGAAAAGCACGAATATTGTTTTTTCCTTCATTTCAGGAAGAAAAATTCCGAAATCATTTCTTTAAAAATGCAATCAAAATCATAATTTGTCTAAAAACCAAAAATGAAGTGATACAAGAAAAGAAAAGGCAAGGAAGAGTGATGGAAGAAGGATTCAGACGCAACCCTCCATACAAGGAAGAGTGATGGAAGAAGGATTCAGACGCAACCCTCCATCCAAGTTCTCGCCCCCTGTTCTCCACTTTCTTCATCATTTCTCTTTCTATCTTCAGCAGTTCTGGCCTCTAGTTGTGGTGTTGCTCCTAATCTTCGCTTCTCCAGCAACTCTTCTAATGCTGTCTCTCCTTCATTTCTGCCCCGTCATGTCTCTTGTTATGACTTACTACATCTCACTCTCTCTCCCATTCTTTTTCCGTTTTATACCGCTTACTCGATGGTAAGGCATATGATGTGGAAGGCATGATAAAAGGACGCATTCTGAGTCAAATGTCGAGTATGTCAAATACCCCTTTGCCGTTAACAGCATGCCTTTATGTTGCGCTCTCTTTCCTTTTCTTCCCATCTTTCTATTTTTTCTTCTTTTTTCTCTCTCCCCATCTTTTGTTCTTTCTTTTCCTCTTTTCCTCTCTAACTGTGTCTCTCTCTCTCCCCCTCTCTCTCTCTCTCTCTCTCTCTCTCTCTCTTCTCTCTCTCTCTCTCTCTCTCTCTCTCTCTCTCTCTCTCTCTCTCTCTCTCTCTCTCTTTCTGCTCCACGAATATATTTTTTCTTGATATTCGCTTCTTCACTGGTATCTTCTTCATATATTCGAAGTTCCATTAAAACAGCATCGAATATTATTTGAGTCACAAATAAGTTTGAATATATCATAATAAATGTGACAACTATCACATGTGTTAAAAGATATCATGTATCATAGAAATCACATGTGAACATCCCATGAGAGTGATATATGTATACGTTTACAACCGCTTGCATATCACAAAAAATGTACTTCAATTTTTTTTGACATACATAACAGAGGATTTTTTACATACATAACAGGAAGTTACAAAAAAAGGTTGATATGGTTCTTGAGCAAGAAGCCAGAGAGCAATGGAAATGGTAAGAAATGTCAGTAGGAAAAATCTTTAAAATAATCAGTCTAGTAAGCCAAAACTTACAACCGAAAAACAACGATGTGAAGATCCGAAATGGAGGCCACAAATCAGCGGCCACTGAGAAAGAAGTTGAGCCGGTTGTTTGTAGAAACAAGCCACTCAGGTCGTATTCAAATGCACTGCGGTCCCGCCAAGCAGCGCAAAGCGAAGAGACTCCTGAGAAGCAGAGACAAAGAGAGAAAAATAAAGAGAGATGAATAAGAGAGAAAAAAGAAAGAGAAAGAAAAATGAGAGAGGGGAAAGAGAGAGAGAGTGAAAGAGAAAATGGCAGAAGAATAAAAAGGAGAGGGTGAAGAGGGAAGAGAGAGACTCTAAGTGAAGAACAGTGGCCCTCTCCGGCGGCATTTCGCCTTTGTAGTGAGTCTCTCGTGATGGATAATGGGAGCAAGAGATTAGGAGTCGGAAAGGAGAATATGGATAAAGACATTCGAAGAGAAGCACAGAAAAGATGTTAAATGTATGTATATCAGTTAGAGAGGTATAACTGGATATTGAAGAGTAAAACAGGAATCATTAAGAATTTAGGGCAACACACATGCACTAACTACACAGCGATGCCGAATACGACAATGCCGACGGTGAGATAAAGAGAAGCGCCGACCCCGGATGGACAGAATTAAACAATTGGTAGGGTGAGGATTATGCCCTTTTATTTTAGAACAGTTTTCAGAACATACCGACTCAAAGGTATAAAGAAACAAATATATTAACATCAATATGCAAAGCATTCTTTTAAATTATCTTGGTTTTATGAAGCAATGACTGAATCTACTAAATATTAAAGGAAATAAGATGAGTGATTTATTTTATAAGAAACAGTAATTAAGAGTGAGAGCTAGGTGATTATGATCGAAAAACTCTGTTTACTGAAAAAAAAATTAATTTTGGTTACTGATCGAATTATACAAAAAAAATTTTCTCCATTCAATTCTCATATATACATAGAGTTAAACCATCGTTCAACCTCGCTTTTATCGTGGACTACGGCATCTGATACCTTGAGACCTCGCTTTTATCGTGGACTACGGCATCTGATACCTTGAGACCTCGCTTTTATCGTGGACTACGGCATCTGATACCTTGAGACAAACGACTTATGGCATTGTAACACATATTAAAACTTTTGACCACAGAACAGCGTGCATTGTTAACACCGTACGAAAATGATAACTATATTTCTAATATATTCTAGCACAATTCTAAATTCCAAGCTTCAGATTATTGAAATTTGCAAAGTTTTGAATGGTCTGCTTTTAGTTTCAAGTGGAGATCTCACACACTCAGTGTGAATATCTTCTACTAATCACAGAAGTTGATCTCAGAAAGTTTATTTTATCTTTTTCCAAAGTTCTGTTCTAAACAATTTAATCTTGGAGCCATATCATATGATTCAAACATTTCCGAAACAATTCAAACGCAATTCAAACACTTCCGAAGTTGAATAACTAGGAATTTCTTTATGCGAATATTTGATTTTAACTGCGAACTCCGAAAATTTGTTCTCCCTTAATTGCTCTCCCTTACTTGCCAGAGTGCGGTGACTCGGTACTCTGTCTCTCTTGCAATTTACTCATTTCGTGTTTTCTTCTTTGGTTGCTGTCTTAATACTCTCATTTTGGATAAGGGGGATTCTTGCCTCATTTCAGAGGACGATCCTTGTATAGTGTGAGGCTTCTGTCGTTTACTAAAGGACGGGAGTGACAATAGCAACTATTGAAACGAACGCTTTAAACAACTAAATTTGCAGTAAGGAGAGTATTGTACAATCAAAGCAGAGTCAGTGTTTTATCTTTTCTGTCTCTTTTATCTTTTCTGTCTCTCATTCCGAGACACTCTCTAATTCATACTCTGCGTCTCATTCTAATACATCGAGTTTGATCAGAAACTCAACTCTCGCGCGAGGCCTTTTGCTGCGCTCTACGCAAGCTCTCGCTCGCTTGCTCGATTTACAACATTCTATCAACTACTCTCTCTTCAATACGCACTGTCTATTCTTTGTAGCATGTCTACCTCTGTAGATCTTTCCGGAGAAAGTCTCATCATTATGAATAGACTTACTTCTATGATTGAAAAAATGCAGGAGGCAAATCTCAATGCTATCAGTTCATTAAGAGAAGTTGTCAATCAGCAAGCAACGATCTCGAACAATCTGATAGCTACAGTCTCGAGCCTTGTTTCTTCGGTGAACAAACTGATGTCTGCTCACTCAAACCATCCCATTCCCGTCTCCAGTTCGTCTTTAGGCCCTATGTCATACGCTGCAGTCGCTTCCGCAGTCACTCGTTCTCTTGCGAGTGACAGCGAAGCACAAGAGAAAGCTACTCGAGCAGTTCTCATCAACATCAGCGAAGGTGACTCCGAACAGATAACCGCAGCCGAAGACGACACTCTTCTCGCATCCATAATCAAGTTAGCTACTGATCCTCACCTTCGGCTTCTTGTGAATTCCGATGGGAAACTCAACAAAAATCTAGTCACTATACATAGACATTCGGGTCGTAGCTACGTTGCCGATAGAGTGAACTCTCGACCTAGACCGGCTAAAGTTCAGTTTGTAGACAAAAAGACCCGTGACTCGTTTTTACTTCATACGCGTAGCTCTAGATGCGTTCCTAGGTGTAGCAATAACGTTCACGCATACGCGCGTCCAGATTACATGAAGCATCAGCTTCGGTTCGACGCTGAACTTCGCAGAGAATGCGGACGGAGAAATGAATTAGAAGGTAAGCTATTACACATCGTGAGAGATATCGGAAACGGGCCGGAAGTGTTTCAACTTCGTAACCCTCGTGAGCTGAATAGGAGACTCAGTAACGCGCGAATTACGGTGGCTGAGACTGCTCCTACTAGCTCTAATTATGAATCTCTTCCTGAATCAAATGCTCAGATCCCATTACCCTCTCCTCTTCCCATTCCGAAGCGTGGTCGTGGTCGTGGAAGGAGCGTTGCAGTTGGCAGAGCTCGCGGAGTCGGCAGAGCCTCTACGAGAAAAACTCGCAATCAAACAAGCACTCAGGAATCAATCGTGAGCGTAGGAGACGTAGCACAAGTCGACAGAGGTATTGAAGAATTTCCTCTCTTGACGGGAGGACAGCGAGTTTTATCTCAGACTTCTCCATAGGTAGTTCCCTTTCGTGAAACAAAATATTCTTCTAATTCAATACCTCACGATCTTTGAAATGCTTCTTAAGTAATATTCGAAGCATTAACAGCTTAGCGAAAATCGCGGAAGTTTTTGATTTGATTGAACTGGAAAATGTAGATGTTTGCTTTTTAACAGAAAGCTGGCTAAATGACAACACGCCTGATTCTTTTTTTCAAAACTCCAAGTATTCGATTATTCGTCTCGACAGAAGAAGCAATCAGCGTGGTGGCGGGTTATTAGTCATCTATCGAAACTCATTGAGAATCTCCCGTGTAGAACTCGATATTTCTATAGATGACGGCATAGAACTATTAGCTCTTGATATATGCAATAGGAAGTCTAGAATGGTTAGATGCTTTCTTGTGTATCGGCCTCCTTCTCTATCTCTTTCCACTTTCGAGTCGCTGATCTCAATCATCAGTTGTCATTTAATGCCCAGTCACAATATTGTTCTTGGTGACTTAAATGCGCCCGACATTGACTGGGATCATATTTATTTGTCTAGGGCCCCACTCGGAAAACTGCTGTCTAATTTTGTTTCAACGTATCTACTCAACCAGATGGTCTTTTTTCCTACAAGACATGACGGTAATCACGATGCTTCTCTTCTCGATGTAATGCTGACTGACAGAACCTCTTCCATCACTGATGTATCAGAGCATCCACCATTGTTGAATTCTGATCACGTTACTATATCATTCAGAATAAACTCATTACTAAGTGTACCTGTTGATAGAGGGTCTTGTGGTAATCGGGATTCAGATGTCTACGTAGATTTTCGTAATGGTGACTACGAGTCCATGAACATCTTCCTAGCAAACATTCCCTGGCGGAATTGTTTTGATTCTTTTTCTGATATACAGAACAAGTACACTTTTCTTCTGTCAACGATTCATGATGCCATATATCTCTTCTGTCCCACCAAACCTTGTCGCTCTAGGACCAATTACCGTCCTTCCAAGGCCATGGCGAAACTTCTAAAACAAAAGAAACTTCTTTGGCGCTCAAGACAATCGAATTCTAATTTTCGTTCAGAGTATAAAGAAGTGAAGAAGTCCATATTGAAGGAGAAATCAGACTATTTGAGAAGCCGAGAACTTGAAGCATTGCAAATACCTAATGGGATACACCATTGGATTAGGACTATTTTGAAGCCTCATTCCGACATTCCCGTGATCAAAAAAGACTGTCAGTTCATTTTCGATTCTAAAGAGAAAGCTACAGTTTTTGCCGAAGAGTTTGCTATGAATTACTCTAGTAGGGATCCCATTGTATGCTCTATGCCTAGCACTTAGTTAGTCTCTGATGTCGATTTCTCTCCTCATCTTCTGTTCAATGTTCTACAGAAGCTTCCTAATAAATTTTCCGTCTATTCTGAAAATATCAACCATTTCTTAGTCAAAAATTGCGCCTTATCTCTTGCGCTACCTCTTTCTATGCTCTTCTCCTATTCCCTGCTTACTAGCGAAATTCCTATTGAATGGAAACGCGGTGAAGTGGTTCCTGTTTACAAAAGATCGGGTGACAAATCTCAAGCCGCGAATTATCGACCCATAACTATAACCTCTGTGTTCTGCCGCATCTTCGAAGGAATCTTATGTAACCATTTAAAGAATGGTTTTCGCAACATTCTCTGTAAGTCTCAGTATGGATTTATCTCTAGACGTAGCTGCGAGCTCCAACTACTTAAAACCATTTGTGAGTGGGAAGTCGACTTGAGAAACAAAAAGGATGTCGACGTAGTTTACTTCGATTTTTCGCGTGCTTTTGATAAGGTCCCTCATGGTAAACTAATAACCAAACTGGAAAGACTCAATTTTCCGATAGACATTGTGAGATTGATAGCAAACTTCCTGACGAATCGGACCTATGTGCGCGTAGAGATGGATAGCAAACTTCCTGACGAATCGGACCTAAGTGCGCGTAGACGGGGAATACTCCGATTCATTCCCTGTGCTAAGCGGCGTTCCGCAAGGTACAGTCATCGGACCTCTTCTATTTCTGTTTTTTATTAATGACATCGAAATTTGCATCCCTCCTGATGTCAAATTCTCTCTTTATGCAGTTGACCTCAAAGTATATAGTTCGAACGCTCAATCTTTCCAGCAATGTGTAGTCAATATACATAACTGGTCTATAGAATGGTCTCTTCCACTTGCCAAGTATAAAATTAACGTACTACACCTTGGCCGAAACAATGTGAACTCTCTTTACTTTATCGGTGATGAGGTTCTTAGTTTCAAAAGTGTAATAAGAGATCTTGGTGTGTTAATCGATTCAACCCTGAAATTTGACCGGCATATAGAGATGATAAGAGCTAGAGCTCTGAGCAAGATTTCTCAGATTTTTAAAGTCTTTAGATTCCTCGATTTTGAAGGCTACAAACGCGTCTATCTGTCTTACATCCGACCCCTTTTAGAATACGCCACTGTAGTATTCTCACCTAAATCGTGTAGCGAGCTAGCTAGAAGACTAGAATACCCTCAAAGAATTTTTTCGAAAAAGGTACTGAGGCGATGCTTAATACCTTCTAGCAATTACCCTGACAGATTGAATAAGTTTGCTATCGAGCCTTTAATAACAAGGCGCGCTAAATACGATCTATTATTTCTGTTCAGGCTACTTTATGGAACTTTAGAGTGCCAGGTCTGCAGATCTCATGTGAAATACAGGGCGAACAGTGATCTGAGAACTTCATCTAGAACAAGTCCTCTTCGATTGCTGCAAGAAAGAAATTATCACAACGGCAACTTCTTTTTTACTCGAGCCATTACCCTCTGGAACAAACTCTGCGATCGGTTCCCCGACGTCGTTACGATCGAAGAATTCATTAATATTGTTGAGAATTGTTCTTTAGTCCCGTTCATGACTTTACCTGGATATCTACTCTAGGATACTTTGATTTTCTTTGATACCCACTAGATTGTGTTTTTTTCTTCTTTCTATTCCTAGTCAGAGCCTGTTGTGTCCCCTTTTTTAAATTTTAAACTTAAATTTTTTTTTTCTTCTCGTTTTTTTTGTTGTTTAATGTCTACCTTATAAGTGTATGCGACAACAAGCATACCTTTGGCGAATAAAGTGAATTGAATTGAATCGAAATGAAGTTTTTAGGCTCTTGTTATGCTCTAATGTAGCCCTTTATGTCGTTTCCCCACACATAACCCTCCAAGTAGCATGCTAATGACAGCGTAAAAACTAGTGAGTTTCCTTTTATTCTTTCTTCCTCATTAATTCATACGATAAGCTTGCGTTGTTGAACCAAAATTGCATTGATTTTCGTACAAAGTTCAATCGATAAAATAGAACATTTGTTTTTATCTTTTCTTTTGTAATCAGATTATCTCCAGCATCAGTGTTTAGACGATGTTCTTTTTCTGTTAGTTTAGATATCATAGTCCATGCTCTGATTTGTCTCATTCACTACGTGATATTGTTTATGATGTTGCGTGGAACAATAAATGAAATGAAATGATATGTTCGTGATCACGTAAATGTCACCTTTTTTCTTAAAAGGCGAAGGCAGGCTAAGAAATTTGTACACGATCTCAGCTGTGATTTCTCAGCCACGAGCCGCGATTTCAATGGGAATGGATTGAGATGAAGAAGTCCATCTTTGTGAGCCATCTTGGACATTCACTGACACGCAGTAGAATAGATAAGATAAACTATCAGTTGATCTTCTTGAGATAGAATGAAAACTAACTGTCGCCGTATTGATTTGGTTTGAATTTGACGAGTTTATTGCATATATAACTAACACATATATATTTGTTCATTATAGCTTGCAAAAGTACTTGTGAAAAAATGGGGTAATATCTGTACTATAGATCTCAACTATTTCAGTGAGAAAACCATTTTTCCAGTCTCAATTAGTTTGGGAATGTCTACCCTTTCTGTATACTTGAAAATTTTTGATTAAAGTATTCCTTGAACGAAAACTTGTAGTGACGAATAATCGGGCGGAGGAAAGTCGCAGGTAGAAAAATTTGTGGGTGCCAAATGTCAGATGCGAACAGTCGTGAAACCGAATCCATTCGCTCATTTTTTGTTCAAGCCTTTCGACATCATATAAAAAAAATTTCATAAACTCATTTGATTGAAACGGGTTGTGTTAATGAAGTCAATGAATCGACAAAAATTTATAATTTGAGAAATTTCTTCATGCGGTCTAGCTTCTGAGCCATGCTTACGAAGCCTTACGGCCTCGTAAGCATGAATTTTACTTAAGCTTATGCAAAAAAATTAGTTGAAAGTTACCTAATCCCCTTCCCTTCCCCGAAGTGAAGTGCGGTACCTCAAGTAACATATTGCCGGCCATTTACAAACTTCTTCCTAAACGCTCTTGTTGTTACGCTCTTTTTTCAAACTTCTCTCAACGTAATCAGCTCACCGAAATGCTATTTACTAGTTTTTATTTACTAGTTCGCTCATTTCATTACGTAAGAGAAGTTTGACAAAAGAGTGCAGAAACTAGTAAACAGGATTTCGGTGAGCTGATAGACAAAAGACCGTAAAGGGAGAAGTTTGTTAAAGTCCCATTTTACCGAAAAAACCCAACAAAATATTGGACGACAATTTCACGTCGTTCTAATTTAAAAACGTCTATCTAATTTGAAAAACGTCTACCTATTTTGAAAAACGTCAGCCTAATTTCGTGCGACGTCAGCCAAATTTCGTGCAACGTCAGCCTAATTACGTGCAACGTCTACCTATTTTGACAAAGACGTCTACTTATTTTAGTGCAACGTCTACCTATTTTGACAAACACATCTACCTATTTTAGTGCAACGTCTACCTATTTTGACAAACACGTCTACCTATTCTAGTTAAACTTCCACCTGTTTTGACAAGCACGTCTACCTATTTTAGTGAAACGTTCAGGCCATTACGAAAGCACGCCACTCACGCAAGTTCATAACTATTGCACGCCACTGCGCGGAAAGAGAGCAAGAGTGTTTGACGCACTATTATGTATTTTTTATACGGGCTCGTTAGCCGAACCCGTACGGCCTCGATAGCGTAAACTTTTGCCTAAGCCTAAGCAGAAAAAACATGAAAAACTAAATGAAGCGCATGCGGCGAAGTTAAGAATTTTCCGCGCAGTGGTCTGCATTAGCAATAAACTGGCATGAATGGCGTGCTTTAGTAATGGCCTAGACGTTCCACTAAAATAGGTAGACGTGTTCGTCAAAATAGGTAGACGTGTTTGTCAAAATAGGTAGACGTGTTTGTCAAAATAGATAGACGTGTTTGTCAAACTAGGTAGACGTTTCACTAAAGTAGGTAGACGTGTTTGTAAAAAATAGGTGGACCTTTCACTAAAATAGGTAGACGTGTTTGTCAATTTATTAGGTAGACGTTTATTTCCCAAAAATATTCCCGGCGAATTCGAAACTTAGTGCACGCATCAATTAGTTACGGTGAGCCGAGTGCATTTTTCGTGTTGACTTATTACAAAACTCGTTCAATTATTGTTTTACAAACTACTAGTCTATTTTATATGTGATCACCTTTTATTAAATACCTTTATAAGTTTTTTTTCGCACCAACGTTAAATTGAGTGGAAATAGGATTGAGGCAATTAGTCAACCAGCTAGCTCTATCTTCTTCATAATCATGATGCAAGTAAGGTTTTTCGGCTACAAAGTTTTTCATAAGGTCTGTTGATGAATGTAAACGCCTTTCGTTGATGAATAGAACCGTTAAGTTCCGAAAAAAGTATCTACATTGATTCTAAACATCATGGAATCTTAGTAAAAATTTAATTACTTTCAGGTTTCAATTAAAAGAATATACAGTGTGAAAGGTATTCTTTGTCTACGTCTAAGATAAAATTTTTGCAGCTTCTGCGTGGAGAATGCCGATTGTCGCAATCCAGAAGCCGGATTTGGATAAACATCTGGAAAAGTGTTACAGTAACTTATTTTTGTGCTTAAAAACAGCTGTTTGTTCCTGCCTAAAAACCCTGCTTCTTTTTATTATATCAATTTACAAATAAAACTCGTTGTTTTCAAGAACTTTCGGTTGAGCTTTACCTCACGCCGGACTGCATATCTGACTTCAAAGGTAGAGAGCAGCGTGCAGTGTCAGACAGCTAACTTTTCTCTCAAATTGTTTGCATTCTCTTCATACTATCTTATCTCTCATTCTTTGCTTGTCAGCTATCACTTCACGCTTTCGTGGGTCAGTGTGCTGCGTCAGACAGTCCAAAGTTTGATTCACTCAGGCAATTAATTCACAAACTCAGTAAAAAGTTTCCCTTTTTTTCTGCTCAGGCTAATGCAAAGGTTACGCTATCGAGGTCATACGGCTTAGAAACGAGACCATACGGCTTAGAAACGAGACCATGCGGCTTAGAAACGAGACCATACGGCTTAGAAACAAGACCATACGGCTTAGGAACGAGACAGTAAAAAAGTCAGAACCGCAGTCTGGCGCAGGGTGAAACAGATCCGAGCTTTCTAAGTCCTCTTTTAGTTTTATTCATAGTTCTTGGATCAATAGTGATACAGATAACATGAATCGCTTCGTAAAACGTGATACATATTATCTATTTTGAATAAACGCCTCGAAGTCAATTTTCCTACAATTTTTGAAAGGAAATTAGCATATCGATTTTTTTCAAGGTCAGGAGGCATTTGAAGATGTTTGCTTCGATTACGGTCTCGAACTGGACGATGTGGTTTGTTTCCAACGTTCAAGAGTTGTACGCCGTGTTTATTCAAGTTAAAAAAACTTAATAACTATTCTGTTCTAGATGTCATACACACTCTAGCCTAGATTCACGTACCAATGAGTTTCTCTCACTCGCTCTATAGTCAGTTTTAAGCTTTTAAAAAAGCTAAGAATTATCTGTTTCGTTCGCTTCCTTTTTCATCGCAGGCATCCGCTTTCTTTTTTTCGATAATATCTTTATCTTGAATTCTTTTTGGGGGGTAGAAAACAGTATGGGGATTCGATAGCTGGTAGATAGAATTTGTGGACGTGGGTCTCCAGCATTGTTGAGAATTTTTGAACTGTCTTTTTTGCATGTTCTATAATAATGAGAAGCTCTCTTTTCACTGATTTTTTCCTTTGGGCCATTCCTAATAAGTTTAGACTCCCACGCTTTGAAAAGCGGTCGTTTTTTTTTCAAAACTCGCAAGTAATTTACAGGGTGTCCCATCATAAATTGATGATCTAATTTCGTTAATAACTTTTCGTAGAGTTGACCGAATGGGATGAAATTTTCAGAAGCACCTACACTCAGGACAGGACGCATGATTCTGAAGTTTCAGAAGATTTGAATAAATTTGAATACCCTTTTAAGCTTTGAGCCAATGTTGGAGATATACATAATTTTTTTCTAATTTTTCTACCAGAAATGTTCTTCAAGTAACCCTTATGACCTCACTTTTAGTTTTATTGTTTTCAACTTTTTCAAAGCAGTTTAAAACGAGTGATTTTGTCACTTTTTCAATGCGTATATGCAAATTCATCGATATCGTATGCATTTCTCTGACGTTTCTCAGCAAATCGGGCAATCTTTCCAAAAGTTTTTCATTCTTTCGTTCTTTCCTCACAAAAAAGCGGTGAGCGGTGAAAAAGTGACAAACTCACTCGTTTTAAACTGCACTAAATTGAAGAAGAAAAAAAGAAAACAATAAAACTGAAAACTGATTCATGTTAAGGGTTACTTGAAGAACATTTCTGGTCAAAAAAATTAGAATTTTTTATGAATATCTCCAAAATGGGCTCAAAGATTTAAAGGGTATTCAAATTTATGCAAATTTTGAGAAAGTTCAGAATCATGCGTCCTATCCTGAGTGTAGGTTCTTCTGAAATTTTCATCCCATTCGGTCAACTCCGCGAAAAGTTATAACGAAATTCGATCATGAATTTATGATGGGAGGACACCCTGTAGTTTGTAGTTTAACTATGTCTGGGAGCAGAGAAACTTTACTAAATACCAAGTAATTTCGCGTAAGGAAGTTATTAGAAAGTAGCCGAAAAGGCTCTTCCCACTACGCTACCAAATATGCACAATCTCTTGCGCCTTTTGAGTTCACATAAGCTTAAAAGTCAGAAGGTGAAAGAGATTCTGGTGTTTCTGGTGTGTTTCCAGCCTCAGAAGGTGAAAGAGATTCTGGTGTGTTTCCAGACTCAGAAGGTGAAAGAGATTCTGGTGCGTTTCCAGACTCAGAAGGTGAAAGAGATTCTGGTGTGTTTCCAGACTCAGAAGGTGAAAGGGATTCTGGTGTGTTTCCAGACTCAGAAGATGAAAGAGATTCTGGTGTGTTTCCAGACTCAGAAGATCAAAGAGATTCTGGTGTGTTTCCAGACTCAGAAGATGAAAGAGATTCTGGTGTGTTTCCAGACTCAGAAGATGAAAGAGATTCTGGTGTGTTTCCAGACTCAGAAGGTGAAAGAGATTCTGGTGTGTTTCCAGCCTCAGAAGGTGAAAGAGATTCTGGTGTGTTTCCAGACTCAGAAGGTGAAAGGGATTCTGGTGTGTTTCCAGACTCAGAAGATGAAAGAGATTCTGGTGTGTTTCCAGACTCAGAAGATGAAAGAGATTCTGGTGTGTTTCCAGACTCAGAAGATGAAAGAGATTCTGGTGTGTTTCCAGACTCAGAAGATCAAAGAGATTCTGGTGTGTTTCCAGACTCAGAAGATGAAAGAGATTCTGGTGTGTTTCCAGACTCAGAAGATGAAAGAGATTCTGGTGTGTTTCCAGACTCAGAAGGTGAAAGAGATTCTGGTGTGTTTTCAGCCTCAGAAGGTGAAAGAGATTCTGGTGTGTTTCCAGACTCAGAAGATGAAAGAGATTCTGGTGTGTTTCCAGACTCAGAAGATGAAAGAGATTCTGGTGTGTTTCCAGACTCAGAAGATGAAAGAGATTCTGGTGTGTTTCCAGACTCAGAAGGTGAAAGAGATTCTGGTGTGTTTCCAGACTCAGAAGGTGAAAGAGATTCTGGTGTGTTTCCAGACTCAGAAGATGAAAGAGATTCTGGTGTGTTTCCAGACTCAGAAGATGAAAGAGATTCTGGTGTGTTTCCAGACTCAGAAGATGAAAGAGATTCTGGTGTGTTTCCAGACTCAGAAGGTGAAAGAGATTCTGGTGTGTTTCCAGACTCAGAAGGTGAAAGAGATTCTGGTGTGTTTCCAGACTCAGAAGATGAAAGAGATTCTGGTGTGTTTCCAGACTCAGAAGATGAAAGAGATTCTGGTGTGTTTCCAGACTCAGAAGATGAAAGAGATTCTGGTGTGTTTCCAGACTCAGAAGGTGAAAGAGATTCTGGTGTGTTTCCAGACTCAGAAGGTGAAAGAGATTCTGGTGTGTTTCCAGGCTCAGAAGATGAAAGAGATTCTGGTGTGTTTCCAGACTCAGAAGATGAAAGAGATTCTGGTGTGTTTCCAGACTCAGAAAATGAAAGAGATTCTGGTGTGTTTCCAGACTCAGAAGGTGAAAGAGATTATAGTGTGTTTCCAGACATCCGAGAAGCAAACAGTGGAGAAGGAGAAAAGATCTTCTGCAAAAACCGTCCAACTGAGTGAAGTAGAGGTGTACAAGGTTGAAACATTCTTCATACATTCATCATTATAATTATTTTCAAGAAATTTGAGCACAAGGACATTCTGAAGAATATTAGTAAGACTGGAATCATAGGTAAACTGCCAACTGGCAAAAAAAATTTCTAGGGCGACCAACCTACCGACCCTCTCCCTCCTTTGAATTGAATTTATCGACCGACCTACCGACCCTCTCCCTCCTTTGAATTGAATTTATCGACCGACCTACCGACCCTCTCCCTCCTTTGAATTGAATTTATCGACCGACCTACCGACCCTCTCCCTCCTTTGAATTGAATTTATCTTCATTCCTCTGCATAAATAGAACGTTTCATTAGCCATAACTCAGCCTCAACCGGTTTCGTAAAGTTAAAAGTGAACTTTTAACCTTTTTTAGCGATCGACCTATAGAAAAATCTAGAAATGTTTAACCTATGACTGGAATCCGTCCAAATATCGCTATTATTATGATTACTATTATTATTCTTCTTCTTACAGATCAATTTCGAATTTAGAATTTGATGCAATAAATTTAACTATTTGAAGGTTGAAATCCCGGCCAATCGTTATGATCTCTTGTGTGTAGAGGGACTCTCCCGAGCTCTCAAAATTTTCCAAGGAAGGTGGGCGTTTTATTCGAGTTCTGAATCACAACTTGTGATAATTGATACAGTCTATACTGTACAATGAATAATTAAGTGATAATTGATGCAGTCTATACTGTACAATGAATAATTAAGTGTTTACGATCGGATCATATCAAATGAAAAAAAAATATTTAAGAAAAGATCACAAGAAGAAATTGAAATCAGTTAAGTGGAAAATAATTCATAGCGGAGTTGGAGTAAGATTAAGTAAGAGTTTCGCTGAGTAAAAAAGTTTTTCCGGCGGTAAAAGTGTATGAACCCGAAATGTATAAACGCGCTTGCCTCAAAAAATAAATATATTACTACTGGTTTTCTTACATTCGAGTTTTTTCTCATTATCATTGCTAATTTCCTTCTCTTTTTGATGTCGAGAGAAATCCTTTGAATAAGGTTAGTGTGAAACTTTCTTACTTCTCAAAGAACTATTACCTTATCATCAGTCCTTTTGCTCACCCCAACCCGAAGTTCGCCATATTTTTTCTCCGAAGCTTTGATTATGTCTCGTACTAAGCTGTACGGCATCGTTAGCGTAAGTTTTCCCTGAGCCTAAGCACAAATTCCAAAGAAAAAATACGTGGAATTATTCCGATTGTGAAATTTAGGGTGTAATTTTTCATGGTTCGAAATTTCGTAGTGCGTAATATCGTGATACCGTATACCTGAGCTTTTAAAAAATTTAAAAGTTAGAACTGCTTAAACGTTGAGTAGTAACATCGAAGGTCAATCATGAAAAATTTTGATTTTATTCAATTAAGTCAAATACTTCATTGAAAAATAATCGGTCAGAGTTTAATGGATGTTGAAGGTTGAAACAGCCTCACTACAGCCTCCGAGAAGCAGTCGAGAAAATTGTTGTGAAGGTTGAGGTCAGATTTTTGAAAAATAAGATTCTAGTTTTGATTCTTATTAGATTTGTTCTCTGAAAAGCAGAAATGTTATCAAAAGCACGTCGCGATCTAATTCCTGCTACAGCCCACAATTCAAACGATCGCAAGGAACCGGTTCATCCTCACCGGTATTGAGCGCGTCCTCAGGTGGCGGATAGAGAGATGTCTCTCTGCACAAGTGCATTGGAGATAGCGGGCTTGCCCGTCACGGACCAAAATTGCATACATAGTATAGTTCGTCAAAGGAGGGCGACGCCGCTGGATAAAACAACAGCCGATACTCCCCTATACTTTGTAATGACGAGTCGAGGCGCAAGTAAAATATCCTCTTGCTCCGGTTAACCAATGGGTCTCGCGAAAAAAACTATCCCAAAGGACTCCCCTTGACAGGACCTCTGGGCAAAAAACAACAACAACATCTAATTCAATTCATGACGTCTTCAAATTTTGATCTGTAGGTTTTGGCGGTGTATACTCTGCGATTTCGAGGAACTTAGAAGAAAAACGTAGTGAACAAGTCAAAATTCTAAAGCCAACCGAATAAAATGGTTGCACACAAACTCATCCAGAAGTAGGTATCAGGTTGTTACTTACCATCCGCCTATATATAGAGTAGATCAGAAAGACTAATTACGACCAGGACATTTCTTTCCACCCGAAGAAAGAGTGTATGTATCAAGTTTACTAATAATGAGGGAACGGCAGGTCCGAGAGAGCGCGAGAGCGTGTGATGTTAAAGAGAGGATGCAGAGGATCAGATCATTTGTAGCAATAGCTTTCTGCTTTCTTAAATAGTGCATAGATTTCACACGTACGGTGGGTTAAAAAAGCACGCGGATTTCGAAGTAACGACAGATTTAAGAGAGAGGTTGAGAGCGCTTGTAAACTTGGAGAACGCATTCGAACAGAGAACGCATTTTCTTATCGCTTGCTTGTTTTTATAGTGATTAGATTTGCGCATAAATTTCATACGCCGTGCGGGTTAGAGAAACACCATACTAGGTTTAGCATGCATATTCCCAATAGTTTTCGGTATGGGTAATCAAAACTTGTAATTGACAAACGGTTGAAGGTGTAAGAGGGGGGGGGGGCGATTGAAGCTGCTATTCAGCCTTTTGTAAACAAATGTCCAATAAAATGTGAGCAAGTGAGTACTGTGACTAACTCAGTATTATTTTCGAAGCTGGTCTGCTAAGATTGTGTTGGCTGTCCTCATTGATCGCCTCACATCACGAAATTGGAAGAAGGCAGCTGAATTACTCAAATTGGTACAAACTCATGTTTAAATGCATTTATAGACAAACAAAGTCCGGCCATACGTGGTAGGAGCTGTTTTGCGAAACGTCAATCTGGACGAAAGGTCATACGCGTCTCTTATTGATCTGCAGGTTCGCTCAGTCTTACCGTAAGCATAGTTTCATCAGATTGTTTTTCTGTTCCACTCTAGTTAAACGATTGTCGAGTATGTGCTTTGGTTGTGACATCGTATCATTGTTTGTAGCGAAGAAGAACGGAACGTCCCTTGATTTTATTTTCACCATGGAACTTTGATAACAGGATAAACTGCACCAGAACATTTGCCGGAAGAGAACACTTGTCGCTATCGGAACACACGATTTGGACACAATCGAAGGTACCGCGGATCAATACTTCGTTTTTGGTTAATACCATAGTAGGGTTTCCGTAGGCTGGGGAGAATAGGAAATGTAAGGGTGATGTATAGTAAGTTCTTCTTACTATTTCAGGTCCGTTTGTGTATTCAGCCGAGAAACCTAGTGAGATACGATTCATCCCGCTCAACGAGACGAAAGAGTTTACTGCGGAGCAGCTCATGGTGCATTACTCGGTGAGTGGATGTGAAGGGGAGGGGCTCATGTTGTCCTGGGAGCAGGGGTTATTTAGTCATGACAGATTCTCTGTCGGTGGCCCTCTGTGTTCCAAATCTTTAGGGGGGGACCCTTATGTGAAAAAAAGGTAAGGGGGATCCTTATGTGAGGAAAATAAAATTTTTACCCCTAAGGGGGGACCCTTATGTGAAAAATTTTTTTCCGCTTTCGGCGGGCCTCTGTTTTTCCAAATCGTAAGGGGGGACCCTTATGTGAAAAAAATTTTTTCCGCTTTCGGCGGGCCTCTGTTTTTCCAAATCGTAAGGGGGGACCCTTATGTGAAAAAAGTTTTTCCGCCTTCGGCGGGCCTCTGTTTGAAAAATCATAAGGGGGGACCCTTATGTGAAAAAAAAAATTTTCCGCCTTTGGCGGGCGTCTGTCCCGTAATCTGTCACACTAAAAAAAACCCTGTCTGGGAGTGGGTGAGAAGGGAAGGGGCTCATGTTATCCTGGGAGTGGGTGGGAAGGGAAGGGGCTCATTTAGTCCTGGGAGTGGGTGGGAAGGGAAGGGGCTCATGTTGTCCTGGGAGTGGTTGGGAAGAGAAGGGGCTCATGTTGTCCTGGGAGTGGGTGGGAAGGGAAGGGGCTCATGTTTTCCTGGGAGTGGGTGGGAAGGGAAGGGGCTTATGTTGTCCTGGGAGTGGGTGGGAAGGGAAGGGGCTCATTTTGTCCTGGGAGTGGTCGGGAAGGGAAGGGGCTCATGTTATCCTGGGAATGGGTGGGAAGGGAAGGGGCTCATGTTGTCCTGGGAGTGGGTGGGAAGGGAAGGGGCTCATGTTATCCTGGGAGTGGGTGGGAAGGGAAGGGGCTCATGTTATCCTGGGAGTGGGTGGGAAGGGAAGGGGCTCATGTTGTCCTGGGAGATCTAAGAAGAAAAAATAAATCTAAGAAGATACAATAAGAAATCGGATTTGTACACGAAACCCCACCCCCCCCACCGCCCGCGAAAATTTTTCTGACAAATTTAGGTGACCTATGGAAATTATGTTCCAAGCCAAACTCATCAAGAATTGCAATGTAGCTAAACGCTTTCAGACAGACAGTCATCTGAAGCCTTATCTGCCTATCCTGGCAGGCAAACCTCTGTATCCAGTCATCCGAGACAAGATAGGCGTCGTGTGCTCAATGCCACCCATCATCAATGGTATACAAATATCATCATAGGTCATCTACATCATCTAACAACTGAAAAAGGACCACTCTGCAAGCGAAGGGCCCACAATAGTTTAAGAGGAGGGACTTTTCACAGTCTAGACTTTACAAGTCAAAAAATTGTTTTATAATCATGTTTTCTTTAAAAAAATACAAGAGCGAACAAAAATATGTTTAAACGGTACGGTTCCATGTTAAAAGGACAATTAAGAGTTGAGGTAAAGAAGTAATGTGATAACATAGTGTGGTTTGAACAGGGGAGCACTCGAAGATCAGCCCGGCTACACGAAACATTTTCATCGAATGCACGGCGACAGATCGCAACAAGGCCATTATCGTCCTCGACACGCTCGTCACAATGTTCAGCCAATATGCAGAGGATGCTTTCAGGTTAGTTCTCATAAGTCTGTCCTTGAAGAGGTCTCTGAAAAGTCTACTTTCTATCGTTCGATCTTCTCTCTTAATATCAGTTAGTGAAGCACTTGGTCTTCTAACACTGAAAGCGATCTCTATGGTTGTGAATTGTAAAAGAAGCAACAGTTGACTTCAAACGATGGCAACTCACAACACATTCCAAGTAGATAGTCCAGCCTGACGTCTTAGTGTTCTTGATTATTCTTCGAGGACTCGGATCACTCCATATTGTTTAATGGAAACTGAGTGCGAGAGGTCAGACGACCTCTTTTCTTATCAAGTTGACGGCATTCTATGATTCTTCCAGCTTTCATTTTGTCATTCACTTGGTAATTGAATATATTAGATGCTCAAGAAAGTTCATAACGTTTTTCAGAAGAAAAAAGGTCAATTCAAATTTCAAAAGCCTAAAAATTAGTATCAATCAACGATGTATCCACATTATCATCAGAGACCTTCTGTAAACTTATATACAAGTCATGGATGCCTTCATGTTAAAACACGGATGAGTAAGTGTTGAAATAGTGGTCGACCCAGGCTTGACCTCTCCTTCAATCTTGGAAGCTTTCGCCGTCAGTTGATTTTGCATTAATCCGGTTGGATGGTTATCCGATAAAGCCAAGTTTTAATGAACACGCTGGTTGAGACTTGATTTCTCAGCCCAGCTCTGAAAATTGTCATACAGTTTTATTCGCGATCTGTTTTTCGTTACAGTAGACATCGGTGATGGTCTTGTTACAAGTCAAGAGCTTCCAGTATCAGGGTTTTTTAGTTGGTCCGAAAGTCCTACAGACGCCCGCCTGAGACGAAATTTTTTGTATACAGACACTTGCCTTACATCTGGGAAAAAATATTTTCAAGTTTCAGTTTTACGAGATAAAAAGTTTTTGAAAAATTTTCACCCTTCTGAGATAAAAAAATTCTCTTAAGGATCCCTTATGAGTTAAAAGAAAATAGCCCGCAGAAGGTCTAAAACAGACGCCCGCCGACAGGCGACCGGACATGACTAAATAACCACTGTTCCAGTACACGGGGAAACGGGAGTTGCACTAAACTGAAAGCAAGACCTCTATTGGGAAAGTCTTGCTTTGAGCGTCTGCTCTGGCTGCTCCTTTCTGTCGAGACATCGATGCTCCCACTTAACAAGAGCTTTTTTCATCCAATTTTCTTAAGTGACGAAAGTTTCTAGTAAGTTCCCGTTGCGTTTTCACGAGAGAAGTTGTGCAGCAGCTTCCATGTGTTGTTTTGCGCTTATCAGAGAAATTCGTTTAAAAAAACCAAATTTCAAGCTTACCACCTTGCCCATCCAATCAAATCCATTATCGATTACCACCTTGCCCATCGGATCAAATCAATTATCGATTACCACCTTGCCCATCGGATCAAATCGATTACCACCTTGCCCATCCAATCAAATCCATTATCGATTACCACCTTGCCCATCGGATCAAATCAATTATCGATGGTGGTGTGAGATACATCAAAGTGCTCTGCCTTTTCGTAGGTATTGAGCTTCGTATTTCTTTCGACGAGCTGCTAAAGATCAGAAAGATTCAGCTCGACTGGGCGTCGAGGACGGTCGTTGTCATCCAACTATTCCCTTTCTGACGTCTGAACCTAACTCTTCTGTCGCTATTACAGATACAAACCTCTTCGAACGCCTGACATAGTTTACAGTGTCCCGCAGCTGCTTTGTCGCCGAACTTGGAGCAGTAGAGAAGGGATACTGTAATGATGAACGTTTCATCGCAGCGTTTCTCTGACATTCTGAAGCAAGTGACAAGTGGATGCGAATTAGGAGAAAACTTTAGGGAGCCTTCCTTCATAAACTAGGTTGAGAAGATTCCATGAAACCGTTGAAGAAAATTTTTGAATGTGGAAAAATCGATACGAACTTTCTTGTGCACCTAATAAATAAACGATTAAAATTGGAACAACACGATCTCACTTTGCTTTTTCTTAAAAAAGTAATTCAGTAGGAAGTAAACTCTTTCTGCAGTGTCGAGTCTGTGGAAGTACATTATGAAGAGTCAGGCCAGTCAGAAATGCATCCGGTCAGTTCCGCTTTGTTATCTTCATTGGACATAATGTTCATTAGTTCGAGTGTTGCATAATGGAAGTGTGCGCTCTATAATGTTCTAAGGGTTCAAATATTAACCTTAACCTCGAAAGGGTTCAAATATTAACCTTAACCTCGAAAGGGTTCAAATATTAACCTTAACCTCGAAACCAAGAGAGCAGGAAATTCTTTATTTGGGCTTGTAGAAATTAGACACTCTTCACTGCTGCCATACACACTAGCTAAATGAGCATTCATTGTCTTCATAGTCGAGTATTCATCTCACGGAGTTTATGGTGATGTCCGGCCGTATTTCGAATTGTTTATGTCAACCCTCGGTGGACCTTTGATCGTAAAAGTCAACCCTCGGTGGACGTTTGATCGTAAAAGTCAACCCTCGGTGGACCTTTGATCGTAAAAGTCAACCCTCGGTGGACCTTTGATCGTGAAAGTCAACCCGCGGTGGACCTTTGATCGTAAAAGTCAACCCTCGGTGGACCTTTGATCGTAAAAGTCAACCCTCGGTGAACCTTTGATCGTAAAACTCAACCCTCGATGGACCTTTGATCGTAAAAGTCAACCCTCGGTGGACCTTTGATCGGAAAAGTCAACCCTCGGTGGACCTTTGATCGTAAAAAGAGATCCAATGGAAAAATTTCTTTCAATTTTACCAGGTCATTTACGGCTTTCTGTTTATTAACTTCTAGGACTCCGGTGGGTCTTTGGAAAAAATTCGAAAAAAAAGTAATAAAACAGTATTTTGCTTGCTCCTACATCTCTTTTTCTTCTAATGTTTCAATTGAGTAGTAGTTTTAATACTACTCTGATCCAGAGTCTTCGGTATCGCGATCAATTGGTCAACGTCTCAGAAGTGAACGCTAAGATGGGATTCCAGTTGGATGCGTCCGAGATGGCCAGTCTTCTCACCAAGATGTCCTTAGGGGCTGGCGTAAAGAATAAAGATACCATCACAGTCAGTAAACTCTGGGATTGCGTAGATGTCAAAGTATAAATAAGCCTTAGTCGTCCAAAACTTTGATGTCAAGTTTAAATGAGTTCTTTAAATGAGGGGCTTCTATATATATATTGAAGGCGTTGGGTTTGTAAAGAGAACTTTAATTGGTTCAGTCGATTGGATCGCATATTGTGGTGCGAGTGTAGACGTTTGAACATTTTTTCGCCTAAAAAAAAGCATTCTCATTTAACCTTAACAGAGGAATAATACTCGAAAATTATTCGGGCAACCAAAAGAAAAAAACTTCCTGAACGAGTCTCGAATCTTTCTGCAGGTGACGATTCCACCGACGAGGCACGATGTCCTCCATGAATGCGACATCGCAGAAGATGTCGGCGTTGCCTATGGGTTCAACAAACTCGAGTTTAAGATGCCTCAGGTACACATAAGTCTATGGGCTTTCAATTGAAAGCACTTAAGTGGGTGTTCATTTTACTATGGGCTTTCAATTGAAAGCACTTAAGTGGGTGTTCATTTTACTATGGGCTTTCAATTGAAAGCACTTAAGTGGGTGTTCATTTTACTGTTCCAAGCTCAATTGTTCATATCCGTGAACAGTAAAGTGTGAACAGTTGTCGTGTCAGAAGACCCTTTTTTTTGCTGAGGAGGATTCCACCTTTTTTCTTAATTTCAATGACGTAGAACTCTAGCGGAAGGTGTTTCTTTATTCTGAAAGCTATATACAGAAGCTTTTTGGCGTTCGAGTTCCTCGAAATGTGAACCAGGGTGTTTCTTAGCACCTGCACAACTTTTTTCGAGCGCATATATTTTAAAAATTTCAGAGTTAAACATTACATTTTTTCAATGTTTTGGATTTTCTCTACGTGAAATCCGAGAAAAAAATTTCAAAGCGCGTAGATTTCAATGTTTTTCGGGGTTTTTAAAAACGCATAGATTTTTTTTACCCGCAGTGCGGGTCAAAGAAACACCCTGATGTGAACTAAAAAGCTACAAACGTTTGAAATGAACAGTTTAACTAAGGTTTCATTAAGTACTTCAATCACATATTATTCTGTTGTTGTTTGCCCGAAAGTACTGCTTCTTTTTAGGAGACTCGGAAGTAGAGAGATGAAAATCGTAGTGCTATCCTCTACTCATGTATAATACTGTTGAAAAGAAAGAACATTAGAGAAAATTGGTGGTTGTTGAGGCGAATACGATAGCTGAGGCACAGCCGTTGAATGCCCTCTCGGAGGCTCTGCGACTGCAGATGGCCACCGCCGGCCTCACTGAAGCACTGAACTTTGCACTGTGCAGCAGGTTCCCTTCCTGCTGTATCTTATCACATTGAACGCACTCATTTGCGAATCGGGCACTGATCCCGAGGCGGCATTTGCCGGCAAAGACACCATCCCTCTCAAAGCTCATCTCAATAGTCACAGCGTCGCTATAGGCGAGCACGCTTTGTGATTTTGCTCATAATGTATCAGAATTTATTTGCAAATAGTTTTCAAATGTTTGCCTTATCTTTTTTTGAATATTCGAATGGATACTTTCTGTTAAGAGAAGATGCGAGCATCAAACTCAATCGACCTCTCACCAACGCTGTCCATATCGCAAATCCAAAGACTTTAGAGTTTCAGGTGAGTTGAAATTTGAAATGAAACTCGCCTTGGTGGTTTTCATGAGACTTTCAAGTAGGCCTGGTAGACTAACAATACTTTCAATATTCTTATTTTAAGCACGAAGATGAAAAACAGAGTCTTTCGATTGTGTTTGTTAGCTCAAATTCTATGCGAAGCCCTTCGATTGTACTTGCGGTGGGCCTTTTTTAAGCAATTATAGATTAGACAAAAAGCAGCGTTAACTATTGTTATAATTTTTTGCGGAGTTCACAAGTTAATCTGGAAAATGGGAAATTCGTGTTTAGAAGTATTCAAAGGCTTAGGATATCCACGTTAGACTTCTTGGATAAAATGAATAAAATTCCTTGGTAGATCGCACGAACTTCCCTCCTGCCAGGAGTGCTTCGGACTCTGCAGGCAAACAGTCACATGCCCTTGCCCTTGAAGTTGTTCGAGCTGCAGGATGTGGTTTTAGTGGATCCAGAGCATGGTAAGAGCTGCTGGGAAACAGGGGTTATTTAGTCATGACAGATCTTCTGTCGGCGGGCCTCTGTGTTCCAAATCTTTAGAGGGGACCCTTATGTGAAAAAAGGTAAGGGGGACCTTTATGTAAGAAAAAAATTTCACCCCTAAGGGGGGACCCTTATGTGGAAAAAAATTTTTCGCCTTCGGCGGGCCTCTTTTTTTTTATTTGAAAAATCGTGAGGGGGGACCCTTATGTGAATTTTTTTTCGGCGGGTCTCTGTTTGAAAAATCATAAGGGGGACCCTTATGTGAAAAAAATTTCCCATTTTCGGCGGTCGTCTCTCCCTTTTTCTTTCACACTAAAAAACCCCTGCTGGGAAATGGCCTGTTGTTGTGTGAAAATCGCCTGGGGCATTCTGGTCACTCTCACAGAAAAGAGGACTTTAACCATGTCTTTAACCATGTTATTTAGTCATGTACGGTCGTCTGTCGGCGGGCTACTGTCTTTTAACTCATAAGGGGGGATCTTGAGAGAATTTTTTTTCATCTCAGAAGGGTGAAAATTTTTCAAAACTTTTCTTCTCGTAAAACTGAAACTTGAAAATATTTTTTCCCAGATGTAAGGCAAGTGTCTGTATACAAAAATTTTCGTCTCAGGCGGGCGTCTGTAGGATTTTCGGACCAACTAAAAAACCCCTGACTTTAACATAATTTTTTTCGTGGAGCTGCATTTTCGAGAGGGAAATGAATTAAGGAGAGGGAGAGAAAGAGAGAGAGAAAGTAATCATGGCTTGGTGGGTAGCAATGGTATGGTCCTTGTACATCTCCGGTTCTTCAGAAGTGGGGGCTCGAAATGAGCGGCGACTCTGCGTTGTGATATATGCTAAGGCGGCTGGCTTCGAGTTGGTACATGGAGTGCTCGACAGGTTGGGGACAACTATCATATTCGATTTTGATAAGGAGTGTGAAGGAGTGATTTGCATTGGGATTCAAGGCGTAGTAATTTGGTAGTGTGACAAAGTAATGTCCAATCGATCTTAGTTTGTCCCTCAAACGACCAGGTTCACCTAAAACAAGGGTTTTTGGTGGCTCCCCCTTCCCTTGCTTCTTTGTGCTACACTTGAAAGCAGTCACTAGTTCTACCCGGCTAGGTTTGTTTTTGTTGCATATCAGTTCGCATGTACACAGCCTCGGAAAATGATTGAGCTCAGAGAAGTTGTTTGCAGAGTGATGCAGTTGCTGGATGTTTCTCCAAGGATCGAAGAGGAAGATGGTGAGGCTTTTTTTGAGTATTGTGATGAGTGTATGATATAATCAAGTGAATTGATGTATTTCGAGTAGCAGTTTGGAAGTATTTTAGATCTAGGCATCAGTTGGTAATGAAACAGAGCGAATTCATAATCAGGGTGTTTCTCTCGCCCGCACTGCGGGTGAAAAAAATCTATGCGCTCTTTCTCTCGCCCGCACTGCGGGTGAAAAAAATCTATGCGCTCTTCAAAACATCCGGGAAAACCTTCAAATCTATGCACTCGGAAACCTTTTTTAGATTCTTACCGGGTAATTTCATGAGTTATTGCAAAAAAAAATCTCTAACTTTCGGAAATTTATAAAATCTATGCACTCGAAAAAAATTGTGTGGGAAGTAAGAAACGTTCATAATGAAAGAAAATAAGCTCACAAAGAAAAAAGCGGCAAGAAATGAAAAGCTTTTCGCTTTAAAGAAGAAAACTTTTAAATGTTTCTAATCAACATTTAAGATTTAGTGAGCGGACGCACAAAGATGTTTTGATATATTATACTATGATATGTGGAAATCCTATTAGCATGAAAGAAAAAACAATATGCAGTACCGTCCAAAATCAAAAAATCAGTTTTTGAACAAAACTTTGCAAAAAGCGAACATATTTTCTTGATCTTTTCATTTTTTTTTGTGTTTTTCATGTAAGTGTATGCCGTAGTTATGGTAAAATGTCTGCTCCAAGATAAATCGAACTCATCTGCTCATGGAAGTGTATGCCGTAGTTATGGTAGAATGTCTGCTCCAAGACAAATCGAACTCATCTGCTCATGTAAGTGTATGCCGTAGTTATGGTGGAATGTCTGCTCCAAGATAAATCGAACTCATCTGCTCATGTAAGTGTATGCCGTAGTTATGGTAGAATGTCTGCTCCAAGATAAATCGAACTCATCTGCTCATGGAAGTGTATGCCGTAGTTATGGTAGAATGTCTGCTCCAAGATAAATCGAACTCATCTGCTCATGTAAGTGTATGCCGTAGTTATGGTAGAATGTCTGCTCCAAGATAAATCGAACTCATCTGCTCATGGAAGTGTATGCCGTAGTTATGGTAGAATGTCTGCTCCAAGATAAATCGAACTCATCTGCTCATGTAAGTGTATGCCGTAGTTATGGTAGAATGTCTGCTCCAAGATAAATCGAACTCATCTGCTCATGTAAGTGTATGCCGTAGTTATGGTAAAATGTCTGCTCCAAGATAAATCGAACTCATCTGCTCATGTAAGTGTATGCCGTAGTTATGGTAGAATGTCTGCTCCAAGATAAATCGAACTCATCTGCTCATGTAAGTGTATGCCGTAGTTATGGTGGAATGTCTGCTCCAAGATAAATCGAACTCATCTGCTGATGTAAGTGTATGCCGTAGTTATGGTAAAATGTCTGCTCCAAGATAAATCGAACTCATCTGCTCATGTAAGTGTATGCCGTAGTTATGGTAGAATGTCTGCTCCAAGATAAATCGAACTCATCTGCTCATGTAAGTGTATGCCGTAGTTATGGTAGAATGTCTGCTCCAAGATAAATCGAACTCATCTGCTCATGTAAGTGTATGCCGTAGTTATGGTAGAATGTCTGCTCCAAGATAAATCGAACTCATCTGCTCATATAAGTGTATGCCGTAGTTATGGTAGAATGTCTGCTCCAAGATAAATTGAACTCATCTGCTCATGTAAGTGTATGCCGTAGTTATGGTAGAATGTCTGCTCCAAGATAAATCGAACTCATCTGCTCATGTAAGTGTATGCCGTAGTTATGGTAGAATGTCTGCTCCAAGATAAATCGAACTCATCTGCTCATGTAAGTGTATGCCGTAGTTATGGTGGAATGTCTGCTCCAAGATAAATCGAACTCATCTGCTGATGTAAGTGTATGCCGTAGTTATGGTAAAATGTCTGCTCCAAGATAAATCGAACTCATCTGCTCATGTAAGTGTATGCCGTAGTTATGGTAAAATGTCTGCTCCAAGATAAATCGAACTCATCTGCTCATGTAAGTGTATGCCGTAGTTATGGCAGAATGTCTGCTCCAAGATAAATCGAACTCATCTGCTCATGTAAGTGTATGCCGTAGTTATGGTGGAATGTCTGCTCCAAGATAAATCGAACTCATCTGCTCATGTAAGTGTATGCCGTAGTTATGGTAGAATGTCTGCTCCAAGATAAATCGAACTCATCTGCTCATGTAAGTGTATGCCGTAGTTATGGTAAAATGTCTGCTCCAAGATAAATCGAACTCATCTGCTCATGTAAGTGTATGCCGTAGTTATGGTAAAATGTCTGCTCCAAGATAAATCGAACTCATCTGCTCATGTACATAAGTGTATGCCGTAGTTATGGTAAAATGTCTGCTCCAAGATAAATCGAACTCATCTGCTCATGTAAGTGTATGCCGTAGTTATGGTAGAATGTCTGCTCCAAGATAAATCGAACTCATCTGCTCATGTAAGTGTATGCCGTAGTTATGGTGGAATGTCTGCTCCAAGATAAATCGAACTCATCTGCTGATGTAAGTGTATGCCGTAGTTATGGTAAAATGTCTGCTCCAAGATAAATCGAACTCATCTGCTCATGTAAGTGTATGCCGTAGTTATGGTAGAATGTCTGCTCCAAGATAAATCGAACTCATCTGCTCATGTAAGTGTATGCCGTAGTTATGGTAGAATGTCTGCTCCAAGATAAATCGAACTCATCTGCTCATGTAAGTGTATGCCGTAGTTATGGTAGAATGTCTGCTCCAAGATAAATTGAACTCATCTGCTCATGTAAGTGTATGCCGTAGTTATGGTAGAATGTCTGCTCCAAGATAAATCGAACTCATCTGCTCATGTAAGTGTATGCCGTAGTTATGGTAGAATGTCTGCTCCAAGATAAATCGAACTCATCTGCTCATGTAAGTGTATGCCGTAGTTATGGTGGAATGTCTGCTCCAAGATAAATCGAACTCATCTGCTGATGTAAGTGTATGCCGTAGTTATGGTAAAATGTCTGCTCCAAGATAAATCGAACTCATCTGCTCATGTAAGTGTATGCCGTAGTTATGGTAAAATGTCTGCTCCAAGATAAATCGAACTCATCTGCTCATGTAAGTGTATGCCGTAGTTATGGCAGAATGTCTGCTCCAAGATAAATCGAACTCATCTGCTCATGTAAGTGTATGCCGTAGTTATGGTGGAATGTCTGCTCCAAGATAAATCGAACTCATCTGCTCATGTAAGTGTATGCCGTAGTTATGGTAGAATGTCTGCTCCAAGATAAATCGAACTCATCTGCTCATGTAAGTGTATGCCGTAGTTATGGTAAAATGTCTGCTCCAAGATAAATCGAACTCATCTGCTCATGTAAGTGTATGCCGTAGTTATGGTAAAATGTCTGCTCCAAGATAAATCGAACTCATCTGCTCATGTACATAAGTGTATGCCGTAGTTATGGTAAAATGTCTGCTCCAAGATAAATCGAACTCATCTGCTCATGTAAGTGTATGCCGTAGTTATGGTAGAATGTCTGCTCCAAGATAAATCGAACTCATCTGCTCATGTAAGTGTATGCCGTAGTTATGGTAGAATGTCTGCTCCAAGATAAATCGAACTCATCTGCTCATGTAAGTGTATGCCGTAGTTATGGTAAAATGTCTGCTCCAAGATAAATCGAACTCATCTGCTCATGTAAGTGTATGCCGTAGTTATGGTAAAATGTCTGCTCCAAGATAAATCGAACTCATCTGCTCATGTAAGTGTATGCCGTAGTTATGGTAGAATGTCTGCTCCAAGATAAATCGAACTCATCTGCTCATGTAAGTGTATGCCGTAGTTATGGTGGAATGTCTGCTCCAAGATAAATCGAACTCATCTGCTGATGTAAGTGTATGCCGTAGTTATGGTAAAATGTCTGCTCCAAGATAAATCGAACTCATCTGCTCATGTAAGTGTATGCCGTAGTTATGGTAGAATGTCTGCTCCAAGATAAATCGAACTCATCTGCTCATGTAAGTGTATGCCGTAGTTATGGTAGAATGTCTGCTCCAAGATAAATCGAACTCATCTGCTCATGTAAGTGTATGCCGTAGTTATGGTAAAATGTCTGCTCCAAGATAAATCGAACTCATCTGCTCATGTAAGTGTATGCCGTAGTTATGGTAGAATGTCTGCTCCAAGATAAATCGAACTCATCTGCTCATGTAAGTGTATGCCGTAGTTATGGTAAAATGTCTGCTCCAAGATAAATCGAACTCATCTGCTCATGGAAGTGTATGCCGTAGTTATGGTAGAATGTCTGCTCCAAGACAAATCGAACTCATCTGCTCATGTAAGTGTATGCCGTAGTTATGGTAGAATGTCTGCTCCAAGATAAATCGAACTCATCTGCTCATGTAAGTGTATGCCGTAGTTATGGTAAAATGTCTGCTCCAAGATAAATCGAACTCATCTGCTCATGTAAGTGTATGCCGTAGTTATGGTAGAATGTCTGCTCCAAGATAAATCGAACTCATCTGCTCATGTAAGTGTATGCCGTAGTTATGGTAGAATGTCTGCTCCAAGATAAATCGAACTCATCTGCTCATGTAAGTGTATGCCGTAGTTATGGTAGAATGTCTGCTCCAAGATAAATCGAACTCATCTGCTCATGTAAGTGTATGCCGTAGTTATGGTAGAATGTCTGCTCCAAGATAAATCGAACTCATCTGCTCATGTAAGTGTATGCCGTAGTTATGGTAGAATGTCTGCTCCAAGATGAATCGAACTCATCTGCTCATGTAAGTGTATGCCGTAGTTATGGTAGAATGTCTGCTCCAAGATAAATCGAACTCATCTGCTCATGTAAGTGTATGCCGTAGTTATGGTGGAATGTCTGCTCCAAGATAAATCGAACTCATCTGCTGATGTAAGTGTATGCCGTAGTTATGGTAAAATGTCTGCTCCAAGATAAATCGAACTCATCTGCTCATGTAAGTGTATGCCGTAGTTATGGTAAAATGTCTGCTCCAAGATAAATCGAACTCATCTGCTCATGTAAGTGTATGCCGTAGTTATGGCAGAATGTCTGCTCCAAGATAAATCGAACTCATCTGCTCATGTAAGTGTATGCCGTAGTTATGGTGGAATGTCTGCTCCAAGATAAATCGAACTCATCTGCTGATGTAAGTGTATGCCGTAGTTATGGTAAAATGTCTGCTCCAAGATAAATCGAACTCATCTGCTCATGTAAGTGTATGCCGTAGTTATGGTAGAATGTCTGCTCCAAGATAAATCGAACTCATCTGCTCATGTAAGTGTATGCCGTAGTTATGGTAGAATGTCTGCTCCAAGATAAATCGAACTCATCTGCTCATGTAAGTGTATGCCGTAGTTATGGTAAAATGTCTGCTCCAAGATAAATCGAACTCATCTGCTCATGTAAGTGTATGCCGTAGTTATGGTAAAATGTCTGCTCCAAGATAAATCGAACGCATCTGCTCATGTACATAAGTGTATGCCGTAGTTATGGTAAAATGTCTGCTCCAAGATAAATCGAACTCATCTGCTCATGTAAGTGTATGCCGTAGTTATGGTAGAATGTCTGCTCCAAGATAAATCGAACTCATCTGCTCATGTAAGTGTATGCCGTAGTTATGGTGGAATGTCTGCTCCAAGATAAATCGAACTCATCTGCTGATGTAAGTGTATGCCGTAGTTATGGTAAAATGTCTGCTCCAAGATAAATCGAACTCATCTGCTCATGTAAGTGTATGCCGTAGTTATGGTAGAATGTCTGCTCCAAGATAAATCGAACTCATCTGCTCATGTAAGTGTATGCCGTAGTTATGGTAGAATGTCTGCTCCAAGATAAATCGAACTCATCTGCTCATGTAAGTGTATGCCGTAGTTATGGTAAAATGTCTGCTCCAAGATAAATCGAACTCATCTGCTCATGTAAGTGTATGCCGTAGTTATGGTAAAATGTCTGCTCCAAGATAAATCGAACTCATCTGCTCATGTAAGTGTATGCCGTAGTTATGGTAGAATGTCTGCTCCAAGATAAATCGAACTCATCTGCTCATGTAAGTGTATGCCGTAGTTATGGTGGAATGTCTGCTCCAAGATAAATCGAACTCATCTGCTGATGTAAGTGTATGCCGTAGTTATGGTAAAATGTCTGCTCCAAGATAAATCGAACTCATCTGCTCATGTAAGTGTATGCCGTAGTTATGGTAGAATGTCTGCTCCAAGATAAATCGAACTCATCTGCTCATGTAAGTGTATGCCGTAGTTATGGTAGAATGTCTGCTCCAAGATAAATCGAACTCATCTGCTCATGTAAGTGTATGCCGTAGTTATGGTAAAATGTCTGCTCCAAGATAAATCGAACTCATCTGCTCATGTAAGTGTATGCCGTAGTTATGGTAGAATGTCTGCTCCAAGATAAATCGAACTCATCTGCTCATGTAAGTGTATGCCGTAGTTATGGTAAAATGTCTGCTCCAAGATAAATCGAACTCATCTGCTCATGGAAGTGTATGCCGTAGTTATGGTAGAATGTCTGCTCCAAGACAAATCGAACTCATCTGCTCATGTAAGTGTATGCCGTAGTTATGGTAGAATGTCTGCTCCAAGATAAATCGAACTCATCTGCTCATGTAAGTGTATGCCGTAGTTATGGTAGAATGTCTGCTCCAAGATAAATCGAACTCATCTGCTCATGTAAGTGTATGCCGTAGTTATGGTAAAATGTCTGCTCCAAGATAAATCGAACTCATCTGCTCATGTAAGTGTATGCCGTAGTTATGGTAGAATGTCTGCTCCAAGATAAATCGAACTCATCTGCTCATGTAAGTGTATGCCGTAGTTATGGTAGAATGTCTGCTCCAAGATAAATCGAACTCATCTGCTCATGTAAGTGTATGCCGTAGTTATGGTAAAATGTCTGCTCCAAGATAAATCGAACTCATCTGCTCATGTAAGTGTATGCCGTAGTTATGGTAAAATGTCTGCTCCAAGATAAATCGAACTCATCTGCTCATGTAAGTGTATGCCGTAGTTATGGTAGAATGTCTGCTCCAAGATAAATCGAACTCATCTGCTCATGTAAGTGTATGCCGTAGTTATGGTAGAATGTCTGCTCCAAGATAAATCGAACTCATCTGCTCATGTAAGTGTATGCCGTAGTTATGGTAGAATGTCTGCTCCAAGATAAATCGAACTCATCTGCTCATGTAAGTGTATGCCGTAGTTATGGTAAAATGTCTGCTCCAAGATAAATCGAACTCATCTGCTCATCTCGAAACACACTGGCAACAGTGGCCATTCGTGACTCTACAGCCTTAAGAGCCTGTCACGGATGGAGCCGGATCATCCAGTCCAGAATCGAGCGCGACCTCAGGTGGCGGATAGAGGGATGCCTCCCTACGAATTATTCGTGCTGGGAGGTAGCGGGAGAAATCCCGCCGCGGACCAAAACTGGGTTGTATAGCTCGTCAAAGGAGGGTGATGCCGGACCGGCCTGGGCATGCCACCGGACAAAACATCAGCCGATACTCCGCTATACTTTTCAATGGCGAGTCGAGGCGCCAGTCAAATAGCCTCTTGCCTATCTCCGGTCAACGACAGGCGAGACGTCTCTACTCCCACCCAAAACGATGCTAGGCCGGCTTGACCACCCACTCACAAGGCCTATAGCATGAACAGGTTGCTACAACGATGTCCGCCTTCACAAGGTGCAGCATGACAGTCTCAGGACTGCAAAGGACATCAAAACCCTTCTCCGGACGCATCTTGTCCGAAGAACACGAGAACTTCTCTCATTAAAGAGAGTGTTCATAACCAAGTCTTCGATGCGGGATGCTTGCCGGCAACAACAACAACAACAACTCATCTGCTCATGGAAGTGTATGCCGTAGTTATGGTAAAATGTCTGCTCCAAGATAAATCGAACTCATCTGCTCATGGAAGTGTATGCCGTAGTTATGGTAAAATGTCTGCTCCAAGATAAATCGAACTCATCTGCTCATGGAAGTGTATGCCGTAGTTATGGTAAAATGTCTGCTCCAAGATAAATCGAACTCATCTGCTCATGGAAGTGTATGCCGTAGTTATGGTAAAATGTCTGCTCCAAGATAAATCGAACTCATCTGCTCATGTAAGTGTATGCCGTAGTTATGGTAAAATGTCTGCTCCAAGATAAATCGAACTCATCTGCTCATGGAAGTGTATGCCGTAGTTATGGTAAAATGTCTGCTCCAAGATAAATCGAACTCATCTGCTCATGTAAGTGTATGCCGTAGTTATGGTAAAATGTCTGCTCCAAGATAAATCGAACTCATCTGCTCCAAAACTCGAATTTTCTAATTTTTACTAGTAACGTTTTAGATCTGTTCAAGATTAAGTTTAGGTTTTTTTGTCAAAAATAGATATTTGTTATACAATTGTTTTATTGTTGAATCTTAATGAGTGGAATTCTTATTTCCGCGATTTTTGAATCAATTCTTCATTATTTTTAGTGAAATGAATTTTTAGAATTTTAAACTATTGGATACAAAATGGAAAAAAATTTATCAACGAAAAATCAAAATTTGGCACGGTACTGTATCTTTCGTATAGTACTTCATTTGGCACGGTACTGTATCTTTCGTATAGTACTTCATTTGGCACGGTACTGTATCTTTCGTATAGTACTTCATTTGGCACGGTACTGTATCTTTCGTATAGTACTTCATTTGGCACGGTACTGTATCTTTCGTATAGTACTTCATTTGGCACGGTACTGTATCTTTCGTATAGTACTTCATTTGGCACGGTACTGTATCTTTCGTATAGTACTTCATTTGGCACGGTACTGTATCTTTCGTATAGTACTTCATTTGGCACGGTACTGTATCTTTCGTATAGTACTTCATTTGGCACGGTACTGTATCTTTCGTATAGTACTTCATTTGGCACGGTACTGTATCTTTGTTGTTGTTGTTGTCTTGCCCAACGGGTAGATCTTCCTTCGCGAGACACTGGAGGAAGTCGTCGAAGCTCTCGACCCTCCAGCGTTATAAGCCCACACTCTATTTCCTCTCTCTCTCTCTTTTATTTTTATTTTTTTATTTTTTTATTTTTACTCTCCTTTATTTTATTTTATTTTTTTTTTATTTTTTTTTATTTATTTTTTTTTATTTATTTATTTATTTATTAATTTTTTTTTCTTTCACTTTTTTTTTTTGGAGAGATTTAATTGAACAAGAAATCAACAACCGAGTGCGGCCTATTCCAAAGGTCGATAGGGCTAAGTGAAGTGGGGTTACAGCGACACGAAAAAATATGTCTCGAAGTATGCGGCTCTATCCTACACAGTGGGCAGAGGGGAGATTCATTGGCCCCTATTCGGTGGAGATAACTGTTAAGGAAACTAGAGTGGCCGCTTCGCAGTTGAGACAGAGTTATCTGATTTTCTCTGGATAGTTGGGACGTGGACTTGTGTATTCTAGGAGGTTTAGTTCCCAGAACTGGGTTGGGTCGACTATTTCTAAGAAAGTCTCTGACTGTCTCCGTGTGTATTTTTCTGAGGGCCACTTTATAGTCCGTATCACCTAGTACTATATCCATGTCTTTGGCGTGCTTTCTTATTGCCCTGGGAGGTTTTGCTTCAGTGCAGATGCGGTGAGATGGATGGTTGGGCTGAAGCCTGGCCTTGGCGGCGAATTGTTTGCTGAGCATGAGGTTGTGTTCTTTGACTGGAAGAAGTTTGCTCTCGTATGCCAGGTGCTGAGTGTCCGCAATTGCAAGGTTTCCAGTTGCGATCCGAATGGCTTTGTTTTGTG
This sequence comes from Allodiplogaster pararmata, assembly GCA_964056735.1. Taxonomy (NCBI): domain Eukaryota; kingdom Metazoa; phylum Nematoda; class Chromadorea; order Rhabditida; family Diplogasteridae; genus Allodiplogaster; species Allodiplogaster pararmata. The sequence continues at coordinate 34,188,410 of OZ057404.1, read as the reverse complement.
CTGCTTGCAAGGAAGTCCAATGTGATTCGGCAAGTTGGGGCGAGTAGATGGGTGCTGCGTAAGACAAGACTGCTCTAGTGGTTGCTTTGTAGGTGTTCAGCATTGTCTCGGTCTTCTGTCCCCACCTTCTTCCCGCGATTGCTCGGAGGACATTCAATCTCTTTTTTGCCCTTGTCTTTAGTCCTTCGGCGTGTTGACGGTAGGTTCCCATCTGGTCCAAGGTGACACCAAGGATCTTGGGGGCTCTACTTAGAGGGAGTGGCTCACCGTTGACCACAACTTCTGGTACTTCACGACATTCCTTTGTGTTGGTGGTGAAGAGCGTTACACTGGATTTAGCTGCCGAGATGTCCATCTTTAGTTCCCCAAGATGGCTGGTGAGGGCTGGGAGGTAGGAGTTCAGTCTGTCGGCTCCAACTCTCCAGTCAGGGTGAGAGGCCAGTACTGTCAGATCATCCGCATACCCGACCAGTTTGATCGTCTCGGGAGGCTTCGGCAGCCCATTCAAGTATATGTTGAACAAGGAAGGGCTGAGTACTCCCCCCTGAGGAACTCCTGCGTAGCAGGTTTGCTGGCGGCTGAGGCAGTTTCTGAAGTCCACACGGATGGCTCTACCTCGTAGATAGCTGGAGAGCCATCTAACGAGGCCTCTGGGGATGGACGTTTCGGCGAGAGTGTGACAAAGGCGAGAAATGTTGACCAGATCATATGCCGAGGTGAGGTCGAGCGCAACCATCACTGTGCGATGTGGAGGGAGCCGTTGGTTGATACCGTTGGTTATGTGACCCGTTATCTCCATCAAGGCTGTCGTGGTCGAGCGTCCTTTTCTGAAGCCATGTTGCCAGTTTTCCAACTCAACTTCTTCTGTGATGTGGGGGAGGATGATTCTCTCGAGGAGTTTGACCACAGGGGATAGAATTAAGATCGGTCTGTAGCCTTTTACCGACGTGAGGTCCTTCCCTGGCTTCGGAATCGTGATAACTCTGGCCGTCTTCCAGGCCGAAGGTATGATGCCGGTGCTGAGTGAGCAATTAAAGAGTATTGCAAAGCATCTTGCACACTGTTCGCCAGCCTTTTTAACCATAAGAGGACAGATTTCGTCGAGATCCATGGCCTTGGAGCTTCTCATTTTCTTCATTGCTGTCTTCACTTCGTCAACTGTGACGACTGGGACGTCGGAACGCTCAAGGTTCGAGGTCCAGCGGTGAGTTCTCCTGTTAGATCGATCAGGGGTCTTGACGGCTTGTTTGGCGAGTTGTTTGGCGAAAAGGTTGGTAGCTTCCAGGCTGGATAGAGGTGAACCCTTATGAACAATAGCGGCGTGGGAGGGTTTGTGTGCTCGACCATCAAGTGATTTGATTGTGTTCCACAAACGATTTGTGGGTTCGTTGGGTCTGAGGTTGTTCACGAAATCTTCCCATGCAATGCGCTTATCGTCATTGATCTTATAGGAAATCCTTGTCATCAGTTCAGGGAGACATGGGTCTGCCGGGTTTGCTCTACGCATCTGATCTCTTTTTCGGATGAGTGCTTTGGCTTCTTCGCTCAGGCGGGGTATGAAGTCTGGGCATCTTCCTTGTGGTATATGTTTTCTTGCCGCCTCTCTGAGAGTTTCAACCAGGAAGGAATGCATGTTGTGAGGGCTTCCTTCGTGCGGAAATTCGCCGAGTCTCTTGTTCACTTCTATTTCGTATTCGTGCCATTTTGCTTTTCTGAAGTTCATGTAGCATCTTCGTTTCCCAATCGTTGGGATTCTCAGTTCTATAATCAGTTCCCAATCGTTGGGATTCTCAGTACTGTATCTTTCGTATAGTACTTCATTTGGCACGGTACTGTATCTTTCGTATAGTACTTCATTTGGCACGGTACTGTATCTTTCGTATAGTACTTCATGGCACGGTACTGTATCTTTCGTATAGTACTTCATTTGGCACGGTACTGTATCATTCGTATAGTACTTCATTGGCACGGTACTGTATCTTTCGTATAGTACTTCATTTGGCACGGTACTGTATCTTTCGTATAGTACTTCATTTGGCACGGTACTGTATCTTTCGTATAGTACTTCATTTGGCACGGTACTGTATCTTTCGTATAGCAACTTCATTTGGCACGGTACTGTATCTTTCGTATAGTACTTCATTTGGCACGGTACTGTATCTTTCGTATAGTACTTCATTTGGCACGGTACTGTATCTTTCGTATAGTACTTCATTTGGCACGGTACTGTATCTTTCGTATAGTACTTCATTTGGCACGGTATTGTATCTTTCGTATAGTACTTCATTTGGCACGGTACTGTATCTTCGTATAGTACTTCATTTGGCACGGTACTGTATCTTTCGTATAGTACTTCATTTGGCACGGTACTGTATCTTTCGTATAGTACTTCATTTGGCACGGTACTGTATCTTTCGTATAGTACTTCATTTGGCACGGTACTGTATCTTTCGTATAGTACTTCATTTGGCACGGTACTGTATCTTTCGTATAGTACTTCATTTGGCACGGTTCTGTATCTTTCGTATAGTACTTCATTTGACACGGTGCTGTATCTTTCGTATAGTACTTCATTTGACACGGTACTGTATCTTTCGTATAGTACTTCATTTGGCACGGTACTGTATCTTTCATATAGTACTTCATTTGGCACGGTACTGTATCTTTCGTATAGTACTTCATTTGGCACGGTACTGTATCTTTCGTATAGTACTTCATTTGGCACGGTACTGTATCTTTCGTATAGTACCTTCATTTGACACGGTACTGTATCTTTCGTATAGTACTTCATTGGCACGGTACTGTATCTTTCGTATAGTATTTCATTTGGCACGGTACTGTATCTTCGTATAGTACTTCATACCTCACGCATTCCTCTCAGTATGAGATGACAGGTTTCAAATCTTTTTGCAATACTCTACCATGAGTTATTGACTGAATTAGATTAAACTGCTGGAAACTTTAAGAAAGATTACTGTATGCGCGTGTGTGTCGAGAGGAAAGGTGTTGTTGTGACAGATCCAACTTACCTACCTGGTCGCTGTCTGCGGTCATCGCTCCGGGCAATCGGCGAATTGGACATCTTGGAGTACTGCATCCAGAGGTGAGGAGTTCTTCTTTTAGCGTTTGATCACTAATACAGGCAAGGTGCCGTCATCTGAAAAAATAAAGATCAAAAGGGAATGGTGTGAACTCAGAGCTAATTTACCGGGATCAATACATGGTTGTCTTCCACTAGGTCTATGAGTCACCAAGAAGTTTCTAAAGCTCCCAGCCCATTAATGCCATTTTTCAACCCTTCTCCACAAGATCGCCCTCTTTCAAATCCCTGGTCTCTCTGCCTTAAACCCTTTGTTCACTTTCTCATTTTCAAGTATCCATCACTAAATGTTTCATAATGCACTGTGGACGTAACAACTTGCTCAACCCATACTATATAAACTCGGTATTTCTTCCGTGTGTCGATGAAGTTAGGGACCTCGGAATACTTTTGATTCAGCTTTCTCTTTCACTAATCACATTGACGTAACTTTTTTGAAAGCCACTAGAGCGATGAATGTGATTTTTCGTTCTCTTCGAACCTCATGTATGGCGGTCTATATTCGTGCCTACAAGGCCTACATTATCCCTCTCCTCGAATACGGCAGCGAAATATGGTCTTCAACAGCCATCGGCAAGATCAATGAACTCGAGAAAGTCCAGAGGGCTTTTACAAGAAGAGTCTTCATTCGCGCCGGACTACCCGCTGCCGACTACCTTACTCGATTGAAGACCTTGTCCCTCTCAACCCTTGAATATCGCCGCCAAATCGCTGATGTTTGTTTTGTTCACAAGATTCTCCACAATAATGTTTATATGAATAGTGTTAATCTACTCAAAGTTCTTCCCACTCCCTACGTTAAACGTAACTCACATCTTTTGAGAATTGTCTTGCCTTTCAAGATTAACAACTCACATAGCACTTGTGTCACTCGTTGTATCAATTTATGGAACTCGCTTCCAGCTCAAGTTGCATTGTTGCCCTCCTCCTCGCTTTCAAAATGCACTACTAGCACTTCCTCGAGAGTATATCATCTCGAATTCTAGATTGCGTTGTTTTTGAGCTATTTTTATCTTATACCTGTGAATTACACAATCCATGTACCATACTCATGTATGTTCAAGGAATAAATGATTGATTGATTGATCATTGGTGTAGGTCCTCGGCAGTATTGCTGACTGAATTCTAGATATCAACGCAATTGAAGGAGGTGCTTGGAAGTAATAAAAGCTCTTGTGTTTACAGGTGATAACAGCCTTCGGGCTTTCCTTGCCAACTGCGGCTTTGGAGATCAACATTGAGCCTTTCGTTTGAGGATTCCTCCAGAAGGACACAATGAAACGTCTCCATTGACCTACCGTAGTCGCTTATTTCTCTGTCTTATTTCTCTGTCCAAGCAAACTTTTTCTTCTCCTAACCTTATTATGTGGACAATGTTAGCAATTACTTGGGAGAAATTCCCTAGACGTTAAAGATAAAAGTTTTAGTATCAGAAGTGCATAACTAACTCCATTTTTGTGCTTACTTTGAATTTTCAAATGTTATAAAGAGAAATGATAGACTTTAGGGATTGGAATATTGCCTATTAAGCTATTTATGTTTGCCCCGTTGCTTGTTTCGATTTCGATTGTGTTGTTAATTTTATTCCGAAATTGGCTTTACCTGTGTTTTGTTGAAGTAAAAAGTCATTAAAAGTTTTTTGTTGTTTTTAAAATTCCTTTCCGAAGAAGTTTTTGCGGTGTTAATAACCGCTAAATTAGTATTTTCAGTGTTCCATACATGAAGAAATGATTCCAGTAAAGGTATAATTGAAGAGTAGTACAAATTTATGCCCGGTATCGAGCTAGATAAAATGTTTGGTTAACTAAGTTTGACTGCCCGCATGCATTAAAAATGAGTGAGAAAAAATGATGAGTCTTTCACCGACAGGTTTTAGGTGATGTACTCGGACTGCCTGCTCATCATTCTCATTGCGGTGTTCACCGCAGCCGCGGGTGAAGGCCTCACCTACATCCTCGTATATCGCTCTGCAGAGTTTCAGAAGCTAAAGGTTACGAGGACGCGAGAAACTTGTAAAAAGTCTAATGTTGGCTGCGAGTACGAGTCTTAATTCTGAAATAATGCGAAAGCAAGCAAGTGGCAGGGTTTTTTTTGTAGTGCGAAAGAAAAAGGTACAAACGCCTGCCGAAAGTGGGGAAAAGTTTTTCCACATAAGGGCCCCTTTTGATAAAAAAACAGAGGCGCGCGAGAAAAAAAAATTTTTGGTTTTACATAAGAGTCCCCCTTATGATTTGGAAAAACAGGGTTCCGCTGACAGAAGGTCTGACATGACTATTTAACCCCTGGCAAGTGGTTGAAGTGCAGATAAAGACAAGTGATAAACATATAAGCAAATGGTGAACAAGGATATAATAAGAGGTATAAGTGGTGAAATAAGACATACTGCTGATAATTTTTTAGGAGGATTCTTTACCATAGGGTGACCTATCCTTTACCATAGGGTGACCTATTCTTTACCATAGGGTGACCTATTCTTTACCATAGGGTGACCTATTCTTTACCATAGGGTGACCTATTCTTTACCATAGGGTGACCTATAAGTTCAAGGATAAAACAAAAACAATTTAACTGAAAGCAGTTTTCCGGGGAATCCGGTCGAGAAAATGAGATGAAATACAGGAGTGAAGAGCTTTACACTGCTTTTTTTATTTATTCAGCTTTGTTCATTGTTTGGAGCAGGGGTTAAATGGAGCCGCCCAATTTGGGTTTACATGTATCCACCGCTCAAAGTTTGAAAGAAAAAAAGAAGAGGGGATGAAGGAAAAGGGGTAAGAAAAGAGAGGGAGGTTTTTGTCAATAGTGTGTGTACATCTATCAGCCGACGGGACCGATCCGGTCACTATTTAACCCGTGGTTTGGAGTGAAAACGAGGCCCGACAGAGAAGCTTTTAGAATGAAATGGAGAGGAAAACAAAGAAGTTGGAGAAGAAGAGGGAGACCATCGACGAGGGAGGGGCCAAGAGCAGCAAGAAAAAGCTTGATAGAGACGAAGAGAGACTTAAGGTAACATGTTTTTATCATTCTTATTTGTATGATCTATTTCATTGAAGAGTCCTTGTGGCTCTTCAGCTTTGACATCAAAGAACACCAAAAATTGGAAGTAATTTGAAAGAAGAGAGTTCTACTAGATTCCATCGAATGGTCGGATTTCTTCGAAGTTACTTACAGTAGAGGTAGAACCAATACAAGAGGGCCTCAGTGAAAACAGGCTCTTTTATACTTCACAGTAAGGGTATAATCTGGCATAGTGGTAGTGTGATAGACCATTGTCCGGGCGTGGCATAGTGGTAGTGTGATAGACCATTGTGCGAAGAGTCCCGAGTTCGACTCCCACCCCGGACAGATCCACCCAAACCAAGGGGGTTAAGAAATGTTGGTAGTGCTCATGCACGAATCTGACTCTCCCCACTGCTGCTAATCACACTAGCAGGCAGCCACTGGTTCTACCAGGATAGGTCTGTCCTGCATCTCAGGGGAGCGCGTACCCTGCCGCGAGACGGGAACAAGCGCGAGGAAGAAGAAGAGTAAGGGTATAAATCTGTGCATTTTCTCTAATTGTATGAAAGCATTCTTCATTTCTTTACAAGGATTCAGTCACTCTACACAATTTTTCGCTCATAATTAGTAATTTTGATCCAAATGTTTTTTGCGGATGTGAGAATCAAAAAACAGCCCGGAAAAACAACAGTGCGGCTCAGCTTATCAGGAATTTTTTGCAGGCGACCAACCGAGACCTGTCGATGTTCAAAATGAAGTCGATGTTCGCAATTGGTCTCGCGTTCACGGCGCTCCTCTCCACGTTTTCGTCCATTTTTGAAGGAAAGGTTGGATGAAAGCTCGTTGAACTTGTGATTGGTATTGAGAAGTCTGCCCTTGTTATCAATTGATATCAGAACCATGCGAAATCAAGCTTGACCACCGCTCTAACTTAGAATCGAGTTATCCTACCTGATGAAGTGTATTTTTAAAAAAAAAAACTATTTCAAAGGTCAATGCTATACTCTCCTCTCCTCGATTATCGGACGAAGAAGTGGGTGAGAGACCGAACGCAACTGAAATTAATAGTGCAGAAATGCATAAAGAGAAATTAGCACTTGTGCGCACGGATTGCAACCATAAAGGAACTGGAGATGGGTGAAAATTGTGACGGAATGGCACCGAAGAGAACCAAGACATTGAAAATGGATCCCAGCCTGGGGTTTTTTAGTGTGAAAGAAAAAGGGACAGACGCCCGCTAAAGGCGGAAAATTTTTTTTCACATAAGGATCCCCCTTATGATTTTTCAAACAGAAACCCGCCGAAAAAAAATTCACATAAGGGTCCCCCCTTACGATTTTTCAAATAAAAAAAACAGAGGGCCGCCAAAGGGGAAAATTTTTTTTCACATAAGGGTCCCCCGTTACGATTTGGAAAAACAGAGGCCCGCCGAAGGCGGAAAAATTTTTTCACATAAGGGTTTCCCTTAGGGGTGAAATTTTTTTTCTTCTTTTTTTTCTCACAGAAGGGTCCCCCTTACCTTTTTTCACATAAGGGTCCCCCCTCAAGATTTGGAACACAGAGGCCCGCCGACAGAAGATCTGTCATGACTAAATAACCCCTGATCCCAGGAAAGATATGGAGAGAGGACTTTTTGAGCTGCGTTGGAGCAGAGTTCTTGACAGCTGCTAGAAACAAGAAGAAGGGGTTCCAAACAATGGTGCTCTCCATTCCTAGATGATGTTGAGTAGAAACGATTGAATTGCCAACTGGACTCCAGTTGTCTAGTTTTTCTTCAGGCTCTTATTTGTTGAGAGTTAGATTCAGAGTGTTTCTCTGACCCGGGTAAAAACTGCGGGTAAAATATCTATGCGCTCTCTAAAAACCTCAAAAAACATTGAAATCTATGCGCTTGGAAAATTTTTTTCTCGGATTTGTTGTAGAAAAATTTCAGATCATTGAAAAAATTTAGCGTTGAACTCTTAAACTTTAAAAATCTATGCGCTTGAAAAAAAGATGTGCGGGTGCTAAGAAACACCCTGGTTGGACCCTAATATCGATTGATTTAAGGTGGTAGCCAAACTGCCATTCACTCCGTTCTCTTTGCTCCAAAGCCTCTCCCATCGAAATCTCGTTAGTTTTATTCTGGATATCTTATGAGAATTCATCATCATTTATACATTAAAACTCCGTTTTTGAAGTCAGTCTTTTTCTTAATGAAAAGAGAAGAGACTTAAATACCCATTATCAACTCAAATTACCAGAATATGAATTTGGCGATGTAAGAAAAGTTATTCGGCAGAATTAGAACAAAAGTTTCAAATGAGTTGATCATCGAAAGGGGATCCACTCTTAGTTATTTTTATGAGATTGATTTAATGACTGGAAGATTGAATGGAATCTAATGAGTTTGAATGAATAATTTGTAGAATGATTCAATGATCGAATGATCATGATAATGAAGTGATGAATCAGTCAATGATTGGAAGAGTGATGATGAATTACTGTTGAAAAGAAGGAATGTTCAGGTCGGGGATGACTTGACCGACTGCTCCTTCATCTTCCTCTACATCCTATGCACAATGACCATCCGAACAAATCTCCAGAAGATCCTGGGATTCGCGCCTTCCAGGGCAATGGCCAGGCAATCTGCGGGGGTCAGACATGAGCTTTACCTTTCTATCTCTATCTCTATCGTTTCTATATCTCCCTCTATATCTCTGCCTATATACACATCTATCTCATTTCTCTCTTTCTTTCTCAATCTCTCTCTTTTTGTCTTTTTCACTCTTTCTAGGCTCAAGTTAGGGATTAATTTTTCTTCTATATTTCATTATCTTTCCCTGATTTCGTCAGTCTTATTCTCTCTCTCTTTTTTTCTCTCTTTATCTTCGTCTGTATTATTAAATTTGCTAATTTCAAATTCTCATTCATATTCAAGTTCATAACTTTTTAAAATCTTTTAGTGTTTGGATGTTATTTCTAACGTTTTGTTAACAAGAAAAATTCTCTGAATCAGTCGTTCACTAGCTTTCTCATCAGAGTTTTCATTCAAGTGTTTAAATGATTAGAAGATGAATGAGGAGATAACGTTGCAGAACTCATTCTTCGCTCCGCCGCAGAAGTCATCGCAATTCAGCTACCTCCGATGAGAGTCTGCCGGATTCGCAATCAAAAACAACTTTGGAAATAATCATTTTGAGGTGACTATTTCTCACAAAAATATCATTCTTCCCCTTTATCTGACATCTGAAAAACAATTATGTTTCTATTGAAGTCACCATTATACTGCATTCATATCCTCATTCCGTTGTTTTCGGTCTCGATTGGTAGCAAAATGTTTGTCTTGTTTGTTGTCTAGACTCTGAGCTGTTACTCTCAATGCTACTCAGAAGATTGTACTTTATCATTTGACACAAAGAACAAGCGATTGAACGTGACGTCAGATGCTCTTAAAATACAGCAATTGCTAACTCCGATATTTTTTTAGAAAATAGTATTGATTCGAGTAGTTGAGTCCCTCCTCTTTGTTTGCTGTTTTTTGTTGTTGATAACCCAAGCAATATAAATTCTTATAAGAGTGAATTTTCTTGAAAAGAAACTCATTCAAGTTTTGTGAACTTTTTGTCAACTAAAGAACAAATGATAACATGTCAAATTCTCTTTCACTCCTTTCTACTATAATAACCATTGCTATAGATGATTTTTCATAGGTCATCATGGAAATGTTGTGACAATCGCAAGTTGAACGACGACAGTTTTAATTTAAAAATTCATCAATTATTTGTGAAAATGGTAACCTTTTTTGATGAACAAATCAAATGATGTGTGATTGGAAGAACAAGCTACTTGAACATACAACAAGGGTCAATGACAATCAATAGATACACTATGGTAATTATTCAGCATTTCCGAAAATATTCTTTCGCGAGAAAAGCGTCCAACGTGAGTCATTCTGAAAGTGAGTCCGAAAAATGAGTCATTCTGAAAGTTTTTCATTTCCGAAATAGATTCGCTAGCTATGAAGCAAGTACGTTGCGAATCACTTTTAACTTCGAGGACATTCAATAACGAATCCGAGTGTGAAAAATGTGGAAGTTTACTGAGCTTCAGGCTTTGGAGGTTTTCAGGACATCGGTAAGAAGTTGTCAAATGATGGTAACTTTTTATGATGAACAAATCAAATGATGTGTGATTGAAAGAACAAGCTTTTGACCCCCCCCCCCGAAGTATCGCCATCAAAAGTTTTTCTTACGAAAAATTCAGTATAAAATGCGTGAGAAAGATCTCTAGTTATCTAACAGTAAAAAGTATTTTACCTCATCCTTCTAAATTCGATAAATTATTATTTGAAGCTCCGTTCTTGCCGTGAAAGACAGCCTTATTTAGGGTGTTTAGATTTTTGAAGTAGTCAAAGTAGATTACTTCAAAAGCGTATCATTCAGGAATAAAAGGAGAAGTTTGGGAACAAAACTTTTATTCAAAAAAAAGATAAATGAAATTACAGCTTTCATGGACTTTTAAAAGTTTGTAGATCATACGGTAAGAGCAAGGAAAACACTGATTATTAGTGCCTCTTGGCAAGCGAAGCGAGCCATTGGCTTCAATTATGTTTGGTACCAGTACACTCCGCGCGTAATTTTAGTTGCCAGATATTCTCAGATTCAATTTTTTTTATATTGACTTAAATATTTGTACTATATTGACTTAAATAGTTGGCTTCGCTGCAAGCAAAAAACCTTTTGCCGTGCATTAGTTAGACAGACGCGTCAAAATCCTAACTCGAGAATTTCTTGCGTACAAAATCCTTTATTAAATGTTTAAAAGGTTACATCGAAATGTGAAAGTAAATACGCAAGCCCCTCAACTAATAAGAGTTGCAGTGTCTAGGATTCAGCTTAAGTTAAAAATTTTATTCCTTGCAAATAGATCTCGAATATTAACAAAGGAGGACTGACGCATGTGCGATTTAGTTCTAGTTTAAATCTACTTTATAACTGAGACTCTTGCAGCTTTCCAATCCCATTTCTTTTTAGGACTTGGAATCCCATGATCTCGAATAATACCATCTATCATTTCAAGCAGTGCCTTGCTACAAGAAAAAACAAAAGGATTCTTGCTTAACAAAAAATTTTTTATTTCTTTACCAACATGTTTGTAAGACGAAATGGCCAGAGGAATGAATACATGTGAAACGGAAGATTGAGATTATCCGGTCAAATCAAAAATAGGAAAGATCCTCTCCTTAATCCGATTTCTAATTGAAGAACTATTATGTGATCTTATGAATTGAAAGAGTGTTCCTGCTGTAGAATTCCTTGTATATTAACGACAGATTTTTTTCTCACAAAACCGACGTATTCGAAAAGGACTTATAGTTTCTCTCAGGAAAAAGAAGACCGAATTAACTATATCCACCCCTTGTGAATTGATCAATATGCAAATCAAAATGTTTTTGCTTAACTTCTATTCCGAAACATATGTATGCGGTTGGCCGAACTTTCAGCTGCACAGCGTAGAATGGAGAGGGCCGCTTGGACTCCCATAATAAGACAATAGATACGGCTTATCCGATACTGAAACTTGCCATATAAAGAGCAGGATTCGAATGAGAGCACAGAAAGCTTACTACCTTTCGTGATTGCATGAAGCTCTATTATTCATTCAGATTGTTATCATCCATGCTCTCTCTCGAGATCGCAAGAGACGCGGCAAAGTGAGGGCTTCCCGAAGGCAATTTGGACGAGCTGCATTTTCTTGAATTTGTTTCTATTATTTTAAAGATTAGTATTGAGTCCTCAGTAGCATACTGGTAACTCGCCAGCTCCGAAACAAACGGCTGTGCTCAATTCAGATCCGTCAAATAGTTTTGTCTGTGCAATAGCTCAACCAGATTCTTCTAATCATACTTCTTAATCGCTGAATTGGTCAACCAAGCAGAAGCAACCCGACGAGAAGGACCTGTATCCATGTAACATTTTATCTTCATGTCTCCTCTTTCTACATTTCTTTACCGCCAACCCTGCGAATTACCTGAAAATTACATGTAAGAGGAGTCTCTTCTTGGTATTCACTCATTGATACCCTCTCTCATCGGCTGCCCTTCCCCTTGCAAGTTTGTATTCGTAACCAGTTTCTCTGCCTTCCCGATAGAGGACATAGAACCTACCACTTAGCCAACAGACCTCTTCCTTATGTTTCTCTCTTTCTTGAGCCTGTTGAGCCAAGCAACCGAAGTGTACATGTAGGGACAGATTTTATCTAAATGCTTTGACAGAGAGTTAATGAACGTTTTTAAATTTTAGTTTGTTCGTTCAAATGAAATTTTGGTCGTTATCGCAATTCGAAGAATAATTTAGAGTATTTACGGTCGGGTCGGTCTCTTCCCTACGTGAATATATCATTACTATATGCTCAAACTCTCCTGCATTCACGGCATCGAATACCGAACTTCTAAGTATTAAAAAAGATCATAACAGTTAACCAATGCACTCTATTCATGGTAGACATTTCAATCAGACGAATTGAAACTATCAACTCTATTTTTTTAAATCTAAAACTATGGTTTTCATAAGGTTATTATTTACTCTCTTTCAGCAATTATACCTTCCAAAGTTCCGGGTTCTACCAAGCATTGTTTGATATTATTAGAAGATTTGTTTGTGATTCACCTTAGTCCTTGAAAAATCATGATTTTGACAATCATTCAGATTTTATTATTTAAAATAAATTTTATGAGTAAAAAAATTATGAGCATCCTGTTGTCACATTGCAAAATGCATTATGAATGAATGAAAACGTTTTCAAGAATTTTCACTTTCTATATCTGAAACATGTTGGGTTATTATTCAGTATCCGTTTTAAATTTGAACTTTTACCGCTCAATTCCTTTTTACGCGCCCAGTTCTAAAGCAAACTTTTGTTTGTTACGAAGTCTCTTCCGATCTCATGGTGATAACCGGGTCAGATCGGTGACGTGAAGTTCTCATGTATGAGTCACAAAAAAGTTCATTTCACCGTTATGATTCCTGCAGAGTTCTTTCTCCCTTTTTTCTCCAGCTCTCTGTTTCTCTATTTAACTTATCCTGCATTTTTCACTTGCTCTTTTTGCTTTTGCTCACCTTTTCTTAGGCAAGCGAGAGTAAGAATGTTGTTGATACAGAACAAAAGTGCAAGAAGAAGAGAGTTGAGACGGAAAATTAGCGCGGCTTGAAACAGACAAAAACCTGGTGAGCGCATAGGCTTGGAGAGGGGCGCATAGGCTTGGAGAGGGTTTTCCTTTTATGTAGCAGCTTCTTTTTTTTGTTTTTCTATCTCACTCACCGGTTATGCTAAAATTAAGCTTTTCTCCCTTCTCTTTTTTCTGTTCATCTTTTTATTTACACCTCGGTCTCTCTCTCCATGGTTCTCTCTTCAATTCTTCCAATCTCTATCTATTTATTATCGTCAATCTCTTTCACGATTTCTCTCTTTATCTCTTTTTATATATCTCCCTCTCTCTTTTCTCCTTATTCCAGTCCTGATTTAACAATTTTAATTATTTTTCTCTCTGTTTTTCTTATTTTTCTTTGCTTTTTCTCTTCATTTTTGCTTTATTTATTTCCATTTCAAGTTGTTTTTCGCTTTTGTTTTTACGTCTTCTCTATTCCGTTCACTCTTCGGGCAGTGTGCGCCAATCTAATCGTTATTCCTCTTATGCTTCCCCTTCCTCTCGACGCCTCTTTAACATGAGCTCTCTTTGGAACTCTTTCTCCTTTTCTCCTTCAATATCAACTACATAAATATATACTATGCCGCAATACAGAACAGCTTTCACACTTAATTATACAGGGTGCGGCAAAAGTCCAGGTGGACAACTTTGTCACTTTGCATCTTTTTTGTTTGGTGTAGCAGTCCTGTGATTTTTTGCTTGTATCTTATTCATAATGTTGCTAACATACCCTGAAAAAATCAGAATGATAACTCTTTTTGTTTTCCGGTAATGCTCTCTGATATGGACCGAGGCTACATTCTGCGCTTGAGCCAGACCGGGCACATTCAAAAGCACATCGCCAGAACCACTGGATTCTCCCGTAGGACCATTGAAAACACAATACGTCGGTTTTTTGAGACTGGTACAACAAATGACCGTCCCAGGAGTGGCAGACCAGTGACCGCGACCACTTCCTTCAACGTGAGAAGCATCCGAGACAAGATTCGATATAACCCCAAGCGGAGTCTCAGGAAACTCGCGAAGGAGCTGAATATCTCGGCGAGTTCTGTTCAGACGATCGTCAAATCCCGCATTGGACTTCGCCCCATCAAGCTGCAGAAGACTCACGCATTGACGGACCAGATGAAGGCGATCCGTCTTCGGAGATGTCGTGAACTGTCAAAGCGGTTCAAGCCGGTAGACTGTTTGGATATTCTCTTCACCGATGAGAAGTTGTTCAATATTGATCAGTCCTTCAACCACCAGAACGATAGGATTTGGTCGAAATCAGTCAAAGGTGCCAATAAGAGTGGCCGTTACGTCTCGAGAAAGGGATATCCTGCTTCTGTCATGGTCTGGGCCGGGATTTGCGCGACTGGCAAGACTCCGCTCGTTTTCGTCGAGCAGGGAGTCAAAATGAATGCCAATAACTACCTGAACGACATTCTCATGAAGGAAGTACTTCCCTGGAGCCAGGCTCACTTCGCGGGACGCAAGTGGACGTTCCAGCAGGACTCTGCGCCCGCCCACAAGGCTAAAGTGGTGCAAGACTGGTGCAAGAGCAATTTCCCCTCCATGATCACATCCGCCGAATGGCCTCCGTACTCACCTGATTTGAATCCTCTGGACTTCTCTGTGTGGTCGGTCCTTGAGAGCAAGGCCTGTGCTTTCCAACACAAGAATTTGGAAAGTTTGAAGCGCGCCCTACAGAAGGCGTGGGATGATCTTGACGTCGCTTACCTGTCCACCACGGTGGGTGCCTTCCACAAGCGACTCTGCGCCTGTGTCAAGGAGAAAGGAGGGCTGTTTGAAATTTGAAAAAGCAGTTATATCCCAAACTATTTGAATAAACTTTGATGAAAATTTTGTTTGATTTGCTTAATCCGTTAAGTTTTTATCGAAAAAAAAACTGTCCACCTGGACTTTTGCCGCACCCTGTACATATATCACAGCTCGCAGTATGGCAACATTTTTTCACCTTTCCGAAATTTTTATATTTCATAGCTCTTACTCCTTCATTTTCGGGCATGAATTATTGGTCCACCGTTTAAAAAGAAGTGTCAACAAATAAAATTGTAACGTACACCAAATAAAATGGTACCATCCACCAAATAAAATGCTACCATCCACCAAATAAAATGCTTACCTCCCCCAAAATAAAATGCTTACCTCCACCAAATAAAATGCTTACCTCCACCAAATTTTGTGGGCACGTCCACCAAATTTTTTTTCTTGTGAACTTCACCACGGAATTTTTTTCTCATTTGACACCAACCTGTATGGGTTTTTTCACCAAATTCAAAGTCCACCAAATTTTAATTTTTACTACCAAAGGCTACACTTTTTCTGCTCTCTGAGTGAGTTGTTTTTGATGTTTTTTTTGTAGTGGAGGTAATTTTTCAGGGGGTGTCAGGTGAGAAAAAATGCCGTGGTGAAGTTCACAAGAAAAAAAATTTGGTGGACGTGCCCAGAAATTTTGGTGGAGGTAAGCATTTTATTTGGTGGAGGTAAGCATTTTATTTGGTGGATGGTAGCATTTTATTTGGTGGATGGTACCATTTTATTTGGTGTACGTTACTATTTTATTTGGTAACACTTCTTTTTAAATGGTGGACCAATAATTTTTTCCCTTCATTTTCTATCTTTCCTTCTCTCTCTGTCTCTTTTCTCTCTCTCTTCATCTATCTCTCTCTTTCTCGCACACAAACACGCTTTCTATTTTCTCTCTACTTATTCTAATATAGAAGCGAACTTTTTTCAAGTTCACATAAACTCCGAAAGTCTAAATTTTTATCACTAAGCTTTTCAAGTTAATTGAATCTTCAAGGATATGAATACATATTATTGTTAGGCAATGTTCTGTTTTCTTTTAGGGTGTTTTAACATGGTACATATTACCTTAATGAGACGTACTTCTGCCTTCTGTAATATATAATATGTAGACGA
Source organism: Allodiplogaster pararmata (assembly GCA_964056735.1). NCBI lineage: Eukaryota > Metazoa > Nematoda > Chromadorea > Rhabditida > Diplogasteridae > Allodiplogaster > Allodiplogaster pararmata. Next base: position 34,172,196 of record OZ057404.1, on the reverse strand, counting down.
TTACTGAAAGGAATGGAGATGAAAAAACAGAGAAACATTCAAGAAAAGGGACAAAGAGGTTAATAAGATTACGAGACGAAGAGATGCAGATAGATACATACAACAGATACATACACAAACAGAGAGAGAAAGAAAGAGAGAGAGAAAGAGAGAGAGAGAGAGAAAGAGAGAGAGAGACTGAAGAAGGGGAAGAGAGTAAGAAAGAGAGAACGAAAGGGAAAGATAAAAAGAGAAAGAGTAACAAAGTGGCAGAGAGTAGAGATTGAATGTTATTGGATGAACATCAAAACAGAGAATAAAAAGAAAAGTGAAGCTGAACAGGAGAAACGACGGTTGTAATAATACAGTTGAAGAACGCCGAGCAAACAAACCCAAACAGATTATTAGGAGGCACACGAATACGCGACCCTAATCTTTTTTAAATCTTTTTTGGGCTATCAAAACATAAAGAGGATTAGCGGAAAACGGCCAGCGGGTGGCCTGAGGCTTCTACCTTGCTTATAACCTACTTTGGAGTGAATGATGTGAAAAAGGGGTAGAAAAAACTGGAAACGTAGAGAGAGAGAAAGAGAGAGAGAGAGAGAGAGAGAGAGAGAGAGAGAGAGAGAGAGAGAGAGAGAGAAGAGAGAGAGAAAGAGAGAGAGAAAGAGAGAGAGAAAGAAAGAGAGTGAGAGAGAGAAGAAGAAGAAAACGAGTAAGACATGAACATAGGAAGATAGAGATATAAAAGAAAGGAAGTGAGAAGTAAGTAAGAGAGAGGAAAAGTTTAAAAAAGGAAAACAGTGAGTTGAAACTAATTGTAAAGAAAGAATAGCGGTTAAAGTACAGTACACATTATGTTCCCATTGACAGGGGCATTTCATCAGCTCCTTACCGCTGTGTTTTTTTTTTTAATTTAAAGAGTTCTACTAGTTTTTGTATTTTTTTATTAAAGATTGTTATCGAAATTGTGGAGTGATCTCAATCTTATAAAACATAAAGAAGCATTTAATCATGATAAAAATGATTGATTTCTCGTTTTAAAGTTTGAAACTTTCTGATATTCCATTAATTTGGTCTTTTGTACTGGAGTATTGAACATGAATCAATCTTTTCTTTTCTCATCGTTTGAGATATTTCCGCTGAAAGTCAAATCTTTTTCAACTACTTCTTATAGTTTATCTCTTACATTTTCATCAAAAAATAACTCAAAAAGCTTAAAAATCTCTCAACTTCAAAGCGTACTGATTCAATATCGATGCGAATGCAATGAAATTCACAAAGAAGAAGACAAAAATGGTGAAAACGCCGTTCTCATGCGTGGTTATGCTCAGTTTTACAATCTTTCTGATGAATTTTCGCATTCTCAATTAGTTTCCCTCTTGTTGAAAAATAGCATTATCTGTATCTTTTCCTTTCTCTCTCGAATTTTTTTTTCTCAAATTTTCCTCGCTCTCTGTATCTCTCTGTATCTCTCTCTCTCTCTCTCTCTCTCTCTCTCTCTCTCTCTCTCTCTCTCTCTCTCTCTCTCTCTCTCTCTCTCTCTCTCTCTCTCTCTCTCTCTCTCTCTCTCTCTCTCTTGCTCTCATCTTTTTCTTTTTTCTTCTTCAAACTTTTCTTAGTTGCTACTCTGTTCTGCTTCCCGGACCCATCGAAGCTCTGCATTTTCCGCGATTGGTTGTTTATGGAATTCTGAAGATTCTGTGGACATTCGGTCTTCTACTCACTATTCTCTGTTATAAGGAGAAGAGAAGTGTCTTTGAAAGATGGAGCAGAAGGCGAATGCGAAAGTATTGAGGAAATATCTTGGAGAAAAGAAATCAACCAGTAAAGACACTGAAAATTTATTGATAAAAAGACAAAAAGAGAATTCGTGAATTGATATACCGTTCACATATATACATACATGAGCTTAACTAATTCAATTTGCACACCAATATAATGAATGTTTTCTATTTATAGATTTTTATATATCGTTATTTCGACTAGTTCTTAGCTTTGCTCGTTTTGCATGGGAAGGTGTTGTTAAAATACCTCATCCTGTCTGAATTTGATTACATTTGATTTTCAAATAATTAAATAACAACGATTATGTGGAGGTTTTAGACAGTTGTTCTATAGCATTAGACACTCTTTATTCTATTAATTTGGCTTTTCCGCAGTAGTTTTAAAGTTGAGAGACATTGAAGAAAGTATCAGAAATCTAATAAACAAAAGTGTTGTATTCAATACAGAAAAAAAAAAGCTTATACGGAGAAACAAAATTAGTTATGGCAGATGAAGAAAATAATGAAAATGTAGAAAATGAAAAACAGAGAAAATGGAAATATTTGATTTAAAAAAGATAAAATATAATGAAGAAAAAAAATTTTCTAGATAAGAGAATGGTGAGAGACAGAGATAAAATGAGGGGTCGGGTGGAAGGTGATGAGGGGTGGAAGGTGATGAGCACGTAAGGTTTCATTAAATGCAAACATATGGTGTTCTTGGTCTAGTGGTGATCCTCCTTCTCTGTCTGCTTCCTCTTGTGCGCCCCACAGTCTCTAGCTTTTCCTTTATCACGCTTCCTTCTCTTTCATTGTTTATCATGATGACTCTTCCGTCACGCTATCTTAGATACACAATGTCACGGTCTCTCACTAACTCGCTATGTCTCTCTCTTTCTCTCACCATCCTTTTCCCTTTCCATATCCCTCTCACTTTCTCTCTCTATCTCATTCCATTCTCTTCATTGTTTATTTCGCTTCTTTTCTCTTTTTCATTACAGTTCTATGCGGATTCCATAATAAGCTTTCAGAATATCGTCGTTCGCTTTATCTTAACTACCAGATTCATCCACTTAACGCTCTCATTCTCTCACTTTTCTATTCACCGTTTCTAATTTTCTCTTGAACAAAATTTTCAAAGTTTTCCCCTACGCTCTTGTTTTTTCGTGCATTCAAATTAGCTTTTTGGTATTTTTGTTTACTTTTTGGTATATGGCCTTTTAAACAAAATATCAAGAAAAGTCTTTAGTTCTGGAAATACTCCATGAATAATACAATGGCTTTAATAAGTACCGAAATGATTGTGAATGGGAAGATCCAAGTTAAACTTCAAATTTGTATTTCTATTGATCAGAAATTGGATTTTTGAAAACTCGTTCAGTATTTTTCACTGCGTTAACGGATCCATGACACTTTGTTACACGACACTTTGTTACAGGGGCTTTTGTTTGATACAGGGGATTTTTTTACTAATTTAGTCATTGAATTTACAAGAATCAAGAAAGTGAGAAATTTTTCCATGCTGTCTCTTTCCTAAGCCTTACGGCGTCGTCCGAATACATTTTAACTGAGCCTAAGCGAAAAAATATGTGAAGGGCGTTTAACAAACTGCCGTATAACAAACTGTCGCGATATCGCGTTAACAGTCTGAAAAAACAGAACGAAAAAAAACATGGTAAAATTGTTGAAGAGAAGGATTACATGAGGCAGCAAAGCATCAGAAAAGAGCCAGATCAAGAGAGAATGAGAGAGAAAAAGAGCGAGAAAGAGAGAGACAGAGAGAGAGAAAGTTTTAAAAAAAGTGGGAAACAAGAGAAAAAGGAAAAGATAAAAGTAAATGCTAGAAAGCGTTAGCAAAAAAAGAACAGAAAAAAGAAATAATTGTTCCCTAGTGAGTATGAACCATGAAATAGTAGGAAAGGTATTTTATTGAATATGACCGCACAAGTGGTCTAGAGGGTAAATGAAGTGAGAGAGAGAAAGAAAAAAGAGAGAAAAAGAGAGAGAATGGCGAAGAAAGAGAGAGAATGGAAAAGAGAGAGAAATAGAAAGAGAGATGAAAGGGAGAGAGAGATAGAGTGACGATGAAAAAGATTTCAAAGAAGAAATAAACAAAAGGTCAATGAATAATGATGGAAAAAAAAGTTGCCGGAAAAAATGTTGAAAAAAAGAGATCAGGTGAGAAATAAGCAAGAAAAGAGAGGAGGAGAAAGAGGCAGCACTGAGATGGTTATCTGTCGAGAATTGATGGGCTAGAGGACACATTGTACACCTAAAGACAAACTCGTTATAAGAGCTATTTACACCTCCTTCAATGAGCACTGTCTTCTTATTAGCTTCCGCTGCCTTCAACCCCCCTCTCTCTTCATCTCTCTCGTTTTCTCTCCATCTCTCTCTTTCTCTCTTCATCTCTCTCTTTAACTCTATCTCTCTTCATCTCTCTCTTTAACTCTATCTCTCTTCATCTCTCTCTTTAACTTTATCTCTCTCCATCTCTCTTTATCTTTATCTCTCTCTATCTCTCTACTATCATCGCATCACGTAACTTCCCTAGATATTTTCGAGTCTCCTACTCTGCCTAAAAAACTCAACCTTCCCCAATTATTGTTTTAATATATTAGAATATTTGTTTATTCTAAAAACATTGATTGTATCATTCATGTCAAGAGTTACTAGCTGTTTGATTGCTAGCTATTTCGAACTTCTCACAAACAATTCAATTTCTACCTCGAGTGTTCGCCATCTTATATCATAACTGCAATCTGCATAAGGCTTGAATCTATTTTTTAATGTATTATTACAAAGCTTTCAGATGGACGAAATTTTAAAGGTGATTTCGACGAGAAGTGCGGAAGCTGTTGCGGATTGTATTCTTGTAGTTTGTTTTAAATATTTCTTGTGGACAGAGAAAGAGGATTTTTCCCACTGACCGTGAGCAGAAACATTGTAATAACCCGGATTCTAGAACAGATGAAGATGGATAGTAAAGGAATAAAGAGAGGGGAAGGGTAGGAAAATAAATAGAGAGACAGAGAGAGAGAGAGAGAGAGAGAGAGAGAGAGAGAGAGAGAGAGAGAGAGAGAGAGAGAGAGAGAGAGAGAGAGAGAGGAAAAAGAAAGTGAGGTGAAGACAGAAAAAGAAATAGACGTGAAAATATAGAGAGATAATGATAGATAAGTGAGCAATGGGAAAGAATATAAAAAAATTACAAACAGAGATTGATGAAGACTAAATCCTGTAGATATGAATAGCAAATCAGCTGATGTATGATTAGAAAATTTCGAAAGAAAATTTGTTGGTAGGTAAATATGAGAATGATTTGTAAACCGCTTTAATCGATTCACTGACTTGCTAAGCTTCTGAAATCTCTTGGCAATCTTTAACTTCTTCACTGATCACTCTTTTTCCAATTTGATGCCTCGAAATAGCTCTAAAGTGCACAACTAACTCAGTCTCCCTTACACTCTCGACTCATTCAAAAGCCTAGTCATATCCGACGCAGCTCATTGCTCTCAAATATCTCCCAGCAATTCTGGTAAAGTCGTACTCGAATTCATGAGTACTTTTGTTCGGAGCTTCTAAACCCTTTCCGACTTTCGTTCCGCTACCTACCTGATATTCTGAATGCTAAAGGCTTGGAAAAAGTTTAAATATTTCCCTGTTATATATTTTGTGGTCAAACCTTAGTTCTTGCCATAATTGAAAGTTCATTGATAACTAAGCATCTCTGCCTCTAAACTGTGTCACTAAGATTCGCCGACTTTTTTGAATTTTTAGCTATAACATGTTGGTTTTCTGCGGTTCATCTTGCAGAATTTTGGACTTTTATTTATTTATTCATTTATTCAAACATTAATCAAAATGTGACAACACATGGTATATAGTAAACATCTTGGACTTGCACGCTTTTACTCTAATCAACGTCCATGATTTGCGTTATCTGTATTCTTAATCTGCGCGCTCTATAAAATATTTTTAGACGTGCAGTAATCACACTCCCCAGTCTTACTAAGACTGCGTGCGACTTCTAAGTAAAATTTTATTCGAATTCTTCTCAACCTCGTCCTTATGTTTTGTATACCCTAAGAAATTTCATATTAATGCTTTAGAACAATTTTTGAGTTCGATCTTTCGGGGAGTATATTTTGAGTGAGTGAAGAGTAGGAAAAGATTTCCTAAAGAGGAAAAAGACTCGAGAAAGAGGGGGGGGAGGACGCTTTCCTCAATGGGAGAGAGAAATCTTCGATCGCAGAGCAGTAGATATGTAGATAGTTTGTGTGTGAACACTCAATTCGGTGCCTCTTCTTTCACTCCCGAACTGGTCATCATTGAAAAAGGAAGAACACACAGAGACAAATAAATTGCTTCATTCGAGAACTTAGGACATCGATGACAGACTGGACAGGAGTACGAGAAGAACTCGGGAAATAGGTAGAACGAGAAGAGGAGGAACAAGGGAAGAGGAAGGAGCAGAGAGAAATTACATGAAGCGGAAGAGGTTGAGAAGGAGAGAAAGAAAGAGAGAAAGATAGAGAGCAGATTGGAACAGGTGAGAAAAAATTAACAAGCTTTAGGAGATGTAATTACCCGAATTGAAAAACAAGAGGAAGTGAGGAAACCAAGAAGAAAGAGCGTTTCTATGTACCCAATTACCTGTTTATACTGATAAATGCTTGTATTTGCAACCTTATTGACCGTGACATGAGTATGGGAAATTTTAAAGCTTCTAGATGACTGCCTTTCAAATACTGCTTCCTTCTCGCTCTTTTTTAAAGAGAGAGAAATAAGTCTCTTTCTTTAGGCTCGAAAATGTCCCTTAGTGTTGAAACCAGGCTCGATTATGTATGACATATGGATTCCATTCAATATGTACATAGTTTTTATGAACAGAAATGAACAACTTGCAAAAATTAGACAATTAAGAAGTTTTCTGAGCTTTTATTGGAATTTTCTCTTGATCTACCATCATGTTCTCCATCTTTAAACCTCATACAAAAAGCCCGACTTCTTGGAAAAGTCTCTGAAAAACATGGTACATATTTATGGCAATAAGTCTAGCAACTTTGCTATCCCACCCTTCCAATCCACCCTTCCAATTCCAACACCCTTCCAATTCCTATCCAACCCTTCCAATTCCGTCATGTATTGTTTCACAAATGCCCAGGAAAATTCACACGACCTGCAACAATTCATGATTGCCATCCATTGCGTGCAACTTGATCGAGGCGTTCCATGAATGTTGAGATCTTGTTGATTGCAGGCAGATTTCTCTGCCGAAACACGAGAATCTTCACTAAAATTCCAGTATTGGAGTTGATGGACGAACTTCTCCTAAACATGTTCTTCTCAGACTGGTCATCTTTATTTGGAATTTCTGCAACGACATTGGTTCACGAGAAGAGAATCTCCGTCATTTGAACGTCCAATTCTAACTTCCAGGGCTGTAGCTGTTTACATTTCTCAGTGCTCTGATTTTTTTCTGACATGAAAGTTCTCATGGGAATACAAAAGTTGGTTAGCAGGCCTATTTCTGTGGAAAAAACCCTTGATCATTTTTCGATGAATGATGACGCTCTATTGAAACTTAATTCAAAACGTACCATCCAAAATCAAGGGAATCAACTGCTAGACGAAACTTGACGTCACTTCCTTCAAAGTCTAGATCAAAGTCCAGACTAGTAACCAATTCTTTCAAAATCCTCGAAAAAGTAAAATGTTACACAAATGACTCTTGTCTGAACAAACTGTCACTATAGTAAGACTTTGCTAATTACTCGGTCACACTAGAGTGGAGAATTACTGACAGTGTCCATAATCTCATTCATAAAACTCGCACTCCGGAGAATTATCTCCCAATCTGCAACTTAAGCTGCTTTCCTTAATCCACACACACTTCATACTTCCGGGCTGCCCCTCATTCAAACATCACTTCTGGGATGCGCCTTAACCCCTGTCTCCCTCTTCCTCTCTCTCCAACTCTTTCACTTACTATCTCTCTTTCTCTTTCTATCTACCTCTGCATCTCTCTCTATTCCTCTTAACCTCCTTTCTCTCTATTTCTCACTTTCCTCTCTTACTCTTTTTCTGTCTAGGTTTCTTTTCCTTCTTACCTCTTATCTGATTAGATCGTCTTCTCTTACCATCTCATCAATTGTGAACTGTGCACCGGAAAGCTGTTGCTCAAACAGACTCGTGTTTGTGAGAAACAGAAAGCAAACGACAAAGAAAGAGAAGTAAAGACAGGGATAGAGACAGAGAGAGGGGAAGAGACGGAGAGAAAGAGCGAGAGAGAGAGAGTGGAAGAAAAATGCAGGTAACAATGAGAAGCATGCAGAATGCGTTGGACGAGCACAGAAGGACCAGTAGAAATACTGTTAGCAGAGAAAGAAAACTTCAATGAGAGAGAGAGAGAGAGAGAGAGAGAGAGAGAGAGAGAGAGAGAAGAGAGAGAGAGAGAGAGAGAGAGATAATGAGAATATAATGAGCGTTAAAAAGAGAAAGAGAGAGAGATACGGTCATGCTCATTGTTTGATGGGATGGACCTCCTTGAGTTCTCTTCGGATTGTTGTTCAGAAAAGAGTGAAACAGCGTGCTTGTTGGAGAGGATGAGGAAAAGATGATGAAGTCGTGAAATGAGATGATGATCAAAGGAGACCGCACAAGGAATCGTGCTCGGAGAAAGCTTTTAGAGTACGGGAACATTTTTAAACCTCACTTATTACAATAATTTTTGAAGACTACCTGATGTTGTATTCAATTACTCACTTTCTGTAAAAATGTTTTATAAGTTATTTTGTTTCTATTTTCCAAAAATGTTCAGATTAAAAAAATACTGAAAAAGATAATCATCGTTCGGAGTTATTTGAGCAACCAAGGTACTATTCCCGATCAGATTTTGACGTTCCTAGCCTATTACTACACTAGTTCAATTGGTCTTGTCGAATATAAATAAGTTGAGTGGGCCTACAAATCCGTTCTTACTATAATAAAAAAAGAGTTTTAAAGGTTACTAGTTCGCTGGAATAGCAACTGAATAGTTGCTCTCTTCCCTAACTATAACGAAATCTTTTATGTAGCCCGTTTTACTTTTTCACATATTGAAATTTTTCGTTTTTTGGATAAAAATCTTGTTTCTTTTAATAAAAATTTGAGTGAGACCTGTTAATGAAATTTATGTATTATTTACTTCAAAGGTGATAGTTGGGTTCTAGTGGAAAGTGGATCAATTTATTAACCACAATTCTAGTTTCGATAATAGGAATTACCATAGCTTCATTATACTCGAATGTCATTGAGATGCTCTCATGACTTGCGCTTAATGGAAAAACCAACGTTTTTACCTCGAATTCGTTTCATAATTTTCGATTATATGTTTGATTTTTTTCACAAAAAAGTTCACAAGGCTCACAATTTCAATATAAATAGGAACATCTTTGTATTTAGGACGAGTTTGGTGTATAGGTGTGTTATAACATGAAAACAGTTTTGGGTTTTGGAACATTATTGAGTAACTTCTTAACGTTTCTAAATGAAACCCGGGTTTTGGGTTTTGGAACATTCTTGAGTAACTTCTTAACGTTTCTAAATGAAACCCGGGTTTTGGAACATTCTTGAGTAACTTCTTAACGTTTCTAAATAAAACCCGGTTCATATTGCATCATCTTAACTGAGATTCTTCTAAAGTATGATCAATTTTTAGTTGAAAAAAACCTTAACTTTTTACATTTCAATGAAAATGAAACCTTCTGAGTGTTTTATTTCATTTCATTTCTTTATTCCAAGCATAATGAATATCATGAGGATGAATACAAAAACAACATGAAAAAGCATGGACTTTCTTCTTAGTGGCAATGTTAGGGGTTTGAGGTTTAAAGTGTAAAGGAGAGTTAGAATATATCAAATTCCATTTTATTAGTCATGAACAAATAATTTAGGCACGAACTTTTTAAAAGGCACTTGTTCATTTTCATTGTATGAAAGAAAATTTCTCAGTGACCATTTTCATTCCAATCAAAGGAACTTGTGAAAGGGAAAGGGGGGAATGTGATGGAGAAGAGAAGGAGGCACGCGCGCGATGAGTTTCATTCGGATATCGTCCAGTTGCATCTCATTGTTTGTGTGTTTGTCCCTTTCAAGTACGAGCATGCATTGAGTAATCGTGGTTTTCGCTGCAGAATGCGCACTCTTCGCCGTGAAAACTACCTCCAGGCTAACTATAGACTCATTTTTCAGTCACTCTCCCTTGTCATTCGATGCATTTAACGTCACTTCAAGTTATTCAATGACTCATCCGTCATACACTATCGCTTTTTATTCGACGCATTCAATGTAACTTCAGACCATCTATAAATTTATCTATCTGTCACTCTGTTCTGTCATCCGACGCATTTAATGACACTTCAGGCTATCTATAAACTTATCTGTTAGTCACTCTCTCGTGTGATTCAACGCATTTAATGTCACTTTGAGGCTGCCTATAGTTTCACATGTCAGTCAGTCTCCCTAGTCATTCAACGCACTTAATCCTACTCCAGGCTATCTATAGACTCATTTTTCAGTCACTCTCCCTTGTCATTCGATGCATTTAACGTCACTTCAAGTTATTCAATGACTTATCCGTCATTCACTATCGCTTTTTATTCGACGCATTCAATGTAACTTCAGACCATCTATAAATTTATCTCTCTGTCACTCTGTTCTGTCATCCGACGCATTTAATGACACTTCAGGCTATCTATAAACTTATCTGTTAGTCACTCTCTCGTGTGATTCAACGCATTTAATGTCACTTTGAGGCTGCCTATAGTTTCATATGTCAGTCAGTCTTCCTAGTCATTCAACGCACTTAATCCTACTCCAGGCTATCTATAGACTCATCTGTAAATTATAGCCTGGAGTAGGATTAAGTGCGTTGAATGACTATCTATAAATTTATCTATCTGTCACTCTGTTCTGTCATCCGACGCATTTAATGACACTTCAGGGTAGGATTAAGTGCGTTGAATGACTAGGGAGACTGACTGACATGTGAAACTATAGGCAGCCTCAAAGTGACATTAAATGTGTTGAATCACACGAGAGAGTGACTAACAGATAAGTTTATAGATAGCCTGAAGTGTCATTAAATGCGTCGGATGACAGAACAGAGATATAGATAGCCTGGAGTAGGATTAAGTGCGTTGAATGACTAGGGAGACTGACTGACATGTGAAACTATAGGCAGCCTCAAAGTGACATTAAATGCGTTGAATCACACGAGAGAGTGACAATCTTGAATGTCAGTATTTTCATTTAAGGTCACATTGCATTTACTGCTATTCCATAAGGTCGCTCGGTCGCTTCAACTTACAACATCTTTTAGAGAGTTATGTTATAAACTGCTTGTAATTTTTTTCAAAACCGTTTTTTTGAAAGCCCTACTGTACTTTCAGAATCATGCATTATACATAGCTCGATATAGTACCTCTTTCATTCCATTTTTTCTCTGATAATCTCTATCTCATTTTCTCTCTCTTACCTTTTAAGAAATATTTCTATTTTCTCTTTTTTTCTTTTTCTTTTTTTTTCTCCAAAATTCTTTTTCTCTGTTTCTCATCTTCTCTTCACTTCTTTGGCTCACTTTTTATGAGTGCTAACTTGTTCTTGTTCTGTTTCCAACTTCGTTCATTATCAGTCACTCCATCTCCTCATTCTCAGCCTCCTTCTTATCTTTCATGTTTTCATTTTCCCTCCACCCTATATTATGCAGTTTTTGATGAAATCAGCTGATGCTCAAACTTTCAAACGACTTTTAGTGTACTTGAGAAGACTGAGGAACGATTTTTAGTGTACTTGAGAAGACTGAGGAACGATTTTTAGTGTACTTGAGAAGACTGAGGAACTAGAACATTCAGAAATTTAGAATGAATATTATTTTAATCTTAAAAAAATATCATGGGAATCGTAAGAACGATTTTTAAGCTTATCGATGTATGACTTTGGAATAAACCGTTCTTGATTCCAATCCGAGAGCAGTGTAACCTCAATGAAATATGAGGCCTTAAACTAAAACAATTTTTCAAAAGATATCTTTGTTTGTTTCATCTTATACCAACCGGGTTTGCATCGAAGCATTTTAAATTTGTAGTCCTATAAGTTTGCTGAATAATACTTAAAATTGCACTTAAGAATAATGATTCTCAATTGCCAAACTGTTGACTTTTCTTTACGGGACGAGAAGTGAAATTTGGAAGAAAAATTGACAGTACACAAGTTTTGAGTTGTAACTTAAACGGTCAAAAGCTTCATTTTAGTTGAGGTTTTCTTTTCTGCTATCAATGTTTATCTTTTTCACGCTTCTCCTTTTGTTTTTGTGTGTAAATACATACACTTTAATCACAAATACGTTCTGCCAGCGCTATTTGTCTCCAAAAAAATTTTTTTTAACAGGTTCTTAACTTCGAGAGTTTTTATGCGTCTTCATACAAGTCTTTAAAAATTTTCTGGCTGAAATTTACAGAAATAAAACACATGTTTTATGAGTGAATCTGTAGTAATCACTTTTTTGTATGCCGCACCTGAACGTTAACACCTGCAACCGTTTGTATGTGGTCCTTTTTTCCTTTTTTCTTTTTGTCTGTTTGTTTTTGTCTCGGGAGCTGCCATCTTTCGATTTGCTAGTCTACTTCATTCGCACTCTGTGCTACCACCCTCTTCTCTTATTCTGCTATCCTTGGTTAGATGTGTCTCCATATTTCTACTCAGCCGTGAAATTTCTCAGAGAAAGTGCCACTCGAGTGAAAAGCTGTTGTTTTTCACATGAACTTATAAGTTACCAATTGTATTAATAAAGTGTTGGAGAGGAGTCAACACAGGCAATTACCGAAAGGAGGCAAGAGGGAGGCAAGAAACCGGGAGGCATGAGGGAGGACGCCTCGTTGGCTAAGCCGTACGGCCTCGTTAGCTAAGCCGTACGGCCTCGTTAGCTAAGCCGTACGGCCTCGTTATCGTAAACTTTTACTAAGCCTAAGCGTTTTCTAATGTAAAAATATATTTTAATATAAAAATAAAACGCGCGTCCTTGCCTCCCGGTTTCTTGCCTCCCTCTTGCCTCCTTTCGGTAATTGCCGTCAACACACTCATTGCTTTTTTAGTTCTTTATTATTACCATAGGATAGCTTGTAAGGCCATCGCTTATATGGAATCATGAAATAATAAGGGGAATAATGAGGAATAAGACGGTCAATTTTCGTTGGTGTCTATCTCCTTGTTGTCTATCTCCTTTGCTTCATATCTCCTTTGCGTTTCTTTATCAATGCTTTCATACTCTTTACTTTCACTGCTTTTTTCTCTCTTTTCCTTACTTTTCAAACTCATTTTGATCTTTATATAAAAACAGAGTTTCTAGGAAGTTTAGGGATATAAAAAAATCGTTAAAAATAGTGAATTTTTTTTGTTTTCTGTAGCTCCTCGCGACATGGAGGAACTGACTTGCGTGCAATATGTACTATCTCTCATTCTCCCTTTTTCTTTCTCTTTCTATCTGTCTCTCTATCTTTCCCTCTCTCTTGCTCTATAACTATCTCTTTTTCCTCTCTTTTTCTTTCTCTTCCCATCTGTCTCTCTATCTTTCCCTCTCTTTTTCTCTATCGCTATCTCTTTCTTCCTCGCTTTTCATTCAATCTCTCTCACTGTCTCTCTTTCTCTCTCCCTCTCTCTCTCGCGCGCTCTCTCTCTATTTTCTCTTTCTCCGTAGCTGATCTTGTTCGAATTTAGCTGATCATCACTACAGAAATTACTGAGAGTTTTCATTCAGTTCTTACTCTTTGAACTAACCTTTTACGGTTGCTAATTAATTTTTTTCTTTCGGGGTATATAATTTTTCACAAGTCTTTATATATTCAAAGCCGTTTGTTTTGAATTATTTTCTAAAAAAACTGAATTAACATCTTGGTCACCTAATCGGAAGTGAGAAAATTGAAAAATTTAAATGAAAATAACCTTAACTAAAAAATTTTTGTTTATTTTTCAAGAAAAAGCTTAATTGAAAAATGTTTTTGATTAATGTATGACATTTGTCATATTAATCAGGCATTGATTGGTTATCATGTATGAAGAACTAAGCGCATATTTGAGGAGGTCACTAGTAATTATCGCTACCTTATTATCTTGCATCTTTTAATGTACTCTCTGGGCACTCACTGATGAGCCTCACCCAGAGAGCACAGAAGTGTGTTTGAGATGGGGGAAAACAGATTTCTGTGAATAGCGTGAAAACAGTGAATTTGCATTTTATGTTGAAATTCTTTTATATCCTACTCTACAATAACAATAATATAAAAAAGTTTTTCGAAGCTTTTTGATGCTCTCCAATATCGAAATATTTCAAAATCCAGCCTTGAAGAGTTTGTGGCTTTAATAATTTTAATCACCTATCCCAGTTCAGTTTCAAGTTCTCCTTGACATGCTGCAATTTGTACTGTACCGAATAGACCTTTCCTTCGCTAATGAAATGTTTTGCTGCGTTTCACGCGCAGTTATGGTGCCCTCAGGGCTCGTTATATGTAGTCAAGCATCGCATTGAATTCACTGTCAGCGTAATTTCTGAACGCATGAAGCTTGTTTACTTTCGAGAACAAATGATTAGATTTACGAATGTAATCGCCAATTATTTTTTCTTTTTTTCTTTTATCTTAAACAACCTATCGGTCTTTCGATGAATTTTTTTTCTCGTCTTTGTCTCTGTTTCTGTCTTCCTTTTTCTTTCGGTCTGGGCTCTTTATCTCTATTTCCTTCTGCCTCTTCCAATTTCTATTTTTTCACTCATCTTTTTCTGCACTTCGTGACGATGATGACAGTATACTTACTATGCACCACTTAAGACCACTCAAAGAGAGAGATAAGGCTTACAGCGAACCATAGTTGGCCATTTGACGAGATAGCTAATCATTGCTGTACTGATCACTAGTATTTTGAAATTGATTAGAGAGGAATAAAGAGCTTGTCAACAAAAGTTCCCTCTATACAGGGTGCGTAAAAAGTATTGCAACAAAGTTTGACCAAGCGGACACTCAAATTCAACTGTACTGTACCTCATGTTGAGATGTTTTTATTTTTCCCAATGTTTTCTGCATATCGTGTCCAAAATTCGTTACAATCCGTTAACTTGGAAGGGTATGGTGGCTGCGAACAAAATGCGCGCCACGATCATCGCCATGCACACACAAAACCGGGCTCCCGCAGACATCGCTCGTCTTCTGAAACTGCACCGATAAACTGTTCATCGGGTCATTTCATGTTTCGAGCATATCGGAAGCACTGAGGACCGTCATCGGAAATACGCCCTGCGGTGGTAACTGGCCTAAAAAACGTGAAGAAGATCAGAGACCGCATCTTCCGGGATCCGAAGTGAAGCATGCGAAAATTGGGCCGTGAACTCCAAATTTCGGAGGGATCAGTGAGGAACATCGTTCACAACGTGCTTGGTATGAATTCGTATCGGAGCAGGAAGCGTGCGCTGGTCAGCGACCAAAATAAAGCTGCGAGAATGAAGAAAGCGCGTGCATTGTTGTCTCGAGCGGGCAAGGGTGAGATGCACTGCACCATCTTCAGCGACGAGAAGCTTTTCACCGTTGAAGCTGCCTTCAACAGCCAGAATTTGCGCGTAATGGCTAAGACACCTACGCTGGCAGACCTTGGAGGCAGAATCGTGAACCGGACACAACATCCAGCGCAGGTGATGGTCTGGGGAGCGATCTGCTGCAGCGGCAAAAGTCCACTCGTCTTCATCGAGCCCCACGTCAAGGTCGACCGTCACGTCTACCTGAAAACCATCCTCCAAGATACTCTGAAACCCTGGGCAGATACCCACTTCAACAGAGGCCACTACGTCTTCCAGCAGGACGGAGCCCCTTCACACACTGCCAAAACCGTTCAAGAGTTGTGCAAACTCTCGCTAACCGCCTTCATCGCAAAGGAAGAATTGCCCGCGTCGTCACCCGATCTGAACCCGCTAGATTACGCGATCTGGGGCGGAATGCAGGCCAAAGTGTGTGCTACCGCCCACCGAAGTTTGGATTCCCTCAAAGCCGATCTCAAGAAGTACTGGGACTCTCTCTCTCCGCAGTACTTGCGCGCATGCGTCGACCAAGGCAGACTTCGTGCTGTCATTCGTGAACATGGAGGCCGATTCAAATGAATTTTATACACATCGTACATACCGGTGCTATGAATAATTCAATTCAATTCAATTCTTTATTCCAAACATTTACAAAGAAGTATGCATGACAAGGATACTGCCACGGATGTGAGTTCAGTGTTTAGATAGATTAGATAAGTATAAAACCTGTTAATTTCCATTTCATAGCTTTTATGAAAACCAAGATATGGATCAATATCCGTGTTGCAATACTTTTTACGCACCCTGTACACGTTTTCCATAAATGTTCTGCAATGTTTTTGATGCACATTTTACTTTTTTGCGACTTGTCGACTTGTTATAATAAGGTAGCGATAACCACGTTCAAATTTCCGATGGTGGTTCAAACAACCTGAAACCATTTTATCATTCCCCAGTATTACATATATCTAAATCAATAACATATCGGTAATTGAAAATTAATCACCCACCCCAAATGGATTAAAAAAGCAATACAGGTCGAATTAATTCTTACCTTTTTTGATGAAAAAAGAGTTTTGTCCGACTAAAGTCAGCAAATACTATACTCCATTCGATAGTCTGAGAATCATATAAATATTAACTTCTCAGAGTAGTCAAGGGACCGAGTTAAAATCAGTAGAACAGGAATGAACAACTAGAAGCTAAAAAATTTGGAAGACAGAAGGTGAACCCTCAAAGCTTAAGAAAAAGTTGAGAACCTAGATCGAAATTATAGATACTTTTAAGCAATCGAAGAAAAAGTAGAAGAATTAAAGAGAAATTTAAGCTGATAAAAAACAAAAGGAAAAAGAAAAAGAGAACGGGATGAAGCGAAAAAGAGGTAGCATGAGCAAGAAGCATGAAAAAATATAACTAGAGAGAAAAGCAAGAGAGATAGTTGATAAGAGAGATTGTAGTGAAAATCATATGTAAATGCCTGAAAAAAACTGTACAAAAACGGCACCTGAAAAAAAAAAGCACACATCACATGAAAAGGGAATTTCAAACAAAAAACAAAAAAAAGCAGCAAAGCAAGTGAACAAATTTTGAGTTCAAGCCGACCTTTTCGATAACACTAATTTGGAAGTCTTACATTTGATTTACTTTTGCTCTCTACTTTTCCCTTTCGACGCAAGTGCAAAAGCGCCCAGAGTGCATATACGAAAACAGTTTAAAAGACAGAGAAGAAGCTAGAGAAAGGAAAAAAGTCTAGAAGATAGAAAGAGACATAGCAGGCCAGAAAGAAAGAGAGAGAGAGAGAGAGAGAGAGAGAGAGAGAGAGAGAGAGAGAGAGAGAGAGAGAGAGAAAGAAAGAGAGAGAGGGGGAGAGAGAGAGGGAGAGAGGGGGAGAGAGAGAAGAATGGAGGAAGAAAAACAGAGGAGAGATGGAGATACAGAGCAAAGAGAAGTTGACTCAACACACGCTTAGACTGTACATGAACGTTCTCTTGTCCGGTATTGTTCATTAGTTTGAGCTTCGTACTATAAATGGTATTGTTAAAATTATCTTCACAAAAGTTCATTTGACAGAATTTACTTATTTATCTTTTAAAAAGCTGCCTGTTCCCCTGAAATCAAACCCTGAAATATACCCTGAAATCAAACCCCCCAAACCCTGAAATCAAACCTGCAAACCCTGAAATCAAACCCCCCAAACCCTGAAATCAAACCCTGAAATCAAACCCTGAAATCAAACCCTGAAATCAAACCCTGAAATTAAACCTCGAAACCCTGAAATCAAACCCCCCAAACCCTGAAATCAAACCTCGAAACCCTGAAATCAAACCCTGAAATCAAACCCCCAAACCCTGAAATCAAAACCCCCAAACCCTGAAATCAAACCCTGAAATCAAACCCCCCAAACCCTGAAATCAAACCCTGAAATCAAACCTCGAAACCCTGAAATCAAACAATGAAATCAAACCCCCCCAAACCCTGAAATCAAACCTCGAAACCCTGAAAATCAAACCCCCAAACCCTGAAATCAAACCCTGAAATCAAACCTCGAAACCCTGAAATCAAACCCTGAAAATCAAACCCCCAAACCCTGAAATCAAACCCTGAAATCAAACCCCCCCAAACCCTGAAATCAAACCCTGAAATCAAACCTCGAAACCCTGAAATCAAACCCTGAAATCAAACCCCCCCCCCCAAACCCTGAAATCAAACCCTGAAATCAAACCTCGAAACCCTGAAATCAAACCCTGAAATCAAACCCCCCAAACCCTGAAATCTTGAAGCCTTTTTCGATCGAATTTTTTCATTTTCGTGACTTCCATTTCGAGATTTATGAAGTACTCTCTCTGTTTTCTCTCCGTTAACTTTGGTACACGTGATCAGCACACAAGGAATACCTCAAGTGCTTCCTTCCTTTTGTCAACTGTGGATTAACCAAAGGGTCCTTTTCCCTTCTTCTTGTAGTAATTAAAAAGATATCTCGAAGTTATGTTCGTTTCGATTTTCTTCTCTTATATTCTAGTTCGTCACTCTCTCATCTTTCACTAATTGTCGCTCTCTCTCTCTCGTTCTCTCTCTCTCTCTCATTCTCCCTCTCTCTTTCCCCTCTATCTCTCTTTCTCTCTTTTTCTCTTTTTCTCTTTTTCTCTCATTCTCTCTCTCTTTCTCTCTCACTCTCTATCTCCCTCTCTTATCCTCCCCCCCCTCTCTCTATCTCTCTCTCTCTCTCTCTCTCTCTCCTCTCTCTCTCTCTCTCTCTTCTCTCTCTCTCTCTCTCTCTCTCTCTCTCTCTCTCTCCCTCCCTCCCTCCCTCACTCACTCCTCGCACTCTCTTTCTCTTTGAGCTTATCGTTTTGAGTGTTCGACTGATCACAATTATCTATGATTTTTTTAAATAATAAAAGCACTATGCTTAGTCGAGAAACAATTTTTTTCCCTCAGAAAAGTGAAAAGAAGAAAATCCATGAAAATGTGATGAGTTAAATGGTAGGGAAATAGAAAGACTTATTTTTCATTGAGATTGACCTTATTAGCTGTAAAAGATTGAGAGGGCAAAGAGAAAGAAAGAGAGAGAGAGAGAGAGAGAGAGAGAGAGAGAGAGAGAGAGAGAGAGAGAGAGAGAGAGAGAGAGAGAGAGAGAGGAGAAAAGATCGAAGGAGGAAAAACTTGAGAAGAAAAACATACATCGAGAAGAAAACGGAGACCGCAAGAAAGAACAAAAAAGAAACCAAGAGGTATAGAGGATGTTAGAGAGCAAGGTAGAGAGAGATTCACAGAGAGAGAATGAGGAAAGAGAAAGAAAAATTTAAAACTGAATTTGAAAAGGATATAAACTATTTCAAGTGAGAATGTGAGGAAGCTTGATCTTTCTCGAAAGATTCAATCTTTATGACAGTCTCATGTGAGAAAAAACCGAAAAAGTGATCGCTGTGATTTCTGTCTCTGTCTATCTTTTTTCCTACCACTTGTCCTGTGTGGGTATAAGTTTCGTGCTATTGCACAACGGAGACCCTCCAGGATCAATTTGTATCGTCTTACCCATGTTATTACAACTATTTTTTTTTAATTTACGTCTTTTCATTATGTTTTTACCCAGATTCCCAATAAAATTCATAAAAAATAATACTAAGTTTAACAAACTTTCACTTTCGCAAAGTTTACTTCGATCTTGAGCAGAAAAACTGAATGTATAACTGAAAATGAACTTGCTATGAATATATTTCGTTTTTCAGAACTTTTTTTGATTCGGATATTTAATTGGACTTTCATTTTTATGTAATTCTAAGTAAGATTGATTTTTTTGATGTTTGATAGATATACCGAAAATTCATAAAATAGCAATGTGAGCCGTGTATTGTAACGGAAACTCGCCCGCTCAGGGTATTAGCAAGAGAGCTGAGTTCAACTCCATGGAGCTGTTTATTAATAATAGAAAAGTTAGTAATTCGAGTTTAACCCGTTTTACTTGCTTTCAGCAAGGCTTTTTTTTCTCCACTCTATTCTACCGTTTTTTTCTAGTTTTCCGGGAGGTTTGACCTTGCACATAGTGTATGTATAATATTGGATATACGTTCAACGAGTCACACAACTTGAACTAATTTGTTTGTACTGCCAGTCTGCTTCATGAAGTCAAGATCGGTAAGTTTGATTATAAGCGCAAACCAGTCTTGTTTTTTTCGTAAACTCTTGAGTTTTATGGAAGGCAGAATTATGGTATTCGAGAAAAAGAGAAAGATGATAGGAAGAGTACCAATTGAGAAACAAAAACAAAATTGAGGAAGAGGCCGAGAAACAGAAAAGGAAAAAATTAGAGACAGGTATAGAGAGGAAAAGAAATAGGAACCAGAAGAGAGAGAGAGAGAGGGAGAGATATATATAGAGAGAGAGATAGAGAGAGAGATATATAGAGAGATAGAGAGATAGAGCGAGAGGGAGAGAGAGAAAGAGATTGAAGGAGAGAATGAGGTACAGAGAGAGGGAGAAAGGGATAGAGATAAAGTGAGAAATAGAAAGTGTAAAAAAGGGAAAGTGTTGAATCAACCATGAGCGAGCCCCATTTAACATGAGCGGCACATAAAGAACGGTTTCACTGTTTCTCGTGTATGTACATATATCACATTATAATAATATAACTTTAAGGCATTGATAATTAATGAGAATTGTATGTTGTTATGCAAAGTT
This sequence comes from Allodiplogaster pararmata, assembly GCA_964056735.1. Classification (NCBI taxonomy): domain Eukaryota; kingdom Metazoa; phylum Nematoda; class Chromadorea; order Rhabditida; family Diplogasteridae; genus Allodiplogaster; species Allodiplogaster pararmata. The sequence goes on along the minus strand of OZ057404.1, from coordinate 34,151,676 downwards.
GTTTATTTATCGCTTTATCAAGAATTTTCCTTTTGGTTCTTTGGTTATAAATTAATGAACTGACTATATTTTTCAGTTGGCTCAAAATTGATAGCTTACAGAAACAGAAAAGGTCAAGAATCGGTAATTTTCATCAAGGGTTCGTAATACCCCTAATCAGAAATTTAAAAAAAAAACAAAGTTTTAAAACATTCCAAGCAGACCACAAATCCAATTTTAGAACAGTTCACCTCTAGTTTCTGATATGTTGAAATTGTATTGTTCTCAGTGACTTAAGGAATCCTTGAATATAACATCTGAACCCTTGAATATAACATCTGCATCCTTGAATATAACATCTGAACCAGATCTCAGTCACTGACTTCTGTATCTAACTGAGCGATTCTAGTAAATTCGTATCGACTACTGAGTCTTTTTATCCCAACTTTTTCGCTAGAAAAAAAAAACTAAAAATGGGCCTGTTTCCACTTCAACATCATCCCGCCCTTTTACATTCCAGAATGGTTATTCTTTTGCGCTGCTTACTATTGAGTGTCAACATTGTGAAAAAAGCAATTGAAAAGATTTTTTCTTCTTCACTTTCTGAGGTCTGTAAAAGTATAACTTGGATTGTAAATACACAAAATTCGATAGTTTGAACAATATGATCTCAAATTGGCCAAGTTATTCCTGAGGCCGAATATCCAGTTTTTAGGATATCCAACAAACTTTAAATAAAGAAAACAGTGAGAAGTATCTAATATGCAATGAATGCTTCGAACGAAAATGAGAGATCGGAAAATTCATGTTCATGTTATATGAGATCATCGAATAAATGTTAGAATCACTTACATACTTATCATCTTTTGAAATCGATATTTTATCTCGTTGATGATCTCATGATATACAGATTGTTTATGTGTATGATTATTTTCTGAATCAGAGCGTGTGAAATATGGATACTATGTAGGCAGTGACAAGTCAATCTCAGTGTTTAACCCGGAACTACGAATTATTGAGAGAATGGAGAGTATTCCCGGATCAAGAATTATTGAGAGAATGGAGAGTATTCCCGGATGAAGTATTTAGAAAAAATTGGCCGATGGGTATTTGAAAAATTAGAAGAAAAAACGGAATGGTCAGTGATGAAGATGATTGAAGCCGATAATGCATTCAGACAATTTCGTACAACTTGCATTGGAAATACAATTTCGAAATGGATAAACTTGGTAGTCAAACGTGATGCTCGCTCTGAAATTTTTTGTCAATGCTACATTCCCTACACAATTGTCATAGTTTCTTTACTCCTTTATTTACAAATCTGATGTTTAACTTTTTACAAATAATTTGAAACTTGATCATTTTTGATGAGATAATTATTGAGGCAGATGATGTATGAGCTTCATGCTCACTTTCGTACTTTTCTGATTATTTTTCAAGAGCCATTTTTCTCCTCTTTTCTTCTTTTATTTACGTTCTCGGTAATGAAATAAGGTCATTCTGATTAGAAAAACTTAAGTCATGTTGAAGAAATGATAAATTGACTGTTAAAGTAATTCTTGGAGTGTATGATCCCCACCATTCTTGCTCAAAGTGTCGTCACTTTTTTTTCTACTTTCGAAATATTTTACGCCTCGGTGTTTTTGAGAACGGATTCTCTATTCACCTTTTCTCTTAATACATGCAACATTAGTTTTATTCCACTTTAAAAACAGTATATCCAATCCAGACATGTTCAATTCAATGTAGTTGGATGACATAAGTTAAAATGATCAAGACGATAAGGTTCCTAGAAGTTCCTTTTCATCATCTGTGGCTGAGTTAAATTTCTGGATGTGTTGAAATGAATGAAGCATAGGTCGCAATCAGCCGCCGACTGTGCTTCGTTTTATTTTTCTCACTTTAATTTTCAAAGTGACTCGCTCGGGGCAACACCTTCAACCTGGATCCAATATCCCCTTACATCCAAACTTAACCCATTACGATAAAGTATATATATATATATATATATATATATATATATATATATATATATATATATATATATATAGAAGAAAAACAGAATCAAACATTACAGGTTACAATATTTTTGATACATTATCATGAATGCAAGGTTGAATGGCGCTGTTCTTTTTGGTTTCTTACTTTCCATTTCCTTCTTGTTTGAACTTCTAATGTAGCCTAGTGATGGGTGGAAGGGCGCACTTTGAAGTCTCGCGTAAATTTCGAAGTACATGCCTCTACAATAGTAATCGCTCTGATAGTCCGCTCTTCCTCTGCTAAACTCTTTTCATAAATCTCAACATTTACCTCGTCTGATTGGTATCTCAGTTTTCTTTTACTCTTTTTTCATCTGACTCTCTTGACCTCTCCTTTTTCATCTGTTGCTTTCACGTTATCTATTGTATAAGTCTCATTAACTACTCTCTCGTTCACATTCTTTACATTGGAACATATAAAAACACGACATTTTTTCGCTTTTTCTCTTCACTTACTCTTTTCTTTTTCTTTTTGCTGTATTTTTACCTAAACGATCATACGATTGAGTGACATTGGAACATTTGAGCTCATAAACCTTGCTCTTTTCATATTTTTTTCATTTCGCGCGCATTGCTTATTAAATTTTTTTTAAAAGTTTGGTTACAATCGCTTGACACTCGCAAAAACATGTTCTCATTTTATCTCATTTGAATAACTGTCTCGCTACTGTGATGTACGTTTTCAAGAATCTTATCTTTTGTGGTAGGGGTTAGGCACTCGGTCCTACTAGAAGGAGGCGGCATTGTTCGATCCCTTACTCGTACACGGAAGGCCGCTTTTCTGTCGGCTCGCAACAAGTCGGAAAGAGTCAAAAGATGTCGCGACCTTCTTCGTCGTACGCAACAAGGCGAACATTTCAATATGGTGTTCTCTGACGAAAAGCTGTTCACCGTGGAAGAAGTCCACAACTCCCAAAACGTCAGAGTGCTTGCGAAGGACGCAGAGCAAGCCGATAGCAAGGGTAGAACGGTCCAACGCAGTGCACATCCAACTCAAGTCATGGTCTGGGCGGGGATCTGCGCAACAGGAAAAACACCGCTTGTTTTCGTCGAGAAAGGCGTTAAGATCGACACGGAATACTATCTGAAACATGTTCTGCAAGACGTGCTCCATCCATGGTCTCAATCGCATTTCAATCAGAGGACATGGACCTTTCAACAAGACTCAGCACCAGCCCACAAAGCTAAAAAGGTTCAAACGTGGTGCAAGGAAAATTTTCCCGGCTTCATCACAACAGCAGAATGGCCGGCCTCATCACCCGACCTGAACCCGCTCGATTATTCCGTTTGGGCCTACTTGGAGTCCAAGGTCAACTCTCGCTCCCACCCAAATATTGATTCCCTGAAGAATGCCCTTCAGGCAGAATGGGACAACATCGGAGTCGAATACCTTCGTACAGTGGTGGAGGCGTTCCCAAAGAGACTTCGAGCTGTAGTTCGGGCAAAAGGAGATCGTTTGAGCTGAACTTTTGCGTGAATGTTGACATTTATGTTGTTGATAAAATATGTTAATTTGAGATGATTTTCTCTGTTTTGAAAAAAGGTATAACAATTCCAACTTGTAACATTATTTATGGACCACCCTGTAGAAGGAGGCGGCATTGTTCGATCCCTTACTCTAAATAAGCTTCCGTTCTAGCAATAGTTTACTCATATCCTATCGATCTTATCCATGCTTCATCATAATAATACCTTATCGCAAGGGTGATTTCGGAACGGGCAGGTAGGGGGTTAAATAGAGGAGTGATTCGTATCAACACCAAGGCGTGACACTTTTCAAAGTGAGAAAAGAGGTAAGTCGAGGAAAAAGAGGTAAGTGGGTAAATAGGTAAAAAAGAGGTAGTAAGTGGGTAAAAAAGAGATAAATCATAGTGAAATAAAAACTTATTTCACCGTGTATTCATAATTCAAACAGCTGCTTCCTCTCAGTTTTGTGAATATCAGTTCAAACATCTTAGTGTCGATATTTCGCAGTTAGAAAAATTTGGATTTATTTCCTGTCAAATACACCTTCAAATTTGGACATCCACTGAAACCATTTTTTATTGAAGATCACATCTACCGAGAGATGAAGATAGGAAATGGAGTTGAATGCTTCAGGCTAAGAAACCGACGCAAGTAATGGAAGAATGCCATGTTTTCTGAAAAAGGATGCATGCAATTGCCTATTTCAGAGAAAAAAATTTGATAATTATGTGTAGTATTACTTGTGTCATCGTGTCCCAACGTTAAAATTTTTTTTGTGGTTTTGTTGCAATTTTTCTGCTGAATTCTATGCAGTTTTTTTTTGCGCAAAAGATACATTCCCCTTCTGATTTTCTCATGTCCAGCCAATTTTCCAGGTGCAAAAGTTTTTCGAGAACATAAGAGAAAGTAGGAGGTTGGAAAGTCTACGACATTCTCCTTCCTCCCGAAGGAACGGAGTCCTCAGTCTCCTGCCAGCTCGTGGGCTTTTAGTGTGCTCGTCGACGTTTAGGATAAATAAACGAAATGGATTGGATGTACTCATTTAAAGTCAGCTCCTTGTCGCACTGAAGGGTTTTTTCTATGATTTTGGTCGAGTAAAATCAAGTTTTTTCACGCTCGAGATCGTATTATCAAGTTAATCAAAAAGGGCTTGAATGGTATTAAATACATTGGCAAAAAAAAAATTTTAGAACAAAAAACCATGAAAAGCAGGTATTTCCAAAATCATTCTAGCACCGTGGAGCATTCTACACAAACAAAAAATAAGTGTGGAAAATGACACATATACATTTGGAAGTATGACTATTTATACTAATGAAGTATAAATAGTCATAGTTTCATAATATAAGTATCAACAGTAATAAATTATAAGTATGAATAGTTATACTTTCAAATGTATATGGTCATTTTCCATACTTTTTTGTGAGTAGCGCTTATTTAATGCTGGGACAGAATTTTCAAAAAAGATGCTCACTCTGTTACACCATTATGATGAATTGTGTGAAATACAACGTAGAAAACAATCAGAAATATTTTTCTTGGCGAGAGCCGGAAACACTACATTCTAGAAGTATTTCCAAAAAGAAATATAAAAAGTTCAAAAGAACTCAAATGTGAGCTTGTTCAATCCTCCACACTTAACTGCTGAATACTCAAAAGCTAATTATTGATTACGCGAAAAAAAGAAAAAAATAGCCTCGAAATCTAATTGATTTGAGTGTTTTTAGTTTTTAAAAAATCAATACAGATGACTACTAGTGTGACTAGTTAGTTGAAACAATGCGGCAAACCGAAAGAAGTAGGGGATTGGTTATAGTTCACTATCACGTAACCTTTTCTAGGATACAACCCGGGTAAAAACATCGTATATTGTTTTTTTTAATATATTAAATGTTCTAGGATTACGTCTTCTATGGGATGTGTGCCTGTGGAGGAGGAAGCGGAGTGGACACGGAACCCGTTGCCAATCTCGAGAAGTTGGTCCCCTTGGAGAAATGCCGTTAACTGCTTCATACACACAACTGCTTAAAGTATAACAAAAAATTAAAACATCAAGACAGACAAGCGATACCATTGAAAATGATAGGAGAACTGAAGTCTGAGTTTTAAAACGTGAGAGATAAAGAGACAGAGAGAGTAAGAGATAGAAAGAAAGAGAGATAAACATAAAAAGCAAGGCAAAGAGAAAAATTAGGTAGTAGAAGAGAGATTGGTTGATAAGTAGAATTGTTCAGAAAAATTAGGTAGTAGAAGAGAGATTGGTTGATAAGTAGAATTGTTCAGAATTTATGCAAGCGCTTGACGAACTCAAATGTGAGCTTGTTCAATCCCCCACACTTAACTGCTGAATACTCAAAAGCTAATTATTGATCTGGTTGAGATTCTCTCAGAAATCTTGGTTTAGGAAGTCTATTTTTAGTGAGAAGAGAGAGTCTTTTGGTTGGTCATTAGGTAATATTAGCACATTTCAACATTAATTACCTTCATTCTCGAGCTTTCGAATTTTTCTCTTAGTCGGTTTTTGTTGAATTAAAAGCCTTTCTGAGTCTAAGCTTTTCGTTTTCTTTCTTCTCAAAACTTCCTCAGTCTAGTTCTAATATATACTAGCTTCTTGAAATTTCTCTTTTTTGTTTCTCTGAAATCTCTTGCGATATAAATTAGTTAAGTTATTCAATCAACTCCAAAAGTATTTGCAAAGACTTCTTTCATTCAAAAACTGCTGGGAAACTAGAACTGAATTGATCCTTACGATGCAACAACAGAAACATATTCAAGTATCATGTAAAAATCTCATAAAATCTTTTACGGTTTTTGAATTTTTAGTTTTTAAAAGCGGCCAAACGAGATAAAAACCTTTTTTAAAGAAAAAAGAAGTTGATGGAGAGCTGAATAGAACGAAAAAAATCTTTTATCTGCAGGTGCGATGCTCCCCTTCATCTCAAAAGCTACCGGTAAGTCAACTTTTACTCATCGGTTGACATCGCAGCCCTTCCACTTTTCGAAATCACATTCGTACACAGCTGATTGATTTTGAGAATCTTGATGATTAAATTTTTCACTCTGAAAAGACCATTTGATCATTGATAGAACTGTTTAAAAAATGATAATTGAGCTGCTTATCAAAAGACTAGGTTGCGAATCATATGCATGCATAATATACGATTCTGTCTTAGTTACCTGTCAATCTTCGAGCGTATAAAATTGCATTTTTTCTACAGAAGTTAAAGATCCGTTTCTCACTTGTTTCCTCCGTCTTCCTGGGCATGATCTATGCCCATAGATCCTTTGATTAGATATCTATATGTATGAATTAAGAGTGCTGTGTGAAACGCATCGTGATAAAGTTCTAGATATTTAGAATATTTTGCGTGCAAGATTTGAAGAACCCGTGTTATTTTTGATGGAAAGCTGGCACGAAAAAGATTCCATGTATCTGAAACTTTGAATAGACCTGTGTTTTAATTAATCTTGTTATGTCCTTTATCGTTATTCACATACACTAACTTTATTCAAATTTAAATCTTTATTATCACCGAAGGGTAACTTGTTGAGTTACCGCTTATACGGTGTATAAAATTGGTCAGGAAGAACGGGATAAAATCCACTCTTCAATCCGTTTTAAGGTAATCCGGTAGGACGACGACTGTGAAACTTCATGAATATCTCTACTGTTTATTTAATCCTTTTTTTGGGTTCAACTGCTTCATCTCTTTTCTCTATTCGCTTCTTCAACCGATATCACTCGAGAAGTCTCCATCTAGCAATGTGACCTCTTTTCAGCAGCTTGAACTCCTCTCATTTTCATTAACTCTCATATTTTTTTTATCTTTCGTTCTCCTGATCTTTCTCGCTTTAACTTCGTTTAACCTGCTAAATCTTTTGCAAAAGTTTTTTTCGCTCTCTCTTTCTCTGTAATTCTCCTGTAATCCAGCTCTCTCTATTTTATCACGGGAATATTTTTAACGGTTTATCCCCTCTTCTTTCTTGTGTTGAAGTGCGCCACGCTTTGTGGAAGAGATAACTTTTTTTAAGAGAGAAGAAGCACTGGAATGGATTGTAAAAGTAAGAATAGCTGAGATCACTGCAACGAACAATTTTAGTCACAGTCCATAGTTCAAATTTTGCGATCGACGCCCTCTCTTTGAATCCCCGCCAAAAACCAAGATGAGCGAGTTCTCGGCAGCTACTTTTCGCAAGATGCACTCCTTGCCCGAACCGCAAGATGCACAACCCGATAATTTTGGTACATGGGCCAAGAGTTGGTCTGAGAGGTGCATGCTACAGTTTCTTAACGGAGAAACGCTTTCGGCGCTCTTTTCAATGTGTTGGAAACCTCAGAAACGGTAAGAAATCCTGGTATTCTTTGTGCACTATCTCTGTTTTTTTGTTGTTGTTGTTGTTGCTATCTTCTGTCTAACTCTCTTAACTCAAAAAAACAACAAAAAACTTAGTAATTTTAAAAATTAGTCTTCCTTTTTTCATCACCTTAACCTCAAAAAACTACAAGATCGGCTATCGAAGCTGTTGAACATTAGGGAGTGTTAAATTGTCCGATCCTTTTCCAGATTGCTCGGTAACCGCTGGAAAAGGTAAGTTCTGATGTAGTCAAAGCCCATTATTGTCCTTGCAATTTATACGCCTTGAAAGTTACTCCACCATAAATTCAATCTTGATCAGAGTGTAAACTTCTCGAATATCGAGTGGCAATCCATCAATCTTTCCCTAATGTCACAATTCGATCATCAAATACTTACACCTTCTGCAGCATTTCGTTCCTAGCTCGCGATTAAGAAGAGAAGCAGCAGGCAGGCTGAAGGCAGGCTGAAGATATTCCTTCTCTTTTTGACAAATTAATAAATGGCCAGACCAAACTCGAAGATGATTGAAGAAGAAAAAGTTGATAAGAATATCGGTTGAACTAGAAAAATTTGTTTTCTTTTCAAATCTTTTTTCACTTTCTATGAGTATAAATAAATCTTCGTTCTTTTATCTCTATCCTTTTCTATCTATAACTTCTTTTTCGCTGCTGAAACTCACTCGTTCCCTTACTTGAATATCATTTTCCTCATTAGTTCTCTGCATTCGAATGATCATTTTCCTCATTAGTTCTCTGCATTCGAATGATCATTTTCCTCATTAGTTCTCTGCATTCGAATGATCATTTTCCTCATTAGTTCTCTGCATTCGAATGATCATTTTCCTCATTAGTTCTCTGCATTCTAATGATCATTTTCCTCGTTAGTTCTCTGCATTCGAATGATCATTTTCCTCATTAGTTCTCTGCATTCGAATGATCATTTTCCTCATTAGTTCTCTGCATTCGAATGATCATTTTCCTCATTAGTTCTCTGCATTCGAATGATCATTTTCCTCATTAGTTCTCTGCATTCGAATGATCATTTTCCTCATTAGTTCTCTGCATTCGAATGATCATTTTCCTCATTAGTTCTCTGCATTCGAATGATCATTTTCCTCATTAGTTATCTTCATTCGAATGATCATTTTCCTCGTTAGTTCTCTGCATTCGAATGATCATTTTCCTCATTAGTTCTCTGCATTCGAATGATCATTTTCCTCATTAGTTCTCTGCATTCGAATGAAAGTGTCACAAGTTTTCATGCATGTGTGTAGTGTTCATCTAATTAATAATTTACTTGAAGATGCACAGGGTTAAAGCTAAAACAATTGCCTTTTAGAGAAAAATAAATTATGAGATGAATCGTCTTCATTTCTGAATAAATATGCGAAGCATGAGCTGTGAAAACCGAGAACGTTCAAGAATGAGTTTTTTTTTCAACGTTTGCCTTTGTTGGTTTGTTTACTAAAAAAATCAAATCTACATGGACTATTTAGCAGATTTAGCATAGAAAAAACAATTAAGTTTGAACACAATTTATCCCTTTTTCGCTTTCTTTTTTAATCTCTTCCTTACAATGCATCTATTTTCTCTCTACGGTTTTAATCTTTTAAAAAACATATATCTGTTTTAATCTTTTGTTCCTTTTCTGTAATTCTTCGTCTTTTTATTCATTTTTTTCTTGATAGTCTTTTCGAAGTCTTAGTCTTCCGTTTTATTCCTTTCTGTCTTTTCAGCGAAAAGAAAGATTCTTTCTAGACGTTACACAGCCGGAAATTTAAGATAATGTCTTGTTTTTTCTTTTGCAAACGTAGTAAACCTTTTTTGTAGGATTTGAGGTCTGGTCTCATGTAAAATGGCTGGTTGCTGGCCACAAATTAACTTGACCATTTCTCTGATCGGAAACACTTTTTATACACAATAATGCAGTAAGATGAGCCTTTGAGCAGCCGCTTAGAAAGACACTCTGTGGCGTTTAATCATGTCAATTTTCAAAGAAGAAAAGTTTTCTTCAAAAAACAGGAAGAGTATTGTAGGCTGATAAGGGGGGGGGCTGGATTAGCCGTACATGTGTAATAGGTGTGTATTTAAAGCGCATACTCATATAAGGGCATGCATGGACATACATAGTGAGTGGATACATTTATGTATAGACGCACTGATAAGCTTAAGAATGTATCCTTTGCTCATTACATTTTTATACCGCCAAGCGTTACGCAAGAGTAGTATTTCGCAATCGTAAAGATCCATAATTCTCATGTGATTACTTTCACTGATATGGGTGTGCTACTCACCGTTTGAATGAATTCAATATTATGAATATGCTTAATTTCTAGTAGCGATGCTGATGAAGCAATCCATGGATATGTACATTTTGAATGCTTCGTTCTCTAGCAACATATATTTCAGTTAATTATAGGTCAACCATTTTACTGTGAAAAAATCAAACTATGTACATATGGAGTAGTTATCATGAAGGGTAAAAGGTGTACTTGGTTAGTACAGAACATGGCAAACTCGATAGATAGAGCTTGAAAAAAACAAGTGTTTTTGAACATAGGTAAGACTCTAGTACTTTAGTTAGGATGAGTAGAGAAAAGCCCGACCGTTTTCAGAAAAACAGAGACTCGATTAGCCAGAACAGGGGTGTTCTGAAAAAGTAAGACAGAGAAGTATGTAATAATATTGTTTCGAAAGAGAAAATAGAACGATTTTTTTTTTACAGAAGTCTTTTGCAGTAATAGGAAGTGGAAGTGTTTTCAAACGAAAAGTCATATTTGAAAAAAAACTTAACTGTGACTTTAAAATTCCTATCACAAGCATTCTCGACTTAAATCTTCAAATGCTAAGTTATAAAGTTTAAAGGCAGTGATGCCTGGTTAAGATGACAAGTGGTTGAACTTGTTCACAGAAAAAGAAAGCTTGTTCACCGGGTGGGATCGAACACAACCATCTCTGACTCGAACCGGGAGCGCGTGTTACCATTATAGTACGGAGACACATTGCTATTCCGTGTGTATGAGCTTACAAGGCATATGAGCCTCCCGGTTTGAGTCAGAGATGGTTGGGTTCGATCCCGCCCGGTGGACTACCTTTTTTCTGTGCGATAGTTGAATCATTTGTCATTCTCGACTACTTAAACCTGGATAGAATGTATGCTACATCCCTACATAATTCTTGTCATTACATCTCAGAAAAGGCTAGTTATGTCAGGAATCTGTTAAGAGGCTGAGGAGGCGCTTCATAAGTACATCTTTTCCACAAAATTATTTTGAAATTCAAACGTCGATTACTAGAGTACTTCTGAAGGCAAATCTGTTTTGGAACTCTGATAAGCAACCATTTTAATTGAATAAGATACATTTCCCACATTTATATTATAATATTATTTCTTCGCAAATCTTTTTCGAAATCATCAACGAAAGCTCAGAAACCCTGTTCGAATCCAGTACAGCATGCTTAAAAGCAATGGTTCCTCGGTAGTGATCGATCCCGATAAGAAAGAGACGGCCTGGTTCGAATCCTCTTCGTATACCGGCTCCCGAATTTGAGCAAATTTAGTCATGTACTCTGGTTGATTCAGACTTTGCCGAGTAAGCAACCAATGTAGCCAACACACAACATATATAAATCAATATATTGAATTCGGCCAGTCTTCCCCATTCTTAATTTTTTCCTTTTCACTCACAAGCTAATGAAGTCTCATATCTAGCTGTTCAGTTAACAATGAGTCAATGTGAATACTTCCTAGTATTAAATCTACAAAAGTTTCATGCATGCATTTAATATATAAAGTAAGATGAGCATTTAATATATAAAGGTAATGATGTACTACATACAGTACCGTCCAGAAGTATACCAAAAAGTGTATTTTACAGTGTTTCTTGCATCTTTGTGATCTGTGTGACTGTCTTGCATCTTTGTGATCATCATTAGTGAGTGACTGTCTTGCATCTTTGTGGTATAGAGGCCATCACTATGATTGCAATAAACAGAAACAAATAAACAAGAACATATTTCAGAAATCTCGAAAAATACTGTTTTCAGAAAAAAATTGCTGAGCTGTTCTGCTTTTCCAGAAACGGCTCCATTTTGTAACAGTATGATGTGAGTCACGAGCTACACAACATATAAAAAAATGCGCCAGTGGCCGCAAAAACAGAAAAGTTATACGACAAAATATACTTAAATATACCTTTTGGTATACTTCTGGACGGTACTGTACATAGTAGGCCTGAGGGAGAGATCGGAGAGATATTTCCAGCTAGCTAATCCGTTGTGTCCAAAAAGTTGTTTCTCTTTAAAGTTTCGTAGTTGGTATTCTCCCTCTTCTCTAGTCCCTTCATATCATCCCCCGTCCCTTCCTTTTTGCTTAAGAGTGTGAAATACATATCTGTTCCGTAAAAGCCCACATAGGTTTATCTCCCTTAATCTCTTACCATGCCGAATGGTATTCAAACTGAATTTGATCTTCAGAGCTTTTTTTCGTGTCTTTGCTCTTGGCTTAGTCTGCCTTCCATTTAGAGGTTTCCTGTGAAAAGGTTGAGATAAAAAGATCAGGCGCAATACGAGGAGAAAAGAGAGGAAGGGGCCAATGCGAACGAGGAAAGAGAGAGAGAGAGGGAGAGAGAGAGAGAGAGAGAGAGAGAAAGTGAAAGAGAAATGATAATAGACGATGAAGTAACTAAATTTAAATATTCGCAGGCCAAAAAATCGCAATCCAAGCTCTTTTACTACTGTCACGAACGCGATATGATACTTTTGTTTTGCTCCACAATTCAGAATAATTTCAAAAGAAAAAGTAGAACTTATTCAGATAAGGTAGAAATTCATCATGAGCATGATGGAATTAGAACGATTCGTTCAACAACACATTAATGTAAAATTTTGATATAAAAATACAAATTTATGCCTTTTTAATGCTACATCTTCATATCTCTTTTGAAGACTCAGTGATACTTTTATCGTAAGAATTCCGCTCTTTTATGATCATTCAATAGTGAAAACCAAAGACAAACTTACAGAGAGAGAAGGCGAGAGAAAGAGAGAGAGAACAAGACAGAGGCAGAGAAAGAACGAGAAAAAAGAGTGAGAAAGAGAGAGAGAAGGGAAGAGAAATAAAGATAGGAGAGGAGAAGTAGAGAGAAAGAGATAGAAAGAGGAAGAGAAATAGAGATAGAGAGAGTAAAAGAGGGAAAGAATTAAAGTGCTAGAATAAAAAGAACGAAAAGAGGAAATGGGTGCCAATCTTGATGTCCTCAGAATTCCGCTTTATGCTGATGTAACTGACAGCTAATTTTAACAACGTTATTGGTGCAACAGGAAAGAAAAGAATGAAGAAAGATTTGTGTGCTGGGGGCGAATATACATACAAGAAGCGGTAAAGAAGAACTGCAGAAAAAGATAAATATAGAAAAGAGACATGATAGAGAAGAAAGAGAAGAGAGTGAAAGATGGAAAACAAAAAGATGATAAAATTGAGGAGAAAAAAAAGAGAATCAGATGAGAAAAAAAGAAAAGAAAGAGTAAGAAAAACTAATGATAGGAATATACATAGAGCTAGAGAGAGTTTCTGGGAGAAAGGGCAATCTCTACGTACAAGTCTTGCCTTGTACAGTGTAACTAATAGTACGTAAGCGAGTATATTCATGGGTATATTATCAATACAGTGTAACTAATAGTACGTAAGCGAGTATATTCATGGGTATATTATCAATACAGTGTAACTAATAGTACGTAAGCGAGTATATTCATGGGTAAGTTATCAATACAGTGTAACTAATAGTACGTAAGCGAGTATATTCATTGGTATATTATCAAGCAACATGTATGTACATGCAAGTATTTGACCTTGAATTACGTGAAGAATGCAGGTATGAAGACTTTTTCCTGCATCTAATAAAACTTGCCTGCGTTACGTTATTTGAAAACTCAATTATAATGGAGTTCCATCGACTTTATTACTGTATGATAAACAGCGTCTCTCCTCCACCGAATGGCCTCGCTAGATAGTGTTCACTGGAAGCAATCATGAGCAAGGAATCTCAAGTTTTTATCGGAGAATTGCATTTAAGAAGAAAGGGAACAGTTCAAATGAATAGGACAAGACGGCTTCAAGGTGTTAGATTCCTGCTAAAACCGGAAACTACTAGTCAAGGGAACGAAACATGAGACTTAGAAACTAAACCAAATCTTACACTGAAAACAAGCGAATGGAAAAAAGTGTTTATCAAACATTTAAAAATAGTTGAACTTTCTGTCGGAGAAGTTTTCAAACACTTATGTGGAAGAACAAGATAATTCAGTCCACATCATGCAACTCCTCCAATCTTCTATTATTCAGAGAATTTGGAATCTTGAAACTCTTCAATATGTTTCGAAAAAGATTCAAATTGTTTATTCATTATTTCTGAGGTTTTATTTCGTGTTAGGCCGGTGTGTTAGATTACAAATGATCCAATCAGTTATGTTTTCTATTCTTTTGAGTAGGTTGAACACTTTGAGGGTTGAGTTCGCGAGAGTAGGGGTTAATAACTAGTTTCATAAAACTAGTTATTAACCCTTGTTCTCGCGAAGGAGACAGAGGAGTCATGGAATGAAAAGTTCGGCGAGCTTTTCTTATATCCTTTTTTATTGGGAACGGAAAAAGACAGGCAGAGAGATGTAAAAATGCGAAGAGAAAGAAATAAATTAAGGAGAAAAGCAATTGTAGAAGAGTAAGAAAAAGAGAGAAAGAAGGGGGGAAAAGGGAGAGAGGGAAACGGAAGACTTGTACAAAACTGTTCATGCGAATGGCTTGGGAGGGCCTGTTTGAAAGTAGCAAACAATGGCTTGAAAGTCGAATTACCTTAAGGAAATCGCGTCATACCTCTTTTCTCATCACAGTAAAGTATGAAAATAGTTATATTCAGTGAAAATCAGATAATCAGTTTATCTTCCAACGCTTACTTTCTCTTTTGTAATGGAACTTATTGAGCTGGGGCTATGTGATGAATGAAAAACGATAAAAAAACATTAACGAATTCACATACTGAAGTGGCACGAGTCACTCAATTTCTGAATGTCTTTGGTTGGCTCTCTGTCTCCTGGACAGATAGCCAACCAAATACTTGATGATGATTTTTCTCGCTTTCCTTCTTGCTGAAGAGGATCACACGAACTTGATGTTGTTCTTTTAATCGTTTCTCATCGTCGATATAGCATGCAATGCCTTGGCTAATCTCTCTGATTCGGACGCCGGTCAAGAAGATTGACAGGGAAGTGAATAGAATCAAAACATCAGAAAGAGAGTGTTGGTCAGGGTCCACTATAGAGAATATCATCTAGGAATGATCTACAAGAACGTATTACATCTTATTCAAACCCCTCTCTTTTTTCCCTCTCGCGCTCTCTCTCTCTTTCAAACCTTTTCTTTTACTTTAAGTTTATTTTCTACGTGTTTCTAGTTTTTCGACTTCTCTTCGATCTCTATAATTTTTCAAATCTTTCTCTTTCTCTCTCTTTCTCTCTCTTTCTCTTCTCGTTCTCTGCTTACTCCTCCCCTGCAGATTAGTCACTAGCCATTCGCTGATCCTGGAATAAACTTGTGAGTTATACATATTCAAAAGTTGTGTTCGCTGAACTTGCAGTATCTTTTTTCCCCAATATTTGACTTATGATTCATCTAGTTTACTATCACAGCAGAAAAGACTACTTTTGCCAAATTCGCGAGAAAGAGAACATTTGAAATAAGGAGAACAGAAAGGTGGAGAGAACAAAGATAGACACAGCAAAAACACAGAAAAAAGAAGAAGAAAATAAATATCAGGTAAATAACAGTCATTCATTCGGTTGCGTAGACAGCTCAGAGAAGTCGGAGAAGTCAGAGAAGTCCATCTTGATGGAAGTCATCAAATGGCTCCTCCCACTCTCTCTAGAACTCTCTGCCTCTCGTTACCTTTGCCACTCACTGCTTGCTCTTTCTTTTCCACTTCCTTTTTGCTGTGTTTTCACTTTTTCTTGTTTCATAGATTCCTTCCTTGTCAAGGCGGAGTTTCAGCGGAAGAATAGAGTGCGGGCATTCACCCTGAGGGAGTCAACTGCTGGAAGTGGGAGAAGTTGTACCAGCTTATCAATCATTGGCCATTCATCCACAATCTCCTCTACGACACTCTCCACAACCACCTTGCCAACCTCACTTGTGGATTCCGTCTGAACTGGGGCTCAGCTGAAAACATCTCTCAAACTGACGATGGACCGTCCCTTCAACGCACATTGTCGCGTCAGATTCGTTTTATCCGCGCCAAGAAGCACTTCGAGTGCGCAAGAGACTGGGCTACGGCGAACTTCACGCTTTCAAGGCAACTCTGCTAAAAGCTTCTTCTCTTCCCTGAGCGTAGCGCGCAAAATTTCCAGGTAACCTTAGAATTGTTTTGGTTCAGCGCGTAGAAAAGTATCATTCGAATAGGTCAGATTTATAAAAAATTGTTTCTCATGCAATCATCAGACTGGATTCGTTGAATTGATTTGTTCTTTCAACATTTTATTCTTCTCTTGTTTTATAAATATTCTACTTTATGTTCTATTAAATTCGTTTTATCTAATATTCTGAATTATTTTAAGTGTTTTGAGTTGGGTTTTGGTCAGCTGCGAGGCAAGAGATCAGGGCGATAATTTTTTCCTGGGTCATCTTCTCTTTACTAGTTCTTTCCATCTCAGCCTCCTCCTTGTCGTCAGTAATTTCTTTCTGAGACTTCATTTCTCTTGTCAAAATAGTAATCTTTCTTTCGGACAAGCTGCCACATGTAGCACTTTGTCGCGCTTCAATGAACTAACGAAGTCCGACATAGTAGAGGTGAAGCTTCCTCGCTCTACTTACACCTGTTCTCTCTCTCTTCCTCTCGCCCCTCTCTTTCTATCTCTGATTCTCTCCTTCTCTATTTCTCCTTCAATCGCTCTCTTTCATCCTACCTTTCTTCTCTCTTTTGCTCCCCATTAGCCTCTTGCAGTCTTTCCGCAACATTCAAAATATTCCTCTTCTATTATTTTTCTCTATTTCTCTAATTACTTTTTTTTTCTTTGTCTCATTTCCCTTCCAATCTTGTCTTTATCTTTTTTATCGTTCTCTATTTCTTTTCCACTCTCTGTCTTTCTTTCTCCGTCCCCTTTCAGATTTTTCTCTCTTTTCCTTTTTTCGCAGTTTTTCCTCTTAAAGTTCTCGAACTTATTGTGCATAATGATCCAGGCCCCTCACCTTTCTTTCTGGAAAAACTTTAAGCTGCACGCTAAATCGCTTTCTGACAGCATTGGATAGAACAATAATGAAACTATTCAAAAAAACATGAATGAGTTTATTGAAGCTCATCAAGGAGAAAATGTCATTTTGGCGCGGCTAATGAGTGCGAGGCCGTTACTGTTTCCATCAAAGAACTAGTGCTCGTAGTTTTTGGATAGATTTCTTGAAAGCTTCTGAGAACAATAGACTAGAAAAAACAATAGGGGTATGTCCTATATTTTTTATCGCTAATTGTTTTTGAATGTTTCTAGTTCAAACTTAGAAATATTCTTTCATGATAACTCAAAAGCTTTTTGAATTGTTTTTTAATTGAAGAAGGAAAAAACTTTCCAATTAGAAACAATTTTTGATCTATTATTGAACATATCAACCTTCAGCTTTTCGCATAGTCATAGTAGTGACTCATTTCAATTCAATTTCAATTTAAACGCTTTATCAAGATCAGCAAGCCACATCGGTAATATAACATCATCGATTATGGTATCTGTTGCGACATGTGAAGACTCCACTCCTCAGCGTTCTCTGCCTTCCTTGGGAATTGGGGACTAACGGCTTTGACAAAGTAGTCCTTCCATCTCATTTTTCTGTCGCTCATGATGGCGCTACGATCCCGGAGCGCCAAATCTTCTCGGGAAAGGACTCTCACAGACGAGGAAAAAGACGGTGCGAGGAGCAACCGTGCACGGAGGGAGACGAATGAGAGTGACTCATAGCACTGAGAAATAGGATGATGTGAACTAGGATCACTTCTATTTCAGTTAACCGTCGAACTATCGTAAATTTCTCGAATAGAAAAAAAAGCTTAATAACATATTTTTGACACGAGACTAATGGTGATCGAGACGAGAAAGTCAACGAAGGGCAGCCCTTGTTCTGCCCTAGCAGAGAAGGGCAGCCCTTGTTCTGCCCTAGCAGAGAAGGGCAGCCCTTGTTCTGCCCAGCCCTTGTTCTGCCCTAGCAGAGAACTTTGCTGCCAATTGGTTGCCCTTGTTCTGCCCTAGCAGAGAACTTTGCTGCCAATTGGTTGCCCTTGTTCTGCCCTAGCAGAGAACTTTGCTGCCAATTGGTTGCCCTTGTTCTGCCCTAGCAGAGAACTTTGCTGCCAATTGGTTGCAATCAGCGACTTCTTGTGAAGAAACCATGAAGAATGCAAGTAGTTGAGAACATTGCACCAAAAATGCTCTCAATATTATTTCATGTCTGAACCATCTACAACGAATTTTATATACATAATAAAAGCTTGGTGTAAAAGGCTAAAACATGATAGAATTATACTTGAACTCATGCATGCATCACTATAAACAGACAGAGACTCTAATGGGGTCGATTTCGATAACCAGTAGTTAGTAAAGCACCGATTTGAGAGATTCTATGTATTAGTCTCCGATTCCCGAGAGCAGCAAACCGCTCCTCCGATTCGAGTATTTCTTTGGCAGAAGTTTTTTTTTCAAAAACGCAGTTTTTGAAGGTTTCATCACTGGTAATGCAGATAAGGTTCATTGCAACTTTTGGAGGTAGGGAACTTAGTGAAAAGGTGAATTGATATATCAAATTTCAGTCAGCCCCGATTCGTAAATCTCATTCAGAGCTCTATCGATGTAATCAAATTTGTCTGATTCTTCGCTCGCTGGCCATCTCTCAACCGTCTTGCTCTCTTTTTTTCTAAGTACTATTTCCTCTCTGCTAATTACTCCCTCCCTTTTTTAATATTGTGTACACACTTGGCCCGCGTTGGTGTTTGAGAAGTGCAGACAACCTACGGTCACAATACTGAAGTCAAAAAATTAGCTGTTGTTGAACTGCTAACCCATGCAATCCAACGCACTTTTGAAGTCCTTTTGACGAATGATCAAAAGATTGTATTTCATGTGAATAAATGTAAAATAAATACTTATAAAGATAATTGTAGAATCAGACCTTTTAATTTTCAGCACCTGTTTTTATTTTTGAGATTGATGTTTAATGCATTTTGCCTGTATTAACTTTCACTTCTCCCTCTTCCTATACTTTGATACCACTCCGCAAGATGCTCCTTCTCAATTCTCTGTTTTCTCCTACTCTTTGCCTGTGGGGTACTGTATAATGAGTGTCAACTTTTTCTCCTACTCTTTGCCTGTGGGGTACTGTATAATGAGTGTCAACTTTTTCACTCTCAGTACTGACTGTTCGCTTACTAATTTGGTGAGAAATAGAAGTTTCTGAATGAGAACTGGCGCGGATAGCGAAGAGAAACACGGTAGTTTTGCAGAAAGCAGGAGTGTTTTTCGGCAAAAAATGAGGATGGTAATAAAAGAGGGAGTTCTTACCAGAGGGAGTTCTTACCAGAGGGAGTTCTTACCAGAAAGAGTTCTTACCAGAAAGCTGGTAACGCCGCGAGAAATTAACACAGTCAAGGTGTGACTTTAGATTCGTAATATAAACGTTGAAAAAGAGAACAAAGCAGATAAAACATTTAGTGAATCTATTTGTTAAGAAATGAAAATAAGCTCACACATTAAGGACGGAGAAATGACAATTGAATTTTATAGGTACAGCTTATGAATAAGGTTACAAGTTTGGAGAGAATGATCTCCATGAATTGAAAACAATAAGGCAACGCTGCAGAAAGAGGAATGAAGAATTTTGCTTTTGACACAAAAGAATACAGAAGAGATATATATTTTGAGAGAATCGAAACGAAGAGAGACAGAGACAAAGAAGACAGAGAAAGTGAAAAGAGATATAAAAAAAGGAAAAGAGAGAGAGAGAGAGAAACATTCTGAAGTAACTTTTTTGCCCGGCCAACGGTGAATACAGCGAACGTTTCTTTACTTTGATCTGAAGTGGAAATACCAGTTCCGGTATTGTATGACTCCACTGCATAATAATCATTCGTCTCTGCTCTCTTGCTTCCGAACTCAATGTTTTTATTCTGTTCGAGCCTTCTTATCATCTTATGAACCTTTATATTATAAATAAAGAAGAGAGAATAGTGAAAAGAGAGGAAATTGTAATTAAAGAGTAGAGAGCAGTGCCTCGGGCCTCTCCTTTCTTATCTCATGACATCTTCATCTACGACATGGCCTCTCTTTTCTTATCTCATGACATCTTCATCTACTCTCATGACATCTTCATCTACGACATCTCCTCCACCTTCTTTCCGGGATGCCTAATTTCCCACTTTCAAAAGGATTTTTAGTACTTCCGGAGAAAGTAATTCGATCTTTCCAAACTTGTGCGGCTCTTTTCAATGCCGCTTTGAAATAGTTGTCAAATAAATAGTCATGATTAGGGTTTAACATTAATGATGATTGATCGGGATCGATCATGTTATACACAGGAATCAATCGTAACTATTCAATGCATATTTTGGTACTCAGATCTATGCCAAGTGTTCTGTTGACATCTGGAAGAAAATTACAATCACACAAAAAGTCAGCGAAAAATAGACCGACCGTGATGTCAAACACTCGAAAAACGCTTTCAACTTTGCCGAACTCTTATTTTGCTTTCTTGATCGTCGATTTTTAGCTCTTTTTTCTGTTTCGTCTATCTTTTATCCTCAGTTATAATAATCTCTTTCTCTAGTTTTTTCTCCATTCTATTCAATTTATTTTCTCCTTTTGCTTCCCTTTCTTTCTCTCACACGCTCTGTTTTTATCTTCATCTCTCTTTTTCTTTTTCTCTCTCTCTTTCTATGTCTCTCTCTCTCTTTCTCTTTCTAGTTCTCTCTCTGTTTCTGTCCTTTTATTTTATTAAAAAAATCTTTTTTCTCAGATCTGTTTCTGTCGTTCTTGTCTAACTGGTTATCACATGTATGTAGTTGTATCTGAAGTGGTTGACTTGTTGAACTAACTTTATCAAGTTCCACCAGCTAACTGATGCGATGGGAGCCTCTGAAAATAACCTCCGAGTATTGAACATGCTCAACACATTCGTGAACTTTTTAAAAAGTTCTGAATTTTTCTTGAATCATTTTTTAAGTGTTTGCATTATCATAATTCAAAGCATATTATGAAAAGGTATGCATGTATGGATATTATGGATATGGATATTATGGATATGGATAGCCCATCGACTAAAATAGCAAGCCACCAGAAGAAAGTTAAAATTTTGTTATTTTATAGAGCATGGTTCGACTTCAATTCTTAAGATCAATTTTCCATTTTCTGAATCAATCAATTTTTCAAACGCTGCGTACAGTATAGAGAAATTAACCTTAAAGCCTAATAGGTATGACAAACGCAATAAAAACGGAAGACACGAGAAAAAAACCATTGAATAAGTTTTTTTTTTAAAAGGAAGTGAACAAAAAATATTTGTTATCATTCATTGCAAATTTATGTGTGGTCGAAAGCTTCTTGTCTTGTAAGAAGGAAACTCGATGGCTAAAACGTCATCTGTGTTATTTATCTAACTATCGCGCTTTTTAGCAACGATAAACCTGAGTAATATCGCTTTTTCCGTCTTTCAGATCCGACACAGCATTGATTGGCTCTCGTTTGCAATCTAAAATACTCAGTTTTTTTTTCAGAAACGAGACGCCAGCAGAGCTTTTGGGGAGAAATAGTCGCTAATCGTCACTTGTCTTGCCTCTTTTGTTGAGCAAGCCTCAAGTTTCCAAACCAAAGGCTCGAGAAATTAGGAGTTATCGTGTATTCGATGAAGATCACGAGAAGCAAATGGAGCCAATTCAATCAGCGCAGACGCTGAGAAAGTGAAATAGAGAAAGAGAGATATAGAGGGGAAGAGACATAGAGAGAAAGACGGAGAGAAAGTAGTAGAGAGTGAATCACAGAAGAGAAAGAGAAAAAAGTCTGCCAAGTCCGGGAAAAAGAGATACGAAATTAGCGGGGGAAAAAGAGAAGGTGGACGTTGAAAGTGGAATCATGAAATATTCTTGTCCAAATCCAATATGTAGGTGTGAGTGGGTCTCAGATCGAATGTTGAGAGCTTGCATAAGCTGCAAATCTTTAAATCGAACGTTTTTGTTCTTCTGTGAGGTAAAACGTTTGATTTTTCTTCGTTAAATACATTCATCTATGAACTCGCTTATATATTACCCTTTCTATTTTTTCAGAATGAAATCGCCAGAAAACACGTCTACTTTGCTCTATTAATTAATCCCCTTAGCCATTTTTAGCGCCTTTTTCTTAATCGTTTACATTCTTCGGTTCAATTTGAAATATTTTTTCTTTTCTTAACTTCTCCTTGTTTCCCATTTTCACAAATTGTTAAAGAATTCCTCGTTAACTCTTCTTCATTCAAGATGACATTTGGTGACACACTGATTGAATGGAGGTATGACAGAGAGATGGCTGGGTTCGATCCCTCTTGGTGGACTATTGGAGGTATGAGATATGACTGGGTTCGATCCCGCTTGGTGGACTATTGGAGGTATGTGAGACGGCTGAATTCGATCCCGCTTGGTCGACTATTGGAGGTATGAGAGATGACTGGGTTCGATCCCGCTTGGCGGACTATTGGAGGTATGAGATATGGCTGGGTTCGATCCTGCTTGGTGGACTATTGGAGGCATGAGGCGTCAATGCATTTAGACTCTGTAACTGTGCATTCGAAAATGAACTAAAACTTAGTTTTTCAAACAATTGCACGCTTTTTCATCTTTTGCGCGTCTCATTTGTTTCCACTATATCTTTCGCTCCATTATTTCGCAGCACTTACTCGACCTTCCCACGCTTCCATCTCACGCTTGTCCGCAACTATTTCTCTCACTTCTTCTTTCGTTTACTCTATATTTTTCTCCTCTCATCTGCCTTTCGCGCACAATACTTACTACCTCGTAAATACTTACTACCTCGTAAATACTTACTACCTCGTAAATACTTACTACCTCGTAAATACTTACTACCTCGTAAATACTTACTACCTCGTAAATACTTACTACCTCGTAAATACTTACTACCTCGTAAATACTTACTACCTCGTAAATACTTACTACCTCGTAAATACTTTATACTGAAAGAGAAGGGGTGAGTTAGTGAGATAAAAAGAGAGAGAGAGAGAAACTGAGTCAAAAACTGTTCAAAAAAAGTGAACACGAGAAGAAGAGAAAGAGGCATAAGAAACAAAGTTCAAAAGCAAGAGAAAATAGTAAAAGTTAGAGAGTTCCAGAAAATTGAAAAAATAACCTTCACGGATTTGGCTCAATTTGATATTACCTCAAAGGACTCAGTATATTATACAAAGACTCAATTTGATATTACCTCAAAGGACTCAGTATATTATACAAAGACTCAATTTGATATTACCTCAAAGGACTCAGTATATTATACAAAGACTCAATTTGATATTACCTCAAAGGACTCAGTATATTATACAAAGACTCAATTTGATATTACCTCAAAGGACTCAGTATATTATACAAAGACTCAATTTGATATTACCTCAAAGGACTCAGTATATTATACAAAGACTCAATTTGATATTACCTCAAAGGACTCAGTATATTATACAAAGACTCAATTTGATATTACCTCAAAGGACTCAGTATATTATACAAAGACTCAATTTGATATTACCTCAAAGGACTCAGTATATTATACAAAGACTCAATTTGATATTACCTCAAAGGACTCAGTATATTATACAAATACCATAGCCACTTGATTTAATTTGCAAAAAGTCAATCAATTTCCGTTGTTTTTATATATTTTAGCTATGTAAATAATAACCGCGTCAGACGTAATGCAAATTTTCAAGAGTGAGCAGAGAAATTTAAAAAAATGTGTCTTGTCTCACATGACTCCGAATATATTCCATAATAACATTTATTCTTTTTTTATTCAGAAGTTGTTGAAAAATTTCAGGGGCAGATGTTCACAGCCTATTCCTCTGACTTATAAACAGTAACTTGAAAGAACGAAAGATTGACAATATTTATCTGTTTTCCTTGCTTTAAAACGAAATTCTCAGATAGTTATCGCTATGATCGCATACAAAGGTGATTTCGGAAGGAGAGATCAAGAGATCGAGAGGAATAATAAATCGTAAACGAGAGCGAAACTTTGCGCGGAAGTTAAACAGCACATGACTCGCATTATTTCGTTTTTTGAGGTGTGTATTGAGCGACTGATGGGGGAACTTTCTCGAAGTGTCATGTTTGAGAAGGAGAGAGCCCTTCAGTGTTTTCTATTCTCTCTCAAACGGAGTCGATAGTTTCCCGACAGAGCTATTTTTGTACAAGGTGCGGAAAGATACCAACCAACATCTTCTTGCTGATTTGCACGCTGTAGTGTTATCATTTTTAGTGTTATCATTTTTAGTGTTCACCAACTTTGTATCGGTTTTTTCCTCTCTCGTTTCTGGTAAATATATTCATTGTTATTTGAGACTGTGAAACATGTGCAAAATCTTGATTCACTCTCAGTAATAAGTAAAACACTCTTCGATGACTGGTTTCCATGAGTCTTCTCAACACTATTTGAGCTAAAGAAAATGTTTTTAAAGGTTTTTATCTATAATAAAACCCTCTAAGATTTTCGGGCCTAATAATCTACTTATTTTTTCAAATTCTAAGTCACACAGTTTAAAGGCACTGACGCCTGGTTAAGATGACAAATGATTGAACTATCGCACAGAAACAATCTAGTCCGCCGGGCGGGATCGAACCCAGACCATCTCGACTCAAACCGGGAGCGCGTGTTACCATTACACCACGGGGACACATTGCTATTCCGTGCGATAGTGTTATATGAAAGGCTCATATGCCTTGTTCTCTTAGTCACGCATGCTTATCAAGCGATTGCGTCATGAATGGAGCGTAACTCCAGAGTTGAACTCCCGGTTTGAGTCGAGATGGTCTGGGTTCGATCCCGCCCGGCGGACTAGCTTGTTTCTGTGCGATAGTTCAATCTACTTATTGGTTTTTCCAACCTTGTACATCAAGAAGTGTTAATGCGTGATGTCATTCTCTGAAACAATGTAAGTATGTTTCTTCAGCTTATACACAGCTCTTGAAAACTTGTCGTCCTGGAGAAATGCAGCTCAATAATATAATACATATTCTCATGCTTTGGCTCTTTTTTTTCTGAGATCTTGTACTTTGAAAACAACCAGGCACTAATTAATCTATTATTGAAAGAGTTATTCCATGTCCTTTTATCGATATAACATGATAATATAAAATAGCTTATTCGCCAAAGTGCGGTTTGTTCTCACCGACGCTTACATGGGGAAATGGGAGATGGGTAGATTTGAATGACGATTACTCAATCTAATTCTGTGTCAGGTTAGATATTACTTGTTTTTTCTGCAGAAGGGTTGCCGAATTCAAGGACTTGCTAATGAATGAATGAGAGCTCACCTATACATACATATATTTGTGTCATTCTCAAGTGGAGAAGGTCGCCATTTCTGCTGCGCCTTCTTATATTCCCATCCTCGCGCAAACCAGCATAATAGCAGAGTAGAAACGGATACACGTGAGAAACGGAAAGCAGACCAATGAAGCCAAGAAAGTAATAATTGAAAAGAGCGTGGAATTCTGAGAGTGTACAGACACGTTTGAACTTCCGATTCAAAATTGTGGGGATGGAGAGAGAATGCGCCATTTGAAGAGGTTCCAGACGGATGTGAGCGGGAGATCATTATAACGAGGAGCTTCCACGAGAATCGGAATAGCATTCGGATGTTCAACACTCTCCGTTTTTAGTATCCCACACTAGTGCCGAGGAATAAAGGGAGTGTTAATGTGGTAGATGCCACATGTACAATCTTATGGTGCACCCAACATTCTATATGTTCAACAGCTACAAAGCTGCACTCTCTTCAGAGCACATTCACTCTTCATAGTTGTCTGTGGAGTTAATTACCTTGGAAACCTCGCATAAATCTTTCTGCACTTGAAAAAAACCATTATCTTCTTTCTTTTTTTACACAACTCTGAGGCCAGATTTCTCAGTGTTGTATTAATCAATTTATTCTAGAGCAGAGTTTTTATCGCCCTAAGTAAAATAATCATTGATTTACATTCGAGAAAAAAAGGCTCGAATCCACCAAAGCTACTGATTTCGGTTTAAAAATTAATGTTCATTATATATTTCAATTTTAAGCCTGATTGAGTCTCAAAAAAAAACTCAAACAGAATAAAAAAGGCGAATCGATTATTGAATGTCGAACTTACCGGGCAAGTGCATGTCTTCTTCAGACTTCATTCATCTCTTTTTCTTGTCTTGAGATGACCTCTGTGGTGAATGGAATCGACTTAGAGGCAGGTAAAAAGCAGTCTTCATGGTCTTAGTAGTTACAACTTATGATGGAAGGAGTTTGGAATGAAAAAAAGGATCTGCCTCTACCGATCTTTCTTTTTCTTCTTCTCTCTGTGTTTTTTCTTGCTTCTCTTCTTTATTTCTTTTTACTTTATTTTCTTTCGTTATTAATATCTTTTTCTATTTGTCTCTCTATTTTCCTCTCTCTCGTTCTTCCTCTATCTTCTTCTTTCTCCCCTTACTCTTCTTCTTTTCCCCCTTACTCTTCTTCTTTCCCCCTTACTCTTCTTCTTTCCCCCTTACTCTTCTTCTTCCCCCCTTACTCTTCTTCTTTCCCCCCTTACTCTTCTTCTTTCCCCCTTACTCTTCTTCTTCCCCCCCTTACTCTTCTTCTTTCCCCCCTTACTCCTTCAGCCATCTTTGTTGGCTATTCGTTATCGTCTTCTTGGTACTCTTCTCCACTTCCTTTTTATAAACCAAATTTTCGCTGCACAATTAATTCAGCTGAATAGCCTGGAAAACCCAATCTCTATGCTTCATTCACCATAATCAACAAAGGGTTCTTCTTACTTCGAAAGAAGATAACGTAATCATGTAGAAGATAATCAATTTGAATTTGATTACGGTCCTCTTGGAACTAGTTCAAAAATTCCATGAGAATCTGATAAAAGTTTGACTCGATAGATTTACTAAACAGGCAAGTAGAAATATGAATGACCTTTTGTGCCGCCACTCGTTTTTTTTTTGCAGCAATTTTTCTTAGCATTTACGAATAATCCGGAATTTAGAATCTCCAAAGCGTAAAAGTTATTTCTCTTTCTTTCTCAATTAGACTTTTCATCTCCTTAATTTTTTGCTTCTTCCTCTCTGTCTTGAACTTACTCCAGACTTACTCCACTTACTTCAACTTTGCTCTTCTCTGATGTTTCTAATTCTTCTTTTCTCGACATCTTTCATTCGAAATCTCATGTCTCGCATCATCAAAACAGCTTTTTTCAATGTTTGCATTTGTTGTGTTGGTAGCGACAAAATCAACACATGAAGGTAGCGAAAAAACGCACTACATAAATGGTTTACCTTCATAGATTATCACTTCTTTATTACCTCAAACTGTACATCTTTTTTTTGTATTCATTCATATTTTATTGTATTCATTCATACTCACTCTCTCTTTGCTTCTTTTTTCTGGTGCTATCTTTTATGTATTTTTCTTTCTAACTCTCTCTCTTTCTTTTTTAGTATTTTTTTTTTTCCTCACTCATACTTAATTTTAACCTGTTTCACTTTTTACGTACAAGGCTATCTCTTCTGTTCTCATATTGTGAAAAATGCTGAAATTTTACATTTCCAAAACAACTTCTATTCTTGTTGACCCCCTATACCGTTTCTTCTCTTCAATTAGGCGTTTTGATCTTTCCTGCTTTAGATCTCTCATCGTCTCCTCTCTTTTCTTTATTCTTTTTTGAGTGTTTTCTCCCTCTCTCCTTCTCTTCCTTGTCTCCTTCTCTCTTTCATCTCTCTCTATTTCTCTCTCTCTCTATCTATCTATCTTTGCATTTTCCTCCTTTCTTCCCAAGCTCTCTGAAACTCTTTCAACTCCCATTAGAGCTGCGCAACAGAGTTCAGAAACGCTGAGTTGTATTAGAGAAAGATTAGTGAGCTAAAAGAAAATCAAGGAGCAAACGTTTAGGGAAGGGTAGAGAAGCATCAGGAGAGAGAGAGAGAGAGAGAGAGAGAGAGAGAGAGAGAGAGAGAGAGAGAGAGAGAGAGAGAGAGAGAGAGAGAGAGAGAGAGAAAGAGAGAGAGAGATAGAGAGAGAGAGGGAGAGAGAGCGAGGGAAAGAGTGAGAGAGAGGGGTAGATAGAAAAAGAGTTAGAAAGAAATAAAGAGAAAAAGAGAGGACTGAGAAAGCAAAAATATGGACTTTTGCAAAGTTTCAAGATTAAAAATTTGGATTCTGCATGTCTTCAAGGGCCGAAACGGGCCTCTCTCACTCGCTTACTCTTCAAACTCACATTGTTTCTTTGATGAAGTAGGGCTGCAATTGCTTTTCAATTTCCTACCTCACTTTTTTTTCCAGAAATGTTACTTCATTTGCTCAACGCTGTACTGAAATTCTTTATTACCACAGGATAGCTTGTGAGACCATCGCTTATATGGAATCATGAAATATGAAGGGAAATAATGGGGAATAATACAATCAATTTTCGTTGGTGTCCACTCTTGCTGTTGACAACAGAAAGTTCGGTAGGGCTATGAGGTTCGAGAGGTCGATCTCTTCTAGAGCCTTGCCGAATGCTTCGATATCTTTAATCTCTTTGAATTTATCTGTAACTTTATTCCACAAAGCAATTCCACAATTGCTCTAGGAAAGAAAGAATGTGGATCATTGTATCGTTTAAAGTTCATCGGAGTTAATTCGGATTGGGGGAATTAGGTATATATTTCAAAAAAAATTTCTGAATATTCTCTTGGTTCTTCTGAAAATATAATCTCAGATTCCATTTTCTCTTTATATGTTCAATCAAATTGAGCAAAATTTGAATTTATGTTGAAGAAAAAAAATTCTCACAGAAAACCAAGAAACGACGAAACCTTGTACAAAAAAAGTCGTGTCGAAATTGTAATTTGATGCTGGGTGATGAGAAGTCGCATTTCTCGTTCTTCTATCATTAGAATCCTAGTTTCTCAAGGAATTACTTCTCATAAATCTGTTTTTCTCTCCATCTCATCCCTGATGTGTCTTCCATGTCATCAATTCCTGTCTCCTCTTCTTGTCTACGATCTCTCTGCTAATTCAGTATCTCTTTAGCCTCTTCGTCTTTGCTCAACTCTCCCTAAACATCTCTCTAAATCTGCGTCATATCTATAAGTCTTAAAACACTCTCTTCAGTTTCTCTCAAACCGCATTATCTTTCTAGCTCCATAGCTTCTCTACAACCTCTCAACCCACGAGCTTTCTCTAGTTCAGCTAACGTTCTGATTTCTCGTAGAAGGAGCGAGGAGGGTAATTGAAGCAAGTTAGACAACGCACGTATTCTTGGATGAAGAAAATTAGAGGAAGCGAGGTGCCGGGAAAACTATGAGATGTAGAGAAGCAGAAAAAGGGTTAGACGCGAAGGCAAGAATAATTGGGAGAGAAGAGATTGACAGAGAAATGGAAGGAAGCCATAAGTGAAGTACTGCAAAGGAGGCACTTATGGTATCACAGGCTTGTGCTTGGAGGTTCAATTTAGGCCATGCTTTTATCGAGACTCGCGAAACTCCCAATCAGCCAATGACCACCGTTTTAAAGCCTTTCTGATTGGAGCAAATTGTTCAAGAGGTGTTTTATTGAATGCGCATCGTTAGAAAAAGATCTCAATTCTTTCTTCTGGGCAGCTAATATAAAATACAGAAAACAAATTTTTTTAAAAGTGAGAAGAACAATTTTTTTCCCTGTTCATGAAAGATCCCTGCAAGTTCGTTTTTTATGTAATCGGAAAACCTTTGAATAATCAGATATATGTAATTTTTCAATGAGAAAATTGATCTGCTCTTTAACTTCTAGCTTTTTTTATTATTAAAAGGTATGCCTTTGACAAGGTGGGTCGTTTTTGAGGTTTCTACTTTCAAACAATTTTTTTTAGAAAACCTAATTCTTATTTGTTCTTGTCGGGTTCTTTTCTTCATTTTTTCAAAGATGTCTAGACGAATAACCTAACGCAAATTTTTCTCGTAATCCTGCTTATGGTTAGATTCTGTAGAAAATGTCAGGCAGGACTCAATTCCGTACCCTGCTGCTTGTTACTGTTTTATGTTCTCTCTCTCTCTCTCTCTCTCTCTATCTCTCTCTCTCGCTCTCTCTCTCTCGCTCTCTCTCTCTCCTTCTCTCTCTCCTTCTCTCTCTCTCTCTATCTATCTCTCTCGCTCTCTCTCTCCCTCTCTCTCTCTCCTTCTCTCTCTCTTTCTCTCTCTCTCTCGCTCTCTCTTCTTTTCTTCCTATCTTTCTTTCTCTCTCTTTTTCTTCCTGTCTCTCTCTCCATCACTCACTCCCTCTCTCTATTTCTCTCTCTGTTCTCGGCTCTCTTTCATTATTTCTTTATGTGTCTCTAACCTTTCTCTCGCGTTTTTCATTGCGTTCTCTCTCTTTATAATATTCTGCTCCTCTCATTTGAAACGTGACTTGCATTACTAATTGAATGAGAAACAAAAATGTTCTGAACAAAAAATTTAACAACGTTCTCGACATAGTTCCTCGTATCAGAAAATATGTGTTTTCAAACTGTTGTGTTGACTGAATTCTCCCAACTTTTCAAGCTCTCCATTTGATAGCGTCCTATCTGACAGAAACGCTAATTACTTTTACTGTCATTCCTGTGTCAAATTGTCTCTTTTCGACCTAATTGAGGAGAAAAAAGCGACATTCTGCTGATGTTTCCTGTCTTTTCTTTGCCTTTTCCATAAAAATTTCGGTTTTTTTCGTAGGTTTTTTTGACAAACGGCAATAAAACCTAGGAGAACTGCACAAAAATAGTTGTATATGTATGGGAACACATATATTCTTCTTCCAAAGAATCAACAAGAATATACATATTAGGATAAGATTATTTCAAATATAACACAACCGAGAGAAGTTCATACATATTACCTCAAATGTACGTATAAAAAGCTTTCAAATGTTTTATATCAATGACTTAGTATATTAATATTCGTATTATTTCACTTTCAAAAGTAATAGAGAGAATTTTTTGGATTATGAGAAATTAATTAAGAAAGAGGAAGCTAATGTTGTCATGCATTGAGGCGGTTAAATGATGTCACTACATATAACTCATTCTCTAGGGTCTTCTAGGTTTTTTTTGTGGAAAAATAATAAGGTCATGAGAAGGTCATGAGAATATTGAAATAACAAAGAGCAAGTCTTTCGAGACTCCCGAGTTTCTTCGGTCGCTTTGTAGTCGGAGAAGGCGCGCAGAATGCGACGATGTGATTTGTGGGGAATTGAGAATTATTCGCCTTGTATTACAAAAGAATCTTTTGTGCAAACCAACATCGTGGATCGCAATGCAATTATTTTTCTTTCTTGGAAGACTTTGTCTTCCTTTGTTCTTTGCCCCGCGTCTTCTCCGGAATCGACGAGTTTTGGTGTTTAAGACAAAAACGAGAATTGAGAGCAGAAAAATCTGGAATAAAGCTACAAATTCCTGAGTCAGGAATCATTTTGTTCCATGAAAAAAGATCCCGTTGTTTCTAGAAGACTTACATCGTGCTTTTAAAGAAATATGCACCCTTATGTTACAATGTTTGTGCACGTAGAATACGTCACAGTCATTGGGTTGCGTGAATTAGTAGTATGTTTATAGTATTATGTAAATGATCAGCTAAAACAAAAAGGTAAAGCTTTTCACATTTTTTTTTCTGAAGTGGATAAAAAATGGTCAAGTCATATATACCTATAATGCCCCTCCTAGTTATCCATTCGGCAATGCTAAGTCCCAACTATCTTCTATCCTTAGTGCTATCCATACAAAGAGGTTCGTATCTTCGTATCATCATTACAAGCGAGCTTCTCGCTGTTGAGTTTGTCCCTCCTCGAGTTACATGAACTTTTTTGTTCCCTTTCGTCGTCTCAAATGACCATTACTAAACAACAGATGCTTATCCAATTCAAGGTAGAATCTTTTGAGCTTCTAATTTTTTTTTGCTTTTCAGCACTTTTACTAACTCTGCTCGTTCTTTATCTGTTCCGTTGTGATCTCTCTACATCTTTCTCTAAATATATGGTTGTTTTTTTTGCCACATAGCTTTTCCTCATGTCTCTCATTCAATCTTTCTTTTTCTTGCTGTCTTTTTCTCTATCTCTCGTTTCTCTTTTTCTTGTACTCTTTCTCCTTATCTCTCTTTCTTTTTTTCATACCTAGTTATCTGGTTCATTGTAACTATGAGCTTCCAAGCCTTTTCAACTTTATATTCCGCTTTCAGTACTTCTCTAGTGGTTCTCCTCTAGTTATTCCTACATTTAATTTACATAATTCGAAAATTTTACCGTAAAAAAATAGGCTTTCGAAAGTTTTTCAGTGTAACTATAAAGAAATTTCGTTTATCGATCACGGCCTTTGATGAATTTGTCATATTAAGGCTGCTAAAGGTTCATTGACGGCTATTTTAGTAGAGTTCACTATGATGTTGATTTGCAGGCGTAACTCCGTCAATTTGGACGCATTGAGTGAAGCGGAGCGAAGAATGAGAGCGACGGGCGGCCTCTTCACCGTATCCTACGACGAATGTGGCGAAGGAAAGGTGAGGGGTATTGTAACCGGATAATTGTATCATCGGAAAATCTCAAGCTGTGTTCAGGATAACAATCATTTTTTTATTAAACAAAAAGTTTTAAGTTTTTTATTCTCGTTTGTTTTCATTTCTTGACTTCATATCCATTACATAATATAGAGAGAAGAAAATAATAAACATGCAACAGAAACGCTATTAGCTGTTTTCAAGAATTTTTTGAACCATTCAGTTTACATTTCTACAACTATTTCTTTTTATCGTGAGCATACGCAAAATTATGGTTGAATTTTGAACAAAAACTAGTTTTTCTAGTCCACGGATTTCCTCTCTCTACTTGAAAAGATGCAGAGCCAAAAACTAGTTTTTCTAGTCCACGGATTTCCTCTCTCTACTTGAAAAGATGCAGAGCCAGCGTCTGGATGACCAGAGATGTGAAATGCCTGACATTCACGTGAGTTGAAATTAACTTTGGAGAATTTGAAAGAGAGAGAGAAAGAGATGGAGAGGAAAAGAGAACGGTAAAGAGATGTAAATAAAAGAAAAAGTCCTATTTGTGAATGGAGTACAAAACGAAAAACTAATCTGGGAATTTCTAGTAAAACTCATTGGTCAGCGATATCACAACTCTCGATTGAATTTATTCCTGAGAAAATCTGTAGTCTGTAGTCTTGATGTTCGGGAAGATCAAGTGCTATGGAACTGAACTAACTAGTTACCTCAGTTAGTACATAGATGTTTTCACAGAAATTTTGGTCGTGGTTTATAGTGTTTAACCCCTGCTAGAGAACGGCTACTTTCAAGATGCTGTCAAATGAGAACCTTCTCAAGTAAATTGACATCACTGTCTTTTCATCAAATTGACGCAATTTTTTCTCGTACAGTCTATGAAACTTCTACAGTATTTTTCTACATTCAAGCCTCTAGATGTCAAATTAATGTACATATACATACTTTCATCGGTTAATCACCTCATCAGAACTGCCCATTGATTGAAATGTATTCATCAGCACAATGAGCAGTCCCTTCAACAAAAAAAAAGAAAACTTATCTAACAAAAAAGAAGAAAAACAACCGATTGTTGATGATATGAATTGTGTATTATTTTCAGGAAACATGAAAGAAGAGAATAAAATAACACTTGGAACAAAATAAATTATTATATTTTAATTTTTTTTTACTTCAAACTTCTTCTTAGCATTCCAAGCTTTATCTTTCTTTCTTATCCAATATTTACGGTTTTTATACTTTTTTTGTTATTTATCTCTCGTTAGTTCTCTATCTGTCGCTTTTAAAATCTCTAATTTTCACACTTCTTAGCTCCTGGTCTCTCTTAACTTTCTTTTTATTCATTTCTGTCTACGCTACTTCATATTTCTACTGCATTTTTTATCTCGCTAGTTTATGCAAACCTCAGCGTTTTCAAATAATGTTCATCTAGTCAATTCAATCAGAGTTTCACAAAACCATCTTCGCGACGATCATCCGACTTTCTGAATTGAAAAAAATTTAAGTAATACTAACCAAAAAAATTTTCCGCATTAATCTTTGAGATAAGTTTTTATTTTCTTCAAAGAATCAGTTGTAATAATTATCTGTGATTCTCATTTGAAGGTTATTTCTATAACTATTTAAAGTTCAACCGTTCAAAATCCTTGTTGGCGGTTTCCTTTGGTTGAACCGTGTACATCAGCCGCGACATTAATCTCTAAACGATGAGATCATCGGCGCGATGATCTCATCGTTTAGAGATTAATGTCGCGGCAGACAAATTCAGATTCTTCAAGCGCGTGGTTGAAATAGTCTTAAAACAAAAATTCAGCCGAGCTGGTACCCAGGAAGCTCTTATCTTAAACCTCAAAGCCATGTGAGCGCTCATAATCATCGCGCCGATGATCTCATCGTTTAGAGATTAATGTCGCGGCAGTTATCTGTGTTACAAAAGTTTCAATAAGTGAATATCATTTACGAATCATGGCCTTCATTGATCTGCTATTTCCTTTACTAGAAGTTCACCATTCACAAAACTCTTGGTTTATCAGCGTAAATGACTTGATGAACAAGGCCGAAGAGCCATTCCTATAGCTATCGCACAGGCTAGCAATATTTCATCGGTAGGAGTAGTGAACCTATCGATCCCGGTTTTGAAAAGATGCTGTGCTTAAGATCGCCCCAAAGACTAGTTTTTGTGCATGTCATATTTTTATACAAAAAATGTCTGTCATAGAACTTCCAAGGTCTCTTTTGAACCCTTTCATCACCCTTCGGTATCCTAACACTTTCTTTGTAATTACTAGATATAGTTGAGCTTTTTTTTTCTTGTCGGGCCTTTGGCCTTCTTCTTTCTATTTCTCTCTCATTTCCCCAATTCCCTCCATTTCTCCATGCCTCTATCCTACTTCCATGATCTTCAGCTCTACACGCTTGGGTGAGCAAAAGTTGGAAAGAGTTATGATGAAGAAGAGTTCGAAAGATTCGTATTATGAAAAGAAGAGGAAGAATGAGATTAGGATAAAAGCTGAGATTAGATGAACCTTCAAAGAACCACAGAGAAAACATAAAATAAATGACCTAACTGAATAAAAGAAGAAATCAGTTGAGTTTTCAAGAAAAATCAGGAGAGTTAGGAACAAGAAGTCTGAGGGTGAAAAAATATGGAATAGTGAAGATTGGCGAGTAAGAGAGAAATAGTAATTTTGAAGAAAAGGTTAGTGAGAGCGATAACTAGAAAGAACAAAACTACGAAATTACGCTAGTGTGGAACAAGGGGGATTCGAATTGAAACATTGTAAATTTTCCGCAAAAACGGCCACGCAAAGCGTCAAATGTTTCCTATATGTATATACATAAGCAGAGCTTAAATAGTCATGTCAGACCTTCTGTCGGCGGGCCTCTGTTTTTCCAAATCATAAGGGGTACCCTTATGATGAAAAAATATTTCCGCCTTCGGCGGGCCTCTGTCTGTACCTTTCTCTTGAGCACTCAAAAGCCCCTGTACATAAGCAAAACGCCTAAACAGAGAATAATTTTTTATAAAAAGTAACGATACTATTATCAGATTTCTCCCCTTGATATTATCGTGATCTTTTTGTGTACAGCTTTTCTGTCTTCCCCAATATACTACTCGGTCGGGTACTTCTTATGCTCTCTAAATATTCGAATGGTCTTTTAATTCCGTTCCCTCGACCTGATTCCTAATGTATTATTATGCGTATTTGGATTGTTGCCCAACTGGCGGAGTGGGAAAAAGAATGGAGTTATGGCCTTCTTCTTTCTCTTTCTCCAACTCCGCTAAATTCATTGCGGAACCCCGTAATTTTCCTTCTCATTTTCTCTGCGTCTTAATCTCTTTGTTTCCGAGTGAATCTCCTTACTTCTTACTTACTGCTCTCTGCTCTTTTCATCTTTATCCTCTTTTTTCTCCCTCTTTGACTCTTGTTCCTTTCTCTCTCTCTTTTTGTTCCTGTCTTTTTTTCATCTCCTTCTGTTTCTCATTTCCTCTTTAACTCTGCAGCCCAAAACAATATCAATCAGCCTCGAGGGCCTACCACTTATGCTTTCTTGATCCATCTTCGACGTCGTTCTCTCTTATTTCTAGTTCTCGAATTCTTTTTAAATCTTTTTGGCCTCTCTCCCCATATTTTTCTTTCTGCTTCTAGCTTTCTCTCTCTTTTCCACTCTGTCTTTCTCTCTCTCTCTATTCTAACTCGCGTTCTCTGGCGCATTCAATCTTTTTTGTTTCACTTTCATCTTTTCGTTTTTGAACTTCCTCTCTTCTTATCTGATTGAATGCTAAAAAATTGCAAGAGTAACAAGTTTAGTGCGTGAATAGTTTTTAAGCAAAAAATATTAAGGATATTTTTAAAGTCTCAAGAGCGTTTGTTGAAATTTTTTTTCAAGAAAAATTAAGAAAAAAACCTATGATATTACTTTTTACCGCTTTCGTGACATCTCACGTTTCCTGTAAATTAATTCGTCATGCTCGCTTTCTTAATTAATCGTTACTATATTTTCTTACCATTGTGAGTAACTAAAGGAGTCTCTCTTTCTCTCCCTCTCTCTCTTTCTCTCTCTCTTTCTCTTTTTATCTCTCTCTCTTTCTCTTTCTCTTTCTTTCTCTCTCTTTCTCTCGCACTCTGTTTTTCTCTCTGAAGTAATATATCTCTGATGCTTCTCAGTGTTTTATGAGATAGGTATTCATGTGAAAATGCCAGATTTCCCGGATCTCTCAAGCTGTGTCATATACATATACATATTCTCCATCCATTGCTCTCATCTTACAATGAGCCCTCTTTGATCGAGCGTTTTCTTTGTTCTTTTCAAAGCTGTATAACCATGTTGATATGGTACTCTGCCACAGATATTTGCTTTCTGTGCAAAAGATGTGGAGATAAAATATTATGTACATATACATATCTTATATAGATAAAATATAGACAAAGAGAGAAGATAGAGAGAAAAGAGATAGAGAGAGAGCGAAAGAGAAATAGAAAGTTGTAAGTCCGATCTATATTAGAGATAAACTGGAAAGCTGCCCTAGAGAAAATGCAGAAATAAGATACGGGTTAGAGGAGGGGGGATAGAAGGCAACTGAAAGCCGTAACAGTGAAAACAAGATGTGGAAAACGTTATGGGCTGAGAGGTGAAAAAAGAGAAGAGAAAGATGATAAAAACAGAGATACAAAAAGATAGAGAGAAAAATAAAGGTCTACTTAGATGGCGGACGAGAATAACTGAAGAGTTAAACAGTGAACGAATATTGAACGAAATCCACCGCCGTGGCAAAATTTTGGCACTCGGCTGGGACCGAACCTCCGCTGCCTAACCGGACTTGTAGGTAGTTAACCAATACACCAACCGAGCACGAAATGAAATTTGATGAATGAATGAATAGCACGAAATGATGAAAGAATATTGATAATATTTCATTTTCTTCGAGAACCGTCCTAGCCATAAAATAAAGCTTTGCTTGCTTTGTCAAACACAATGAGAGATTGAGCTGAGTGATCGGTTGAGCAAAGAACAGCAATTCATTTTCAAAAACGAGAGATTGAACAGAAATTTTAAAAAAAACTCCTCAAAAAAGAAAGCTTAGTGAAACGGAGAAAGTTGTAGGTCAGCTTGCTTCTTGCGTTTTGCATTAATCGCGGTTGGTGCCAGATTTAGAACTTTGGAAAAAAGCGTCGGAGTGGAGAGATTAGAAGGCGTCGTCGAGTTTCGGAGACCAATGCTTTACACATTCTTAGACAAAATGTTTGTTTTTGTGTGTCGGAGAATCTCGACGTCTTCATGGGAAAAGGTGGAGACCTCTTGCATAGTAATCTTCTACTCGATCCTTGCATGTGGAAATCCTAAAGGGTGAGAAGAAACAATAGCAGATAAAATAGCCGAAAGAGAGAAAGAAAAGGTGGAAAGTTGATGAACGAACTAGAAGAAGACGTTATATTCACCATTGATCAATATTTTGTTGATGTTCATGCATTCAATCTTATTATTTGTCCTACCTAAACCAATCGAACCAACTTGAGAAGGTTTTGAATCGGATCAAGTTTTTATTTAAGTTATGCTCAACTATCGCGAACATAATGTTGAGTTCTATTGCTTTTGCGGTATTTCTGAAAACACCTCACTTAAATTTTTCTTTAAAAGAATTTTCCTAGCCTCCTACGTCCAGTGTTAGTAAGCGCGCGAAATTGAGCCGCTACTCAAATCCAATCTATCCATCATCGGGTCTGGCATGGAAATCTATTATATTACTGGCTCTTTGGTCCATCTTCGGCCCTTTATCTCTCTTTCTCCTTAATTTCTCGTCTCAACTGGAATTGGCATAATCGGTTCTTACTTTCTCTCTCTCGTTTTATGATGAGTACTCAATGCTTTATCTCCACAAATGGTAACTAACGAAGCCGGCAGAGTGAGCGGTTGAGAGAGAAATATAGAAAAATAGAGAAGTGAAAGAGAAGTTAAGCGAAAGGTAGAGAGAACGAAAGACAGAGAGGGAGGAAAGCTTAGTAAGGAACATATAGAGAAAGAGAGAGAAAAAGAATAGAAATAGAGAGAGAGTGACAGAGAGAAAATATGTTCTTTCCATTCTTTAGAATGCATGTTTACTGGTCTGAGTCCTGCCGTGTTGGTGTGATCCTTTTCACATATGTACATATGCATTAAGGTTTTGCAAGGCTTCAACCCTAATAGAAACACTGATGGTTAGCGTAATGTTTTAAATGAGTTCAAGACTTCTTTTATTGCTAATATCCACGCCTTTTCCCAGTTTCATGCATAATTGAGGTTACCAATACAGAGTTATAAAGCTATAAAACGTGGAAAAAGTTTAGCTACTGTTCAAAGATTATTTTTCTACCAAATATAATGCCTCAAATATAATAGGAAAATTTGGTCTTACTTTAAGGATTTGCGAGTACGGTAATCGTTTTTTGTTGTAAGCTCAATCGGGTTTTTTCTCGAGCATAACATTGAACAACTCAGTTCCTCAGCACCTTCTGTAGCTTATTCCAATCCGAGATTAAAAAAAATATCCCTGTTTTTTTTCTTGATTATCACTTTCCTAACCTCTTTCCTCAATTCGCTCTGAGCCTGCTTACTTTTTTATGTAAATATAATATCTCTGAATGAATCGTTTCTTTTTTCTGCCTTCAGCTATCTTTTTCGCTCTCGTTTTCGTATCTTTCTGCGTTGCTTCCGCCTGCTTCGGCGTTGCTACAGCTCTCTAAGCTCTGAAGCGCGTCGCTCATAAAGTTTTTCTCATGATTTGCTCCGTGTCAAGCCGATGCTTCTTGTCTGTTTAATCGCTTTTGACAAGTTAGAAATCTGTCACATTTGAACCTTGCTCCCTTCTTCTCTCTCTTTGTTCCCACTTTCATTATTCTGTTCTTCTTTCTCTCACTATTCTTCTCACTACTTTTATCGCACTCTCTCACAAACTTCCTAGCTCTCTCTCATGCTTACTTTCTCTCTTTCTATCTTTTGTCTGTTTCATCTCCTAATTTCTCTCACTCAATCGTTGTTTATCTCTCCCCATTAACTACGTAACTATTTAGTGGCTCTATCCGTTTTACCTCACTCTTCAACACCATCACCCACGCTAAATCCAAATCCCACTGCAGCTCGTTGTAAATCATCTTTTTAATGAAAGATCGGGAGATTCGGTCAGAGATGAGGCAAGTTCTGATAGCTTCTCACATCAGCTAAATTACTACTTAGCCTTTCGATTTCCCTTTTTTTAGTTCAGGAAGAACTACGGATAGAAATGAAGAGTGATAAGTTAGAGCAGTAAATAAACAAAGAGAGAGAGGTATTTAGATAGAGAAATAGAAAAAAGATAGACAGCGAAAGAGTAGCCGATACTCCTTCCTATTCGCCT
Organism: Allodiplogaster pararmata; assembly: GCA_964056735.1. NCBI lineage: Eukaryota > Metazoa > Nematoda > Chromadorea > Rhabditida > Diplogasteridae > Allodiplogaster > Allodiplogaster pararmata. The sequence goes on along the minus strand of OZ057404.1, from coordinate 34,111,700 downwards.
CTCTCTGTCTCTCTTTCTCTATTTCATTCTTTTTGAAACACTATTAATTATTTGTTTTGTATCACAGGTTTACCCTTGAAAATCCTTCAACTCGATCTTTATTTGCTAATTTTCCTCTGGAAGATTTCCATAGATGAAGAGAGGGACTCGAGGAAGGAAGGGAGATTTGAGATGTCCTGTAAATTAGAGTATTCCCTACTCCTCGTTGATCTCAAACAACGGCTTTTTATACAGAACAGAGAAGCGGATTGTTCGTAGAAACTTGTGCAAAAAATCGTGTGGTGTGACGGGAACCGAACCCGTGACCTTTCGCATTCCGGGCGAATGCTCTCCCCACTGAACTACACACGCACACATGATAATGCACATTTTAAGGCCCATACAACATGCCCCCCTCTCAACACCGAGGTCTCTCGAGGTCTAGGGTCAGAGGTCTAGGCGCCTTTGTTTCTGCGAACTAGCTCATGCTCGGGTTTTCTTTTTCTCTTTTTTTTCTTTTTCTCTTTTGATCCTCTTTTCTCATCCCGGTTCGGCTCCCATGTATATTAGAGTATTCCCTACTTCTCGTTGATCTCAAGCAACGGATTTTTATACAGAGCAGAGGAGCGGATTGTTCATAGAAACTTGTGCAAAAATCGTGTGGTGTGACGGGAACCGAACCCGTGACCTCTCGCATTCCGGGCGAATGCTCTCCCCACTGAGCTACACACGCACACATGATAATGCACATTTTAAGGTCCATACAACAGTACTCTCATAATCTTAACCGCATTCATCCATTAGGTTCCACATCCATAGACGTTGGATTCTTTTTTCCTCTGTTTAAACTAAGCAGAAAGCGAGTGAAAAATCCTAGAGGGAACGATTTTGATCCTTATAACGTTAAATCATAATTTTTTTTCAATTCAATTTGAACGCTTTATCAAGATCAACAAGCCACATCGGAGATATAACATCATCGATTATGGGATCTGAGCGTTGAACAAGCAGAGCAGGTTGAGCGAGGCAAGCAGTAGCGATCGAAGTGCTGCTCTTCCTCTTCTGTCGCTCATGATGGCGCTACGATCCCGGAGCGCCAAATCTTCTCGGGAGAGGACTCTCACAGACGAGGGAAGAGACGGTGCGGGAAGCAACCGCTTACGGAGGGAGACGAATGAAAGAATGAAAGAATGATAAATGAAAAAATCATAATGAAAACTATAAAATCGCAGGTTTTTTGTTTTATACTCATATTTATATTTGAGCAGAATACATCACCAACACATATTTTTTACCTTTTTCCAAGCTTATTCCTCCACTTTTTCGAGCTGTTCCTTCTATTTTATGTCTCCCTTTTACTTCTCTTCTAATGCACGACCGAATCCCATCACAACCGAACACGGAAGCCTTTTCTGCACCTGTCCTCAATGATCGACTTCCTCTCTGCACTAACAGTCTGTTCTATGTCTGTATTTCTTTCGCTTTCTGTCTATCTCTCTCTCTCTCTCCTTCTCTCTCTCTCGTTTTCTCTCTAACTCTCTCTCCCTCATCTCTTTTACTCTTCCTATTTTCCCTCAGGGTGATTCAAACATCTGCACCCTTCCCACATTCATCGGCATGAGCCTTCTCATTGTTTGGGAGTAGCCAGAAACCTGCCCAGAAGAGAACAGAGAACACATTCACGCGAAGATGGGAGAAATTCAATCAGTTGACAAGTAAATGAGTAGGGAAGAACTTGAAACGTTAGACGCTGACCCGACTCTTCAGCGGTACAAACACTAAGGTACATAGTAATCAGCTTTTCCATGTCCACTCTTATTTTTTCCTTCATTCTGAATGCAAGTTTGGTTCTTAGCATAAACTCCTTGGTTCATTTGTAGCTTTTTAACAATAGATCATTTGTTTCCATATTTCTCTTTAAATTTGACTTCGTGATATTGTTTATAATGTTGCATGGAACAAAAAAAAAATGAAAAATGAAGTTCCAGCAAAAACTGCTTGTTTTGGAACTTCTCAATATCACGCTTCCTTTCTCTCTCCCTCTCTCCTTCTCTTTTTCTCTCTCCAGGTATATATATACTTCCCCATCTCTCTTCCTCTTTCTACGCCTCCGATGTCTTTCTGGCACTGTCCCTTTCCGAATGCTTGTTGCCGTTCGTTATAAGAGCTGGCGAATGGTCAAATGATGAGGGGTCGATCGAGAGCCTTATCCGAGAATTTCCCCATTGCCAATAACCTTCCGTTTCTCTTTAGAACTTTTACCAAGCGGTCAGTTATTATCCTGCAGACTAGTCTTTAAAAAATTCCGTTCATCAAGGAAATGAGAGCATGAGAACAATCCAGATCGTTCTTTCTTCTTCTCCCCTTATTTCGCCCCTTCCCCCTCATCCTTCCTGCTTCCCCGTTGAATCTAGTTTCAAACAGAAAGTTTGTTAAAGTGTCTCTGAGCATCCCTCAATTACTTACCTTCACCGAGACAAAACGAGCTGAAGGGTTGGAGAAATAGATGGAATGGTTGGAGAAGAGTTGAGCACATAGATCACACACAACCCGCGCACCATGTTCATCTGTCTAACAGAAGGCAACACTTCAACTTGCTTTGACAACATTCCACTATTCCAATACTTTTTCTCAAGGTATGGTCAATTTTACGTTACTTCCTTCATTTAAACATCTACGCATGACAACCTGCTCTCTGGTAATGACAACCCTTTCTTTATTTAATGACAACCCTCTCTTTATTTAAACATCTACGCATGACAACCTACTCTCTGGTAAAAATGTCAACTGTTGTGTATTCTTAGATGTCTCGATTACTCAATTCTCTTAATTCTGAGAACGCGTGGTATTATTTTATTCCCCACCAAGACTGATTCTTCTTCAATAACGAATATTACAAACGGGAACTTGTTTTCTTAAAAACTTTTTCCTCGCTTGTCTCAATCTCTTTTGAATTACCTCGCCGTTTTCTTTCATTTTTTTTCGAACCAATCTCTCGTTTTTGAGCAAAGTTTAATTCTCTCTCTTTCATTAATTTATATTTCGCTCTTTTTCCTTGCCATTTATGTATTTGTGAAAGCAAGAAAGCATTAATCCCTACGTATAAGGACACTATGCCTAAAATATGTACGAATTCTTGATTCTGCATCACCCATATGCTGAAAAAAGATATTGTGGTTATGGCTGCTCTCTTCTGATTCTACTATCAGTCACTTTTCGCCGTTTTCTATTTCCTCACTCCTTCTTTCTGAATTGCCGTTTTTAGTTCACAATAATTTCTCTCTCGTGGGTAGGTATTTCGGGAGACTCTTTTAACTTCAAGCCATTGCTTCAGACGTTAACTAGAATTTTTATCGGTAACTCAACCTAATTCTACTTAATTAGGCCTCATTTGAGTTAAGTTTTCAGAGGTGAATTCGGCACTTTCTTGATTCCCTTCTTTCCTGATTCTTGAAAACTCTTTCTTTTGATAAACTTAAGTTCCGCATGCAAATATTAAGTCTTAGAGATACCTTGACCTTAAACGAGCGAACTTTTAGTTTCAAACTATTGTCTTTTTTTCCGGTCACTTCTCACTACTAATTTCGTTGTAAATATAATTTTTTCTTGAGCCCTGGCCAACCTTTTGATGTTTCTCTTAGTCTTTGTCGTTCTTTCTTCTCTTTTCCCTTCTTTTCTATTTGTGTCTTTCTCACTCTCCCTTTTTATCCTCGCCCTAATACAGCGGTCCATTAAATTTTTCGGTTAAATATAATTATACTTAGCAAGCTTGATGTCTATGATACTTAGCAAGCTTGATGTCTATGATACTTAGCAAGCTTGATGTCTATGACAAACTCACAGAAAACATTATCTCAACGCTAAAACCGTACTTTATTGCTTTTCGTTACAAGTCAAGTTTTCTTAGAAAACCTACTTTTTGAGATGAGCAACTTACTACAATTGAGGTTGTACGATCAAGAAATTTCGCTAGTCTGTAGGAGAGTTACATGCTCATCAGACTCAACTTGAACTCCCACTATTTATTTTTACTAGATCAAAGAAATTTTCTCGCAACCCTCAGTTTCTCTATTTTTCCGTCTTTCTTTCGTTTTTCCGCCTAAGTTTCTTCGATAATTTTTATCCTGTGATAAAGAGCAAATTATAAAATTTCATCATTAGTCGGGAGAGTTCTATTAATGTTCCGTTCTTTTTTTTTGATAGCACTACGGAGCATTATTATCGGATAATTACCCCCAAGAAGGAAGACACAAAGAGTGTTCCATTGATATGCTAATTACACCACAGGTAGCCTTTCAACTATTCATCTCCTTTTTTCTGCATCTTTCTTTCTATCTCCTTCTCTGTTTCGCTCTCTATCGCTCTCTTTTCATCTTTTCACCTCCTTTTTCTTTCCTTCTTCGCTCGATGTATCAGGCACCTGTGTGTATCCGTTCTGCTGACCCTGGAAGGAAACATCTATGGCAACGGACCATTGGTCACTCTCCAATTTCTCTTCCAAGGCCTCACTGAATAATACTCTGATTTAAGAGATACTACAGAAACTATGGGATTCGAAACATAATATGTTGTTTTGACATTGACGCCCCAGGGACAAAAAGAGAACCGATTATTTGGTTACCCTTTGCATCTCTTACTTCTCTTAAGCAAGCTTTCATCTCTAATTCATCACTTTGGAAACTCTAACCCCATCTAACGTTCCGTCGGGAGGTATAAGCGGTGTGTGATCACTCTCACTCTCGCACTCTTCTCCTTCGGGTTATCTCGCTTTTCGGTTGCATATTATCGGTTGGGCTTTCGGAAGAAGAAAGGCGGTAGAAATAATAGATCAGAAGCAAGAGAAGCATGGAACTTCCTCCCTCTAACACACCTCATCCTCTATATCTGTCTGTCTCTTTTACCAAATGATGTCTTAACAAGTTTACTCAACTCAACCTCTGTCTCTTTCTCTTTCTCTTTCTCTTTCTCTTTCTCTTTCTCTTTCTCTTTCTCTTTCTCTTCTCTCTTTCTCTTTCTCTTTCT